>CM032494.1:11688669-12888669 GCA_019059595.1 Marasmia exigua | reverse complement strand
CGACCATGTGGCCAGAGCATTAATTACGTCCGTTTTATTCTCAATAAAATATTGAAAAGAAATCAGGAATGAGATTGGAATTGAAATAGTTCATATTGGTAATACGTTACAGAAGCTACTAAAATTGTTTAAAACGGAATGTTAATGGAATAAGTATAATATCGTCTTTTCACATTCTGTGAATGTCGTTGGTCCACGAACCCTAACGTGGATTTAAGTAAGTAAATAGCAACATCATATCAATAATGTCGCGACCTAGCCTTTTACCCTCAGTTCATTTACTCCAATGAAATAGAATTAAACTAATTATCACAGTTTTAAATAAAAATAACACTCGCATAGCTACTTAACGCTAGCATACGAGAAACGTAAACATAGCCTTCCTTAAAACTAAATTAATAAATAACATATTGTTAAGAGCGTCGTGCGAGCACCTAATAAAATGAAATAATATTCTATACAAATTACTAATAACAGTTCCTTTACAAAATTTTAAGTAGAAAAAATTAACAATAATGGTCTTTCTATAACTATAATAAAATTCTTAGTTGAATTATCTCAACAAGCTAACACTAGCCATCACACCAATGGCACGAGTGCGAAGGCGCACTTTGAATAACAGTCAGTAGTCGCGGGAGATCAGTCTATACGTTGTAATATCATACTGTGGGCCGCACTCACACTGTGGTCTCGTTCCGTCGGAGGGGTTGTAGTTCGCGTTGCAGGTCGTTGTAGTACTCGTGGTCGGACATGGACTCCTCCTCCACTGAGCGCTGCGGCAGGAACTTGCTGGAGCCGGGAAGTGGCGTGCCCTCGCCGCTGCCCTCGCTCGCGCACAGAGAGCCCAGCGGCACCGGCGCCGTCGGGATGCCCAGCGTTTGCGCCGGCACGTTCTCCTCCGACATCAGGTACTCAGGGTTGTCCACGCACCGCTTCGGCCCCACGAAACTACTATACCGTACCTCCTTCACTTCCTGACCCTCACCGCCGTCACCTATCAAGTCCATGTATGTCGACGCGTTCTGGTTATGCTGTGGCGATGGCATCAGGTAATCGTCCTCGTCCAGTGGAAGATTCAGCTTCAGATTACCGACTTGTGCTTCTTTAGCCTTCGACATGGTGTCGAAGTTGGCTTCTAAAGTGCACTCGGCTCGGACCTTCATCGGGTCGCTACAGTATCTCGAGCTGGAGCTGTCGGAAGCGCACACGCCGTTGTTGTAGTAGTGTCGTAGCTCCGAGCCGTCGGGGTTGGTTTGGTTGTATCGCAGAAGCTCGTGATCCCAGTTCTCGGGTTTGTGAGATCCATCTGTGGTCGCGCCATCGGGGCTGGTGACGGTGCCGTTCGCCCATGATGATGACGTGCAAGGCTTGAGCGAGCTGCTCTGCGTTTCGACGCCGGCGCTGACCACCGACGTTGTCGCGGTACCCGGAACCGTCTTGAATTTGGGTTGCAGATACTCGTCAGCCTCTACAAGCGATTCAGGACCTTCCATCGCTGATGATAGGTTCCTTATTAGCTCTTTTTCATCCTGGAAATGAATAATAGGGATATTGAGTGTTTGCGATTAATGATTGCATCTTATATAGATAAAAATCTATTTAGTAATTGAAAATATCAAAATTTGATTAAGGTAGTTTTACCCGCCTGCCTGAGAAAGATGGGTAATGTTTTTGGGGTTTTCTTTTTGTTTTTAACTAGCGTAAGTGATATAGAGTATCAAGTAATTACCTGAGTAGAATAGGACGGGAGACGCATGAATTTATCTCCTGGAATGACAAGATATCTTCCTGGATCTCTTGCCATCTCAGCGAACGTGTCAGCTAGCTGTTTGAACGTTGGTCTACTGTCGGCGTCGAGCATCCAGCATGAAACCATGATGCAGTAGATATCTAAAGTGCAGATGCTAGGCTGTGGAAGCTTCAAGCCGTTCTCAATCAGCTCTGGAACGTTCCGCGCCGAGATGTTCTCGTAAGGACGAGCACCATAACTTAAAATTTCCCAAATAGTTACTCCGAATGCCCAAACGTCGCTCTTGTGGGTAAATATCCTATGTTGAATACATTCTAGTGCCAACCATTTTATGGGCATCTTGCCTCCTGCTGCTTTGTACTCATCTTCATTTATATCTAATAGTTTGGCTAAACCGAAATCTGTTATTTTAACACAGTTCGGGGTTTGTACTAAAACATTTCGTGCTGCTAAATCTCTGTGGACCAACCGCTTTTCTTCCAAGTAGGACATTCCACGTGCAATTTGAGTGCACCAGTTCAAAAACGCTTTAGATCCTATCTTTTCCTTATGGGTCCTAACGTAGTCAAGTAAGCATCCCAATGGCATTAGCTGAGTTATCAACATCATTTGGTTTGTCATGCATACTGCTAAAAGCTGTAACAAATTAGGATGCTCCACACTGGCCATTATGTAGGCTTCCTCTAGGAATTCCTTACTAGTATTGGCACCGGTCCCTTCTTTCAAGACTTTGATAGCTACGGGAATCTTTACATTTTCACCCTCCGGTACCCAAACACCTTTGTACACTTTCCCAAATGCTCCGAAACCAAGCATGCCACCACGGCGAAGTTCTGCTTCCTTGACAATCCTTAGTTTAGCTAAGTTTGGTTTTACATTAGTTGGTCGAAGTGGTTCGTTGTCTTCACAGCCTGTAAGTACCATAGTCATCTTTACTGCTTCTTTTTTCGCTTTTGCTTTCTGCCTGCATGTATAGCCTATTATTCCAAGTATAACCAAAAGCAAGAAAGCTAGGATTAGTATTATTATCAACACAGTTGGTGTCCTTGCAGTGGTTAAGTTTGGTAGACCGTTTGCAAAGTCTGAGCAATATGGTTCGTCGATCGGATTTTGCAACTGTTCATCGAAGTATATTTTATGAGGGATGTTCTCTGGGCACGTATCAGTACAATTGAAAGCTGATGTGTTGTCGTAGGTGTTTCCTTCGGTGAGGAATATCTTTAGATTTAGGCACTTTATACAATCTGTTGAAAAGGGTCCTATGCATCCCCGACATTCGCTGTGGCACGGCGTACAAGTGCGGTATTCCTCGTCAGTGAAATGATCTGACGGGCATTCTTCTTCGCATTGATCTCCTCTCTTAAAACCGTTGCAAACTTTGCAGACTTGCTCATGAATACCGAAACCGGTACATTTTTTGCATAATGGGTGACACTTTCGGCAAACCACTTTTACTTTTCCTTCTAAGGGCTTGACGTTGCCGACCCACTCGTTGTAATATCCGTCTGGGCACGGTTCGAGTTCATCGAGACATTCCTCAACTGTGGCTTCTACGCTGATGATAGCTTTCTTGCAGGCGTTGCAGCCTCTTTCGCCAACAGTATTCTTTGGTCCGGTGCAGCCTTTGAAGCAATTGGCGTGGCAAGGTTCACAAGTTCCGTTTTCTGATTTGTATCTTGATTTGACACATTCAGCGATGCAGTATGGGCCATCCCGAACATTTTTGCATCTTGTGCAGTTAGCTCCGCTAGGTCCTGTGCATCCATCGGCGCATTCGGAGTCACACTGCCCGCAGATCTTGGGACCGGCTTTGTATAGTCCTGAAACGAAAGCGGAAACAAGTTATACAATCAGTCTATAAGAGATCACTAGACCTAGAGAGTTGTTACTTGTCTATGTAATCAGGTCGGCAAGTATTTCGGAAGTAAAACCGGTAACAGCTCTTATCTACCCACACGTTATTTGGCTTTGTTATGGAAATAAGTTGGGCGATTGAAGGCTGATATCAAATTCGATGACTGAGTCATTCAGCCTAAATTATTTGGTATTTTTTTATTTATTTGCAATTTAAGGTACATATTAACTTAACGTAGGAGGGATCGATTTGAAGTTATAATTTATGAATAATTTCGCTTAGCTTTAATACCATACTCGTAAATTAGAAAAAAAAAACCTACCCAGGTTGAACACTGCAGTTTTGTATACAAATCTCGCCGAATTTGTAGTTGAGGCAAGAGAGACATTGGTCTGCTCCTGGGCCCCAGCAGCCGTCCGCCGAGCATTGAGGATCGCAGACCAAATTCGTTTTTTCTGTTGAACAAACCATTGTTAGACAACACAATTCGCTAGTGTCTTTCCGAGATTCCTTATTTCTCTTCTACAAACGTATGAAAAAATATTAGATGTTGAAAGAGCAGTTTTTTTAAAAGGTTCTTGTAGAAGAAAAATTAAGGCAATGACCAATTGATATGAACTGTATCGGCTCATACGAATTCAGTCGTTTGAGATTATGAGAACGCTAAGCCCTAAATTGCATTTGCTGTTAGTTGGGTTAGGCACATATTAAGAGTGAAAATATGGGAATTCGCTTGCAGTAAATAAGGAAAAAAATACAAGAAATAAATAACATATGAGAAAGAAATAAATAAATAGAATATGCTGTCGCTTTGCTTTAACTAAGTCATACATCTAAATCTAAACTATGAGGATCCTCATACAACTAAAACGCATAGCTAACTCACCACAATTTCTTTGATCGCCGTTCTTCTGTATAATTTGCTTGTGATCTTTAGACTTTACTAATTTGTTCCAAGCAATTTTCTCTGCGAAACAGAGATTCCTGTTTTCCATGATCGCAATCGCACCCGAGTTCACTCTCTTCAAGGACTTCAAGCCCAGGGATTCTAATGAGGTTTTTACAATGTACAATGAAGCGAAAAGATTCTCTACCACTTGGCGACCTCCAATCACTTCCAAGTTGCGGAAGTAAGACAGGCTCGTAAAGTTGGGATGATGAGCCTGAATGTTCAAGTATCCAGTCACCTCACGCACAGTGCTGAACACCTCTAGCGCATCTGGCTCCATCTTTGGGTAGCGCTCGCCAAACGAGTAATCAGGGTTAACATGCTGAAAACCAGTGAAGGTCATCTCCAAGATCTCAATCGAACCATCTATGATCGTACAGTCTCTGAAACTTTCGATGTTACCAGAGTGTATGGGTTTCTCGGCCCGGCAAGTTTTAGGGCAAGTTACGTTACATGGTATGCATTCTCCATTCACAGCTGTTTTGTTCGGAGGGCAACTCCTTACGCACGCTCCGTTGTCTTTTAGAAGATGTTCAGGGCAGTTTCTTACACATGTTGCACCGTATGCATATTTCCCATTGGGGTTCGGTTCCCAGGAATAGTTGGTAGGATTATATATTTGCATCGGCGGGCATTCTTGTGAGCAAGTCCCTTCATCATAGAAGTTCCGACAGGCAAGACATTGGCTAGGTAGTGGCCCAGTGCAACCTCCTGCACAAAATGTGTTGCAACAATCGCGTGGGTTTGGGCCAAAGCATCGGCCTTGGGCGCATTGTGGGCTGCAGTTTGTCTTCGAGAACTTTTGGCAATTCTCAGGTCCTTCACCCCAGCAGCCGGCTTCGCAGCTATGGTGGCATCGCGGGCACTCGCGTTCCGCCGCTTTGAAGTCGTAAACGTATACGTAAGTCGCGTTTGGGCCAGTGATGATTTCGTCCCAGTTGATGGTCTTCACATGGCAGAGGTTATAATTGTTGTAGATGCCGACGCTTCCTCTCAGGACATCGCGCAGGGCCGGCAGCTCGAGTGTGAACGCAGTAGACATTGTGACTAAGAGCGCAAACTCTTCTTCTCTCACGTTGAGCTTGAAAAGTGTTCGTCCTCGAATGATTTGCAGTTGAGGCAACACGATTCGCTCTACGTTTACGTACGAAATGAGCACGTATCCGGTAACTTCCCTTATGTAGTTGAGGAAGGAGAGGTCCGTGGAGTTGCTCTCGATCCATGTCAGCTCGAGGTTGCCGTCGACGTATGTACAGTTGGTGAAGCGATCGCGAAGGTTCCGGTAGTGGGTGTCGCGGTTCGATGGAACCGACAAACGGCCGTTCGTCCCAATGCATACTGAAAAGAAAAAAGAAGGTAAAGTTATTGAGGGTTATAACATCTTAGGTTCTTTCATAATCTAAAAAATAAACGTGTAGACGGTTTGTAAAACAAAACAGTCAGCGTGGGATGCTGATTTCTTCTCAGAAACACTTTCAAGAAGGAAAAATCTTTATAATATCTAATGATTCATCTTTGAACTTTACGATTCATTCGTCATCGACCAGTCACGAGCTTTTAGAAATATGCCTTTAAAAGGAGTATTAGGAAGGGTATCTCCCATTTAGTCAACAGTCCGATTTTTAATTAGGCGCATGTCAAGACATTTAATAAAAACAATGTATTTGTAGGTCGGCTGATCGACAAGTTAGGAACCCAGCGGCTAACGAAGAGGCGGTGCCGTGTGGGCGGGCTCTGGAGCCTGTTTTCTCTACTACGATACACGTAACACCGCTATTCGTGACTAAACTACGAAAATTGTTACAACGCCCGGTGCGCTGCTGCGACAAAAAGACACATGGAACAAAACCGACAGTGTACGGCAAAGTGTTGAATATGCTAGAATTGACGCGATACAATTTTACCGTTGACTAGCTTGTTTTTACAACACACAATAATACACAATTGTGTTGTTTCTGAACGCTATTTAGTGTTGATGTTTTATTCGGTTACAAAATAACATACGGTTTGAACAGTTGCTGTAAGAAAATACAATAAAAAATCCGAACGCGTAAGAGAGCGTTGACTTCACAGGTGGCAAGATTTATAATTTTAAGGTCTGGAATATTATTCTTAATTAAACTAAGGATCCGCGTAGTACTATCTGGTTTAATTAACAAGACTCACATTTTTAGAAACTTGAGTAACCTGTAAACACAAAAGGTGAGTAGGTAGATAAAAATTCAAATCAGAAGATTAAATTTGTGCTTTACGCTCCAAAACTTAAAGTTTAAAAGTGGTATCTCTTACAGTCGAGAGAGCCCGAGTGTTCGGACACAAAAGCATAGTTTTTGTCTGAGGGAACTCTATAGAAATAACAAGGTATTCAAGGTGCAAGGTAAAATTTACCTGCTCGTCTAAATAATAGACTTGTTTTTTATCTGTATGCGAAGGTGTAGCTTTACCGTCATATGATACGTTTACGTTAGGAATTTAAAAACGCTTGGATCTAATGCAGTTACATAATATTAAGTAGAAGTAGCTAGTTTATGACGCCTCGGTTTGGACGCTGGTGTCCCTAATGAACAGTCTAGTTCTAAATCACTTTTACGATACGGATTAAGTAAATAACGATATGAAATTCTTAAGCGTGTGTCAAATAGCCTTTGTTGAAACTCAACGCTGCCTTGTTCACCATCTTGACGGCCATTTTATATTTAACACTTCATTGTTTATTTTGTTTAAAGCGTATACCTTATTAGCTATAAAATATGATTTCTGCATTTATTTTGTGCTTCCAAGTTTGATATGATATTTATTGTTTTTCAGCATGGGAACAATGGGAAAAAGTATGTGCATTGTATGTTTTGTCGATGATATAACTAAAATTTAAAGAACATGATTCCGAGATGTTCAGGATACTCAGCTGTGGGTACGGTCAGCATCAAATGTAGCTTTACACTTAAGAACCATGTCGAAGTAACATTTTTATGAACCCTTGGAAACTGCCTAAATAGGCAGATCAGTTATTTTGACATAGTACTAAAGCGTTGAGCTACTTTTGATGCTGACCGTACTTTCGGGCTGATGATGATGATGATGATGTGCATAATGCACCTTTATATTTCTCTACGGTTCTTTTACATACATTTTATGGAATTGTCTATGTGATAAATTAGCTAGCAAAAGTCACATTACATGTTTGCCAAAACATCCGGACATTGCCAAAAACAAATGATAATAATTTGGTACTCGAAACAAGGAACATTTTTAAGCTCACAATTTTATTTTTGAATTTGGTCGTTCGTGTAGGCAGGGTCTGTTGTCCGGCGACCCGGTGTGCGATGACATACGCGATAGCATTCATGCACGTGACGTCGCGCTTGATGCACTGATTCTGATCTACAAACACATGTATATTGTTTGGAGGTGAGAGTGGATCTAGCATAAATAGAACGGACATCGTTCATTCACAGTCGCCAGGCTGTTTCGACATTATGAGAAATTTCGGAATGGGCTCAACTCTTGATAATTTTATTGCTTTAGCCACTTTCATGACTTTCATTAGAATAACTTTTATATACTTTTTCAAAATGTGAAATTAACAAATATAGAAATAAATTTGCTAATTTCATATTTATAATACCTACTCATGACTATTTTTTATTTATTTTATTTTCCACATCATTTACAAAACATTTTTATTGTACAGCATTATACATTTGATTTGAGACGAGTAAGCAGTTCTCCTGCGGATCTCATCATTTATGGTACGATCACACAAAGAGACTCCGAGCATAGCCCTCTCCATTGCTCTCCGAAATGATGAGATCCGCAGGAGAACTAAGGTCACAGACATAGCCCAAAGGATTGCATGTCTCAAGTGGATAGCCACTGTGCCCATAGGGGCAGGGCACATAGCGAGGAGAACCAACGGCCGTTGGGGCGGAAAGGTCCTCGAGTGGAGGCCACGTACAGGAAATCGCAGCCGTGGCAGGCCCCCCATATGGTGGACAATCTAGTGAAGATTGCGGGAATCCGTTGGATGCGGGCTGGCACAGGACCGCTCATTGTGGAGAACATTGGGGGAGGCCTATGTCCAGCAGTGGACGTCTATTGGCTGTAATGATGAGTAATGAGTTTTAACTTAAACAGACTTATATCAAATTAATTAAAATAACTTGTAAAGGTTGGTTAAAGCTAAAGGGCCAATTAAACGTTTTTAAACTTCTCCCAGCGGAAATTATATAACGCGACCGGTAAACATTTAACATACAAAAACTTACCGTAACCAACCAGCCGACTTTTATTTGTTGTTCGCCCACCAGAAATAGGCACGTAGGCAGATTTACGACACAAATTAATAAGTTTAACATTGATCTGAGGTCGATCTACGCAATGAAAGGCATGGATATAAATCGTATTTTTTTTTCTATTTTTAATAGTCAATCCATCATATAGGTACTTTATATTTTTTTATTTGAAAGAAATGGGGTGCGCCTTGCGTTTCATAGCCACTGAGATAAGTAGTTAATATATTGTGGCAACCCCAGAACCTATTACAGCATCTCATGTAGCCCCGGCTCCAGGATAAACCCGAGAATGGAGCTGATAGGGGAGCTTTCGATCTAGTCTGCCGAGGTCATGTGTCATCCGAGGTGCCGGCTTCTGCAGTGGTGCAGCGCTATGCACTCGCCGAGGACGTAGATAATCGTTTCCTTGTCTTCGCGACAGAATTTGCAGATTTTGGTATCTGAAAGGCCCATGTTGTGCAGGTGCTTGTTCAATTTACAGTGCCCCTTGAGGGTCCGAGTGAGTGCCCTAACATGTCCTCTACTCAGTTTTATTATTTCTACAGCTCATTTATGGTCGAACGCCTTGGACTGTTCTAATCGAGGTAATCTTTTCCAAAGTGCTTTGCTTATGCTCCCATTTATCATGCATTATATACTTGGCCACAGTCGCTCGTTAATGGTCTCATTTTTTTATTTTCAATAAACATGCCCCTATAAATAAGATATCTCATAAACTTCCTGTGACTTCTTTGACGTGGCAGGTGTCCATAGGCGGCGGTAATCGCTTACCATCAGGTGATACGTCTGCTCGTCTGCCCCTTATATCATAATAAAATCTCATAAAATAAGAACAAAAAAAATCATCTGATAATTACAATGTATCTTAAAGCAAATCATATAATAAAACTGGTCAATTATTACGCAAACATAAGTATTGAGTATTTACCCTCTGACTTATAAATTTTGAATTTAAGGAATCTCCTCTCATTTTAGTAAGCTGAAGCAAAAGCTTTATTGTTAACATGATCGCATTACATGAATTACAAAGCATTACAAAGTATGAATCTAAATTAAACGCATATGCGCTTGTTGTTAAAATTTTCAACGATCATGACGAGCGTGGACGTCCTTAAGCAATCTTTCTCCGCCCGGCACGACTGGTTTGTCTTAACTCGATGTTTTTATCCAGTTACTTGCATTCTGAAGCACTGGAACCAGTTTTGTTCCTCCACAGTACTAGTCGATCGGCCTTTCACTACAGAAACGGTTGAAGCGCATGACTGGAGTGTTTGATCGCGTCTTGGTAACGCATCTGGGAGCGAAGCAGCAATGGATACGCAAGTTTCCTTTTCGCCCGCTTAGGCTGAACATTACCATGAAAGTGAAATAGCTCAACATTTATATTATGTTTACTCAGCTGTAGCTTAATAGAATTTGCTATATCCTCCAAAAGTTGTAGATGTTTGAGTGTCATTAATCAATTAAAATACCCTGATCTGAACAGACGAAAAGTCACAGAATGTCGTAGGTAAACTTGAATAACGTTTCTGTTAACTTGTTTTTAATTTATTGACTGAGATCAGATATTATTTTTATATACACCAATTATTTTGTTTACACTTAAGGGTAGTGTTACTTCTAATACTTTGGGTGTAACAATGATTTTTAATAATGTTTGAAATCGCATTCTAATAATTTAATCCCTAGAAGAATAAAATGAATGAATAAATAAAAAGAATTTGAATACCGTAAAGAGTCGGCAGTTGGATAAAATTAAAAGTTTGTCGGAGGTACCTATTAGACACAGGCCAAAAGGTTCCTAAACGTTCGATTCCTGCATATAAAATTATCTCATTTAAAAACAATAGCTTGGCTTTTTTACTTTAAAATGACGAACTAAAATGCAAAGCTGTTACTGAATTCCATATTTGAATTCTAAAGTTTTTAATTATTTTCTAAAAATGTTTAGATGATTTTGCTAATGTAATAAACAATTCCCTTATAAGAAATTAAAATGTTAATTGACGATGTTTGTGTTGAAATAAATATTTAGTCATTCTACATAAAATATTCCTAGAGAGCCAAGTGTCACCCGATACGATACGGTATTAGCGAGTTCAAAAACCCGCCAAGTTCTGTCCGCATATCATTACAGCCTGATTAAATATAATATAGCCGTTACTTACTTCACAGTTTAAATACACGAAAACCAGATTTAATATTATGGATTTGTTCATTTTGGTCGATTTCATTTCAATGTGTAATTAATGATCGCGTGGCAATTAATGATCCCTTAATCCATTATTTATTCCCGTTTAGGCACTGTTTGTCGTGATTCGTAATAAAATGATTTAAATTAAAATATATTATTCTATTATTAAAATGGAAACCGGAGGTTTCGCAAAAGGGCGGTAAACTTGTTATTTGATTGTCACATATATCGTGTTTGTATTAATTAATAGTCGAGAGCACACTGGTACCAATTACCAACCAATATCACCTCGAAATATTTTGAACATACAATTGAACGCCGATTATCTAATAATATTTTTTTTAAATAAGTTTTGTGGTGATAAAGAATACAAAAATGCGGTGCATTTTACCACACGCCGAAGTTGAAACTCTATGTGTGACAATTGGTTTTTCTATATTACCAGTCTATGTTCAATTATCCGAATCGACTCCGGTCCCAAATAATCCGGAAAATCGACGTTCTGCTGTATTTCTAATATGTAATAAGGTTCAAGATTGAATAGATTGGGAAAGGCTACCATGCTGTTTTCCGTACTGTAGCCTAGTTATTTATTATGAGTAAACAATGCCAAAAGCGTCTAGGAAAGAAGGAGATACCTAGGTGTATATTACACGCTTCCATTACAAGTAGTCAGCATTTTAGTGTTCCTTTTTAGCACACTGGGTCAAATGGTCAACGATCTTTTATTTGAAAAGATTGTTTTAATTTGAAAAAAAAAAACGTGTTATTCATTTTATGAATACGATATAAAAAGTTGAAATTCAACAGCAGGAGCATAGGCTATTTAGTCTACAAAGAATGGCATGTGCCCCCATAAGTCCATAGAGGCACGTATGGCGCCATTTCCTAGAACTATAATGGTTTGTAGACTTGCGCATGCGGTACAATGAGAGTACTGTGTTCTTATTTTCCAATGGCATACCATGATGCCGTACAAATATGAACTTAAAGTTTTTTAACAAAATATATTGTGTTTCTATATTTTTAAAGATTTTTTTTTATCTAGAGTATTGAAATACTCATACATTCTACTTTTGGTAGGGACAGACAGCTACACGTTGCGACTTCTATTCAGGGTGGTTGTAGTTCGAATCTGAGCATGAAACTCTGGATTTTTCGAATCAATGTGCATATTTCTACTATAGCTCGTCGGTGAGGGATAACATCATGAGGAAACCTGGGCGTATCGGATAGTTTCTCAAAATTGTGAATAAAATTATTCTAAACGAGTAACCTTGATCTAGTTGGTCTGATTCCCATGTTAAAGGGTTGCGAATCAAACGGCAATCGCTCATTCGTCGACCTAATTCTAATAGGACGTATCTTATTTTTAGGGTTCCGTAGCCAAATGGCAAAAAACGGAACCCTTATAGACTCGTCATGTCTGTCCGTCTGTCCGTCCGTCCGTATGTCACAGCCACGTTTCTCCGAAACTATAAGAACTATACTATTGAAACTTGGTAAATAGATGTATTTTGTTAACCGCATTACGATTTTTACACAAAAATAGGAAAAAATAAAAAAATTGTGGAGGTCTCCATACTTGAAATTGAAACTCAAAATTTTTAATTTCATCAAACCTATACGTGTGGGGTATCTATGGATAGGTCTTTAAAAATGATGTTGAGATTTTTAACATCATTTTTTTCTAAACACAATACTTTGCGCAAGAGACGCTCCCAAAGTGGTAAATTGTGTGTGTGTCCCCTAACTTCTATAATAAATGAAATATAAAACTAAAAAAAATATATGATGTACATAATCATGAAAACTAACAACGAAATTGGTTTGAACTAGATTTAGTGAGTAGTTTTATTTAATACGTTATAAACCGTAAACAGCAATTTACCTTCCATATATCTTACTTGCTACTACGGAACCCTTCATGGGCGAGTCCGACTCGCATTTGGCTGGTTTTTAACATTGGGCTCCTGGAGCCAAATTCTCGGGCTCGTGACATTTATCATCATACGAATATGTATCACTAAAACAAAGTATTTTTGTATGGATTAATGTGACATCCGCCATGTTTTTTCATATCGAAAATCCCGAGAATTGGGCTCCAGAAGCCCAATGTTAAAAAATGAGATACTTCCTATTATAATTAGGTCGACGCATTGTAATTACCAATCTTAACGTTTCCTACATCGTGATCCAAGCTTAAAACGGGCTCCAACAACTAAGACTGACTGACAGACTGGATTTCTTTTTTTGGGTTCAGTCCTTCTCTTGCCAGTGTGAATTAGTGAACCTAACTAGGTTAACCCTGTATTGCGATGACCTTCTCGCATTGAAGTTGAGCAATTGGTCTAGCACTACTTATGTGATGACGATATAAATATAACACACATGATTTGATCATTAGTCGACAACTGAAGAAGTACAATGACCGTATGAAATGTTTACCTTGCGTTTACGTGCGCGACCGACTCAAAATTACTGAAGCTGACTCGTCTATTTTTCATTTGATAAAACATCAGCAGGTTTTGTTGAATACCTATTCAAATAATTAGATAGACCAAAGGTTATTTCCGTACGGTGTTATAGCGACAACTAGATTGATAGTTAAAAATGTGTTTCCTGAAAAACATGAAACATATTATAGAGGTGTAAAATCTATACTAATATCAAACAGAGGAAAGATATTTTTTGTTTTGTTACGAATAAATTCAAAAACTACGGGCCCGAAAATCTTTATGTCAGTAGAATTCTACATACATTTTATTTTGGGGGAACGTCATATTCCTTCGGAAAACTTTACACATTTTACAGTATATTTGTAAAGACTGGCCAAGCTCGTTCGACTACACAATAAACCATATTTGTCTAGAGCTAAGACACACGGGTTAATAAATATATACCTACAGTTTCCTTCATAAATAAAAATAAACAGGTTTAGTTCCTTATTGACTTGCAGTACTGTTTAGCATTTCCACAAACAAACAACGTAATCATACATTTATAATATAACCAGCATAAGTTCCCGTCCTTATTGGTTATATGTATAGGCACAATGAAAAGAAAACTAGTAAGATACATATTGATCAGATTTACAACTGACTGCCTCGGTGGCGCAGTGGGTTGGATTGCACTTTAAAGCGACGGCTGCGTGAGAGGGCTCGGGTTCGATCCTCGGGTCGGACCAAAAATTTGTGAGTACCTGAGTTTTTTGTCAAGAAATTCTGTGTCAGTCTGGAGTTGGCAGTCTTGTACCCCCGTGCCTCGGAAAGCACGTTAAGCTGTTGGTCCGATCCCTATCCGGTCGTGTCAAAAAGTGGCCGCTTTTGGCGTGAATCAATTTTTCGCGTTCAAAACGGACCCGACAATTGTGCATGGTTATTTAATAAATAGTATAAGTGTTTGCCGAGAGATTGTCACATCGGAATTGTTTAAAATAGATCCGGTTTAGTAGCTAAAAATTAAAGTCGATTGTCGTCGCTAGTGTGCCCTACCCGTCACCTTAAACCCCCATTCGCCCGGATTGAAACACTGCACAGTGCTGCTTCACGCCGGTTTTCTGTGAGGCCGTGGTATCACTCATCGTATCGTATGGTAGCATAAGGCCTTTATGAGAAAAAGTATATTTGAACTGAAAAGTTTGAACTAAGCGATTGTATGTAATCCAAGTGAAAGGAGTAGCCATCTATTCCTACGGCAAAATGCTAGGAGGTACCAATGTGTTCCTCTAGAACCATGAATAATATTTATAGAAACTGAGATGATTCTGATACAGTTTATAGCTATTAAATAAGTAAAAGTTATCTATGTACACACTGATACTAACTATGGGAAGCAGCGAGTTATTCTCAACACAAGTGTTATTCGACTACTTGCCGGGAAAACTCGGCAAAAAAAACTGTAATTGGATATTCTTGAAATAAAGATTTTTGTTTCATCGTCATCATCATCGTCAGCCCATTTAAGTCCCCACTGCTGGGGCACGGGCCTCCCTCAATCACATGAGGGGTAATTGCCATACTCACCACGCTTGGCAGACGGGTTGGCGAGGGTTTTGATATAGATGCAGAGTTTTCCTTCTCTGGGTGCTGATGATCATGCCAGCAGCTTTACCTTAGTCGCCTTTTACGACACCTCGGTAAGAGTGAGGGTGGCCTATTCTACTCTGCCGGGGACCACACAGCATTTTTGTTTATCTAAAAGAAACTCGATGATTTTATTTCATATTGATTCATCATGTTTCTTGGCCATCTACACATTGTCAATTTTTTGGCCATCCGTCTGCTTGTATGCCATATATGAAAAAATATTCTTCTATTTCTGGTAATTTTCACACTTTTACCCCGATTGTTACGAACGGCCCTTACCTAGATAAAGGGACAGTAAGTAGATTGGGTTAGACACACGTTTAGAATGTATAATATTCTCCAACCGTTTTACGATGTGCCACGTACGCAGGATATATTATAGTGCTCAAGTGTGTGCGCAAACACAAGTGCACTCTATTCCCTTACCCTCATATCCCGATGGGACACTACTGCTACACGACCGGAGAGGGATCGGGCGCAGGACCAACAGCTTAACGTCCTTTCCGAGGCACGGGGGTACTAGACCGCCAACTACCAGACTCCCGGCTGCCACTAAGAATTTCTTACCCATTTCGACCGGGGGATCGAACCCGGGACCTCTTGCGCAGCTGTCGCTTTAAAGTGCGACCCTCTAACCATTGCACCACCGAGGCAGTCAAAAATGTATATGTACGTAAATAATTCAGAGCTCTTTCTTTTGTTTAAACGTAAAAAAATGTGTAGGGTTAAAGTGAAAAAGTACAAGTCTTATTATATACTTTCCAAAACAAAAAAAAAATAATAACAAATAAAGTAATATTAAAACATGTCAATAATTTTTTAGTCTTAAAAATACAAACTAAACATTTGCTAGGTTTCGTGAGGAAGACCAAGCGATTTGGTTACTCAAGTTAATACCGTTCCAAGACTCTAATAAGCCAAACTAGTTTTCAAGTCCTATGTAGTGATGCGACTGTGGGTCCAATGTCACTCGAGTGACAACGGAAAAAAATACAATCGGAGGCACATCAAATCGTCGTAAAGAATTTTTAATAAACACGTGCTCACTTCATGCATTCCAAAATTAAAAAGTAAAGCGTTTTATTGAAGTATTTATTACGTAGCCGTATGCTTGTCTTTGTATCAACCAAGAAAACCTTCCAAATGATAAAAAAAAAATAGCACAATAGCATAGGGATTGTGTTACGTAAAATATTGAAATACGTTTTAATTTAAATTTTTGACACCGTAAAGTGAGCATGTTTGTATGAAAAATTTGCTAAAAGCGGTTAGATTTATTTACCTTAAAGGTGTACCACTGTAATTTCAAGCTATAAATGGTTCGGTTACTAGAGGAACATAGAAAATAATTATCGAGTAGTTTACCAAGACTAAGGGCCTGAGAGGGGTCGACACAGCTTTATCTCTAGTAGTGATAAGTATATACTAGTAGTACGTAAATATTTAATAAAATTAAAAGAATCTGAATCTAAGACGACCTCGATTGCTTGTGTGGGTAAGGTGTTTGCGTGGAGGATTCCGGGTTCGGTTAGTAAATTTGTAACAAGACCTACCTAAATAGTGCGGGGCAGGGTGTATCTCATCTAGTACTCACAGTCACAGTACGAGAAGGAAAGTTTGAGACTAGTTGATATGAGTAAATTGTCTGGCGAAAATGAAAATGTAGTTCACAGTATCCGTTTCTTCGCGGCGTTATCGTCATATCTGTCAGGAGTATATTATTCTAATAAAAATGTAAAATTAATTGACTTGAGTCACAACACTACATAGCGCTGGACAAATATGGTTCCGTCGGCATTCCAACCTAGTACATTACAATTTATTAACAAATCACGTTTTGGCTAACGCATTTGACAATTTCGCAATATTTAAAAAAAGTTGATTTTCTACATTTGCATGCCTTGTAATAAGAAATGGGTTGCCATTCGATGCTATTTGAAAAGATAAGTTGCATATTTAAGACAGTTCATAGACATTTACGTTTGGTATAACGAAAAAAAATGCTGAGTTCACTTTTATAAATCGACTGACTTGGGTTTGGTGTTGTTGACTCTTGTTGATGAAGTATTCGTAGATAATATTTTAATTATAGATTTTTTATTTTATCGTTTTTATCGAGGAATCCTAGATATCCTGTAGCTAACGTATGTCACAACCGCTAACTAATGAATTGTAGAACAGATTAATTAATAAATGTTCTATTATTTATTTCATTCTAAGTGAACTGTATGTACGTTCTTATGTGGAATAACTTTAAACCTAAAAACCACCACCATATTACCTTTACCATAGAATAGTTATCACTAGCCCATGCCTATACCTACAACTGTTTTTAATCTCACTAAAAATGAGACAACAGTTCGATGGTTGACTTTCATGCATGACATGTTTGCTGTCCAATAAAATCAAATCGAAAGACTTGTATGAACAAAGGTGAAATTCTTTAGATTGTTTTTGCTCGTAGGCAACAAAGTGAAAGGTAATGAAACTGACATCTCAAAAGTGTAGTAGGTGGCAACGTGACGTATACCAACTTTCGTGGTGTGTATTCTTTGATTGAAATGTTGCCATTGGTATCTAGATACCTGGGTCTAGACCCAGACCCAAATATGTTTTAAGTTTATTTGTAACTTGGCCCTCTTGAACACTCAAATATGCTTGGAAACTTAATACTTGTAACCGGTCAACCATTCCAAGGCTTACTGGAAAACAAATGCAATGTTTTGTAATTCAAACAATGAAGCTTTTAAGGACTACGTAATAAAATATTGGTGTTTTTAAACATGTAAAACGGTCCCATATATGCTACAATTTATTTTGAATCGAAATTATAGATCGTACTGAAAGTAGATATCAAAATAAATGCAATTTAATTATAAATAAACTGTTATATAAAATCAATAGCGAGTGCCTTTTTTCGACCCATCGTCACGATTGATGAAACGTGACGATATATGGTACGCTAATATTCCGGTTGCTAGGAATTCGGATGGATTCCCATCAACAGGCCTGTGCTAAATACTTGTGCTGAAAAAGGCTACAGAAAAATTTGGCGTCAAAAACCGTTGCTCTATAATATACCTAATAATACTCGTATCTTCGAAATTATTTGTCCTCTTACAACTTTCCCCATGTGCCAATTTGCACTTTAAACTATACTAATGATACCGATGGCCGGGAGTGAAGAAACGCACCGGGGAAAGAGCCCTTAGCAAGTACCTGGTGAGCGTCTCCCAAGATTCGGTCCGTATGCCGAGACGGTAGGAAGGACCATGGGCTGGTGGAGAGACTGTGTCTGTACTAATGATACCATGAAAACTTAAGGCAGTAAAAATCTATTCGTTACTCTTACAATCGAATTGAATGCCAATATATTTAGACTGTTTAGCTTTAAATATTATAATTGGGCGCTCGACTCTGGCTAGATGGCTGTGCGATACACGTCAGGTTAGTCAAATAGAAAGAATTCATTTGCATAAATACATTTAGATGTGTTAGGTATTTAATGGTGTAGTTCCATGTTTACTTTAGCTGGAAGTTTTAAATATTTCATTTACGAAAGGATGTTTATATTTTACCTTACTATGGCAAAGCCCAAAAGGAAGGGTTATGATTTTAGCAGCGTATGTATGTATGTTCCAAGATTCAGCCTAAACTACATATAATACGTATGTAATAAATACACTTTTTGCTCGCCTTATGCAAACCCAAAAAAATTTTGTGATTTTAGTGCTCTACAGTAGTTATTATTTAAAAATTGTCCAGAAATCAAGCGTGGATTACCTTCCATTAGGTGACTCGCTCGTTTGTCCGCCTCTTGCATAAAAAAAAGCTTATTTTTTTAACAAACGTTTAATAAGATTGTACTTTTTACGCAGAACCTTATGAGGTCAGATTTTGAATTTATGTATCTATGCATAAAATATGCCTACCATATAAACAGGATACAAACGAATGAGGTCTCGTCATACAAATAATCTGAGAAAGCCACGCTTCGGCATGGATGGGTCGGCTCGACCGGTGTGAGACCACGAAAGTGAAGCAGCACTGTGCTGTGTTTCGCTGCTTGAGTGAGGTCACCGGAGGCTCAACCCGGGGGAAAGTGGGGTTTAAAGGTTGGCAGCGCACTTATGACTCCACTGGTGTCGCGGGTGTCTATGGGCGGCAGCAATCGCTTACCATCAGATGGCCCGTCTGCTTGTCTGCCACCTATTACATAAACATTCTGGTAACATAAGAGATAAGGCATAATCATGAGAAAAAGGCGGAAAGTTCTGGTATCTTATGGTAAAGGAATCCCTATTCGCCATGGTCGGTCTTGAGAATCTTAGTGGGTATTCGTATTTTCCAATAAAAATAGAACATTCATCTAATAGCTATTGAAAGTTTACACTTAACCTACACTTAAGTCCTTAAGATCGAAATGTTTCTACAAGGCCGAACAAACAAAATGCTAGGGGTTATGTGTTGTAATAACAATCAGTTATTAAGTATTCGTCTGTTTTCAACAACATAAGATATTCGAAACGTGTTTACAAAAAAATGGCTGGCATGTAAACAAAGTACAGTAACAGTAATTAAATTAATAAGGCCCATATTATACGGCCGAAATTTTTCACATATATAATATTAAAAATAATAGCACCGCTAGTACAATACCGCATTGGAAAGGTACAAAGGATGCGGCGACCGCAGACCACTCGAAAGTTGAACGTTCCGTCGAACAAGAGATTCAGTACACCTTGTCCACACAGCCTTTCATCTGAAAGGATATTGTTTCGCGTCCCTTTCACGGAAACATTGTCATATACAAAGTGAGATTTAATTGTTTTGCCTCGCGTACAAAGCGGCTGTGTAGGTACGCGCAGCCTGTTACGAAGCTGCGGCCTACGGGCCGAACAGCTTTCCGAGCTATATAAGGCTACAGTTGCTGCCTCGAGATAAGCTTTGTTTATTTTATTCCGGCGATTAGCTCGCGTTTATTTAGTGTTTTATGGAAACTTTATGTCACACGCGGGAAAGTAAAAACTGGCACGGAGGAGAGTAGTGGTCTTCAGTAGGTGGTGCTTACTTTTTCCTTTAACAAATTCCGAGTGTTTTGGTTTGTGGCGCGAAGGCTGGGATTGGTGGCGGTGGGGCCGAGCGGCGGCCGCGGCGGAGGCGAGGGAGATCACGCATAGGCACCAGAGGAACACACGGGCAGCAACCATGCTGCGACATCACTCGCGGGGTCGCTCGAGACACAAGCGTGCGGCACAAACTCCCATCGTGTACTGGCCCGCCCGGTTTGAGAGCCCAGTGCGCCCGCGCAACCCACAGCCTTCGCAACGGGGAGACACGGCCGCCGCGGTGTTTGGGCGGGAAATTGTGCGGCCTATTTGTAAACAAGCGAGCTTGTTTTGTTACCGCATTGAGGATTATGAATTTCATTTGAGCACTGGATATTTGGTTTCCCTTGTTCACTCAGGTGGTAAGCCTATTGAAACACACGTTTTACCTTTGAATATAAACATGTAGTAAAATTAACGTGTCTGTAATAGATGGCATTGTTTATCCAAACAAATATATTACAATTTTGGAGTTCTCGTGTGACCTAGTTTCTTTATTATTTAAATAAAGCTTATTTATGGACAGGTCATTCAGGTTATGATGTAGCGTAAACTTGTCAAATATTATGTCCTATTACAATGAGATATTAAAAATGCGATCCGTGTAATATTATTAAGAAAAAATCTTTTTTGTATGTAGATACAGTCACATGTATTAATAAATATATAACATCATTCAAGTATGAACCTTAGGTGCTTACATTATATTGCAGGCGACAACACAAGTACAGGACAATTACTAATTCAAGAAATTATAATTATTGTGCAAATCTTTAAGAAGTTTTTAAATCTGGCTAATTCTTTACACATAATATTTTTTTATTAAGTGAAGTGGATAATTTTGCCCGTGTCTAGTACAGTCAGAGGGCTACGCACGGCGCAGGCCACTCACAAGCACAGGTAAACGCCGAGAAGGACGCAGGTATGCGCCTGAGTCGTTACGCTCGGAAAAAAGCCACGTAACAAAACTTTAATAACTACGCATTGTGCTAATACCGATACAAATAATAATTGAACTCTTAAAAATATCCGTAAAACAGTTTTTGTAGGCCCTCATGCCTTTTGTGGCTATCTGATCTAATATACAGAGGCAATTAATTCGATCCAAGTCTTGATGAGATACGATGTTTTTAATATAGTATGACTGTGTGATTTTGTATTTGGTATTGCCGACTGCCTATGGATAATTACTGCTGTAGAGGTATAGATATTGTTGTTATACAGCTGATTCTTGAATGCGTGACGTGTGGAATATGTTAGAGGTAACGGAAAATATTTTTAATGCTTCTGATGAAGCTGCAGACCTTGAAGGTTGCCATTAACTATTCGATTAAATACTGCCAAGTAAACTACTTTTGAATATATTTCCCGGGTTTTCCTTATAGGTTGGATCGTTTAAAGGGAAATATTCTTTTCAGAATGAATTCACTTTAAATTGTATGCTTTTTATCCTTTTTATTTTATCCTTTATTCTACTTAAGACTATAAAAGCTAACGGCCTGATCCTATAGTGAGAAGCTTAACCATTAAAATCAATGAAGATAACAAGCGAATGTTAGTCCTGAGTTGGAATCGAACCCATGACCTTTGACGCATAAAGCCGGGTCACCACTTCCAAATGCGCTGTCATGCCAGTCACACGTGGGTAAATCACAATAATACCTACCTATATTATGAATAATTCGCCGACCGCATTTGGGAGTAATACCACTGAGTCCCGCTGCAGCACCTCCCACATCATCTTGATTTCTGCTTTCCTGGTACTTCAAAAATAGACAAGAGCTAATTGAATCTATTAATCCAACTAATAGAGAGTATCTGAATCAAAGATATAAAGAATCGAAATGTTTGAGCTTTCAGTTAGAAATAATTACGGAGTTTTGAAAAAAATAAAAACTACTGTAGACTGGAAAGGAAACAAACAAACTCGATTGCCGAGAAGAATATAAAATAAAAATTGTCACCTACGTAAAAAATCTTAAATCTATACCATCATAAAAAGTAAACATGCTGCTTATTTAGTAATTGTTATTTTAGTTTTATATTTATTTTACGAAAGAGATTTTATTTTCATCTATCCAGAAAATTTATTGTTTTAAACTTTCATGGTTACTAAAATTAGAATAGTTATTTACGAGATTTGTACCATGTATCTTATTTTTGAGTTTCCGATATTTCGGCACTGTTGTTCTATTGCATACAATTGCCCATACAAATCTCTGGCTCGAGTTCAATGTATGAAATGAAAAACAATTTATATATACGAAAAAGTGTGTGAATTTTTGCGTGTGTTTTGCCAGTTGCTATGTGAGAAAGAGACGGTGTTCTGAGGGAAAACCTTACCTTAATAAAACCTAAAACCGGTCTAATCGGTTTATTATTTATTAAAGACTGGATGAATCTTTGCATCAATAAATAGTAACGGTCATTTGGATACCCACCATTCGCATTCTCTTATGAATATTCACCAACAAACACATTTTAAAATGTAAAAAACCTCCGATCCCTATCTATTAATAAAATCCGAGTATATCAATAAACTATTCATTAGG
The DNA here is from genome assembly GCA_019059595.1 of Marasmia exigua. Classification (NCBI taxonomy): domain Eukaryota; kingdom Metazoa; phylum Arthropoda; class Insecta; order Lepidoptera; family Crambidae; genus Marasmia; species Marasmia exigua. The sequence goes on along the minus strand of CM032494.1, from coordinate 12,865,881 downwards.
AAAATTTCATCGAGATCCTCTGCACTCTGTTGTAATCTTCGGATGATACTCCTGAGGGTGAAGAGATTGAAGATTTTTTTACCGATAAAACAAAAGAAGTTACATCTCTACCTTCAATATCTGTAAAGAAGCTAATTACATGCAAACATTTCTGACTATGTCTCCTTATAAACAAAAATGCAGTAATAAAAATCAAACCGATTTTCCGTCCGATCCGTTGAGAAACTAGTTGAACAGGACAGAAACATACATACGAGTACATAATATGGGCTACCTAGTTAGGTTAGGTGATTTATTAATCAATTAGTTAATAAGTACTCTTTTTTTAGTTCATCTGTTGATAATGCATATCAAAAACTAAGGCACCGATTTAAATTGATACTTATGCATCAAGTTTTACGAAATAGGCAAATATTCCACTTGATGTCACGAACTTGCTTCATTGTTTGAAGTTTTCTGTTTACAAAGAGCATTTTTATCAAACTTTAGAACTTAACGATTGTGTAATTGGGTCATAATATTTGCTCTACCCAGATAAGTTATGTGCGTAGTGCACACTGCACAGTGCATCAGGGAGCACAGTAACGAAAACACAAATAATTAAAACGCATGTCTTAGAGCTTTCGTTGGCCTGTTACAATTTTTGGGTTTAGGTATATAACATAATTTGTGGATATGGTATATAACATAATAAGTGGGTATTCCTTTGCCTAGATTCTCTCTGGGAGAAGCCCCCGCCAAAGGAGAGCCCCACATAAATCGGCCGCCCCCCGGTGGTCTGGTATGCATAAGGTAGTCGGCTCATCTCTTGAGCCGGAGGCATTCCCCTTGCGAAACCAAAAAAAAAGTACCTATAGACATATTTACGACATTAGAAAAATCTTCCTTTTATCGCGGCATGACAGGGTATGGCATGTTCTATACGGCATGTCTGGCTCGAAATTACAGTAAATGTCGTCTCACCTTCGCAACCTAAAGAATGGGGAATCGGACAAATTGGACCACGTCGGTCGATAGTTTGAGAAACTATCCGAAACAGGTTTCATCACGATGTCTTCTCTCACTGCCGATTTAGTGGTAGAAACTTATATTCAAAAAATCTAGACGCACGTTTCGCACTTAAAATATTAGAGAAATATCTTACTGCAACTTATTCCATTGTGATAGAAGTGACTAGCGCGCGTTGAACTCTCTACGAAAGCCGACTTGGCCGCTACGAAGTTGCTACGTTGCGACCCGTTCTTACCACTGAACTGATAAGGGTCTGCACCATGGCTGGTTTAGTATGCAGCAACGGATTGGTTATCGACCGGAAAGCAGCAGTGTATATTTAGGTTAGTTGTGTAGGCTGTGTCGTGGTGGCGGGATTACCTCGCATTCCTTCACAACGGGGCCTTAAGTAAGCCTAAGCTCTGAACTATTACAAGACAGATTGACCTGGTCAACTTAGAATGGAAGTGAGAATTCAATGTATTTTTGTTAACTTATGTTTTTATTTTCTTATAATACAAATGTAAGTATATAAATAAATGTTGTAGAAGTTTATAGCAGATGTGCCTACATTTTATTTCCACGAATTTTGAAGATATGTAGAGATCGTTTCAATAAATATTGCAATAAAAATGTAGCATTGTACTAATAACTGTTTTGTTGAAAAAACGTGTTTTACATTTATGACTGCAATAAAGATTTATTAGCAGATTTCTAAAATTATATAAAAAGTAAAAATGCTTTTCCGTTACTTGCCTATACATAGTTGAATAGGTCGATTTGTTGCTATAAAGCTCTGAATTTATTTGCGATTTATTGAAGCTATTAGAAAGGTATCTGTGAAATCGCAGTTGTGATATTTTCTAATATTAAGGGTTTTGACTAACGCGTTGGCTAGCTACCTTACCTCACCGCAAAGGGTCCCACCCTGGCTAAGGGCATTTCTCAAGGAAATTCAAGGAAAGATACTTCCTATCTGGTTTATATGGGCTTGTTCAAATTAGTAGTTCATTTTATATCAGACGGGAAGAACCTGAAATGGAAGAATATTTTTTATGTGATAGGTGGCAGACGAGCAGACCGATCGCCTGATGGTAAGCGAGCCGTCCATAGACACCCGCGACACCAGTGGATTAACAAGTGCGCTGCCAACCTTTAAACCCCCCTTTCCCCCGGATTGGGCCTCCTGTACCCTCACTCACGCAGCGAAACACAGCAAAGTGCTGCTTCACGCCGGTTTTCTGTGAGGCCGTGGTATCCCTCCGTTCGAGCCGGTTCTTTATTTAGGACTAACCTTGTTTAGGGCCAAAATATTTCCCGAAGGATTTTTCGTTCTGTGACTAGAAGTAGATTTTCTCGACAATACCATTGAAAATATTTCTAGTTCAAAACCTGTGTTTGCGTTTTAATGAGCTTATTGTATGTTATATTCCCTATTGTATAAGGTCTGAAATCGATTAGACATGATGCGGAGTTCAGCACTTGAAGTTGATCTGAACACCTACGGAGCTAACAAAACATCGTCTATTGGAATTAAATATACCAACCTGACCACTGAAATTAAATTAAAAGCGTTCGTTTGGCACTACAGAAATTGTTCTACATTGTCAATAATTAATCAATTTGAGGAGTAATCTTTGAAGAACCGGCACAATGGAGATAAGTTAGGTTTATGTGTAATGCAGAACTAATGGATGGATTATTCCCTTATTCGTCCTTATCTTTATCTACGAAAGTAAGTAATGGTCTTTAAAACCATTAAAACCATCTTTTATTTGAAATAAATGTACGCAGTTTATGTTTTAGCGTCTAGTAGCAATTAACTTAATAAGCTAGAACTAATATTATAATCAAACTGTCATGTTTTACCATCTGAAATGACTATTCCTGTTAACAGAAAATACATAAAAATGAATCATGATTTTTCTTTTTGCTGACTTAGGAACACATGCATACATTTTTCTTTCAACGTAATTTTTTTTTGCTCGTACTTTTTTCTTATTTTTGTGTCCTCACACAAAGATATAATATCCTAATACCGTAGGATTACGCCTTATAGCAAACGTTTACATGCATTTTCCTCTCTTAGACTTCTCAATACAGGGTGGCAAGAGCAAATACCGACTAAGTTTTGGTTAAGCGATGCATCGGCGATTGCCGCCATCAAACAATGTTTGCTGTCTTATTTCCTTGACTCATAATAAACACTGGTTTTCAGAGTGCGAGCTATACAGCCTACCAGGTAGTGCAGTGATTTGCACTGGGCGGACGTCATTTACCAGTAACTCGCACGTGCGAGTCGGACAGTAGTTCAGTTTGGTACAAGTGAGCAAGTTGCTTAAACCCCCGGTCTACCGTTTTAACCCCCAGTGTATATAGTGTAATTAATTATGTTTTAACCAATACTAGTTAGCGAAGGTAACACGGACAAAAATTGTACAGTACAAAAACAGATTAAAAATTGTTATGACGTTGTACATTGAATGCAAACGAAACACCAATCTGTTTCGATCAAAATAAGCCCTACAAATGTTTTTCGTAATAATTTATTTTAAAGTGTTCATTTAACCGTTACGTTCAGATTGTAGCAGTCTGATTAAAATTGTACAAGTTCTTATTGTCCCTAATTCTGCTTAAACAAGCTTTTAACAGAACGATAATTAAAAGGATTGATTAGTATTCTGTATACAACCGCTCGTTCAAGGGGGAACTACCTAACTAGGGTTGTAAAGATAAGAAACTTATGTAACTATCGATAACATGTAAGAAAAAATATCTTTTTAAATTTGATATGAATACCTAAGACTTTCGAAAAGTTTTCGAGGTAACGAAAACTAATTATTTTTCGTTATGTACCTCAATGGAATAATCTCTCTAACTTTTGAAGAGTTGGAACTACCGTAATTAATTACTTAATTTCAAAGATACCGATCTAAAGCTTCATTTGACATCTGCTTCATCTGAAATAATTGGGCCCTGAAGGAAAACTACCTTTCATCCTCAAGATTACTTAAAGAAAATATCCTATATTTTTTTTTGAAGAAAACAAACTGCATTTAAAGGTTTTTTAATTATGCTAAGGATCCCTCCAGGACCCAATGATTTCCACCCTGTTTTATTCATCGATATCAAGAAAAACATTGCATCCCTATACCTAACCGTTTACTAGTCAACATTTTTTGGGTGGCCATGGATTAAGAACGAATAACAATTAGTATGCGATAATCGTTCTGTTTCTTTCAGTTTAACAATGTCGTGCATAAATGTTAATTTGATCAGTCAATGAAACTACTATGAAAATATTCCAACGATAAGGTTGCCTAGTTAATTCAGGTTACAAGACGCCATTCATTTGAAGTAAGAATTATTATCGATAATTTATGTACCTAATTAAATAAAAAAAAACATACCGTAGTAGGTACTGGTGTTATGGATATCAGAGAAATTAAAAATATTATACCTACTTTTGTATTTAAGTAGATTATGTCTATGGATTATAAGTACAAATATAAACAAAACAGTTGCTGTAATTTTAATACTAAAATGTTGATCACCGAAACATCCCAAGTTTGCAAAATAATCTTATCAACATATCTCTTCACTTTTTTGGTACCACTCAAAATATGATGCGATCCACAACCTTCTAATCCCAAAAACGGCGGCAGCCCGGCGTCAGACGAACAAAGCATCTCGATTCTCGAAGCACTTGACTGCATTGTAATACTAGAGGTACAATAGCCCTTTGATTTGTACCATTGTTGTGGCAGGTACCACCGGTGTAGACACAAATAATTTTGGACTCTCCTACGTTGACTTAAAAGCTAAAACGAGCACCTGATTGTAGCAACGTACGCCGCGTGCGCAGACACCCTCACCCTACGGCCGAGGTGCCGACGCGGACGCATTGTCATTTTGTACGCCGTAAAACAATTCGGAGACAACCGTTTGTAGACAAAAGCTTTAAGCTGAGTTGTAAATAACATGTCTGTTGCTGTTTGAGTGGTTCTTTTTAATGATGGACTACGTATGTACCATCGAGTAACGATTTTGTTCGGACAGTCTTATTATTAAATTTAAATCAATTTTATGTATTTATTTGTAGTATTTTCAACGATTTTGAGTAATATCTAGAAGTACCTAATTGGTTTTATGGTTCTCAATCATTTAATTAGAGATTGCAAGAATTGTTGCTACGAAAACATTAATATGCAAGCAATGCTATAAATGAAAGTTAATTGAATTTGTCTTTTTCACGTTGATACCAAACCTAAAATGAGAATAGTGAACTATTCTGTTCAGGTGTTACTTCTACGAATGCTGATTAAATGGAAAATAATACAATAAACATAAGGCTATATTTATTTCTACGTATTCAAAAACAAATAAGCCTTACTTATTAGTTCGTTAATTCCTTAGATTGTTATACGAAGTCACGAGGTAAGGAAGGTATTGTGAGATAATTATTATCATTGGATCTGCAAAATGTCACTCCAAGCAATAACTATGCCAATGTAGTATGTAATCCCATTGATTTTAAAAAAAACTTGTATTGGCCGCAAATGCTTGATACAAATAATTGCAAAGTTCTAGTTTTACTTCACATAGAATTTAATAAGGTTTGTAAAATCAACCTAAAAGTATTTTGCCATCCTTCAGTTGGCACATCATAAAATCATAAGATTGATTTTCCTTTGCAAGGCTTTGATACACCTTTGTCTTGGCTGACCGTTCAATTATTATTATTAAATCGCGATACTTTTAGGATAAACCCACATTAGTACTGACTCGTAGCGAAAAGCATTAATGTTTTAAACAAAGAATTGCGTCAAGTTTCTACATCCCATACTTGGCTCATATTTTGTAAGAATTACCAACAAAACTCTGGACAATATAATTTTAAGGCTCCGACTTAAACTTTGAAGGACGCCAGTTGATTTAAAAATAAACGAATCAGAAAAGATAGGAATGGAACTAACAAACGCCGCCACCTCCTATAGACATTAAAAATTATGTTAGTGATCGTTAATACTAAATGTAGAAACTGTTAATAATTGCGGCGGATTATAAATGTTGTAATAAAAAACGCATTCTTGGGTCGCACCGTGAACCCCACTGAGCCGGGGTTGGATTTCGACTTCGTGATATACAACCTTCTAACGAAACACGCAATACTGACTTAAACGCATTCGAATAGAAACCTTTTTGGCGTACAAATTAGGCACGAATTCAACTCTGCTAGACTAAAAATAAAGGACACATTGAAACATCAGAAATGGTCAGAAATCGGAGGGGCATCTGCCACCCCCGACCGCTAGCTTTAATCATATCAATAAGTCACTGGAGAGATATTTAATTTATTGATATCTATCTTTCATAACTACAGGTATCTGGGAATCCAATGCTGATAGATTCCTTTGTCTCGGGATCTATCTGTGTTTTGCGGTGCTGTAATTACGAGATCTTGATCATCGTTCGTTTATCATTTAATTTCAAATAAAAGAATATACTTTTGTGGCTTGCCTTTATGGACAAACTACAACACGTTGAGTTGCTACAATCAGTTTTACCTCAATAGATTTATGAAGCAAATATGTTGGATATTAAGGTTAGAATCGAATGAAGAAATTTGACAGATTGTATGAGACAGTGGTCGTCTGTACCTACATAGCAACATTATTATATAATGTTCATATCCATTAGGAAAATGAACGAGCATACAGTTTAGTAATCCAGATAAAAAATTAGCAAAACAAAAACACATCGCACACTATTTGCGTCTATACTCGCACATGTGGGGTGCGAGTATAGACGCAAATGTGCGAGCGAGAAGTGAATAGATGCGCCGCCATTTCTGATCCCATTCTTTATCCGCACAGGTAGTATGTACTTACCTAAAAAATCTAATAAATAGTGAGGACTACATAAACGATGATATTGTTAATTTCAATAATGCATTGTTGGTGTATGATGACGTATTCATAATACGTCATCATACACAAACATTGAAAAGAGGCGGTATATCATCATGTATATTGATGCAGGCACACGATAAAAATCTCCAGTCCAACACAAATGTCTAAAATTAGTGTTATCTTCCAGTTTCCATAGGCTACATTGTTGTGCGAGGATCGTCGGGAATGCGTTCTGTTGAGATACGAACCCAGCTGCATGAGACTCCAGGCTACAATTCTCATGGTAATGCGAAACATTTCGGGACCGCAGGCGAAGTCATCATGATTACCCCTGTTTTCAAAATATGGAGTAGTGATGTGGGTCGAGGCGACTTTCGAGTGACTGGATTGACATAAGAAAAATGGCGACGAGTCTCGGGTTCTTGGATACTTACATTTCTTAATCATGTCTTCGGTTTTGTTATTTCTTCTATATTTCTTGGCCGACTTTTTTTTTATGCTAGAGCTGCGACAAACGCGGTCTCCGAGATCAGAAGAGTCACTATGCGTTGCGAGTCTTTTAGGAAAGAGTAAGTTCGTCTTTTGATGGTCTTTACTACTGTTTCGACTAAACTGTTTCACAAAACTGAGGTAGTTACCAACGTGGTGTGAATGAGCAGTGTGTTGATTTCCCCGAGAACCACTGGTGTGACTGTGATTGGAGTTAAGTTATAAAATGACTCGACGTAATGAAATGGCGCAATGTTAGGCCGCTCGCATCACTAATATGGGAGTCATGTAAATCAGGGAAGCTCATTACAATATGAAACGACATTCGACGAAATGGCGATTTGATTACAACTTTTTTGGCAGATTTGAAAGTGTCTAATTTGGAGTCGTTGTCATTTTGTGTTTTACAAATTGATCGTAGATGTTTTTTTTATTTTAATTTTTTATATGATCATGAGCACTGGCGAAGATGAATTCCCCGTTTAAGCTGATTGTTAGAATAGAATACTAAATTCCTTGAAGCGCTTGTGCTGTGTTTCGCCGAGTGAGGGAGTGAAAAGGTTGGCAGCAATTGTTAACTATCAGGTTGTCTGTCAGCTCTTCTTCAAACTCAACTGATGCTAGCTCCGCCGCTATCATCAAAAACATTACCCTCCTTCTTTGGCAGTCGGGTAAAAATAGCGATCCTTCTTAAGATAAAGGTGAACGTCTGAAATATAATGATCTCGACAGATGCACTCTTGACACAAACCACAATGGACCGATTTTATTCACACGGCCGCATAAAAGGGCCTTTTTAGAGTACCGTATCCTAAAAGAAAAAAAAACGGAGCCCTTAAACGCTCACTTCGATGTCAGCCGTACAAATCTGAGGAGAGCTATGTCTTTTGAACGCGAATATCAAACTAAAATTAGTACAATTAGTTAAAAAAAAACTGAACCGTTTCTTACCGTAAATATGTATCGAAATATGTCGCCAAAAAGCCAAACTACTATAGGGGAAGTTGTTTTCTTCGCTAATGATCCCTGTTCACGTAAGATATGATATGATATGATATATTAGCCCAGTTAGATTATGGCAGGTTGACACCTATACTAGGATATATCCTGTTTCGTAGGTAATCAACCCTCCACCCAAGAGTAGATCTTATTAGTGAGACATAAATTATTTTGCCATAATATTGTAACAATGGATATAAAGTATAAATTGAGATCATGAAATGATCAAGATACTATGTTAACAATGATATGATGATAGTATGTTTAAAGAAAATAATTAGAAAATCGTAAGGTCTGATAATTCTGAAGTAGCTAATGTGGTAAGATCAGTTTGTAAAGATCTTCGGTACATAAGTTCAACTCGCACTTGGCCGTTTTTTGCCTCTTAAAGGGAATCCTACGGCGGGCCATTCGTGTGGGAGCGAACCTGAGTTTTCAGTTTAGCCTTTTTTGTTAGGCACCTTGTTTTATGTCTATTGTTAAATACTACGATCATAGCTGATTAATTTGAGGGTTTCTTTGGTGAGGTATTCTGATGGTTCGTGTAGAGAGCAAAAATTCGAATAAGTAGTTACATTATACGTTATTAATTATAAAAAAAAGTAGACTGAACTAGGAATCGTTTATAATTTTAAGTTTAGATTCTTAACCGCAGTTACCAAAAGTAACATCACAATCGTGCCATGCTGTATAAGGAAATTCAATGTAATGGAAAAAAATACTGAACTAGTATAGATAATCGATACATAATAATTAATATTTTATTGACTATTATGCCTCATAGTGCATACATGCGACAAGCTGTTTAATGTTTAATGGATGAGGCGACTGTTGCTGTACATAATTGTCGGTTCAAATATGGAATAAGGTTTTAGGAACCCATACACAGTACGATTCTACGCACGATCTGTCGCTGCAGGCCGATCAAAATGACAAAGTGATAGTGTATTAAAGATCGTTTAGGTGAAGGGTATCCCCACTAGCGACGTCAATTGTTTTGATTTGTTAGCTACTAAACCAGATCTATTTTAAACAACTTGGGGACTTCAGTCTCTCGGTAATCACCTATTTATTTAATAGATATAGAAGTTAGCTATTTGATCTGGTTTTGCACTCGAATTTTGAATTACCGCCAAAAGCGGCCACTTGTGGCGTAAATCAATTTTTCGCGTACAAAAACGGACCCAACATTTGTGCATGGTTATTGAATAAATAGTATAAGTGTTTGCCGAAAGACATTGTAATCCCGAAATTGTTTAAAATAGATCCGATTCAGTAGCTAAAAATTAAAATCGATTGGCGTCGCTAGTGTGCCCTACCCGTCATTTTAACGATTTACTTCAGCGGAGACAATATCGGAGGCTGCATTGAAAATTAATATCGTAACGATGAATCGACTGATAGTGTATTGTGTCGGTGATACAGCTCTATGGCAAAAAGTTACATATTCTATCTATTTTCATCTTTAACCTATTCTTAATAGAACTCTTTTTGAAGTATCATTTAAGGTGCGACATAGCTCTTTTTACAGTATCACAAACGATTGGCTCTTTACGATCTACAATTAGATTTTATCTCACTCTGACGCGTATAAGTAAATGGGAAAGAACAAATCGAATTGCACAACAACAAAAATTCGATCAATCGTTTACGATATCTTCAGATCGGTCGTGACGATGAATCGTACGGTATATGAGAAACATTGTGTCGTTATTTTAGCTATGAAGGTTCTTTTAAACCTAGATGGGAGCCTTGTTCATTTAACTCGTAACGTGAGATTCCAAATGCTTGTTTGAGAATTTAGTTTGCCTTTTGCGAGGTGCAGGTCTCACATAAAAACCGGCTATATGTGCGTCAGATTCACGTACGAAGGGCTTCGTACCAACTTGTAAATAAATAGTTCATCTCTATAAGTAACCTAGGACAGTCCCCTTTGCTTGTACTGAAAGTTTTCATGATCATCAAATGTCATGATTGTCTGAAACCCTAGGTTTTGATAAAGCGAGCGTTAAATGCGTATCGGTGTAGCAGTTTGATTTTTTACTTTGCCAAGGGATCGCTGTCATCATCGTCATCATCGTCAGCCCATTTAAGTCCCCACTGCTGGGGCACGGGCCTCCCTCAATCACATGAGGGGTAATTGCCATACTCACCACGCTTGGCAGACGGGTTGGCGAGGGTTTTGATATAAATGCAGAGTTTTCCTTCTCTGGGTGCTGATGATCATGCCTGCAGCTTTACCTTAGTCGCCTTTTACGACACCTCGGTAAGAGTGAGGGTGGCCTATTCTATTCTGCCGGGGACCACACGACCGCCGGGGACCACACGACAGGGATCGCTGTATTTCATATTAATTTCAGCTACATAGTAATAACAAGGGCTTAGACAGACGTACAATAAAGTAAATGTATAAGGGTTATATTTTCCCTTTCGAGGCCCAGGATTCCAAAAAAGGCCGGGCAGTATCATTCCTCATAAGCATTGTCGTTCGTTGCGTTCGTATTTCCAGTGGTATGATTCAATAGCGGTACAAGAAAGTGCAAATCTTGTCACCGAATCCCCTACACCGATGATCGACGCCGCGCTCGGCCCATAAATCTGACCAATAAAAACTTGCGCTATGCCACACCGTCCAAGAAAATGGACGATTAAAATCAAAAATAAACTACAACATGAGCCGCTTTTGTCTTACTCGTGTCTACAACAGGCTTTATATTTCGGACGCTTCGACTTCGCCCGTCCGATCCTTACAAAAAAAACCACTCCTGCGCAGGTAATATCCCTAACCAGACACAGAAGTGTAGATAACAGTGTGGCGAACAAGGCTTGAGTTGAAATTACGTATGGTCTATAAATAAATAAATAAATAAATATTTCACAACATCACACACATCGATTGATCTAACTCCGAGATAGCTCAAGCACCTGTGTTACGGATATCAAAATTAACAGTGTATCAGATACAGTGCTATAATCAGATACATATGCTTGAGCACTGCACTATCACAATCAACAAATCATTAAAATATCCCTTCAAGCAAATTCAATCAATTTCAAACATTTACTACTTTTCTTCTGTAAATACATTTTTATAATACATATATAGTCTATTTATCTATAGTATGACTCTACTTTCATACTACAACCTGTGCGGATAAAGAATGGGATCAGAAATGGCGGCGCATCTATTCACTTCTCGCTCGCACACTATTTGCGTCTATACTGCACTCGTGGGGTGCTAGTATAGACGCAAATAGTATACAGGTTGTACATAGAAACAGATTTTTAGCACAGTGTAAGTAAGTCGATGTGGGATAGCTGAGTTTATTGACAAGGTACTAAAATGTATACTTTTTTTGGAGACGACCGTACCTATAAAACTTAATTTTGTGAATAATTGTAAGGAGAAAAGTATAATAAAAGAAATTCATATAATATGAAGCTGTAGATATCATTAATATGTAAATAAATCTTTAATAATTGTAACACAGGTGCTTGAGCTACCTATCTCGGAGTCAGATTAATGTATGTGATGTTGTGAAATATTTATTATTTAAAAAAAAACATTTACAGAAAATAAGTGGCAAAATAGTGCCTATTTTCATAATTAGAACCATTAGTCCCGCTATCAACTTCTATAATTTCAAAACCAACACAGAACTGCGTGGAGACCTCACTGTCATAATCTGTACTGGATCCTTTATTCCCGAACAACCTTTTCATTGTTACTTTTTTAATAATCTACATGTTTTATTGCTTGTTAGGCAGTTTGTTACTAATTAAATACGGAACACCAGTAGCAGGAAACACAGATTATTAAATGTGCGCAGAGTAGCTTTTTTGTTAACTAAACGTATAATTTATATACTCAGGTCGTCAAATATGTAAGTTATAATAATCGTAAGTTGTTCTAGGTCAGAAATGGCGAACCTTTGTGATATTCTCCAAAAATAATAATGGGGTGTTTTTAATAAGTGAATTAAATTGTTGCTGCACTTAACCCTTAATCGGGCAGTGAAAAAATAGATATATTATTACTATAAAAGATTGGTATTAAGTATTTCTGCACTTTCTGCTGTAACTCAGAGAAAAATAATATAATATTATTAGAGTTTCTGCAGCGGAGGGTAAATGTTGATTAACATTTCTCCCAATTTTATTGTATTTTTTTTTTTTTTAATTAGTCTATAGAGTCCCACTGCTGGGCAAAGACCTCCCCCAAGTCTCTCCATTCCTCCCTATCCAATGCCTTTATAGAGTCCCACTGCTGGGCAAAGACCTCCCCCAAGTCTCTCCATTCCTCCCTATCCAATGCCTTTATTGTATTATTAAAATAAAAAATACATTCAACTAAGTAAATATGATAATGATATTAAAACCCATGCTCCCTTGATTTTTCATAATTTTCTCTACATCAATCCATTAAATCTAAAACCATGAAAATCGATTCCGCAGTTCTTGGGTTATTAGTGCTGTATACAACACTACTTTGTTTAATAAAATATATTGGTACCTACTTACTTATCATTATTTAATGAGGTCACAGGATAATTTGCTGATCAAAATTTCCTTCGAAAACTTGCCAGCAGTTCGCAATCTCTGCTCTAGGCAGTATTACGAAATATAATGACTAATCCCATCTGATTAGGTGGCAATTTCGTACCTCAGTGTATCCGCAATCGGCAGAGGAAATGTGCCCGTCGTTATTTATGTAAATTGCTATAATAGTTGGTAAAAAATCTTATTTATGTGCTTAAGAGCCGATTTCCTGTGAATATCCTATGTGATCATAGTTGGTAACAGCTGGGTGGCATGGACATGAATGTGAGGTGAAATCCACTTGTAGTATGTGACATGAATTAAGTATTTATTATGCAGCAATAAAACAGTAATCAAGTAATTACGGAACTCGAGTTCTTTGAATAGTATTAGGAATGACGTCACATCTTTGTTTATACCACATACTTAGGTACAGTCAATAATATCAGTCATCTCCGGGTGCGTTCAAAGCGATCGCTTTGGAGCCCAAGGTACGCTTGGACCATGATCAAGAATTTGGGATGTCTGGTAATTTGGTACAAACGTCGGACTTGGTGACCCTTAGGAAATGGAACAATACTTACTAGAACATGGTTTCCACGTTTAGAAACTATCCGAAACGTGCAGGTTTCCTCAAGGTGTATTCCCGCACCGCCGAGCTAATGGTACAATGCCTAATGTTTTGGTCTTTAAGCGACGTATGAGTACCAACTCATTTATCGCCAAGTTTGATGCTGCTCACTTGGTGTTTGAATCTACCAAGTGATGCTTTGAGACAAAACCTATGGGAGTTAACTGCTAAGCTAACCTTAGGGCGGAAGCTAGTGCGGCCATAAAATAGGAACGCATCGGCTTTACGTCAGCACTCTTTGTCCAACCCGGTATACCCAGGGATTGATGGTAATCCAGACCAACCAGTGGTTATGTCGAATAATTTTTATTGCGCTCCCTTACAGCGAGTAATCACGATAAACGCCACAGATAAGGATGCGCTGTTTGCTGTAACTATCGATGTTTGTCGACGTATTCGATTGATATGTCGATTTTTTTAAAGTAGTCAACCAGTATCGTTATTTAATTCGACTAAACTAAGTCGGGGCAGATAGTTGGATAATGAATGTATCATTTTATTATTTATTTAAATGTTTTGGGTTGGTGGCGACCGTTACTAAGCGCATGTTTTATGCGGCTGTATGAACTAAATGGAAATGTGTAAACTTTTCTCCATATTAAGAGATTTGCGTTATTGTTAGAGTTATTTAGTAACCTACTAGTAAAACCTACAGGCAATACGAAGCTACCCAACTTCGTATTGCCTTATTTTTTATAAATTTATTTATTAGACAAGTATTATTTTATTCGGGACAATCTTAATCCAAGATAATGAAAATTAGTCGAACTGTTCCTGAGTGTACGGTATGAAACGATGGTATGGAATGATGTAACAATACAATTTTTATGAACATTAGGTACATACCAAGATTAACATTATAAAACGATTTAAGTGATCTATGGCCTTATACTCGTACTTTCAGAATAAGATGGACTAAATTTAGGTGCTACAGATATTCAATACATGTTTTACAAAGGATGGAAGGATTATATCGATATATCAATTTAATTGCAGCACTATTTTATAAGAAAAAGGAGAATTGCCCGCAATAAGGGCTTTGTTCCCATAATCTAGCCGTAGTTTAGCTATCATGTACGTACATTGCGGCGAAGGCGCAATGTATCACAAAGTACATTCAGGCTGTTCATATTTCTCAAAAACGATCAACAATGGGCTTCTGTGAAGTATTTTATAGTTGCATATCGTGCTCGTGAATTCGCGATTGTAGCTACAATACTGTAAAAGCTTATAATGGCATTTGGCATTACATTGATTACCAGAAACCAGCAACACAGCGGAAGTGTTGCACTGATGGTGCGATATGTTTTAAAGTGAGATAAAAAAATATTCACAATATTTATAGAAAATGGTGGGTGCCTTATATTTCAGATAATATGAAATGTTATCGAAAGATGGATGGTAAAAACGTCTTTCAACGATAAGATCGCAGAAATTGTATATTACTGTCTGTAATGCCTATTTTTTTATATGTAAGAGTCTATGTACTGAACCTAAGGAACAACTTAGCGTACTGCCTTTACTGCATCCTACAAATATATGTTTGAACAGGCACACATTAGATGTAAATACATTTATCTTATTTAAAAAGGAATCAGACGAGTGTTTGCGGATCCTCAGATATGCTATTGGCATCGTGTAACCTGATAAGAAATCAGGAGCAAACACTATTCATATATAGTTAAGTGATGTTGCAGTAATTCGGTAACTGCAGTTTCTTGATAAATTTCTATATACTTTCAATAGTTGCAAGTAATCATCATCTTCCGCAGTATATTTATTTACAAGTGGCTCGCCCTAGCATCGCTCGGGTGTCCAGCCTTAGTGTCCACTAAGGCTGCGTTTCCACCAGAGATGAGCGAGAAATGCGTTGCGAGGAGTCTGTTTGTAAGAGCTAATATAATAATTTCAATTACCCAGTTTCTCTCATTGAAGCGATTATATTGGCTCTTAACATATACATTCCTCGCAACAAGTCCTCGCTCATCTCTGATGGAAACGCAACTTAGACCTGATTAGATCATTCTATCCGAAAATAAATGTACATATGATATAAAGCAGTCGTACCTTACGGTTCGTAGCGTTATCGAGTTATTAGGAAGTATGCACAAGACGTTTTTTATTCACATATAACACTACAAAAAGTATACTGTTTGCGTTACCGATACCGAGACAATAACGAAGCTAGATCTGTGGGATCGCTGCGGTAAGACTCCGATCGACCAGCAGATCAAACGCCGCAAATGGAACTGGATCGGTCACACGCTCCGAAGGGAACCGGACCACATACTGAGGCAAGCCCTAGACTGGAACCTCCAAGGAAAACGGAAACGTGGCCGCCCTAAACAATCCTGACGGCGGACTATAACTGCAGAAGCGAAGACCTTAGGGTTAACTTGGAGCGAAGTAAAGAATGTCATCATCCCATCTTGTCGCAGGGCGTCCTACACTACGCTTACCGAGTCGCGGTCTCCACTCAAGGACTTTACGGCTCCAACGGCTGTCAGTTCTGCGGCTAATATGACCAGCCCACTGCCACTTCAGTTTGCTAATTCGGTGGGCTATGTCGGTGACTCTGGTTCTCTGTCGGATTACATCATTTCTGATGCGGTCCTTCAGAGATACTCCGAGCATAGCCTTTTCAATAGCTCTTTGAGCGACTTTGAACCGGTGGACTAGTCCAGCCGTGAGTGTCCACGTCTCGGCACCGTAAGTCATGACCGGAAGGACATTCGAATTGGGATGATGACATTCGAAGGCTGGATGAGAGTGGCCGAAAATCGGGAGCAGTGGCGTGCATTATTGGAGACCTATGTCCACGAGGACGAGTGTGGGTTACTAACGATGAAGTAAAGAGCGAAGCTCATGACCGTTAGAGATGGCGGAGCACTGTGGACGCCCTTGGCCCCACCTGGGGACATAAGACATTAAGTCATAACTCAGTCGCCGGCGTCGAAAAAAACGCCGTGTGCATCCGCCGATCTAAATCTGATACTAAATCGATGTCAATATTTACAATTTTGCAGTTATACTATAGGTTTATCGATAAAGATTGGTCGAATCGAGCCTTAGTCGCACACAAAGATATACATACGAGTAGTACAGAACCAATTCCACACAAATGAGAGCCACAGGCACTTGTAATTTGCAAACACGATCCAGGATAGAAACTAATTCTTATTGAAGTAAGGCCCTAGGTGTAGTCGTTCAAATAGTGAATAGTTATCCTAAGGTAATGTACAGACATTAAGGCATTGGAGGAGCTATGAAAATTGCCTTACCGAGACCCTAATTGGTAGGGGCCGCGAGGAGAAAACAGTCTGTAGCATTCCTAGTAAACCAATAAGAAGGCAGCGGAAGGGCTATTTTCTGGCATTGATAGAAGTAAAAACAACTGTTAGTAATGTGAAAATTTGCTTCTCGTGCATGTTTCTCTGGGTATAATGTAGAGTCTACGAATATTATATTTTCTTTACGTAGGTTTAACTATGAGGGCCGAGTTCAACAACTTTAATATAACGGTAATCACACTTTAACCGTGCTTGGTATTGGTGCTTGCATGGTTAAAGCGTGATTACCGTCGTTTGAAAAGTTCGTGAACTCGGCCCTTAATATATCGTTATATTCCATTAAAATAATTATGTCATGAAATATTGTATCAATATTACTTTAATTTTGCGTTTTGATAAAAGTTTGTTCAAAATTTATTTAAGAAAAAACTTGCATGAACAATTTTTCTCTGGATTTATACTTAACGGTTGATTTGATAATATTTTTGTATCTCGAAGTTTTTCTTGAAAGTAAATATTAAAAAAAAGTAGTATGACTAGCAATTCCATGCTATTGGTTTTTTTTATTAAGACTTGCAGCGCGTCATGGATACGATTAGTTCTGCTAATGCCAACTGATAAAGAGAGACGTTAGAAACTTTTATGTTCTCTTAAATATATGCATTTTTAACAAAATTATCATCTAAAAGAAAACAAAATCAGGGACATAGAATACTATTAGTTTCCAAGCGATAAAAATCCTAGCTGCCACAAATGACGTACTGCCAGCCAATAATGTTTATCGATTGTGAGATTGCGATAGGGTGCGTCTGCGCAGCGCTGCGGGCGCTTCGTGCGGCGTCGGCGCGGGCTGGTCACGACCACCCCCCGCCTCGCCACCCTGCTCCGACTGCACGCGCTGAGAGATGCGCCAATACTGCTGGCAATACTAATGTTTTTCGTTTTAATCTAGACAGACTGTAACTAAGACTAGAGAGTGCACTTGTATTTTGGAGAGGAGGTGAAGTTGGCTTTTTAACAGACTTGCAATAGACGGTTCTGAATTCGGATTTCTGGACCCCATATCCTACTTTTGACTTATATTATTGTGAAATGTTGTGTGCCTTTTTCATTAATATTTTAACTTTGGTATTATATCAACTATAAAGGAAAAATAAAAATGGCAATCCAACATCCGAAGTTTAATAAAGGCATTTGCATATACTCCGAAAATGCCGCTGATTGGTGAAAAGACAATGGACAACATTTCAAAATTGCTAAGGTCTGAAACAAAAAATACCATTTCTTTATTTACTTTTCCGCTGCGCGAATATATATTTATTATTTTTTTATATTGCTTATTTACTGAGAAAAAAAATTAAAAACTAAAAAACGTAAGATGACGTCATCGGACGGCAGAATGTAAAATATTTCTTTGCTTAGCACATTATAGTTTTAAATTTACGAAATGCCAAACCCATGACATTCAACTGTCAAAATAAAGACAACTTGTCAACGTTGAATGTATGAATGACGTTGACAATGTTGACACAAGTATTATTTACCTTTGACAGTAGTACCTTTTTTTTATTAAAACAATGATAAGCAAAGGAATATCGCTGTATTCAGCCGTCCGATGACGTCATTTGGCGCTTACGTCTATTTAGAATATAAAGAATTTTAATAATTATTTTATGCATGAAAATGGACAAATTTTGAAAAAAGAAAAAATATGGGTCCGTTCATTTTATGTCTATTTTCATATAAAAAAACAATATGGTCATGTTAAAAATATGAAATGTTGTCCATTAATTTATTTGCAATAAGCAGGCGTATTTTATTGAGTCAGAGAGATCCACTCGGATAACTCGAGTTGACTGGAAGACACATCACTACATGGCCTGTGGGGGTCGTTTACAGCCACAAGTAAGAGGGCGGTGTTATATTTTTAATTTATGTCTAAATAGAGTGAGCTGTGCCTTAATCGTGTGTTCGGGACCGACAAGCGCGTATATGGAAACGTTGGTTGTGCCAAAGAAGAAGGGAAAAATTAAGGCCAACTGCCAACCATTACATGACAAAATAATTGTTTTGTCTTGTAAGGGTTGGCAGTTGGCCTTAATTTTTCCCAGTAGGTAATTACTTACTGTATTAATTTTATTATTCTTTGACTTTGTATCTTCAACTTATCAAAATATGTAAAAAATATATATATTTAAAAATTAATACAATTACTTACTGTACTAATTTTATTATTCTTTGACTTTGTATATTCAACTTATCAAAATATGTAAAAAAAGTATTTAAACTTATAGATAATAGTGGTCGCAACGTTACTATTTTTGGATAGATCAATTTCTTCAGTAAACCCTTAGTAAACAGAAACAATATTATTTAACTAAACGTTGTAATCATGATAGTTATAAGTACTTTCAATACTTCATGATCCACTGTATATTTGCTTATCTATTGTCATTTGTGATAAAGTGGGAAGTTATGATAAAGCATTGAATATTAATGGGAAAATTATTTTCGAGGTAACAATTGCAGCATTAACAACGATGGAGCTGACGCTTAAAGATATTTCAAGTCGCCTGTCTCTGGATATAATAGACAAAATATTCAAAAATAAATCAAATAGCAATGACTGTGTGAAATCCGTGAAAGTGACAAAAGCAGCTCCAGCAGGGGAAGGCCTAATAAGTGCAGTCTACAGGATAAATGTCACAGGTTCTCTTCATAAAGCCTCATTCATAGCCAAAGGCCTAATTAGCGATATTCAACTTAGACGAACTCTACGTTGCCACAAGTTTTTCGAAAGAGAAATCTTGTTCTTTTCAGAAGTCGTTCCTCAATTTTTGTTGCTCCAAAAATCACTTGGAAGTAAACAAAATATACAAAATAATATTCCTATTTGCTACTCTTATTACAAAGGCCACAATGAGGACTATTTGATTCTTGAAGATTTATCTGAAACATCCTGCGAATCCGTTGCAAAACCAACAAAGAAAAACAGAGATTCTGTTCTGAAAGTACTGGCGCATTTACATGCTGTTTCTATTGCTCTCAGAATTCATAAACCAAGTGAATTCCATAAATTGGTTAGTAAAATGTCTGATGACGTTTACTACAATGATGATAATCGTCTATGGTACGCAAAATATCTCCAAAACGCTATTGAAATCGATAAGCAAGCTTTAACAGATTATGAGTGTGAATCTAGTGTATATTATAAGAAATTTCTTGAGATTGTCAACAGCGATGTGTATGGACAACTGATAAACATAGTGTCATACTCAGGAGCACACCCGGTGATGAACCATGGAGATGCATGGCTACCTAATTTTATGTATTCAGAAGAAAGAACAGTGGCAATTGATTTTCAATTGTTTAGATGCTCGTCTCCTGTTGCGGACATAACATACTATCTGGCACTCTGCAGCAACCATTGTCCTACTAAAGACGACTTTTCTGAAGCGATAAATATTTATTACAGTCATTTAGAATATCATTTGTCTGATATGAAGTTGAACGCTAAATTGGTGTTTTCTCGGAAAGATTTAGATGAGGAATTGATAAAATTTGGCAGATTTGGACTTTTAGCTGCACTGACATCTATACCATTACTGGCTAGTAACCGAAGTGATGTGGGATTATTAAATCGTGACAAATTTCGCGGAGTAGACAGAATACCTTTAGATGAACTTTGGTTATTAAGTCCAATAACAGATGTGTACCATAAAACAAATTTGGCTAACGCACTTCGTGTTGCGGTTGACGTAGGACTTATCTAAATAAATAGTAAATAAACATTCAATATATAATTTCAGTAACGCTACATACGTCAAAATAAATTCTCCGTAAAACTCGGGACTCTTATATTCGTCTTGTTCAAAGCTTAGCTCTTAGTAGTTTAATTTAAGTTTAATTCATAATGGAAACCACGATATTGGACCAATCAAATTGTATATATCGTTAATATCTCCGTGATCTCGTCTAAGTATTGCACACTAAAGATTCGTGACGACTCTTGCAAAATCTATCGTTTTTTTAGCTTTAATCTAAAGCAATTATCGAATTGCCGATTACGTTTTTCTTTTGGTTTTTGTTGCATTGCCATGTGTTATCTGAACATTCTTGACTGTTAACGGAACTCGAAAGCTAAAATCGTTAAGCGGCGGCTTGCGAACCGATTTATATAGAAATTGAACATAAAAACTGGCGAAGCGCGAGTTGGTTTAATACTCCTTGTCCTGTAGTATGCAGTTAAAGGATTGTTGAATTCTTAAAGTATGATCTTTGTGGAACCAAGTATCTTATGTTATTTTATCCCAATATGTAGTTAATTATCACTACAGTTAATGTTAGTTTTGATAAAGGACTTTAATCTCGTACGAATATCGCAGTGAGAATCTGATATCTATATTTAAAAGTACCATCAGAGAAGATAATGGTATAAACAGAAGTTTATACCATTATCTTCTCTGATGGTACTTTTCGAGTATTTTTATGTTTCCAGCGGTGACTAACTTGACTTGAAGTCCTTTAATAATATAAGGGACCTATCCTCACATAGTGAGCGGACCCCTAAAAGCACCTGTATCTCTCGAGATAAGCTTCGAGATGAGTCGACAGTACGCTGCAGGAATGTTGGTCGTGACTGGCGGAGAGCCGAAAAGTAATTATCGCGGTTATGTGGACTGCGGGGTTAGGATGCACGCTCAATTGCGCGGGCGCATGCTTGTAGCTCTTACAATATATACGACCAATAACTTAAACCATTGAGCCGCTTTCTAACTTTGAATACGAAGGGATATGAATATAAGAAATGATAATCAGCAAAATTGCAGAGCTTTAAAGTGGCTCAACTATTTACGTGGCAGACTGTACAGGTGGAAATATTGTAAATCACTTATTATATCGATGAATTACTGAACTATATAATTCAGTAGGGTTAGAAAGTTTTTAAACATCTAGGATTACATTGATTTGTTTCGGTTTCTTCTTGGACTCAAATATCAGAATAACAAAGAAATATAAAAAAAGCAAAAGAATGAAGACGGAACATGGTATATTGAGAGCCAATCATATTGTGAACTTTTACAGATAAGCCCTAATAAAGATTACCAAATGCATGTTCTTAATTTTTTCTCCCTAATATGGAGTGTTCGTTGCGTCTGCCCAAGTCGATAAGCACCTCTATACCGAAGCAACAGTTCGTGTCGACTTAATATACTCGCCTATTGGGAACAACTACCACTGCACGATGACTCCGTTGTACTAGCAGAAATGAAAAATAATTTGTTCGTATGGATTTTTAACTATTCGAATAAGTTTTTGATGTTAGTTTTCTATGGCTTTTGGGCTCATTTGCTTCATACTAAACCTGAAAAGAGTTAAGAAGAAACGGTAGAGTAAACTTACCCAGTAGCATATTTAGTCTTGCTGTAAATTTTAAGAGATTGTAGGTATTTTTTATTTTATATGAGTTATGTATATTCCACATACTCTGTGCATAGTAAAACAGACTGTGCTCTGGGCTTGTACCGTTTTAAAATGTATTTTAAGTTTATTTTGATATGGTTTTCGTATGTTATAGTGCAAGCCGTGTGGTCCCCGGCAGAGTAGAATAGGCCACCCTCACTCTTACCGAGGAGTCGTAAAAGGCGACTAAGGTAAAGCTGCTGGCATGATCATCAGCACCCAGAGAAGGAAAACTCTGCATTTATATCAAAACCCTCGCCAACCCGTCTGCCAAGCGTGGTGAGTATGGCAATTACCCCTCATGTGATTGAGGGAGGCCCGTGCCCCAGCAGTGGGGACTTAAATGGGCTGATGATGATGTTATAGTGCGTGCGAGCCAAGCATGTAGCGGACAATAGTCTAAATTACGATACTAGTTCAACATGTTCAAGTCGTAAGTACAATATGAATTCAATACTTATGGATAACATTAAGTCATTGTAGATATATTTAACTAAAAATAAAAATAGCTTGTAACGTCATGTTGCGTACACGATGTACGTACATTAAAGAAAATAAATGTACATCATTTTTTACATGCATGGTCTGTGGCTGCGTCAATAGTATTATATAAATTATAGAGTACTTCCTATAAACTTATATGTGATTTGCCGACGTTATAACCATACCATTAGATTACAAGACAACGGAAACTATCGGCCGATCTCTAGCTGTTTTTTATAACGGCTAGTTTTCCGAACATTATATTAGTGTGTTAGTAAAGTGAATCTAAAGACCTGCATTGTGGAATCACAGGAACTTATGGAAATGATGACTGTTCGCTGGTAGTTATTTTAAGATCACATTGTAATATTATTATTATAAAATGTCACGTGCAAAAGAATTTGTGTATGTAAACAAATTTGCAATTAACGATTTTTGATTTGATTTGTTGAAGTCGCAAAAACGTGCCCTCTCTACATAGACTTGAATTGAACCATCATTATTTTATCTATTCTTTGTCAATTACGTTCGGCATTTTTCATATAAAACTATAAATACATTAAAACCCAAAATATGTTATACTAAACCATGCAAAACAATGATTTCGGAAATCAATGCTAAAAAAAGGCGCTATAAGTAAAATCATAGAGACAAATTCCGTGCAGACAAAAGTGTAGGCCGTCTCTATTTTAAAAATTCTAGATACGGATCTAAAGACCTGCATCGCATGTTAAACGATGCCAAGACAATATTCGCGTATCTGCGAAAATTCGTAAAAACAACTGACAAGAATGCGGCACGAACGCGAAATATTTTACATGGACGATGTGGAACTAATTCTTTATTCGGTACGCGTGATTTCGTACCAGTCTTGTCTAAATTTACACGGAGCAACGTAGGATACCAACGGTCAGAGCTGGTTAAATCTTGATAGGATTTTTGGTAATAAGTAATCCAATCAAACCCTGTAGATAGAGCATTTTGACTGTTGGATTCGCACCATGTTTCAATTCACTATGATTTTATGGGTTAAGGATAATGAATATGAGTTATGACAATGGTTTCCAAACTATTTAATGTTGGAACTCCTTTGACATATGAAAAAAAAATGTTTTGTTTAAATTTTATGATCTTAATAATTAAGTCTTTTGTTACACATTCTCAATATTTATTTTATACCCGTGGAGGTAATAATTACGACTAGCTTAGGAACCCAGAAGTGAAAGAGCTCCTTTCGGTGACACTGTGGTAACGACGAAGATAATGCTTCATTAATTAATATTAGTAATTAACAACTAACTGCCATACTCAGAATTGTTGATTAACTTAGTTGGCTACTTAGGAAAAAATATTGACACTTATTTTGATACGCATAAAGGCTACCGATACTAAAGTTAATGAACATTAGCTTAAATAACGTCTCTGAGTGCGGCCGTTAGATTTGGCCAAAGCGTTTGTATCAAAATGTAATTTAGGTACTATGAAATATATACAAATACATCAATTACAATAAAACAGAAAAAATATTATTTAATACATATCAGCATGTTGGACCTTAGAGAGACAATCAAGCGTCACAGCGGTGCGCGTTTGCGCAGCGTTTTAAGACCTGATAGAAGATCTCAAAACGCTGATCTTTTTCATGCGCACTGGACTGATGCAAAACTCGCTGAATGGACTTAACAATCCTCAGCCTTTAAAAAAATAATAATGATAATGCAAAAAAAAAACAGCTTTTTAATAATACCTTATACTAAATATAGTTTTTATAGGCGGATGCCTTGTGTAGGTGATCTGCATAAGATTGAAAAGTGATATGGAAACCTTTATTCTAATTAAACGGATACGACGGTTCCATTTTCGACGTAAGTATATCCAACTTAGCGTTAATGAAATTGTATCCTTTCAAAAATAAGAATGAATGCAAACGTGCAGGTAAAAATACCTACGTGAGTTTCCGGAGTACGTTAAGATATTCTAATGATGTGTGAATTTAATTATTAATCAATGAGTTTTATTTAGGAATAAGCCGGTGCAATTAAGCCTTAATATGTAATAGGTATTTTACCATCGTTCCACTATAATTAATGTAAAGCCTCGATCATGTACTTGGAAAATATCAGCTGATAATGTTATATGTCCTGCCTAAGCCTGGGGGGCTTAGGCAGGACATATAACATTATAGTGCTCAAGTGACCTTCAAAACTGAATTTTTTAGATTCTACAAATATATACCTAATTAAGATTAATTATGAAATCGAATGAGTCTATGACGATAAAAAATCTAAGAGCACGGCTAGTGCCCCCGCCAAAGCCGGGCTAAGCATAGGCACTTAACTAAAGGAATCCTGGTTATGGTTCGAAAAATCAATGAAATTATTTATTATTATCAAGTAAATTATAAATTACTTATTATTTTACACCAGTGAAAACTTTAAATGCTTATTAAATATGTTTTTTGACGATTAGTGACTTTTATGAGGTAACTACCTTACCTCTTTGTTGTTACCCTGGACGTTACGCCACAATATAATGCTTCCATTTTGTAACTATGTTCACAAAATGCCTACATAACGCTACTACTAGCTACTACATTTTCTTATGCATGGTGCTTTAAACAATGTTCAATCGTGTCTTAAAACTCCTTTAGAATTTTTCATTTTGTTAGAATCACATTACTATTGTATCTCATTTAAAAAATCTACAGAGTTTTATCAAATGTTATAACCGATTTTACCTCATTTCCACAACGTCGGTATGTAAATTATGACGAAACAATACAAGCCAAATGGCAAAGGCCACGGGACGAAGCTAGTGGTGCATACGACGAAATTAAAGGAATTAACTTAAACATTTATGACTTTTATAAATAAATATATAATAATAAATAGATGTAAAAGCCCATGTAACGGTTACCTTTACATGGGCGTTTACATCGTTTATCTTTTTATAAAAATGTAACGAAATATCTACCTACCTAGTGGGCAGAAGTACTATATATTTGTCTATA
Organism: Marasmia exigua; assembly: GCA_019059595.1. Classification (NCBI taxonomy): domain Eukaryota; kingdom Metazoa; phylum Arthropoda; class Insecta; order Lepidoptera; family Crambidae; genus Marasmia; species Marasmia exigua. The sequence continues at coordinate 12,840,075 of CM032494.1, read as the reverse complement.
TAGACAAAAACCAGGGACGCAACCGGCACAAAACGCTTAGATGATGATAGCCAAACAGAGTATACCAACTTACCTAGTCTTGCTACAGAAATCTGCGATAAACATAATTAATTCTGGTATTAACATTAACACCACATCATCCAAAAACGATTTGCTTAGTTTTTTGAAAATATTCAGTATGTTCTCGGATTGGAACCTACAACCGTGTGTAATATTTATGTTGTGCGCTAAAAATCTTGTTCTACACATCAGATACAAAGTCTTCGCAACTATTTGTGTACTCAAATATTCGGTCCATGTAGATCCCACTTTAGCAGAATTCAATGAATTATTCAGTAGATAGGTAGTTAGTTTACCTGAAAAGTGCGACTCATTTCAAATACAAACGTCGAGACGGTAAGAAATTATACCAAATGCTAATCAAAGTATACGCAGGCGCCGCGTCACCTGATACTTGACACAGGAAGTTTGGTAATTCAGTTTATACAGGGTTCTTGTCAACAGGAACCCTCTAACCTGTAGGTTAGAGAGGAAATGATTTAATATTCAAAGAAAACAATAAAATAATTTTATTTTGGCTTAGTTGACATAATATTCCACGTGACATAGGCTGCCACTGGGGTCTCGCTATTGACATTTGTCGTATAAATTTATCATTAACTAGATTTCTGTAACTTACAACAATTTCACAAAGCTGGGCGAGAGATGGACGAATAAGATCCGACAACAATTAATTTTAGTGAGTAAACGAACAATCGGGTCACCTGATTGTAAGTATTCGTCGCCACCCATGAACATCTGATCTTTTAAAAAGATCTTTGGCAGGTCCTTAAGACGTCGCCGTCGGATCGGACCAATTTTAACCATAGACTTAGGATGTCACCATTTAAACCATGGAAAACATGCCATAAAAATTACGCCCACCAATTTAATTTGTACAGTGACATGCACAGCTGTACTTCGGAGTAGCTAATGACTCGGCATTGTCACTAACTACACCAAACGTACCTCAATTTAGTGGCGATTAAAATCTGAATAATATATCCCACTTCATATAAGGTACCGTTAGCAAACCTCAGCAAATTTGGCTTTTAATTTTCAGCATTCGAAATGCTCACACGTTAACATATTTTACCGTTTTGCTTAAAATACCAATCTGTGGAAAGAACTGAGTTTATTACTTACAACATCATTTACTTCTTTTTAGATTGAATATGCATTTTTGCATGTCAACGTAATGTCAACTTTGGCCCATGCGCAAGAGTAGTTTTATCCATTGGCGTCTTTAGGTATTCTTATTATTTTGTCGTAATTTTGATGCTGGCATTTCGATGCCGATGTTTAGATGCTACGCGATTAGTTCCTTTTTACAATGGGTACCTTAAACGTATAACTTACATATATGGTACCTCTCTCTTCCTACACCAGAAAAAAGATTTATTTTATCATAGTTGTTTCACAGCCTTTGAACGGTAGAAATAGGTTACATTCCTCGTTAGCTAATAGGTACCTTTTAGCACAGCATTTGCCTTAAATCGCCGTCATTTACCTTCTCGCCTATATCAAAGGCAATTTACATCGATAAAAAGCCACCATCTAACATGGTCCCAAGCACTTAAACCCCGCATACCTCACAAACCTGCGCAACTAACGACTCAAGTTCCCAAAATCTCGACATAATCAGAAACTTTTAGTAATTATTAATAATTTTACACGGCCGATTAACAGTGACCGGCGGTGTCCCGGGGTGACTAAAAAGACACTGACAACTCCTCAAGGCACTTAAAATTGTCAGAGAGCACTCCCTAAAAGCAGATAACGCTTTTAACATTAAAAAAAGTCGAGTCCATTTTGTAAACAGGTTGTTAAAGCGATCCACGATGTCGGGCGGCGGGGAAGAGGGGCGGGTGCCTGGCGTTCAAAAAGGACGTGTTGGAAATCGCAATCAAATATGCTGCTCTGAATTTATCAGGTGTTCTACCAAATATGTCTTTTTAGTGCAAATTGATGTACTAATGGATCACTTTGGCCACTCAATCCTATCTGTTAGCTTGAGTAAAACATGCGAACTGAGGACAGGGATCGGCCGCTGTGAAATAGCTTCTCTCACTTAATCAATCAGTTTGCCATAGTCTAGACTCCTGGCGAACAATGACAGATCATTGTACACAGCTAACACGTGCCTATAAGAAACCAACTGAACCAAGAACCGCCGTGCTAATGAAGACTTATTCTATAAAAGTATTCTAGTACAATATATAAAAATATCGTATTTTCTAAAGGTTACTGAGCCTGCTTTTTTTAAAGAAATTTTGTCTGTATTAATTTCAGCCATCCTTACGGCCGCACTCAGAGACGTCATTTAAGCTAATGTTCATTAACTTTAGTATCGGTAGTCTTTATGCGTATCAAAATAAGGTTCAATATTTTTTTTTTGAGTAGCCAACTAAGTTAATCAACGACTCTGAGTCCACACTCAGTAATGTGGCAGTTAGACTATTTGTGATTTATTCAATATAAAGTTTCGAGCCTCAGATCATTAACCCTATCTTGAGTCGTAAAATAAATCATTTAAAAGCTCAAGTAACGATAATATTATTTTAGGAACATAAGGTTGTTTTGTGAGACAAACGCATCCTCAATATGTCAACGAAAAATTAACTTAATGGCATGGTCCTTTTGCAATCGTATAAAATTAATGTTAAAAATCAATTTTGTGCAAATAAAAGATACCTTTTCCTGTTTAGAACATGATACCAGTACAATGCGAAAAGACTTTTGGCCGATAGCGAATCGGATCAAATGCTGTCTTCTAACGAAATGTCACATTCATAAAACTTCTGACATTTCTAAAGACAGAAGGTACAAAACCTCTAATAAAAACAACAATAGGTTCTTTATATTTAAGAAAGAAAGAAAGAAAGAAAATATTTATTATTATAGACATCACAACACAGAACATATAGCAATTATAAACAGAACACAATTTGGTACAAACAGAAAACAAAACATAAAACAATTAAAAATACATAAAAATAAAACAAAAGGAAAAAAAAACAAAACTATATTCAATCATGTCCAGACAGTGCCAAATGAATATAATGATGTGTTATGACGTCTAGTATAAATGGCCCTCACTCAGCTTATGTCACAGCCCAGACAAAGGCCATGACGCTGGTTTTCAGTGAGACCAGCTGAATGAGTGCCACGGACGCTTGTCTAGTGTATTTTGTGTACCTAACGTGTATGTGTAATGTGGGTATATATATCTACTAAGAAGAAAATATCAAATAATAATGAGATACATACTATTAAATTATTATAATGAATAAATAGGAGTGTGGGTATCTACAGTTTAAATATAAAATTATTACGGCTAACAAATCAATTTATTCTGTATTTACTTTATTCTGTATAATAACTTCTATGTTTTGTTTTCTTATTCAATCTTATTTGTCTGATAGGATTCAAAGGGTTAATGTTAATGGAATCGACTCTTCTGGCGCTCCTCTATTAATGGGAGTGCCCCAAGGCTCAATATTGGGGCCTTTGTTGTTCTTAATATACGTAAATGACCTTCCATACTTTACGAAAGATCTATGTGAGATAGTGTTATTTGCTGACGACACTTCCTTGATTTTTAAGGTTGATAGATATAAAAAATCAATTGACGACGTAAATGATACTCTCTCACAGGTATTGCACTGGTTTACGACCAACAATTTACTTCTTAACTCAAAGAAAACTAAATGTGTAAAATTCACCATGCCAAATGTAAGGCAGGTCGATACAAGTATTAAGATGAACAATGAATCTATTCAAATCATTAATTCCACCGTTTTTCTCGGTATAACTATAGATGCGAAATTGCAGTGGAGTCCCCATATTGCTGCCTTGGCAGGAAGACTAAGTTCCGCTGCATATGCAGTAAGAAAAATTAGGCGTCTGACTGATATCGAAACGGCAAGACGGGTCTATTTCAGCTATTTCCACAGTGTGATGTCATATGGTCTACTGTTGTGGGGGTCTGCTGCTGACATACAAACTATTTTTGTATTACAGAAAAGGGCCATCCGCGCTATATACAGCCTTAGATCACGTGACTCACTTAGGGAAATATTTAAAGAAATAAATACTTTAACCGTGGCTTCCCAATTTATCCTCGACTGCATTATGTATGTACGTAAGAACTTGCACACTTTTCCAAAAAAGTCCGATAGTCATAGTCTTAACACCAGAAATAAACATAGGCTTGCCGTCCCGGTCCTCAGACTTCATAAAATCGGTAATTCGTTTGTTGGCTTAAGTATTAAGATATTTATTAAGCTACCACAAAATGTCATTAACCTATCACTGGATAAGTTTAAGTCCCATATTAAAACCTGCCTAATGAAGAAAGGTTACTATAGTGTACAAGACTATTTAAATGATAAGGATTCTTGGTCATGTTAATTCATTTATCTTTTGACTTGTTATTCATAGTAGTCTATTAACTTTCATAATTGTATTTTTTCTCTCTTCTCAATTGAAACTCTGTAACATCATCAATATTTGAAAAGAGTAACTACTGAGTTTCTTGCTGGTGTCTTCTCAGTAGAAATCGACATTCCGAACCAGCGGTAGATAATATGTACTATTTTGACATTCATAAGTGTAAATTGAATAAAGAATTTTTTATCTTTATCTTCATCTTTATCTTCATCAATGCATTCATAATCTTCAATTACAACGTAGACGATATAGCTATGCTACAGTGGGATATTGATTCACTATCGGACTAGTGTGTGAGAAATAGGATTGGACTCAATGTCGAAAGTGTTTTACCCGCAAGTTGAATATTATACCATCTGAGTATTTCATATATGGATCTAAGCTTGAAGAGTTGTGGATGTTGTGAATGATCATGGAATGTTGCTGGATAGGAAGTTCACATTTGTCCCGCATATTGATAATATAATTAAAAGGGCTTCAATGATGTTGGGATTCATAGTAAGAAATGGGAAGATTTTTTTTTATCTTTTTTAATCAGCCTTTAAACTGTCCTACTGCAGGGCAAAGGCCTCCATCATAGAAATCAAGTTATCGCTACTATGATGGGATTAGGCTTAATCACCACGCTTGGCGTGAATTAAGATCTAATTTTATTAGAGTAAATTAATTATAAAAAACTAATGTATTTATTGTGAAAACGATATATTTCTTTAAGAGATTGTGCGTCATGTACGAGCTAATATGTATTATGTATTTTTAGAAAACTTTTGATGTAACAATCGTTGGTGTTCTAAATAAATAAATAAAAAAGCATTTATTTCAACCATGGTCATATTATCCTCACATTTATATTGTGTATTTATTTATTCATTAAGTTTAAAATTATATTAAAAATAAAATAAATTACAATTAAAATCAAAAAGTTAAAATTTAAAATATTTAAATTACATTAGAATAATAAATTACCAGACTCCTAAAATCCTGAGTCACGGTCTAAGCGTGCCCCGGACTTTTGTTTGGACCGGGAATACACTACAATGAGGAGGAATAACTTCATCCATAGCACTAATAAGTAGCAATCAATGAATTGGAAGTGTTGCTTACTTATACTTGTATCTCGCATTAAGTGCCTAAAAACCTATTTAAAACCACTACAAAAGGTATGAAACCAAGTCTTCTAGAAAACAAAGTGATGCAAAGAGCCATACAACACGAAGTGACTCAAATCTGAACTGTGTGGATTTTAACACAGTTCTAAAGGAGATTTGTACACAGTGTTGTTCGGAGGAACACGAGTGGAGACTTGCGACATGGACAGACACAGGACGGCACTGTGTCAGACTCTCGAATAGCTCAAAAGGTGGAACTCACACTGTGTCGCTAGAAGGAACACGAACACGACATCTACGGACTAACCGTGAAATCGGAGAGCGAATGAATGTTGTAAATCAGCCGAATGCTCTCAGCATTTTTTACTGTCCTGCGCGTAGGGGCTCTATGACTCTCGGCTTTTATAAGACATTTACAAAGTAGCCCGAAAGACTTGTATGAGATAAGCGCACCACTAGAGTAGCCATAAATGAGGGCCATAAAAGACTTCTAGAGACTTTTTATTAATACCACAGATGTGGAAGTTACTGTGGCTATGGAAAGCGCATGCAATAATATAATATACCAGTTCACTTTATTTTATTGGTCGTAAGATCTTAATTAAGGTGATAGGTAGTGCACAATAGCGACGTCAATTGATTTAAATTGTTAGCAACTAAACCGGATCTCTTTTTAATAATTTGCTGCATCCTCTCGGAAAACACTTATACTATTTATTTAATTTAACTATTATTAGTATTTAATTTAAGCCGTGTGGTCCCCGGCAGAGTAGAATAGGCCACCCTCACTCTTACCGAGGTTTCGTAAAAGGCGACTAAGGTAAAGCTCCTGGCATGATCATCAGCACCCAGAGAAGGAAAACTCTGCATTTATATCAAAACCCTCGCCAACCCGTCTGCCAAGCGTGGTGAGTATGGCAATTACCCCTCATGTGATTGAGGGAGGCCCGTGCCCCAGCAGTGGAGACTTAAATGGGATGATGATGATGATGATGATTGGCGGTATACGGCTTATGGCGTTAATCAAAATTTCGAGTGCAAAAATATATTGCAAAAATGTAGTGCACAAATAATAAATAAATAGTATAAATGTTTGCTTAGAGACTCCCTTTCCAAATTTGTTTAAATAGATCCGGTTAAGTAGCTATCAATTTAATTCGATTGGTGTCGCTAGTTAGGCCTAATCGTTGCCTTAAGAAATAAACTAAAAAGAATTACATAAAGTTGGTAGGCTCTTATAATTGCTTTGCTCTTATAAGTGCCTGCCATAAAGAGGTTAAAAAGCTTTTATAAATCTCATAAATAAATAGGCATGTATGTAGTTAAAATTGTTTACCCAAAAATCATCTACATACATATCAAACATTGTTGCATTCAACCAAAGGCAATAAATAACGAAGTGTCCTCAAGAAGCCATGTAATATGGTCGTAATAGTGTCGTGGAGGCTTTTAAGTTTATCTAAAAGCTCGGACGCGCTTGTTTGTTAATCACGGCGCCTGCGCTCGCGCACGGAACAAAACATTGGGCCTTTTAGCCGCGATACCCATCAAAGGTCCTTGTCATGTGAAGGACAAAAAGGCTCATTAGCAAGATTTTTTGTAAACAATAAATTTACTATTTCAGAATCGTCTATAAATTATGACATTCAATATGACTCGATTCTCTCATATTCGATCAAGTGAACTAGGAATACCTAGGTATAAATGTTATTCTTTGGAAGTTAAAATATAATATAAATCTATAGTCCCGGAGCAAAATTCGTGTCAGCCTCTTTTAACATTGCGTGTTGGAACGCGATGACATGAGCTTTAGTACGGTAATAACTTTAGTTCGCAATTTATAATAAGGTGGAATGAGTTTTTTTCTGATTTTCGATGCCAATGTATCCTAAATTATAATTAATTGCATATTTTGTTTTTTTTTAATATGATAGGTGGCAGACGAGCAGATGCATCACCTGATGCTTAGCGATTGCCGCCGCCCATGGACACCCGCCACACCACTGGAGTCACAAGTGCGCTGCCAACCTCCTGGCAGGGTCGCCATGAACAGGCAACGTATTGGGAGCGAAATGATACACTTGAATATCGGTTAAATACTGTCGTTTATTAGAAGAGTATTAGTCTATATACGATATAATGAGTAACACATTATGTGGGGGTATATACATACTTCACTTTAACCCCAGGGGGGTTTGGCCTCCCCCGGACTGGGCCTCCGGTACACAGCGAAACACAGTACAGTGCTGCTTCACGCCGGTTTTCTATGAGGCCGTGGCTCTCCCGCGGTCAAAATTATGTTATAATTGAAAATAAAATAAACTTAAACCACGAAATTACGAAACCTTCTTGGTCTAAGACCTCAACCAAATCTCAGAAGTCGTAGGTCCCCATAAAAATCCTTTTTAGTTGTATAGTAATATTCAGTGGACACGAGCGTGGGGCATGTTCTCAAAATGGTGTTTATTGGGAATAAACTTCATAAAAGGTAGACGCATAAACAAGTTATTAAATTGTTTAATTCTGAATTTCTGTTTACGGAAAACTATAAAATAGTTTGAAAACATAAGGTTTCATGCGGAAATCTTTTAAGTACTTTATAACTTACTCCGCAAACCTACATTTATTGAAACGAAATCTTTTGTTTATACAAACCGAAGATTTAGTTTCGGCCATAACTAACTTTATTAGTGAACACAACGGGAAATTCCTTTAAAAATAACTAATATTTTCTTGGACTGGTACAGGTCCCTACATCACAATTTTGACTTGATTGTCTCTGTGACGTTTGGTGATGACCTAACTTCAAGGGTAATAGGCTCAGTTTCCATCCTGAAACTGAGCCTATAACCTTCCACTTGTGTTTATTCAGTCGTCAGAGTATTATAGTATCTATTTTTGGTATATAGTTGTGGTAATTAATTTCGTTGATTATGATATCTATAACACATTAGATAGATAGATACTCTTTATTGCACAACATACAAAACTTAAAAGCTAGGTATACAGAGATGCAATGTACAATTTAGGCGGTCTTATCGCTGGGAGCGATCTCTTCCAGACAACCTTCAGGTAAAGGACATTAGATAGAAGTGGGGAGGGTGGTGCAATCCTTTTTTGAACATTGATTAAGTAAATTTATAGTATTAATACATATATCTAGATAATAAATAAACACGTTATCATACACTAATATATACGAATTTTACCTAACTAAAACTCAAGCTCAAGCTACATTTGTTTGTCATACATTCTTTGAGATACTAATTTATATTCATCACTTTATTAATTATTATTAATGTATGTGCCATTACTGTACGTGTCAGCTTTCTTATATTTTAATTACATACAAATAAATGTTCATAGTTCAATCTTGGAAATCGTCGACCTAATTCAAAAAGGACGCATTTCATTTTTTAACATGGGCTCCTGGAGTTGAATTCTCGGGCTCGAGACATTTATCATCATACGAATATGTATTACTAAAACATAGTCTTTTGTATGGATTTCATGTGACATCCGCCATGTTTTTTCATATCGAAATTCTCGAGAATTGAGCTCCAAAAACCCAATGTTAAAAAATGAGATACGTCTTGTTAGAATTAAGTCGGCGAATTGTGAACAAACTAGCTAGTATAATATAAAATACCTCAAAATGCTGCTTTAGACAGGGTTGCTTTTCAACAATTTTTATTTGAATCCTGATGTATATCTTTACAGACGTGTTATAAACTACAAACATCTTGAGAGATGATATCAAAAACCTGATATTTTGAAAGCAGGGTCTTTAAGATATGAGATATAGCGTCAAAGAGTTAAGTTAAAAGACGGTATTCGACTGATAGTTATCATCACGACTGGGCTAGCCGAAAGTGGAGGTGGGAAAAAATGAATTATTGTTTACTGTGCTCAATTTATTAGATCAAAAACATAATATAAAGAGATGAGATGAGTACTGTTACAATTAAAACATTCGTGCGTAGAATCTATTTACTTAATGCTTTCGCTAGACTTATTGTATTATTACTATGATGCCTGAGGTATTAAATTCCGACTAGACAATTAGGCCAAAGACGCATTTTTAGAGCCCTTAATGCTCGTGATTATGTTTTTTTATCACTTTGTCTACGTGATAATTACATATAATAATGTCAAATTACAACTTTCTAGTACCTTAGTACTACTTAGAGATGCTAACGTCTCTGAGCTAGAATGCGGACAGACGGAAGGACAGACATTTTTCCTTTTTTCCAGGGGTAACATCATGGCCGACACATGTAAGGAAAAGGGTGGTGTGTGACTCTTACCCTAACCAAAACCCATGGGGTGTCCATCTTCGCGCAATCGCGGTCGGAGACCTTATAGCCGAGACTCTGAGACCATGGGGTCTGCTATGGAGCAGATATGATGAAACTACAAGTGTTTCTCTTGGACTCTGGAACCCTAAAAATAGAAATTGAATAAGAAAAGCTCTAAATATTTTTAACCGTTTTGAAAATAAGTTTTTCGGTATGCTTATTATAACTTTTATGTAGATTATCAGTATTGAATATCTATTCAATAAAATTGTTTTGGTTTCACCTCTCTTTTCGGGAATACACCGTTGAGTTATTTATTTATTTATTGATAAAGATTTACCAACAACATATCAGTTTGCACATACAATACCAGTACAAGGGTGCCTTAACTAAAAGATATGCCTATTATAGGTAAATACAGCATTATTGAACTTAATTACGACTAAAATATAGTTATATTAGGTAAATTATCTACTAAGTATTAATTTTTATCTACAACTCACAATCCTTCAGCTTATCATTACACTTCCGCTTATATGTATGGATGGAATTATGAAAAATATCTATGTTGTGATCCTTTATGTCATTATATGAGCGCTTACACCGGTATAAAGGAGCACACCTACCCAGGTAGGTGAGTTGCCGTTTTCAAAATCAATATTTTATCAGTTAACACGTTCGCTTGATATAATCTCACTGTATGCAGTATTTCGCAAGGCTCTGCCTACGTGCCGACTACGGTGTAAGGTCGAGCACAAATACAATTTTATGACACGTACATCCAGTAGGTGTTCATTAGAGTTCATCTTGGCCATTATACTTAGACGCTAAAATGTAGCTACATACCTATACTTATTAAAACTTCGAAGGGAAACGCATTTAAAGATCTTGCTTTCGAGATATTTACAGAATAGGGTATTTGACTAAGCTCGAGATTTCACAAAATATAAACATTTTATCAAAATATAGGTAAATTCGTCCCAATAGCAAAAAATCTCAAATAAAAAATAACGTTTCGCCGGTTTTATGGTCATTGAAAGATTCATTCAGTCCATTTTAAAAGTATGAAATTATTAAAAAATAATTATACCATTGAATAACCAATACTATTTGCACCAAATATTATAATATAACCATTAACATAAACAAAACATTTGATATAGCTACCATACAAATTTCAAATGAAATGCATACAAAATACTTGCGTGTGACATCACATCTTAGTAGCCATTTTTATAGAGCGTTGTGGGTTTGCCCAAAATAATGTTTTAAAGTTGTGATATCTCAGGTAGTTCAAATGAGAATCAAGTAACTCTTTCAACGCTGTTTCTATCATTGAGAGATCTTTTGATTACAAAAAAAGAAATCAAATACAGTATTAGCGACGTACAAGTATTAGGGAGACTCTTTGTAGTGACGATTAATGTGACATTTGTAAATCTTTATTTAAATTTTCTCGACAGAATACTATATTCTGAACCAATGTTCAACAGGTTGACATTCACAAGTATGTTTTTATGACCTAAATTGAATAAACTATTTTCTTTCACATCTGTCGCTCACTGGTCGCCTGCTATTTAATATCTCATCATCATCAGCCCATTTAAGTCCCCACTGCTGGGGCACGGGCCTCCCTCAATCACATGAGGGGTAATTGCCATACTCACCACGCTTGGCAGACGGGTTGGCGAGGGTTTTGATATAAATGCAGAGTTTTCCTTCTCTGGGTGCTGATGATCATGCCAGCAGCTTTACCTTAGTCGCCTTTTACGACATCTCGGTAAGAGTGAGGGTGGCCTATTCTACTCTGCCGGGAACCACACGGCCATAATATCTAGTAACTTTTTATTGAGTTTTATACTGCAACGGTTTAATATCTAGTAACTTTTTATTGAGAATTATACTCCCTTCATTACACACAGCTTTATATCTTTTAAATATATAGGCGCAAAGGTTTTAATATCTTTTATATTATATGAATAATGTACACTATCTGTTTGAGATAAGATTATGTGTTTATATTTAAAATTAACTTCAGTACTTAACTAGCTCAGTTCGTTGAAGTCTTTTCCTTGACGCTTAAGATTCGAAGGCGCCCACACAATAACTTATACTCAACAATATTTGTTTTTTCAATAATTTTATTAATTATTAGTCCTAATATTATTAGAATTTTATTAGGATGGGATGGTTTAGGTTTAGTTTCTTATTGTTTGGTAATTTATTATCAAAATATTAAATCTTATAATTCAGGTATGTTAACTGCCCTATCTAATCGAATTGGTGATGTATTTATTTTAATAGTTATTTCTTGAATAATAAATTATGGTAGATGAAATTATTTATTTTATTTAAGTTTTATAAAAAATGATTATAGAATATTAATAATTAGAATAATAATTATTATTGCAGCTATAACTAAAAGAGCTCAGACAACAATATAACAAATAACGTATACTTTTTGCTCAATATGGAAGTTAAAGAAGATATTTACCGTGGGAGAGCCACGCTTCGGTATAATGGGCCGGTTCGACCGTACTGATACCACGGCCTCACAGAAAACCGGCGTGAAGGAGCACTGTGCTGTGTTTGCGTGAGTGAGGGTACCAGAGGCCCAAGATTCCACTGGTGTAGCGGGTGTCTAAGGGCGGCGGCAATCGCTTACCATCCGGTGATCCGTCTGTTCGTATGCCACCTGTCACAAAAAAAAGAAGATATTGCAGCGAAGTGAAGGAGTCGTAGCAGGAAAGAGGGCCCCGGGCTTCGAAGCAACAGCTTGGGACGATGCCGGGATATAACGCTAAGGTGATGATGAGGACTTCTTGCTCAATATTAGAGATGACTGTATGATATTATTGAAGGTGTTAGAAATAGTTTGTCAATTTTATCGGGTGGATTTCGGAAACAAGAATGACTCAATAAATTGTATTCATTATTATTGCACAATACTTTTGTGAAATATTTGTAGATAACCTTTGTACAAGTAGTTTTTAAATCTTACCTTAACTGGTACCCAATGTAATTACTGGCGTGAAAACTTGACCATTGCGTTATTTTCATACAAACACGTTTCTCACAAAATGAAAAAAAAAATCTTGTGCGATTTTAAATCTTATAATTTAAAATAAATTAGACAATATTTTTCCCTGTTTGTAAAACGTCTATTAATGGGACGCAAAACAGATAGGCTCGTTTTCTGTTTGTATTTTTACATCTAAAATTACTTTTGTGAAAACATTAACAACCTATTTTTCATTTAGTGAAGGCGCAAATTGAATATTTTTGTATGAAAATAATGCGGCGGCCAAGTTTGCAACGGTGTTTAGCTCTTAAGAAACGCTAGAATTCGTCTTTGTGAAGCAGTATTGATGGCTGTTCTTACCTGAAACAAAAACGTTTTATTAAGTAGGTATATAATTGATATCTGGCTGATTTGGAAAAAAAATATGGATTCCCCAACACTTCTTTCTGCTTTAAATTTTAATACTCTTTTTGTACCTCGCCATCCCAAATTATTTTCCCTCCGCGTTTACCGCAACAACACATCTTTCTTCAACCCTATAGTCCGTATGTGTCGCCAATACACTGAACTCGCTCGGAACAATCACGATATTGATATCTTTGCTGTTAGTCCAAATATCCTCAAGAGGGCTGTCCATACCGTCCTAAAAAGATTATGATTATATTATAACTAAATTTACCCTTTTTTTTTCTTTACCTACAGCCCTTCCGGCACCTTTCAACCAACCACCTTTTTTCTTACATTTTGTTCCATGTCAGGGATACATGTTCTTAGGTAATAGTCTAGTTCGTAATTTATCTTATAAGCTTACTATGTATAACTTTCTTAACTGTTGCCTGTTTTGTGTCCTTAATAAAAGAAATAAATACAAGAGCACATAATATACATACATACGAGTACATACATCGACCTGACCGCAAAGTAAGCAAAATAAGGAAAAATTATTTCACACTCCCATAAGTACTCTGATAGCGATCTTTTATTCGCTTTGTTAGTCTATATAACACACTACAAAGACGGTGCTGCCAATGGTGTCGTCTATTGAAATTGATTTGCCCTGTAAGTCAATATAGTGCTGCCACCTATAGGTACCTATACGGATCATCTGATAGTAAGCGTTTGCCGCCGCACATGGACACCCGCGACACCAGTCAAAGTCAAAGTCAAAGTCAAATAATTCTTTATTTGCATAGGCTTACACACACAGCACTTACAAATCGTCCTACATTTGAATGACTTAAACTATTTATAAGTACTTATGTATAATTTACATGCTAATACATAAATATGTTTATACATAAAATATACTAAAGAAATAAATAAACATAATGCGATTCTACCACCGGCTCGGAAAGTTGTTTCTGGTCGAGAAGATCCGGCAAGAAACTCGAGAAGATCCGAAAAGAAGAGAAAGTAGAATCACAAGTGCGCTGCCAACCTTAAAAAGCCCCGTTTCCCCCGGATTGGGCCTCCGGTACCCTCAATCACGCAGCGAAACACAGCACAATGCTGCTTCACGCCGGTTTTCTATGAGTCCGTGGTATCACTCCGGTCGAGCCCTATCATGCCGAAGCGTGGCTCTCCCACGGTCAGATTATAGTAGAACATAGAAGAGTGGTTCACCGAGGCGCACGCGGCGTTACGAAACCTGCGCAGGCGCTCGTTAAAATTCCCCGAGATTCGTCCCGGTCACGCAAGCCTACAGCCTACAACACTACACTGTTTCACACTCTTATGTCCGCTTTGTACCGAGACCGACCACGACTGATTTTGGCAATACGTAATGATTTTTTATGGTAAAGTTGACGAAAGTAGTATAATCATTGTGTGAAGTATGATATCGATAAACTTAAAGGTTATTTCGCTGTAGATAGAGCTCTGGTATATCAACTATTATTTTCACGACACACATATTTTTATTATATATTATATAATTGATTATTTATTTATTTGACCTTGTTACTTTGTAGTAACGTATAGCCTCCACTTACCATTTACCAGTATTTACCAGTGACCATAACGCCCTGTTGGTCTAGTGGTTTAAGTACCAGGCCGCGATCTCGGGGTCCTGGGTTCAATTCCCAGATCGAGCGAAAACTATGTTTCGATTTTTTCGAACATAGCTCGGGTTTGTGATCACCAATCCGCATTTGGCAAGCGTGGTGATTAAGCCTAATCCCATCATAGTAGCGATGACTTGACTTCTATGATGGAGGCCTTTGCCCTGCAGTGGGACAGTTTATAGGCTGATACTACTAGTGAAGGAGTATTTATCTATCTATTTATCTACTTATGTGCTTTAAGGAGTTACACTATACAGCATTTACCAGATATTTTAAAGCCACTTTAGAGTTAGAGCTAAAAAATACCGAAAACTCAGTAAAGTATCAATAAAGTATTTAATTATATTCTAAAGCTACACCCCTTATTACAAATCGCGAACTAAGGGTAGTCCCGGAACTAAATTCGTGCCAGTCCCTTTTAACATCATCATCATCATCATGAGCCCATTTAAGTCCCCACTGCTGGGGCACGGGCCTCCCTCCATCACATGAGGGGTAATTGCCATACTCACCACGCATGGCAGACGGGTTGGCGAGGGTTTTGAAATGCAGAGTTTTCCTTCTCTGGGTGCTGATGATCATGCCAGCAGCTTTACCTTTTAACATGGCGTATAAGAATGGGATAACATGATCGTTAATACGGTAATAACTATAGATCGCGATTTAAAATAATGCAGTGTCTGTAATTCTGATCTTGCTAAACCGTTAGAACCTCTAATGTAAACGTTAAGAAGTTTTATGTCAAGTTCTGCAACTGATTCCTTTAAAGGCGAATGCCGGCGCGCCGTAAAAATTTATCCTAGGGCCTAGTAAATATCTCTTCAAGGAGAATTTTATTAAGTATGTAATAAAATCATCGTGAAATTTAGAGAACTATTAAGTTATTTACTAAGCGTTTGAAGCTGTATTGTTTATTGCCGCTCCGCTTTGAAAACGCTTGAAATCCGCCAGTGTGGCATCTCCTTTTATATTGTTGGTTATTCAGTAATTTCTAAAACTTATTCCATTTAGGTGTTTAAGCGGTTCGCGAAATGTTTTCACTAAGTCCTAAATCACTTTAAATGGTAGTAATACAATAATACATTATTTCATTAATGATTTAACGATTTTCGCATACTAAACTCATCACTATGGATGCTAAAGACCGAGCGAAGTGGAGAAGGAGAGCAGGAAAGCGGATACCAGGCACCGAAGTAACGGCTTTAGACTCAAACGGGAACAAACGCTCAGATGATTATACTTTTTGCGTTTTACAAACAGTGGGAAAGCCACGCTTCGGCATGAATGGGCCGGCTTAACCGGAGTAATACCACGTCCTCACAGAAAACAGTGCATGCGTTATTTCGCTGCGTGAGTGAGGGTACCGGAGGCCCAATCCAGGCGAATTGGGTTAAAAGGTATTCAGCGCACTTGTGACACCACTGGTGTTGCGGGTGTCTTTGGTGGTGTGTCCATCTCCACCTATATCATAAAAAAAAGATGGTGGATCCATTCTACGCATACAACTGTGGGGCAAAGGGCATGGTTTCTTTATGAAATTTTAAAAAAACTGCTTTAAATAGTAACAAACAGTCCTTATGACAGTTTTATATTACCATCATGAGTTCAATAACAAACAATGCGGTCGCCAGTTACAAGTCAATTTTTAACAGTAAAGCGAAAGCAGCTATCCTTCGTGTTAATTACGAAATAAAAAGGGGTGCGTAGGTCGCCATTATTGAAAACTGTTACCAATTTATAAAATACACCTGTCTTAACACTCTTGTAGGACCTTATGCCTTTGTCATAAGGTTTATAGAACGGTAAATTGATCTATGTTGCGCTGTTTACAATTGGCCCACGTTTTTTTCTACGCTACGACGGCGTAGGCGCTACCTACATAGACATCCAACTTCCCACTGATATTATAAATGCGAAAGTCAGTGTGTTACTCAATGATATGGATTTGATGAAATTTCTTAAAACACTACCAATATTATGTAAATCCACACCGGAACAAAATGGTATGAGGATAACCTTACGACCAGAAATATATTTAAAAAATCTTCAAAAAAAATATATATATGCATATTTTTTTCTTTTGCAAAGGTGAGACATTCTTGTCAATTCCAAATTATTCAAGGTTTCTTGTTAGATGTCTCTTTTGGCAATCAATTTACTATGCTCATTTACTTACTGTGCCTCATTAAAAATATCTGGCGGAAAAGCACGGTATATTTCTTGGTCTGTCGACCTCGTTAAAAGGATTAAGATTGCATAATAAGTTGTATAAAACTGTCGCCATCAGTGTACTTGCAGAACCGACGCCTTGTTTTCGCTAATTAACAACTTGTAATAACGGGCAATAAACATATACTGTGGTGGGACAAATGATGTCGACAGGTTTTGAAAATAAATACTGATTTACAAGTATTTATTTCACTCGATTCATTAGCGAGTATGGGTGAAATTCTCGGGCTTTATATCATTTATGTCGTTTGGTCTTTGGTTGGATTCACATCAGGGTTCGAGCGATTAGTAGATCAGACACCACGTGATAGACACATAGAAGTAGAAATGAATGTTACTTTGTATGTACATTTGTATGTATCGCACTGTACGCTCTACAAGTCTGCTTTGACCGATGCAATGGTAAGAATAATCGATGAAAATTTAATGATAGAATGTAATCAACGCCGCTCGTGGACATCAGCAAAATCAGAGAGATCTAAAAAAATATAAAATGTCCCTTCTCCGAGTCCTTTTTCTCATCTTATCATATGATTCCCAGTTGGGTCCAAAGCTGTTTCTTCTTAGTGCGAAATGGAATACTCGTATAATCCAGGCTTGGGCAAGTCTGGTAGGCACATAAAATGTACTTCGGTATCATAGAAATTATATCGCTCAACTGCATCATACTCGTATTAATAAAATTGCTGATCGATCGATTATTATTTTACTTGTACAATTTATCAATGGTAGCTTTATATTCTACATTACCCGCAATACTCGAACCTTGACACGTTGATAAAATAGCGGCTTGTAGTTAATATCGACCAATTTTTCGTCGTATGCAAAGTATTACACTATTTGATTCGAACATCAAATATTGATTGATAAAGTCTTGTAGTACCGACCTTGGCGTCTACGCTATGTTCACACACTACACTTATCTGAATGGCAAGGCCGTGATATCTACAAGGATGACCAACAAAGCAGCCTTTGAGCGTAAATTCATGTCAATTTGAGGAAGCGCAAACAACAGTACTCGTATCTGTAGGTATTCGTATGTTTCAAACTAGGTAGGTACTTTAGTGGAAGAAGTTCTTCAAACTGATAGAAAAGTCTTACACAAGATCGATCTATCTGAATATGTCACTCACTTAACATAACTTTATTACTAACGTGTAAATTAAAAAGTGTTATTTATTGATTATGGAAGATTGATCTGTTTTTTTCCAAATATGCCGAACAAAAATAAGATATGAGTTTTGACCTTTTATAAATAAGCAAACCTTTAATAGCACATCCAGTTTAAGGATACTATAAAATGGTATACATAAAAATATAATGCGTCAAAGACGCGTGAAAGTGGGAAAACATATTTTGACTGTATTTTACTGTGTACGGACCAAATGAGTAAATTGCAGTAGTAGTAGAAATTCCAGTCAGTCCAGGTTCGAGAAAAATCCGTACGATTGGACCTAATCGTATTCGCGTACTCTTATAGGGCTGCATGGACACGAGCTTGACGTGCGAATGCGAAAATTATCGCACTCTTTTGGCAAACGAAAACATAAAGTAACCTAAGCGTTCTATGTTTTGCAACATGTCAGTATATCCAGTAACAAGACAAAGTGGTTACGTTTCAATGGACGCCAGTCCATGTGGATTCCTACAGAGTACGTTGAACGTTAATTTGTGCGCGTGGCACCGTAGGCCTCGCCTATAAATCAACAGTGAGCGTCGGAGGGTTGTAGTGGGTAAACCTCTGGGAGTCCCAGACACCCTTTCAGGTCTCTCGACCTGACGGGAAGGTGCCTAATGTATTTGCCCTTCGTTACCATAAAAAAAGGTATTGTGTAACAACCTAAGTCTTTGACTAGTGTACCTCAACGTTGACCGGTGAGAGTAGATATGGATTACTACCACTAATTTACCACTAATTTACACGTGTATACTGTTCTACTAAATCTGACAACCATCAACCTTCTTTGTTACTTACCAGCTTTCAGTCTGAACTCTCTTACCCAGCTGCCAAAATATCGTCCCTACATTTAACCTCTGTCTATATTTATTCATTTGGTCTTTGTGCAAGTAGGTGGATGTTTTCAACCTTAAAGACGGCGCCTTCTTTACGGAAGGACAATTGCAGAAATGCATTTATGGGTAAATGATTTTTACAAGCATTTACTTAACTAGCACTGTGTGTACGAGTATACCTATATACTCGTATAATGTATATAATATTTATATACATTATACGAGTATATAGAGCAAATTGGACAAGTGGTCCTTTTCTGGAAATTACAATTCTTGATCTTGATGATAGCCTTACCAAAAAGCTATAAGTAATTTTATATTATTTCTCTATCAGTCGAAGTAACAACATACTCAGCTACAATCGGAGAATGGTGTATTGTACGTTCTTCCAACTTTATGTGAAAATTATTAATTTCTTAAGTTCTCTCCGGCCCGTATTCACGGTGCGGTTCGGTGCGTTGACACGCGTTCGTTATTCCTCATGTATTTATCTGTTGGGTCCATTTGTTCGGTTTCGTAAGCCGGCACGTGCCTCTACCCACATGATACTTTCTTTACAAAATTTATAATCCGACCCCCCTGCCCCCTCCCGCTGACCCCGCGTGGATTATGGCCTCGTGTGGCCCAAGCGTAGTCATCTTTATTTATGCGTTTAAGTACAGATTTGAGCAATCTGAGGATGATAAATTCTTATTTACGAGTAATCCGTACGAACATCTATAAAGTGCAACGCATAGTACTTATTGGGTAAGTGAAGCCAGTTGTCTGTCAGTTTTATAGGCTGTGTCAAAACTTTATAAAACTAGAGTAAAATCCCTGACATCGGTTTAAAGGTGGCAAAACTGAAGTGGGAATGTCCTGGTCACATTTCCAAGAAGCAGTAGAAGTTGATTCTTTTATCCTTACAGAATTGGAGGCGGTTGAACCAAAAAGCGCAAGGGGAAGGATTGGTAGGCTGGAAAAAAAGATAAAGACATGCCAGGTTTACAGTTTTACTTTGAAAATTCGTGACAGATTCTCGCATGGAATCATCTTCTAATGTTATCAAACAAGGAGACTAGGTTAGGTTAGGCCTTTCAGCTGTCATGGCCTGGCCTTTTTTGTGATCCATATAATAAAGTGGAGATACGAGAAATATTAAAAGTACTATACACGTTTAAGATATACGTAGTTCTTCCAAATAACTTCTGAGACTGCACTCGGACCTCCCTAGTAGCAAATAATAAATGTTGAATTTGGAGCTCTCAAAGGCTCAAAATGTGCTTTTATTCGCTTGTACGCAATCCTGCCTGCCTTATCGATGTTAGCGATCTCCTTCAGACAACCTTCAGAATTAAAAACATAAACAATAAGGTTAAGAGAAAGGTTAAATTTATTGTATACATTATTCTCTTAATCCTCATTTTAAATTTACGTTTGTGTTTATTGCGATAAAACGCCTAAGTACCTAGTCAGTTGAAATAAAAATCAAGAATCTTTATTAAATCAAGAATTGTTAAAATTTATGCCTGAATTTTCTGCCAAATGAATGCACTACCTAGCATTTGTAGTAGTCAACGTGGATACTGGAGACTGGTAGATGCAAACCCAATGCGTTGAATTACTATTGGTGCTGTCCTTGCCCAGCTGTCACACTGGTATCCCAACCGAATAAGTAAGTAAAGTTAACATTGTTGTATCATCTAAGTGGTAATGAAGAGTATGCTTGAGTTTGCACACAAGTGATTACTTTCAATAATGTCTGACTTGATTAATTATTAATTAGCATTGGTCGAATTTATAGGATTTGTTCAGGAGAAATGGATATAATCATAAAATCCTTAATTTTTATGCCATCTGGCTTGAATACCTTGTTCCACCAGGTACTGCGGCATCGGCAGCGCCCACGCAGGTCGCGCGGAGTCCCTTGCCTGCGCGTGCGCCGCTTCTGCATTGTGTGCGGCCCATACATCTGGCCCGCTGACATCTGAATACTACCGGATTTTGGCCACTCCTGTGTTAATATTCAGCGTGACAGGGTGAGAATTACAGCTCTCGATATAGAAGTTTTAACTTCCGCAAATATTTATTATATTAATTTCGGGACGAACAGCTTGGTGCAAGGTGAAAGCAGTAGGTTTTTTTTTATATAGTGGTGCTTTGCCCTAGCCTGAAGCTTGGCAAAAAGATAGCTAAAGCATAACATAATATTACATCCATTGACACGTAATGGTGGGCCCGCGAGATGCTTCTTCACTCTTTGTTTGAAGGATTTTATTCGGCACGACGAAGGCAACTGATGTGCCAGCAATGAGGTTGCCTACTTCTGGCTCATATTCATTTTGGATGGACAGATGTACCTACTAATACAGCATCCGTAATTTACTATCCTTTCTAATGCCTACACACGAACCAATTCACCTGTTAACATTGTATAACCATTGGTGTGTCATTAACAGCTCGTTTGGCAACACCGGATGTCTTTATAGTCTTCCTTTGACTTTGCATTATCAAAAACTATTCGCCCCCGCTTGAAAAACGTTACTTTATCCAATAAATACACCTACATTCTATTGCAATATCATGCAATCCGACCAACAAGTGAAGTCAAGCTAACAAGAGACTAGCAGTCTGCATCGGACCATTTTCACTCGGCCGGTTATAACTGCAGTTGCTTAATACCATGTAGGCTGTCGTTGGATCTTCGCATCTAGTTTTCATCTTCCAAAGTAAATTCAATTTTAATCCTATGGAGAGAAGGTGGAAAGTCTTGTGTCACAGCACATTCGAACTCGGGTTGACGATGTCGCAATAGGCGCGTGCCTCGTCTCCGAAATTCGACAATGTTTACTAATCATTATAAGACTTTATTACTATATCTTTAAGGTGTTATTTTGTTTGCGAACACAGGTTTTCGGGGCAGGCTGCATGCAGGCGAGGTAAAGGTTTTGTAGCCACGTGGGACGAACTGACGTCATTGCCAGGAACGGGTTTCATAAAGCCTGCTTTCAACGGGGCTTACAGATAAGTGTGATTTAGTTAACTATGACATAATTACAAGTACATAGTGTTGCGTCTGTCAATTTAATGCCTACCTCGGTCCAATAGTGTTATGAGTCAATGGAAATAATTACAAATAAATATCTTAGTTTATTGCCTGTGTTATCCTTATTCTTCTGGTCACTTATTGAGTAATTTAATAAGGCTAAATTTAGATAAGATCGTGAACTATAGTCCATGATAACATTTAGTCAGGATTTTAACCAGATTATTAGAATACCAAAATAGATTTAGTAGTCAATTTGTCAGTCATATTGAAACCTCAAATAAAGTTTTTTTCTTAATGAGTAATGGTAAATTCCTATTATGCTGCTTTCGTTAGGACCATACCTGCCGCCTTAAACTTATTTTCGTATTTCAATAGCTCTTTGTCTAAGTACTCGCACAGCTAGACTTGACGTTAAACTGTAATAACTCCTAGTTTTAACGCCTATGTCTCAGTAATATCTTGTAAAGTGACATGTTTGCATAACTTCGAGTTTTCTTAACTTAATACGCTATTAGCAACAGCGGTTTTCCGCGTTGTCTGTTTTTATAAATAAACCTTTAGTTAACCTTCACTAATTAAATCATCAGGACCACGACTTAACTTCTTCATTGACTAACGGCCGCACTCAGAGACGTCATTAAGCTAATGTTCATTAACTTTAGTAAGTATCGGTAGTCTTTATGCGTATCAAAATAAGTGTCAATATTTTTTCTTAAGTAGCCAACTAAGTTAATCAACGACTCTGAGTGTGGTACTTAGTCTATGAAACTGGGACTTGGAATCCTAAAAAGGCATCGTCTCGTTATGATGAAATAAAATTTTACGTGGGAGAGCCATGCTTCGACATGAATGGGCCGGTTCCACCGGGAGTAATACCACGGCCTCACAGAAAACCGGTATGAAGCAGCACTGTGATGTGTTTCGCTGCGTGAGTGAGGGTACCGGAGGCTGGGGAAAGGGGGGCTTAAACGTTGGCAGAGCACTTGTGACTCCTCTGGTGTCGCGGGTCCATGGGCGGCGGCAATCGCTTATCATCAGGGGATCCGTCTGCCACCTATGACATAAAAAAAAAAATGTTGTCCCGATTGTTTACCAATAGTCAATTCTATCTCTCCCGCTGACTTCGATTTTTCTTTTCATATGACCTGTTTTTATAACTGGTCATATGAAAAGAAAAATCTAAAAATGGATTATGTGAAACGAACAAAATATTATATTTCTTTTCTCTCTTCTTTTTTTTAAATTCGTTTATCCTTTTTAGTGACCGCTTTTAAAACTGGGTGTTATTGTCGAATTTATAAACCAGCGATCGCAACCAATACGTTTTTCATATTACACTCCTCATACTTATCCTATTAAACGCAATCAAAACTTAAGATTTTACCGCCGGCTTTCCATTTACATTATACATTTTAAGTGCACAAACACACTTACATCCAGTGCTTAAATATTACTAATGTACGTGGCTACACTCGCGAAGGCTATCCACTTAGTCTTACATCCCGCTCATACCAGTAGCCGAAGCGATACATGCATTTCAGTTGCACGCACGCAGCCTCCAAGCAGGAGGTTTCTGAGAACTCAACGACCAACGTTCCCTAGATAGATGGTATCACAGTCGTAGTAAGATTGTTCTCTGTATAAACGCTTGGTCTTTTTGGGATTCTGTAAAACAACATTCTGGAATCTCGTAATATGTTTGTTAATAAATTGTAGCTTTGTAAAGTCCTCCGCTTTACAAAGCTACAATTTTGATGGCTAATGGTACCTTAATTTTCAAAATTGAGTTTTCTATTCCAATGACGGGCGGGAAGTAAAATAAACGATTATTCTAATACTTATTTATTTTATCTTAAAACCTTCAACCTTGATGCTGGTTTTAATTAAGAAAAAAGAAATGGCATGAATTAAGATAAGAAACTAAAATTGTCAATGAAGTCCTCGGAATAGTTTAACTAATTATTTTTGCTCAATGAAATGAATATCACAATAGAGTTATTCAGGCTGAGAGGCTAATAAGTCTAAATTAAAATAAATTTGAATCAGCATAGTATACATTATGTATACGTACATAGATACACTGTTTTCATTAAAAACAAAAAATAAAATGTTTATTTTAAAGCTCACGTTTATTTTCAGAAGACTTTTAATTATTATTTTCTAATAGAAGCAATATTCTTGAAGATGTTCCTTACCCCTTTCTTAATTCGCTTTACTTTTCCTCTACCCTGAGGTTGTCTGGAAGAGATACACTGTTTTCATCAAAAACAAAAAATAAAATGTTTATTTTAACCCTTAATAGAGTATGAGTCAATGAAAAATTTCATTGGTTTTCGCTCTTATGTCATCACACATAAGATTCAAAATCTGGTGGTAACTATTTTCCCATTACCCGATTAAGGGTTAAAGCTCACGTTTATTTTCAGAAGACTTTTAATTATTATTTTCTAATAGAAGCAATATTCTTGAAGATGTTCCTTACCCCTTTCTTAATTCACTTTACTTTTCCTCTACCCTGAGGTTGTCTGGAAGAGATACACTGTTTTCATTAAAAACAAAAAATAAAATGTTTATTTTAAAGCTCACGTTTATTTTCAGAAGACTTATAATTATTATTTTCTAATAGAAGCAATATTCTTGAAGATGTTCCTTACCCCTTTCTTAATTCGCTTTACTTTTCCTCTACCCTGAGGTTGTCTGGAAGAGATCGCTATTAGCGATAAGACCGCCTACATTGTTTTAGTATAATAACTTAGGCTAAGATTTGTAAATTTTGTGCAATAAAGTGTATCTATCTATCTATGTTAAACTTGGATCTATGTCTAAAGACGACGCGTTTAGAAGGAAGCTCGAGGGAACATCCGTAAGGAAATCTGCACGTCTTAAGTTCTGAACGTGTAACCACCGCAAACGTTTCAAAGTAATAACTAGACTCGCCAAATCCTTGGTGTAGATAGAGTACGCGCCACGAAAGAAGTCCCACGGAAAAACATGGAACTAAAATTTGATTTGATTTGATTGGATTCCTTGTGTCTATAAGCTTTTTTTTACCGTGGGAGTGAGGTTACCGGAGGCCCAATGGGGGGAAGGGGAAAAGGTTGGCAGCGTACTTGTGACTCCACTGGTGTTGCGGTTGTCCATGGGCGGCGGAATTGCTTACCATCAGGTGATACCAATATTTGTGCATGGTTATTAATAAATAGTATAAGTGTTTGCCTAGATGTTGTAACCTCGAAATTGTTTAAAATAGATCCGGTTTAGTAGCTAAAAATTAAAATCGATTGGTGTCGCCAGTGTGCCCTACCCGTCACCTTATAGGTTGCGAAAGTCAGACGGCAGTCGCTTCATTGTAATTACCATGCTTCCCGAATCCTGGATCATGGTCCAGGCGCACCCTGGGCTCCGAAGCGACAGCTTTGGACGCAACTGGGAAGTACACGGTAAGATGAGGATGGATGTAGTAGACTCATATTCTCATTTTCCAAGAAAAAATAAAATCCCTGATCACTTAAAAGTTATCGTCAGTATTACAGCATAGTGTACACAATGTAATGACCCAAAAAGTGTATATTATGTTTGTACTAGTCTTTAGCTAGATAATACTAACTGGACTAAGATTACACAAAGTCGTTGACATTGATAACGGACCGGTTAACTGATAAGCCCAAACCACAAACAACTCTTCTTTAAATAAAGCAGAAACCCGTGGCGTATTCTTGGTTAAAATTGTTTCTCTTATGGATTATATTGTTAAACTTTCATGGTCACTAACTATTTTATTTAATAAATAAATATTTCACAACATTACGTACATTGATCTGACTCCGAGATAGGTAGCTCAAGCACCTGTGTTACGGATATCAGAATCAACAGTGGGATTACAAATATATACATATAACACTTTTCTTTTGTAAATACACACTTAAAATACATAGAAAACACCCGGACCAATACAAACAGACATATTCATGCACACAAATGTTTGTACTGTGCGGTGATCGAACCCGCAACCCTTGGTCCAAAGGCAGCGTTCACTACGTAACATTAGAATATTTATTTACGGGATTTCTACCATGTATCTTATTTTTGAGTTTCCGATATTTCGGCACTGTTGCAAGCGCCATAAGAGTAAGTTACTCCTTACACTAACATACATGGTAGAAATCCCGTCAATAACTTCTCTTATGGATTGTTAAAGGTCCTTTGGAGTGGTAAATTGTTTACAATCTTCGTCTTCATACAAGTAAAATGTGTATGTTTTTATTGTATTAGATGCATAAATTCATACCTATTTTACCTACCTGACCAGTATAACTGTTACCTGAAATGTCGAGTAGCTAGGCAGACAACTCGCGGAAAACTTGTGGGCCTCGGGCTGCCATGGTCTAAAGGTTTCCACGCCGAACGGAACGAATCGGTAACAGGTGTCTAAGGCGGAGTATTTGTTTTTTTTATGGGACTCCGCCGAAGCAGCTGCTGCACTCGCGCCCCGTGAAGTGGCGTGGACATGGGAAGGGGCCAATGTGTGTGCACAGGTCGCATCCCAAACCAATGCCTTGCCCTGACTCCATGGGATGAGGATCATCCCATCGGGCCTTTTGCCATCGCTCCGATATATGCCTTGGGGTTCTAGGACTGCCGGAGTGCGGACTGATATGAAGGTCTGGCGGAGGATGTCATTCAGGTAGGCATGGCGAGGGATCCGGCCGGCGATTCCGGCACACGACAGACCGTGCTGCCCCTGGGATCCCACAAACTCTCTACTTACTTTATAATAAAATAAAATTCCCTTAGATCAAGCCATTCTTCGGGAAAAATACTACTTTTATTTTACATGTTACTTAATCAAGGGGAGTTTTTAGGTTGTGGTTGTTCTTATATTTAGGTTCGATTCAACCAATCTTAATCCGTAGGTAAAACTATGATATAAACTATGGTAGGTATAGTGTAAAAATTGTATAGATTTAGTATCTAAATAAGATTGGTCGAATTGGCCCTTCATACCAACATGTCTTGGAATGGTTTTCTTAAAATATATGTATTATCAAGATGTTTTTTTTATAGAAACACAGTCTAATGGATGAACCTTAGCGTGATGGTAAGCATGCAATGGCATCGTTGTATTGAAGTTAGCGGTCTTGTTAAGCAGTACGTCCTGCGCCCAATTCCTCTCCTGTAGTGTCACGCTGGTTTCCCATCGGAATACGAGGGTAGGGGAATAGAGAGTGCACTAGTGTTTGCGCACATACTTGAGCACTATAATATATCCTACGCACGAGGCTGATCGTTGAGATTTGGCGCAGTAGCCGTAATCGTTTGGTGGATGTTATTATGAAGAAGGTCACTGTTTTATAAAAAACTTACAATATTAGTCATCCTTTTGAACATTAAAGAGCAAGTGATAAGTTTGCGTGTGCGTATGTTTTTAAAAAATTGCCCGTGCCAACCCGCCGAGAGGCAAACCATTATACACATTAAAATTAAATCTTCATGTCATGAAATTAGGTTTCGAAAATATCTAAATAAACTTAAAGTTTTTTTCTGCAAATCATTTAACATAGGTGTTTACTGTTAATTCGTAAAAGTAGGGTAAATGTGATGTCTATTCATTGATTTTGCGATCAAGTCTAAAGTCTAATGAACTGTAATGTAACTGACTTTTTAAATGCTTACGTTGATGTAGAAATTTGCTGCATTGTATCATTTGATACAGAAGTGATAAATATGTATTTACATATTCGTGTCACCATACTCATCATGTAAGTATGCTGTAGACGTGTGTAACTTTTTCCGAATCTCTACTGTTCGCTCCGGATGTATCATTCGACTCAAATAGATCTCGAGTCCGAGTAAACCGAGAGATCCAAATGAGCTGAATGATCCGATGAGCCGAATGATCCGGATGAGCTGAATTATCCGAATGAGCGGAATGAATCACATATCTCTCTCAATCTCAATCTTTTGAAAGATACGTTTTTTCTCGGTCTATTATATGTTGCACAGATCTCATATGTTTGATAAAAATTTTCGTATTATTAAAATTGGTTTAACGCTGAGATAGTTTAAAAGAACAAAATATATGTATTGTTATGACTTATTACTAGGTACTATTCACATTTCAACTACATTACGGCATCCGTGGTTGCAAGTGGACTGAAGGTTAGCACCTAATATGGAGTCAAATATTATGCGATCTATACAAACGAATAAGAAGTTTCTAATAAAAAACACACCACACAGGAATCATTTTCATGTGGATATAAGATCATTTCATCGAATCACAAAGTACCTATGTCATTTAAATTGTAAGCGCACAGATAAGCCATATGCTTATCTGTGTATCTTTTTTAATTATAGCGGACAAACGAGCAGACGGCATACCTGATGGTAAATGATCACCGCCGGCCATGGACATCAGCAACAGCAACATTTGTTATTTTCTTTCTATCAATTCTCATTATGTCAAACACAACTCTTTTGTTCTATATCAATTTAGGAATTGGATATTTTAGTAACCCGACGTGACAGTTTTATACTTTTATTTAATTCCAATACTAATCTCCACCTAATTTATAAATGTATCCAAGAATTTTACTGATGACCACTTCCATCAGTTTTTAAGGGGTAGTTAATAGTTATCGTGAAACAAATGTAAGTTATGTGGTCATAAGTGGAACGTACATTAGTGTAATGGAGCGGCATAGTTAAACGGGTATTAACAACCGAAATTTGTTGCCTTTTTCTTGGACTTTAAAAATAGAGTTAAACACGGGACGTTTCGTGAGAGATTAAAAACACAACCTTACGGATATAGTTACGGCTATCACATTTAATGTATCAGAGAGTATTTTAGCCACCACTACCTAAATTGTACTTTTTACCAACAATTGTACACTAATTCATGATTATTATAACTTTCTCATCTTAGGTACGGACAGCCGCACATCAATGTATACAATTATATCAAATTTCTTCAATCAATTCTCACTTCTATGTCAAGTTTGGTTCAATATAACATTGAAGATATTTAATACATTGTACCTAATTTGTATAAATTAAATACTTTAAAAGCTAGTGTGCCTCGAAGTTAGGGCAGGAATATTGAAAATCTATAATGAGTTATGTAAACTTTGTGAAATCAAGACTATCTATCTGTTGTATCGATCGACAACTTTTATTTTCACTCAAAAATAAAACATTTTATTCTTGCCGATATTCCATTGCAATCGCGGTCGTTGAATTCGATTCTTATTTATGGCCATATAGGATTTGATGACCCTATAAGTTCGGTCTGCGAAACGCCAGAGCGTGCCAGAGCTGCACAAACTAGTTTCGGAGCATAGGCCTGGTCTGGTCTAGTGCCGGTCAAAGGGTTATGTCAAAACAGGATTATGAGAAATTTATGGCTGTCCGCTGGGTGTGGCTATAAACCCGCCACATTACAGTGTGCCTGTTTTTTTTAGATAGTGTTGTCTTTGTAAGTAATTTACGCCTTCTATTTAAACTTGAAAAAAATCCCTTGCGATCGCTAATGCAGACAAATAAGATAGTAAAATCAATTAACAAAGTTTGTGTTGTCTAAATGTGTATGTCAATGTACTTTTTGTTTGTTTTAGGTGGTGTTTAATAATAACCCAAACTCAATTAATTGAAGAAAACCAGATTATTACTCAACCAATTTTCTAAGGAACTTGTCTCTTTAATCACTTGACATTGGTTAGAGTTGTCTCGTAAGAGCAACAGCAAGCCATAAAAAAAAAGATAGTAAAAACTGGCATATAGAACTTTTGGAATCTAATTTGATTTTATCTACCCCCATAACAGGTTTGTTGAAACTAAACTCTGTAGTACATAAATCCAGAGAAATTGGTTACAATGTCACGTGACCACTGTAAATCAAATTGATTATTAACAAATATTTTTATATGTAAGATTGTAGGCACCTACTTTTTGTTACTTATTTTGAAATGTGAGATGTTGTCTCTTACATAACTTTAATAAAAATAGGTAACACTATTTTTTTCTTTGAAATAACAATTTAATAAGAGGTTTATAGGATTACTACTCCACAGGTAAAATTCCAACAGAAAACCTATACTTACATATTTTCCTTAACCTATTATACCATAGTGTTCCTTGCCAATCACACATGTACAGCAATTCACAACAACTCAACTCAAAAATTATTTTTACATTTTAGCTAGCATTCAGCACTCCTCCATGGTAAAAGGCATCACATAGGTATGCGTTCCTGACTAACACTATAATTGTACATTCATTTTGACTTGCAGTGTCTTCTTCTAACTTTACGGCGGCTAACAAGAGAAAGGGTTAATTAAACTTGGGCAACCCTTGTGGAACCCATCGTACCTACTACTGCAGGTACAAGCAAATATAACTAACTGTCCAATGTTATTAAAACGTTGCGCAAGCATTCCCAGGAGACACGACGGCTCTAATAGGAAATTAATAGGCGCAGTTTACCGGCCACTCTGTTGCCTAATGTCTGAGGCCCAAAAGGATATGTCTAAGAGCTTCGACACTGAGAGACCAATAGTAAAATTATGTTGCAGGACTCGAGAGCATAGAAAGAAATAACTTTCAAAATGTTAATTATATATTAAGGACTCCAGGGCAACTAATAATAAATGGAAGCTTGCGTTTACTCGTGACTTCGCTGGAAAATCAAAACTAATACTGTACACGCCACCTACCTGTTGTGGTTACTATTGGAAAGAATGAATTTTCATTAGTAAACAATAAGGCAACCTTTGAAAGCGACATTTTGTTGGTCCTGTGTTTCGGATTTTTCTCTGTCATTTTGTTTTCGGACTATCCATCTTTGCAGTAGTAAGAAGTAAGTTATCGCACTCTTGAACAGATAAGAAGTGTCAACGATGCCTACTTTTTTCTATTTAAACTTTATTATTACTCAAATTGGGATTGGTATTGTAAATATTGTTGATCACGGGAGCGAATGTTTGCTCTACGATAGATAAGGCATCTGAAAGGTTGCCAACCGAAGGTCTTCGATCAACTAAGTTTATCTACATATCTGTACTAATAATATAAAGAGGTAAAGTTTGTCAGTTTGTAAGAATTTAAACTTTTTAAATTCTTAATATAGTGGATAATCAGCATTATTGCTTTTTTGTTACAGATTGACTTTGTTTAAAAATAACATATTTTCAAGGTAGAACTATATCTTGATAGACATACATAATTGCACAAAACAATACATAGGAATAGTACTTACAATAGACGGTTTGCCTGCGGGAGTATTTCCCGACCGGCTACAATTTAGGGACCTTCAAGAGAAGAGCGTACTCCTTTTTAAAAAAGCCGGCAACACATTAGCGATCTCTCTGATTTCGCGGAATCGCGAATGTTCATAGGCGGCGATGGTTAATTTCCTTCAGGTGACTCGCTTGCTCGTTGGTCGCCTCTATATATAGATGACACTAGAATAAGGTAGTGATTCCGAATTTCTGACCTTTCACCGAAAGATATTCTTTGTGGTAAACAGAATTCCACGCGAACAGAGTCGCGGGCTGCCGCTTGTCATGAAATATACACCACGTTATATTTGGCTGTTTGATAAACGCGCCGCTTAGGGTAGTGGAACACTCAGAGCGAAGCGAGACATACTAGCGTACAGCGAACAACATAATACTGATATCTCAAATGGCAGGAAGCGGGATAGCTGGGTATCTAAGTAATATACAAGTAAGGTACCCAACAATAAATAGATCTCAGCTTTCCTAACTTGTTTTGAATTGAAGTGGAAGATCATCATGAAAAATATACTCTCATGTCATCCTCATGTCTCATGCCTGTGAATTTGAAACACTTCCACTGCGCCGATGATGGCGCCATTGCCATCGGGCCAGTCAAATATGATTCTGATACCGATAAGTACAAAGGAGTTATTTGATATTTATTACCCAAACTAATATTATAAATGTGAAAGTGTGTGTCTGTCTTTTTGGCCGTCTTTCATGGCAAAACGAAACGACCAATTAAACGTTTTTAAGTGGAGATAGTTGAAGGGATGGAGAGTGGCACATACCTCTTTTTGTCTCTCACGCGAGCGCGAAGTTGCGGGAAAAAGCTATCAGAGACCTTACCATGAGTGTGAAATACTATCCTCGCCATCCAAAACTCATGCTCTGTCTGATTCACATGCACCACAATGAAAGGGACAAAGCGATAGTTTTTGATAGCGAGAACAGTTTTTAAACTCATGGTAAGGGTAATGTTCATTATTGTAAAATATAGATGAAAGATAACTTATATATATTTCAGTAGCGAAGGACGCCAGCCTAAGTATTTGTATCTGTGGTTTACTGGTATGTATTTGCATAGGCTAAGTGATACCTGAATATTTATTCAGAGATAAAACATCTACACGGAAAAGTCGATTTTATAACTTCACAAATAGGTAGGTACATTTGCGTACCAAAATATATTTTATATAAATATTATATTTCTCAGAACGAGGTTCACAAATGAGGTATTTGCAATAAATAAAGGTTCAAAGGAAATGACGTCTACGGGTTTTTTGGATGGAAGAATTAACCAGGTGCAAATGCAAACTTGATTCTTTGGAACTCAAAAATATTTACCAACTACATGCAACAGATTTAGTTTCAGCGGTGGCAGCTGATCAGGAACACTTAAAACGTGCGTTACCGACTAAGCAGAGTACAATATTATAATGTTGAACTTGGCTCTTTTTTTTTATATGAGAGGTGGCAGACGAGCAGATGGATCACCTGATGGTAAGCAACACATAGGTATGCGTTCCAGTGGAGTCACAAGTGCGCTGC
The DNA here is from genome assembly GCA_019059595.1 of Marasmia exigua. Lineage (NCBI taxonomy): Eukaryota > Metazoa > Arthropoda > Insecta > Lepidoptera > Crambidae > Marasmia > Marasmia exigua. Next base: position 12,806,993 of record CM032494.1, on the reverse strand, counting down.
CAACCTTTTCCCCTTCCCCCCCATTGGGCCTCCGGTAACCTCACTCACACGGCGAAACACAGCGCAGGCGCTGCTTCACGCCGGTCTTCTGTGAGGCTTCTTCGGCTCTTATGGAGTTGCCACACTAGCGGATTGCGAGCGTTTTCAAAGCGGGGCGACGACGCAGCGAACAACACCTTGCGGCTGCGCAGCGTTCCCGCCGCGGATGCGCAACGGATTCGCCGGCGTTTTTCTGCGTGGCCGCCACACAAAAAAAAATGCGTTCAGACTTATCTCCGCGGCGAATCCGTAGCGTCGCAATCAACTCCCTTATACATCTGTTATTGATAGGATTGTAACCTACTGCAAATCAAACCTGGGACCTCCTGAAAGTTTTAAGCCTGCTGACATTTTTTTACCTTGATGGAAATATATTGACTGAAATTACATCGATATTAGCAGTATATTGCCCCGTTGGTCTAGTGGTTTAATTATCAGGCCGTCATTCGGGTTCGGTTCCCGGGTCGAGCAAAGGTATGTTTCGAATTTTTCAAACATAGCTTGGGATCACCAATCCGCTTTAGGGAAGCGTGGTAATTAAGCTTAATCCCATCATAGTAGCGATGACTTGATTTCTACGATGGAGACCTTTGTCTTGCAGTGGGATAGTTTATAGGCTGATAGGTACTAGCAGTATAAGATCTACGAGTACAACACAATAATTAAGTACAGATCTAGTGAACAGAGGGTACAGTCAAATCATGAAAAGGTTCGTCTGTTTTCAAATTGATTCGTTTGATATGCTTTCGTAAATTTGTCAGAGTAATACCTGTTGCACAAAAAATTATGCTTAACTGTTAGATCAGAAACTTCAGATTTGCAGTTTGTAGCAACATTGATTCCTTTTGATGTAAAGAAAGTTAAAGAAGGTTGGCAGATCTTTTTAAAACGGTATGTTGGTATAACTGATTCTTGCCGTGCAAGCGAAAATTTACCTTAAGGTGACGAATCTTTTTATTCTCTGTACTGTTAGTGAGAACATTTGAATTACTTTTTTGTTTATATTGTGTAAAACGATATGAACACAAAAGTAGACTGTGGTGACATTGCCAACAACTTCCTGCAAACGATCGAGCTTCTACAAGGTCCTCCTCATCTTTGCGTGTGATTCCCGTTTGTTTCCTAAGCTATCGCTACGCCCTGGGTACGCTTAGACCAAGATTCAGAATTTGGGGAGTCTGGTAATTACAATGAAGCGACTGCCGTCTAACCATCTAAACCAGACCAACTGATACACGTTTCAGAAACTATCCGAAACGTCCAAGTTTCCTCACGATGTTTTCTCACGGAAACAATTCTACTATTAGCTCAGGCTAATAGCAGAACAACGCACATACATTTGAAAAATCCAATGGTACATGCTCGGATTTGAATCATGACCCACCTATGGAAGGCGCGTTCTGAACCACTGGGCCACCAACGCTCTCATTTCGCACCAAGCTTCTACAAGGTGGCAATGACTAATACATCGACACGGACAAGAAGATCCGAACACGTTTCTAAAGAGCTGTGAACGCGTTAAGGTATTGTATGGTTGCGTCGGCGCACAGGAAGTTCACGGACGCACGCGCCACGGGACCTCTCTCACTTTCGACACGATTCCAGTTTTGTACTATCGTCTATACATATGTAGGTGAGAATGTACTTATAGAGATAGAATTTGTATGTGGCACAACAACTAAAGTAGTCTTAGTAGTGTAACGGATATAAAGATTTTTGATTCCAATGGACAATAATATAACAAAAAATCATAATGAAAAATACTATTTCTAGATTAGATTCATAGAAATGTATAATACTCATTTCAGAAATTGTAAACCGATATTTATGGAGAAAAAAATTAAATGTAAAAATCCTCTTGTGACGTCTTCTGTCGTCATTTTACCTTTTTTTTTAATCAGCTCACGTTGATTAAAAAAAAGGTAAAATCTCAGGAGCCTAATTCTCGTGCCCATGCGGATATCACTTGAAAACCATACAAAAAAACTATGTTTTAGTGATATATGTCGTATGAAAATAAATATCACGAGCACGAGAATTGGGCTTCTGGACCCCAATTCTCGGGACGTGCGATAAAATGTCGTATTTTCTGTAATGTCACTTTTCCAATGTCGTACGAAAATGTCACCAAAATGTCACAAAAGTAAAAAAAACTCTATTCTCGTGCCCATGCGACAGTAAAAGTCACTTCCATAGAGAATGTGGCCCATATCATTTCCGCTAATACGTTCCATTTTGTTGATTGACACAAATATACAATCGAGAAATCTTAAGGTTTATTGTTTAAGTATTAATTTAACATTTTCTAGCCTTTTTATATCAACAGTCATTTTCATGTTTGTATAACATCATAATTATCATAACTGCTTTAAAATACGACCAAAAAAGACGAAAAAGAAAATTGATTTTATGAAATTGTAATTCCGTTACACCGACCGAAAGTCAAAAGATTTATTTTCAGTCTGTGGCAAAAAGAGATGACAACTGTGGCAAAAAGACGCGTTAAAAGAAAAAAATGAAATAAAGAATTTTCTTTGTTTACACTGATCTTGTTACTGAGATAAAAAGGCTTAATGACGAATATTTAAAGGTATGTAGGTAATACTGGTGAAAATTTGTTCCAATTAAAGAAAATATAAGAAAAATTAAAATTCTCAGCTAAACAATCGTTCACACAGAGAATCAATCATCTTCTTAGTTTGTGCAGTTAATTTAAACTTGTTATGTGATTTGAACAACCAAACGTCAATAAACAACAAAACGCGAAACGACTCAAACGTCACGTTGAATTGGAGAAATATCACCAAAATCACCGTGATACTTCATATCGTATGGTCAAGATCATACGATACGTGTCGCACGAAAATATGTGTCATATGTCACCATTCGACATCGCGAGAATAAGCAAAAACGTTTTCATACGATATCCGCCATGTTCTGTTGATATATGTCGTATGATGATAAATGTCACGAGCCCGAGAATTGGGCTCCTGATAATAAAATGACAGTGACAGTGAGTAACATATAACCACCTTAACTTTTTTATTGGAAATTACGTTGAGCCTTAGTACTACGTCACTTCCGGCATATTAATTGATAATTTAAAGAATAAATATTTTAGTAAAACGCTTATTTAATGATAACTAGAAAATATGGGTCGTCTTTTTTCTCTTTATTTATTCTAAAAGCGTATAAAAATGCATATTTTTGTCCTATTGTCCATTGTTGTTTATTTCAATAGTTAAAATAGGTAAGTATACTTAAAAAGAGAACCTGTGTAGTTGATGGTTGATTGGGTTCCTTTTAGTTATTTAGCAATTGCAAATTATTTTAATTATACATTTTACTGTCCAGTCAGGAGCTGTGTGCTTCTAGGCTTCTATTACGGAGCTCTGTGAGGCTCGGCTGTGTTTTTAAGATTGAACGGTATCTTCTACTTAGTTTGTGGATTGAATACTAGACAAAGAACTGAAAATGTTGTGACCGAAAATTTGATTTCGTCCAGCCAAAATACTCTAAAGGACCAAACACTTGTAAATTTTGAAATGACATTAATGAAAGTGTTCAAGCATCGCTAGTAAGTACCTATAGAAATTTGATCTGCTTTTATTATGATAGTATCTCCATCTTTTTGTGGTTTCAATGTAATCCCCTATTAAAATAAGTGTATTCGTATTGTTTTTGTGTCCTTGTCGAAGTGATGGTTAACAACTGTACCTATCGTCTAACTAAAGATAATTATAAACCCAATTATAAGAGAGAATCCTTACATCGGTCAATTTCTAATTAAAACGTGTGTCTTTAATCACTCGACATTGGCAGAGTTATATGAGTGTTTGCCGTGGGCAACACAGTAGCAGCCATAAAAACCCAATTATTATTTGTTTTCATTATAGGTATACTTAAATAATCAAATATATTTCACCAAACATCTTGAATTATAATTATATCAGATTTTAGTAAGTAAACCATTGATGTATGTAAAATTATTAAATTAGTCTATTGTGAACCATAGTTAAGGAAGAGCGGTGCCTCCTAACCTAACACAAGCAAGTCCTTAGCAACCACTATGTTGTAAACGAATAGACTAAGTTACAAAATAAAGATTTTTTGATTTGATTTCGCGCGCTAGGTTTTCAAACTGTTTGAACACATCAATCAATATTGACTTCCATTTTACTGACTATTGTAGATTTACCAAAAGCTTCTTTCATAGTAAGTTGTTGTGCGTAGATTTTGACGGAAACGATTAGGTACAGATACGTACACAAAATCTCTGGCACACTGCGACGTGGTAAATCATTATTTATTACTTATGTAACAACCGCGCCTCTTTAGGGAATATTCAATTACTTGATTCTAAACGCTTAGTACAGGTAAATACAAATCGCCCAATGTGTATCGATCGAAATGCGCGTGCGCAGGATTTAACCCACCTCGTGATCGGAACAAAGCGACGCCTTCCTACAGTACAATGTGTTACCACAGTATTATTAAAGATAGTAGTTCTATATTTTACAACATAAAAAACTTAAAAGCTAGGTATACAGATATACAATGAAAAATTTGTGTGGTCTTATCGCTGGGTGCGATCTCTACTAGACAACCTTCAGGTATTATATAAGGAGAATGAAAGAACATTTTATTATTTTGAACATCACAACAAAGTACGAGCACAACATCAGTTTCATAAACACTACAGTGCGACCACGATCGAAAAGTAGGTACCGTAGTGAAGTGACATTGACAGGGGGGCGCTGCAAAACGTTTTTTTTATATGCGAAAACGCCAAACCAGTATCAGCTCCGGTCATTACATTTTATTATAGAGTTGCTTGTTCAGATTTGAAGGACAAACGATGCTTTGACGATTGGGACGTAAGACGGTACAGACAGACCAAGATCAGAAGTCACTTCAGTGACATTGACAGGGGGCGTTTTAAACGTTTTTTGTATGCGAAACTGTGAAAACAGCTTTAGTTCCGACTTTTGCCGCATGCCAAATAACCGTGATCGGACTGTACGCTCATTAACGAGGATGGAATGACGGAAAGACCGACGGCCTTACTCCCGCGTGTGGACAAAATGTTCAATATACTAGTTACTTTGGGTTTTATTAATGGTGACAGATGGATCAAATGATCGAGCGATTGCCGCCGCCCTGGACACCTGTAACACCAGTGGAGTCTGAAGTGCGTTGTCCAATTTTGAATTCCTTTTCCTGCCTGGATTGCACTTCTGGTTTGAGGGTGAGGCGGTGTTTCACCCCCAAAAGATTTTAGATGGGAAGCTACCCTACCCTAGTTACCCTATCCTACGTTTATGAGTCGAAAGTAGCCGAAGTGACTGCGGCGCTAGTTGAAACATTCTATATCCTCCTAATGGGTACATTTACCTTGTGGTGATACTGTGCCCGCGAGGCACCGGCAATTTTCGTAAGAAACACTCCGTCGGCAACATAAAGGCTGTATATATCAAAAATTAAAAAAGGAACAGTGCAAGAGCGAGACGGCCGATGGTCCCGATAGCGTTGTCGTGAGCGCGCTCCGTGCGCCCGCGCGCCCCGTATCAGCCCATCTCGCTTACTCACGACCACAATAAAACAAATGAAAAGCTGTTATCTATGTGGTGCTGGGGTTCCTTCTAATTTCATGTTTGACTAGCGACCCACGAGGCTCGCGAGATTTGTAATGAAGCTGTATCGGGTGTCTTGTCTAGGTGAAATGAGACTGCTGTAAAATTGTACTGCAAGGACCTAACAATTTTTTATTTAAATTACTGTATCCTACAGTAATTGTATTTATAATTGTACCAACTTGGGCAGGGTGATGATATAATCTAGAAAATCTTACGCCAGGTTCCAATGCCTTCTCAGGGCAGGCAACACCGTAGCTTTGGTAGGAAAGATAACGACTGGACTATAAATAACTAGAGCGCGTATATGAACCTGGAATCTAAAAGTGTAACTCGTGCTCCCACTATTAGGTGATGACGTCCGTTTCATTAAGACTCATTAGGCCAGGTCCACTAAATGGCCGGGCACTGCATAGAGATGTGTTAACTCGGGGTATACATGACTCGAGTTAACTCGTGTTGAATTTCACGTAATTCCAGCTAATGGTCTTGAAATCATAAAAGATGTAAATGACCTCTATTTTGTTGTTCATCAAATTCATAAACATGCTTTGCTTAAAAAAGTAACTCTGTAGTTGTATGTATGGTACTAGGAGAGAATGACCCTGATCATGTGATAAGTCAATTAGTTGATTCGCTGTTACACGAAAGGATATTAACACTGAGGCCGGATTAATTTGTCATGAATTAAGCCTAACTGCAGACTATGGTGAGGCTATGTTCGATACCCCCATATAAAGTTTAAAAACTAAAACCCGACTACCAAAAGTACGAAACAAGAAAATTGTCTCTGCTGAAATTATTATGCCGTATCGCCGTGGTCGTATGACACATTGATTTTATTTTATTATTATAAAGAATCTGATTTGCTACTGTAGGTGGCGTACGACCACGGCGATACGGCACAATAATTTTAGCAGAGGCAAATTTCTTGTTTCGTACTTTTGGTAGTCGGGTTTTAGTTTTAAAAAAATATTTTTATATAACATGTTTTTAGTTATTTAAATAAAATTACGTATTTGAAATGTGCAAAAAAAAGCTCTTTCATTAGATACCTCAAAAAGCACCTTCAAGCAAAAAATGATTTTGTTACTTACTCTAAGTCTCCTAGAGAGCGCTGTAGTCAATTAAACGTGACATCATGTCGCCTATAACCAGAAAACAATCAAGACGCTTCTAACGACACCTCATTTGTTCAAATATGATAACTAGTTTCGAAGTTATGAGGGAACAGATGAACAACCATACATACATACAGGTCAAAATCATAACCCTCCTTTTTGCTTCGCCGTAGTCGGGTAAAAAACTAGTACCTATACGAAAGTCTTTGATATAGCACTTAACATCGCATAAACCCCTTACCTACTTATCTGTAGTTGAAGGTAGTTGTAGGACGCCCTGCCACTTGATTGGCTTTAAGACCTCATGAGAGTGCTGGCAGTGACTGGATCAGAATACGTCAAACAGTGAACGGACACTCGAGTTAAATCGAGTTAACATATTACTAGTACCGCACATGGTAACGCGCAAGCGCATACCGAAGGGGTAATTAACTCCTCTAGGTCGAGGGTGTGAATTAAAGGGGTGCTAAACCTTGGTCAAACGCATTCCTCCGTTACATGAGCTCAGTGTTCATCTATAGTGAAAGAAAATTTTGAGTATGTAACTATTTCCACAATCAATTTCTAAGGAGTATTCTATTCATGGTAGTGATTTAGACACAAGCCACTTTTTATTATAATAAGAATGTGTTTTGTGTAAAGTTTTATTGCAATTGCAAAATGATTGATACCACAGTTTTGTGCCTAACAATATTCTAGATTGACGTGAAAGTTAAAAAAGTTGAAAACTGTAGAAAACATTTTCTCTGAAACGAAAAAAGCTTTGCAGGCTTCGTTGTTAATATGGTTTTGTATATGTAATCCAACTGTTTTGAAACCGTTCCGTAGACTCATACCTATTTCGGATTTGATTGTAGAGCCCTAATAGAGACACTTCCAAAAGTGTGCTTCAATTAGTGCCATTACATCGAATAACCCTAGTGAAGGTTTATTTTTAGGGCCACCACTACGCTACAAATTGGTGGAGACGTGGAACACTATAGGGTTGCCGCGGTATGAAAGAAATATGTAATAATAAATGAAAATGCAAATTTCCTGAATAAGTCTTAATAGTAAATTATTCTTCTTATTTAAAAACCTAGTGTTAGATTGAAATAAATACCGATTAATTTGTGCTTGACAATGGCCTATATGGCCTTAGACACAAATATTTCAATATGATTCGAAAATATTATGTTAATTCTATTTATTTATTTAACAGAATCTACAGTTTTTAATGTATTGTTAAGTAGATACATTTATTTCATGATTAGGACTACTTAAAAAGTTACAGACTTATGTTTGTCATAATTAAATACACTAGTATAGGTGTTTAGATAATAACCACAATTAGTTAATATTTTCTATTAAAGATTATTTCCTGCATACATTGACATAAGTTATCCTAGACGTCATAGCATTTGCATCATGAAAAAAGACTGTATCTCGCAAGCAAGGTTGAAAAGTCATCGATATGCTCCAGTTCATTGTTCGTCTCATACGCATGCATCTTATTGGCAAGGGCTCAAATGCGTCAGCAGCCTGAGCTCATGTAAATGTAGGCATTTTACCATAAAGCTGTCTTTATAATCGTTCCATTTTGTCTTATTATTATAAAGAAAGGTAAACAATAAGCTGGCCATCTGATGATAAAATGATGGTGTAGAGGAAAGTGCAGCAGATTGCGTCGGTTTACTAGAACTCATTAATTACAAAATAATTATCGATAAAGATCCTAGTCCAAGGGAAGTTTATTGTGTTCCTACTTACTGTATCCAACACCCAGAATTGATGTTAAAGATTTCATGCCTAATTGGTTTTTCATCTCATCTGGTTACTCAATGAGTCTTCCTTCCTTCCTTCTTTCTCCTTTATGCTTCGAAGCATACTTGATGATTGTAATTAGTAAGTTTATGAGGCTCGATTTAGTGCTGATATGTACCTTCGAAAGTTACACTAATTACATTATTCAGTTTGAACAGGTTAGGAGTGGACAGCAGCTCAGAAGTTCGTGTTTGCGGTCGAGCGAAATGTTCTAAGCACAGATTTGGGATCTTATAATTTTAACCAGACCGCTTGTCGAAACATTGTAAGTCATGCTACTGCAAATTTTATTCTGTTATCTTGTGCGTCCATACACTAATGCATACTTAATTATTATTTCAAAAGCACCGTAGACTGTAAAATACCCTGTAATAAGACCCATCCTTATTCAATCATTCTAACTTAATTATTTTTTTTCAAACATAAAATAAAAAGTCAAAGTATGAACTTGCTTCGAAAAACATTCTTAGATAAAAATCTCTAAGTCGGCAGCCCTGGCAGAGATTTTTCTTTTCTTTTTGAACACGCGTCGGCTTGTAACGACCTCGGCGGGAAGGTCGGTCGCGGTCACTCTTCGTCCCTGGACACTGGTTTATTTCTATGTTTACAAAAAGAAAGCGACTCTACACGACTCTACTCTCACATACACGAGATGTAGAGCAGATTTTTATAGTTGGCGAGGTCTAGATTGTGTTCGCCTTTGTTTGATTTGAAGTTCTATTTCTTTCTAAGATTCCACACTTGATTTTGGTTCTCCATATCTCATTTGGCATTTTCTAACTGGACCAACGGCTCTAGGGTTCGATTCTTACTTTTGGTCTGTGACGTTTGTTTCGTGTCTGGGTATTATAATGTCTATTTAAGTAAGTATCTATATGGGTATTTGTGGTAAATTGATTCGTTATTCTTATACATTTGGTATGATTCCAGTAAGTGCTGAAGCTACCTACATACTGTGGTTTCAGGCATCAGGTCTATGTATGTAATTTTGTTTTTTCTATTAACAAAACGTGGCATATTTCCCTATTTTCATTACGTTTTTCTTTTCTCAGAAGTGCATACTAAAATGAATCGAAATGTTCTAGTTTTCGTCGGACCCCGATTTTATTCTATCAACAGGTAAGTATAAGAAGCAGAATGTGGCATGGGCAAGTTTTAAAAATAAAAGTCACCGTTTCCGTTATAAATTTAACGTTTGCCAATAAAATAACCCTAATTAAAATATTTGGATCTACCTGTATCTCTATGTTGGCGGATGTGACTTCTAATTTCCGACTTTTAGATTTCATTTCCTTCAAGTTGCCCGTAAAAAGTTCGCAACTTCCAATCAATCGCTTATCGAAGGTTTGGATCATATTCCTGTTTCTAGATTTTGAGGGAAGCGGTATAAGTAAACTTGCGTTTCATTGGATACTAGTGGCCCGCCCTTACTTCGGACTTCATTATGCAGTTATGAATATTTTATTCCTTTTGAAATATGGCGGAGAAATTCCGTCCCATGACGATGATGTCATCCAGATAGACCAGGCATGCATCTCCCAGTAGCTCAACCAATGGACAACATTTCATATTTTTAACATGTCCATATTGTTTTTTTATATGAAAATAGACATAAAATGAACAGACCCATATTTTTTCTTTTTTCAAAATTTGGCCATTTTCATGCATAAAATAATTATTGAAATTCTTTATATTCTAAATAGACGTAAGCGCCAAATGACGTCATCGGACGGCTGAATACAGCGATATTCCTCTGCTTATCATTGTTTTAATAAAAAAAAGGTACTACTGTCAAAGGTAAATAATACTAGTGTCAACATTGTCAACGTCATTCATACATTCAACGTTGACAAGTTGTCATTTTTCTTGACAGTTACATGTCATGGGTTTGGCATTTCGTAAATTTAAAACTATAATTTGCTAAGCAAAGAAATATTTTACATTCTGCCGTCCGATGACGTCATCTTACGTTTTTTAGTTTTTAATTTTTTTCTCAGTAAATAAGCAATATAAAAAATTAATAAATATATATTCGAGCAGCGGAAAAGTAAACAAAGAATTGGTATTTTTTGTTTCAGAGCTTAGGAATTTTGAAATGTTGTCCATTCTCTCTGCCCCGAATAGACATGATGAGCGGCATGAAGTGGTTCTCAACAGAAGACCTTAAGAGTGGTTACTGGCAAGTAGACATTCATCCAGAAGACAAAGAGAAGACGGCATTCACGACCGGAACTAGGAATAGACTGTGGCAGATTCAACGTTATGCCCTTTGAACTTTGTAATGCTACGGCGACATTTGAGCGGACTATTTTACATACTAACTTTAAAACCCCGTTTTACCCCCTTAGGGGGTGAATTTACGAAAGTCCTATCTAAGTGTTCCCTTACGCTATAAAAGGAACCCCTGTAGAAAATTTTAAGTTTCTAACCCTGATCTAGGGTTGATTGATTAGCCAGCTTTCGCATATATTAATTAAGACAATCTAGCAACTTTTTTATACTTTAGTGCAACAGTCAGCCGCTCACTGTTTGCCTAATGAGCAAAGGGGTATTTTTTGCTTTATTTCCCATAAATTCTCTCTTTCATACGGTACGGTTTATCGTCGTGGTCCAGACGGAAGCAAATCCAGCCTCCGCAACCCTTAGTCAGGGGAACCGGAACAAATGGATTGTATATACTATCTCAACAATTGCTGTAAATTTTTATAATATGCAATCATCATCATTATCATCATTTCAGCCAATGGACGTCCACTGCTGGACATAGGCCTCCCCCAACGTTCTCCACACAGATCGGTCCTGTGCCTCCCGCATCCAATGGATTCCCGCGATCTTCACCAGATCGTCGGTCCATCTTGTAGGAGGCCTGCCACGGCTGCGAGTTCCTGTACGTGGCCTCCACTCGAATATAATATGCAATAATGAACGTTAATCCACTGACATAAAAATAAATAAATAATTAATTATCCATCAGCCTACCTAGCGATCCAGCAATAAACATAATTTTTTCTTGCATAATTTCTGTGCCGACACCTGTGAAACTTAACAGATTTTTGATAAAATACGAGTATAAGGTGCTCATACATATAAAGTAAATAAACTTTTTGGTTGAAAGATTTATTTATTAATGGTAGTCAAATTCTCTTCATCAATCACAATTCTCACTCAGATGATTGAGCTCGTGGTTGTCTGATAAACTTAGTTGTAGATCTGATCTTTAAGAGTAAGTTAAAAGTGTTCTTAGCTAGACCAACCTTCAACCTCTAGAGGTTTATGTAGCCACGGTTTTCACTATAATCCTCCATATAGGTAATTTAACCACTCAGTAAAAATATATATTTTAACTACGAAGTCGGACTAGCTAAAAGCATTGAGTAAGGTAATAATAGTCTCTAAGCTTCTCTGTAGCCCAAGTGTAAATTACCTTTGCGGAATGTAAGATTTGACAAACATTTACTCGCCACAATAAAAACTGGTTCTTGCGTCTGTTTTACAGGTATTCTTAGAAAATAAGTACAAGAATCTCGCTAAAAGGTACGATGTAAATAGGGACACGTGTGCTTATGTTTCAGGGAAATGCGCACTAGCTCAGCGCAAAGGATGCGCCGTTTTACATTGCTAAGCGTTGATGCTATATTCAGGGTGGTGTTTGACGTATCCAGTGATTTGGGTATGGTGAATTCATATTGACCCGTTTGGATCAGTGGTAGTGAACGCTGCCTCTGGTGCAAGGGTTGTGGGTTCGATCTCATTACAGTACAAACATTTGTGTGCATGAACATGTCTGTTTGTATTGGTCTGGGTGTTTTCAATGTATTATAAGTATGTACGAGGCTAAATCAAAAAGTTTTTAGAATCACTATAAAAATATAAGAAAATTGAAACAAATATATTTTATTTTTCTACGTAATATCTTTCTAATTCAATACATTTAGAATAGATAGATAGATAGATATTCTTAATTGCACAAAAAGAAACAACATACAGTACAATAAGGCGGTCTTATCGCTTGTAGGGTCGTTCTTCTTTTTTATCGACAATGAGCCAAACTTACACATCAACATTTAACTTTTATATAACAGACTACAATTGATAAATAATATATCCTTAATATTCGTTAATGTACTATTTTACAGATGGACTAATACATGATCTAAAATTTAATTGATAAAGAATACTTTTTGATTAAAATGGACACCTCCGTCACGTCCCCCGAAATTAGTGCCATTTACACCTCTGTCACGCTTTATATATTTTTTTACATTGTTAAATCATGCTAAAGTACCTACGAGGTGATAAAACAATGTCATTATTTCATGTTAAATTAAGAATATCTTGATGGTGTAACGTATATTTTTTTATATAATTAATTACTTGATAAGTCACTGAGGACGGGCTTATTGTCGTAAAAAAAGAAGAACGACCCTGTAGCGATTTCTTCCGGACAACCTTTGGTAGAGGAAAGAAATATTGTATTCGTAATAAGGGAAGGCAGTGCAAAGTAGTTTAAAAAATGAAAATGAGAATACCGCTTTTCTAATTTTCAGATTCCTTCCGAAAAAATCTTCTTCTTGACACTCAAAAATCTTATCTACGGCGGCCATTACTCCGTCATTATCGGCTATTTTAGTTCCACGGATATGCTCCTTTAATTTTGGGAATAAGTGAAAATCACTAGGGGCTAAGTCCGGTGAGTACGGTGGGTGGTCAAGGATATCGAACCCAGCATTGCGGATTGCTTCGAGAGCAACTTCCGAACGATGAGCGGGAGCGTTATCATGAAGAAACAGCACGCCCTGTGACAGTTTTCCACGACGTTTATTTTTAACTGCATCGCGTACTTTTGGAATCGAACCTGCATAATATAGTCGGGTAATTGTCTGTCCTTTCGGCATGTATTCAATAAATAGGATTCCTTCACGATCCCAGAATACCGAGACCATAACTTTGCCAGCGGTAGACGCAACCCGAAATTTCTTCACTGGCCGAGATAATGGTCGTTTCCAAGACATGCTTCGTCCTTTAGTTTCGGGATCGAAATGGTGAACATTTCACCCATCGTAACAACACGACGACAAAATTGATCTGGATCACGCTGTAACATTTCAAGATTGAACTTTGAAATTTCCATACGATGCCTTTTGTTTTCGTCTGTTAACATTCGAGGTATCCATTTTGCTGACACTTTTCTGTAGCCTAGTGAATCTGTTAAAATGTATTTAATGCTACCAAACGAAATCTTCATTATCTCAGCTAAATATTTAATGGACAACATTTCAAAATTGCTAAGCTCTGAATCAAAAAATACCAATTCTTTATTTACTTTTCCGCTGCTCGAATATATATTTGTTAATTTTTTATATTGCTTATTTACAGCGAAAAAAATTAAAAACTAAAAAACGTAAGATGACGTCATCGGACGGCAGAATGTAAAATATTTCTTTGCTAGGCACATCATAGTTTTAAATTTACGAAATGCCAAACCCATGACATGCAACTGTCAAAAAAAAGACAACTTGTCAACGTTGAATGAATGAATGACGTTGACAATGTTGACACTAGTACTAGTACAGTAATAAAAAAAAGATACCTCTGTCAAAGGTAAATAAACCTTTGACAGAGGTATCTTTTTTTTATTAAAACAATGATAAGCAAAGGAATATCGCTGTATTCAGCCGTCCGATGACGTCATTTGGCGCTTACGTCTATTTAGAATATGAAGAATTTCAATAATTATTTTATGCATGAAAATGGACAAATTTTGAAAAAAGAAAAAATATGGGTCTGTTCATTTTATGTCTATTTTCGTATAAAAAAACAATATGGACATGTTAAAAATATGAAATGATGTCCATTGTTATTCATGCGTCATGCAAAACCAAATTCTCAACTTTTTTAGTCATTTTCTTCCGTAATCGAGGTCGAATCGTCTTTACAGCTCGATCTACCCCTTTTAAATTCAGCAACCCAGTAAGCAGCCGTTGAATTGGGTAAAGCATTATCCCCTAATGTTTGCTAAATATCCGAAAAAAAATCTTGCGTGTACAATTTTTTCAGGCACAGGTACTTTATCACTGCACGTAACTCGATTTTATCCATATTTTAATTTTTTGTCAACACTTTGCACTAAATAATTTATAATTTGGGATCGATTAGATCAAAGCAAATGAAGTTCTCCAATTGACACTCTTTCAAAAATAAATATAAAATTAACCTCAAAATAATTATATTTGTATGCACTTCTAAGAACTTTTTGTTCCACCCTCGTATTTACAAAAGAAAAGTATTAAACGTATATATTTGTAATTCTGCTATTGGTTCTGTTCTGACATTCGTAACACATGTGCTTGAGCTACCTATCTCGGAGTCTGATTAATGTATGTGATGTTGTGAAATATTTATTTATTTATTTTAGCGCAAAATTTGCTGGTGTAGTGGTTGCTATAAGACAAGGCATGATTAAAATATAAACCAGTAAATAGTATAAAATTATATAAAAGGAGGCTGATGCAGGTCGGTTGAGTGACTGTTATATGTTTTTGGTTCTGTATTACATTAGAGTTTTAATTTAACATTATTTTTTATTATAAATAGAACTTTTAGACTGAAAGATTATGTGTTATCAATACTTTTGTATATTATAGGGACATCTTCATTCAAGCTTTTAATGTTGATAAAGATAAAAAAGACGAAATTAAATTGATATTATAATGTATCAATACGTGGATTAACACGATATTTATTATGTGAAACAACATTGTGTACTCACATATTTTATATATTTTATAAATTGATATTGGTTGATTTATAATTCTTAGAACAGGACAAACAGGGTTCATTATATTATTGTCAAAGCAAGGATGAAAACTTAATTCAATGTTTCCTTGTCTTATTGAAACTCTTAAATTGTTAAAGCGTTTACAAGTAACTAAAATGATAAAAAACTTCTCTTTCCCAAATCCAGTTTACCTGATGCCGTACGGACATCTTTAAATTTCGAGTGATGCATTAGGTACGAGAGGCGAAAGGCATCCGTTGTCACGACACAGGCTTGTGTGGTCACCGCGTCCATATTACTCTGACCTCTTTGGACTCTCACAATCAGTCACATGCCTATAATGCTGCAGGCACTGTGATAGTTCCCACTAACATGGTCAGAGACTGGATGGACGTTTTAGAACAAATTACATGTTGTAGCAGGAAAACGTTATTTGGAGTGACATTACAAAATTGCCTGTACTTTGTGGGAAAATTAAATAGAGTGATTATAAATGTTTTTTGTTCAGATTTAGACTACCGAGTGTAGTACAAATAACAGTAACTGTCCAACAGTTTTGTTTGAACTTTCCCGTAAAATCTCATGTATACAAAATCATATGTAATATTTATCTAAGCATAATACTGCACACAAGTAAAATTATATTCGTTGATATTTTATGCTTTCTAAAATTATGAAACAGTAACGACAGTTTGTAGTAAACTTCCTAAGGTTGTAATTTAAGTAACAATTTTTTTTCTTGTTTAAGTCTACGATAAATAAATGAATTATGTACGCTTCCGTAAATTCAAACGTAACTACTTCTATTTCGCGCCAACCGGGTCTGTAGAGAAAATTGCGCGCCATCTTGGAAATCGGGCTGTAGCGCATGCGCCCTCGACACGTTTAGAAGAAATGAAACCTACGTGGCATACGATAGCCGAGTACAAAACTTATTTGATCGGTCGTTCAACCATGTCTTTGAGCGCTCTCTCTCTGCACGATACAGGCGTCTCTTTCTCGCGTACCGTTAAGGTGGTATGCTTGAGTTATGGCATTCCGATGTTGCCACCACCACCGCGGAGGCTGCGTTTGCGCCGGTTAGGGTTGTCGGACACTATTAAATTTTGTTTATATGTCCATATTCTGTTTCGAAATATGTTTAACAATATTTTGTACTTGAGTGCGGTATTCGGAATAAGTAAATTATATGCTGCAAAGTCTTATAAGAAAAGAGTTCTTCTCTGATTTCTGTAACTATCTTGAAACAATCTTTTGTGAATGATGAAAGTATAATTAAGAAAGATGACATTAATTTATATATGCACATGAGTATGTATAAAATTAAACATTGAGCAAGCTAATCAAGGGTTTGGCAACCCTAATCGAGCAGCACGTAGCATCGTAGGTTACATGTGGTTTAGCCTTCCTTATTTCTTCGAACTTATTTCTTATTAGGTGTGAACGCCCTCATAGGATCAGAAATTAATTGAAGACTTTCGGTATATTGCTCTGGGCGTTAGATTGGAATGTGTTGGAATGTTTTTTAGCTTTCGAAGTTTTTGCCGCGAATGTTATTATTATTGTACCTAGTTGTTTTAATGGCTTTGGAGCGATGTTTTATCTATCCATATTGATTTTTTTTCGTGTACTGACTCTGTATTTGATTGTGGGGTTTTGTACTTTAAAATTTTAACTAGCACTTGTAGTTGCATCTGTCAAAAATGTATAGGTACCTAATTTGAATAGGTATTAGGTAATGGGAGTATTCTATAAATTATGTAATATTCGTACGTATTCTTCCCAAATTATCATTTTTCTTCTCTTCAAAGCTAAGGTAGGTATTTGCAATATAACTCTAAGCTTTTCTTGTGAAACCTCATGAATTACTTTATTCGCTATTGCAATTCTATAAAATTATTGGATAATGTCAGGAAACCAATGGAATAGTTTTCTTAGCCATTTAATAAGTCAGTGTAATTATAGGTAAGTATTTATCGCGACTCGTAGGCAATTAGTCAACATACTTCTAAGTACCTAAGTAGTTACTTTTTGATCGAGCGACGAAAACTTATGCGGTATTCACCCCATGTTCGGAGTAGGTATAGAATGTTATGCGATCGAGAGGCTACTTGTCTCAATGCCTTATTTAGCCATCATCAAAGTGAGACACAATCGAGTCTACGTGACCATAAAGACAAGGAAATATGAATTTTATGCATATTGTATTCAGGCTCGCTATTTGCATGACAAGTGTAAACCAGCCGTTCAAGCTCGCAGCTTGCAAAACTTGCAATAATGCAAATGATGTCATAGATGTCATGGCGTGGACAAGTCGCACAATAGGTACTTGAGAGTATTAAATCGCTCCATAAGACATTCCCTCTTTTAATAAAATATCTATTAGAAAAATGCCTGAGCAATATTTAAGGACATTGCAAGAATTAAGACTGATAAATATACAAATTCCAATGAAAATGTACGTACATTATTAATTTACAGTTAAATAATGTTTACTGTAATCGACATAATGGCTGGTCTAACAAATAAAGAAATAACATTCCCAAACATCAACTCAAACTGAATGCCAGCGCCATCTATTAGATATCAGTGAAGGCCCTTGGCTAAAAATCGGTGCTCGCTGCAACGCCATCTACCAGGTTTCGATGGAATTAAATGCCACATCGTGTTTTCTACCGGCGCAATTTACTTACATCAATTAGGTACTAGATGGCGCTGTTCACGAGGAACGTCTTAGAGGAAGTGTTTACATTCGTTAAATGTTAATAGATGGCGCCACTGTGGCCTGACAAACTTGCTATTAACTGGCATGAAACGGTTGAAATCACACAAATTAGAAAAGAAGGTCATGGTTAAATTTTATGTTTATATTGTTAGTTGTAATTGAAGTGTGTGTAAGTAGAACCACCAATACAATACCCTTTTTTATTGTAAGATTTAAAATTGGTTCCAAAATTTCATTTGGTGTAGGTAGTTCTCAAAATTGACCTGGAAAGAAAATTTCTTTTCAGATCAAAGCCTTACCCGTACTTTGATGAGAAGCTATATTTCACTTTTCATGTTATTTACCCATGTTGTATTAGTATTGTAAGATGTTTGTGTATTCGTATGTGTAGTACTTAGACGCGAAAATAAAAGATGGTGCCACCGCTGCCGCTTATGTCATACGGTGTGGTTACTTCTTCAGTGTTAGTTCCTCAAACATTCGTTGTTATGACTTTGCAGATTCTGCCCCCCTTATTATAAATCGCGAACTAAGGATAGTCCCGGAACGAAAATCGTGCTAGCCCATTTTAATCGTTATGTGTTGGAACGGGATGATAAACATTTTAGGTACGGTAATAACTTCAGATCGTGATTGGAATAAGATGGTGCAAGTTTAGTAGTGATATAAATGAAAGTAGGTAGAGTAACAGAGGATGGCCGAAAAATAGATAATGGATTTTGTGACGAATAACATGATGGAAAAAGGGGTGGATAATTCGATGACGAATGACAGGGACGTATAGAAAAGGCAGACATACTTCGCCGACCCCTGATAACCTGGGAAAAGGGCAAGAGGATGATGATGACTGCAAGTTAAGAAGTGCTAATTTTGAGCTTGTGTCAACGTGGAGAACTTGTATTTTTTATAAGAGTGTAGTTTGAAATGGCAATGATGTACGAATATCTTCTGGTACAAGTCTTTACCTACTCACATTAAGCACTAAATAGGTGATATTATTTTTTCCCTATATAGTGTGATATAAAACATTTATTTGCTGTAAAAACCGATAGCCACCAAAGGAGGACCAAAGGAGTCCCGTGAAAAGCGCGCTTCAGTGGTCATCAACATTTAAATTTGAGCTTTGTTCTAATAGACACAAGGAATTTAATATTTTTGATCCGTGTTTTGCGGGGGGATTTCTTTCGTGGCGGGGACTCTAGACGTACGTTTTTTTTCATTTGTTATATTTTAATCCACAGCCTCTAGGTACGTGCCTTTGTTTGCTGATTTTACATAATTGGTTATAGTATATTTTATTGCTTTGCAAAAAAAATCTTGTTACATTTTAGGACTACTTACATTGTACAGACCTAGTACCTACATACTATTTACTAATCGTTACCGTCACATAACTAAGCCTAAAAATGCTAGTATAGTAATCGTATAGTAACTTATGTGCTAATACATTTTCTAATGCAACTTCAATATTTACTTCTTAAATTAATTCATGTGTTGTGTCTGCCTTGCCTTTGCTCGTCTTCACAAGGAGAAAGAGATAACACTGCTTGAAGGGGCTCACCAGAGCTCGTTCCTCCTGCCTCGATTTTAATTTTTAGCTATTAAAGCGGATCTATTTTAAACGATTTCGTTATTACAACCTCTCGGCAAACACTTATCCTATTTATTAAATAGCCATGCACAAATGCGGAGCCAACATTTGTACGCGAAAAATTGATTCACGATAAAAGCAGGCCACTTTTGGTGTGAATCAATTTTACGCGTACAAAAATGGCACCCAACATTTGCGCATGGTTATTTAATAAATAGTATAGTGTTTGCCGAGAGGTTTTAACCCCGAAATTGTTTAAAAAAGATCCGGTTTAGTAGCTAGAAAATGAAATCGATTGGACGTCGCTAGTGTGCCCTATCCGTCACCTTAAGCGGTGCATTAAATGAGTTTCCTTGCAATTTTCACGTCTGGCTCTGTCTTTGTAAGCTTTGTACTCACCACTTAATATGCAGCAGGCAGCCCTACCCGTAAGCAAATATCTATCAAGTAATGCATTAAATCATTCATAGCAATTTTTACGCGACTTAGCTGTGTCTAAGTTCCATACGACTTATTATGTCAGTCCGGCCCGTAGTAATATCTGTGGAAGTGATGCGTTATAATGTTTTATGACAATATTTTGGTACACCACATCTTCTTAGGGAGATGCCACATTGGCGGATTGCGAGCGTTTTCAAAGCGGAGCGACGACGCATCGAATACGTCGCGGCTGCGCTGCGTTCACGCTAAGGATACGCAACGTATGCGCGACGGATTCGCCGCGGAAATAAGTCTGGAGCTCTATTTTTGATTCACTCGTATGACTTAGCGTCGTCGCATGCGACTTAAGTCACATACGCCTTCTAAGTCGCATGAAGTCAATTTTCCCTATTTTTGAATCATTCGATTTCAATGTTGCCAATATAATACGGTAAATTGACATTCTAACCCTTCCATGCAGAATTTTATACAAACCGGTAACTTCCGCATTGCAAACAGGATGCAAAAACCATAGATTGTTGGCTGAATATGAAAATCTTTGCTTTTTTGTCACAATAAAACTATGAATGTCACCTGTCCAAAATCAGTCAAATCAAAGTTTTGTAATTTATAATATTTTGTTTATGCTTGTTGCTATTGACAACTATTTTGACGTTGATTCTACCGCTCGCTTTAAGTCACTCGACCAACGAGTGAATGGAATCACTCGTTGCAGACAAATGATTCAAAAATGCAGGAATTTCGTATGTCGAAGGAAAATCAGTAGAAATCGTGCGCTCGTCACGACGCTAAGTCATACGAGTAAATCAAAAATAGGTCTTCCTGAACGCTATTGTTTTTTTGGTGGCGGCCACGCAGAAAAACGCCGGCGAATCCATTGCGCATCTGCGTTGAATCCGTTGCGCATCTGCGGCCTGAACGCTGCGCAGCCGCGACGTGTTGGCTGCGTCGTCGTTCCGCTTTGAAAACGCTCGCAATCCGCCAGTGAGGACAACTCCCTTATAGTGTCGTCTCCTTCCGAAGGTTGGCAATCATTAGGACTGTAATTGTATCAATAGTGTAAGTTTGGACAATGAAGAGTGATCTAGTACTTTTGCCGTACCATTCACGTCAGATTTAGTAGCCAATAAATTCTTCTTCTATCAGTCCTTCTCCTGTTCTGTATCTTCCATTGTATGATTAGTTGGAGAAAATCGTACTTGTTATTTAGAGCGATGGTAGCTCAAGGTCACGTACCCTGGGCTCCAGAGCGACTGCTTTGGACACAACCGGGATTTACACGCTGAGATGAGATGAAACAACATAGCTGTGTCTATCTCTGTACGACTTATATACGGCCAGCCCTGCCCGCCGTAATCAAATATCTGTCAAGTGATGCATGAAATTGTAGCGGCCGGCGCCAGCGGCCATCGACCCGTTGATGAACGCTGACTTTAATTGGAATTTTGTTAGTTGCAAGAAAAAACGCAGACGTGTGAGGTTGAGAATTGAGGTGGGACCTGAAAGGATGAAAATCGTGATCATTTTTGATCAAGCTTAGAGTATAGGCACCAAGAAAAGTAGACAGATTTTATAGAACATAATAACTACGAATGATCTCTAAAATCTCCTGAATTGAATACTAGAAGTATGTGAAGGGAAGCTTCAAATTCAAGAAAGATTCGCAGAGTTCATGTAAAGGTTGGTGAACTTTCAATGTTTCTTTCATAATTATTCTTCCAACCAAGTTCATTAACAAGGTCACCCCACAACCTCTAGTCGTAGTGGCAAGCGGGTGACCTCTGGTCACTGACTAATTTTGTCCTCATGGGACATTTCCATGATGCCATGACTGTGGTCATCCGGGAGTCCTTGTAATGCTCGTCGTTTCATACTTATCCGAAATAGTCTTAAGTTTTGAAGCATAGATGTTAGTATAAAATTATAATTATTCTCCTGTCCCCTGCAGTTACCCGGAATTAGGGCTGCCATGCCTCCGATAAAGCTGGTCAAAATCAGAGTTTTTGGAAACGTGTCCGGGTAAATTAGCTTATATTATAATTTTCACTTTTTGTATAGCTAGGGAAATAGTAGGACCTCCCTCGTGTGCGTCATATGTAATCAAGTTTGTAAACGAAACTGATTCATTCGGGTTTTGTATGTTTTAATCATCATCATCATATCAGCCCACATCCACCAACTGCTGTGTATAGGCCTCTTCTTTATCACACCACTCCCTTCTGTCTCCTGCCAGCCTTACCTATCCATTGTTTCCCCACTGCTGTTACAATATCGTCGGATGTATCGTATGTTTTTAATACATTTTTACAATCCTACTCCTCCTATTATTGGTCGTTTCGGATACTGCGAGAGTTAAAAAACATATGGATGTCCGGCCATCTTAAACAAATATCCAGTTCAACTGGTACATTTTTACGGCTTTCCGGATTTCATCATTACGTAGATCGTCACTCCGTCTAATCTACCGGGATGGAGCCCTACGCTCTGCTATCCATGTCGCGGTCTCCACTCAAGAACTGGCCTTCCCCAACGGTTATACATTCTTTGATTTATGCACCTAGCAAGGCAACCCTATCCGGGTGTGCCGGGAGCCCCATTTAGTCGGTCACCCGTATAGTATCCTCCGCTTAATTGCTGGCCCCTTACTCGCGTCACTTATAATTGTATTTACTTTGGATGCATCGGCTTTGAGGCGTCTCCGTCAATTGGAGATTTGTGCGAGGACAGTTTGCCTCCTGATGGCGATCAGAGAGACATGGCGTCTTACTACGGCAAGTGATAATCTTTATTTCATTGTTAGTTGACATCGTCATACTGGTTCGGATGGTCCAAAAGAGTAAGCGTTTTGGTAATGCGCTACAAGAGCTGTTGGGGCGATTCCCACCCTAGACAGGTTTTGGGAGGGATCATATTGTAGTAGTATTCATAATACTAAAGAATGCCCTAGGGCGGTTTGAATCGTCAGACGCATTTATTTATCTTATCATTATATTCGTCTTATGAACACTTGTGTATACTCAATATCACCACAATTATAAAATTACCTAATAGATATAATCTATTAATTTTATAATTGACGTGCATTTTTTAATTTACAATAGGGAAACTGCAAAAGTTTAAGTTACTTACAACTCTGGGATGTGATATTGTCTGATAATATCCATCTCGGGTTATCCTGTTGCAAGAACCGGGACCATGATTTGCAAGTGATTAAGAGAAAGGCAAATTAATTGAAGAAGGTACTTAAGGAAATGAATCAAATCAATGACATAGTTAATTCATTACAACAGATTAAGAGTTTGTAAGTATTGAATGTTATGATGGTAAATGAAAGGATGAGAGTTCACGCAGATGAGGAAAAAATAATATTATTGTTTCATAAAACATTTTTCACTTTCGAAATACGATTTAGTTATCTTGTTTACGGAATATCAGTATTAGGATAAATACAACAGATTCTCAGTAACGCATCAGTTTCGTCTCGTGAAAAAGATAACCCCTGAATGCTTGATGACGGATGGATCCTGTCAAATGATAGTACCAATGTCATACCAACACCACACGTAGGCTTGTTAGATAGTGAATGCGTGGAAGATAAGCGGATGAAATATTCATCGCTAGTTAATCCTTATCTGTTTTCAAACTTTGAAGAATTGAATGCACACAAATTGAGTTAAGGAGTTACACCATTGGTCGGTAACACCCATGAGTTTAGAGATTACCAACAGTGTCATGAGAAAAGAGATTCTACAAATGAGACAATCAATCCTAGGCGCAGTTTCTGTTCTTATAGATCGACTTCAAGTTGATGGGGTGCTAATTTTTGTCAGTAATTTTCATTATTATACATTTTTTTCGAAAGCGAAGGGTAAAGATCAAAAAGACACCAGTGTGACACGACCGGAAAGGGATTGGGACCGGGACCAACGGCTTGACTTGCTTTCCGAGGCACGGGGGTACAAGACCGCCAACTTCCAGACTCCGGACTGACACTAAGAACTTCTTACCGAAAGCTTAGGTACAAAATTTTGATCCGGGGATCGAACCCGACCGCCTATTGCGCAGCCGTCGCTTTATAATGCGACCCACTAACCACTACGCCACCGACGCAGTCAATCACATATAATAACACTTTTTTATATATTTTTTTATATTCAAAAGGCTTGCGCTATAGAAATGACCCTTAAAATTGTCATCGTAACACGAACAATTGCAATGTTGCAGATATTTTCCGACTTGTTTAACAGCTCTACGGATGTTTTGGAAAACTTTAGTTCAACAGATAATCATCAGTTAGGATTGTTGACAAGTGAAGTTTGTAGATCGGAAGTTAGGGCACTCACTCGGACCCTCACAGGGCACTGCAAATTAAACAAGCACCTGCACAACATGGGCCTTTCAGATACCAAAATCTGCAGGTTCTGTCGCGAGGACGAGGAAACGATTATCCACGTCCTCGGCGAGTGCATAGCGCTGCACCGCTGCAGAAGCCGGCACCTAGGAGCACACATGATCTCAGCAGACGAGATCAAAAGCTCCCCCATCAGCTCCATTCTCGGGTTTATCCTGGAACTGGAGCTACATGAGGTGCTGTAATAGGTTATGGGGCTGCCACAATAGATCATCTAGCAGTGGTCGCAGTGGCTATGAGACGCAGGGCTCACCCCATTTCTAACAAATAATAATAATAGTAGATCGGAAATATCGGTGTTGAGGACTCGATTATTGCTACATATGAAGACTCCATAGATAATCAATATCTCTAAGGTGTAAAATATCAATGGGATATTCGATTTGAAATAAAAGAAACAAAATAATGCTCGGCCCTTAAACAAGCTCGGCCCTTTTGAGCTGGCTATAAACTATTTGAGCTCTACAGTTAATGCTGTCTAACTGATAGTGCCAGAATGGTTTTAAGGCTGTAATTCGAACAATCTTTATCCGTGGATAAATCTATGGCATAACGTCAGATTTGTATAATATAAAATGACAACCCTACACCATGGATTTATTATCGGAATAAGGTTGGTCGAATCGGCCCCAAAATGTTACTTTTAGTGTCGTTTTGTGATTAGAATAAGTAATCACTTATTACAAGTAAACATTATTTACAAGTATGTTATTCTACGCAAAAAGAAAGTTATTACCAATACTTTGGTAACGGCAAAGACTCGCGGCAGATGGTACAGTAATTCATTAATTATAATAAGTGATACGGTGACAGTTAATTAGTTCAAAATGGTCTGTAGGTCTGAAGGAAAATAACTTTCATACTCGAGCCAAAGACTCGTGGCAGGGAGTGTCATATTTCATTAATAATAAATGAATAAAATATTCTACCTACTGCCGCGAGTCCTTGCGTTTACTAAAATATAGTATAATAACGTATTGCGCCATAATCTCCAATATGTATAAACGTATGAAAATCATATCATGTTTTTTTTTGGTTTTAATGTGAACGTTATACTGGTGTGGACATTAGACATATTGCTCAAACCCGTCATACCGTGAACCAGAGAACCTACAACGAAACCGTCCTAAACGAATGAGGATATTAATGTCGCATCAAATCAAAAGAGACGTACAGCGCGTGTGAAAGAGACGGTTATAAGGACAAATTTTCGGTCTTGAATTCCATTTCGTTGTAGGCCCTCAGGTCCGCTCCGCGCTAACGCCATCGAGTTCACATGAATGAACAAGCAGTCTTATAAAATAAGGCCTAAATGAAACCAACATAATGACTGCTTGTTTTATTTGCATGGAACCTGTTCGCCGAGCGGCAGTAGTGATGCGAATCACTCGATTCATTTAAATCATTTATTTCATTCGAATATAATCATATTGAGTGATTAAAAGAGCATGGCGTACCTGTCATGGCGTTGAGGAGTACAGACTCAAGTCACTTGATTCATTTTAATCATTTACTTAAATATACGTAGAGTTATTAGTCAGCGTATAAGGAATTCAAAGTTTTGGCATAGTCGAAAAAAGAATGAAAGTCATTTCCACTGATGATGAGATAGATTTAAGAATGAATGAATGACGCTTAAACTCATTTCATTCCACTTGGCTCCTAAACTTTTCCATTAGTTATTTACCGATTAGCTTAGCTACCCCCAGTTTAGTAGATAGGACTTCGCCTTAGCCTTTTCGAGAGCTTCTAATCGTTGCCCCTTATTTCTCCGGTACCCTCATAGAGTTATCTGTCACGATCTTCGAGTCTGCGATAAGATTTAGGCCTCTTTGGTCCAGGCTGGTGATTGAATAAAAACAGAAGTTCACAAACCATAATCTAAGTAAGCATCTCGCGGGCCAGAATGGAAATGCCAACGATGGGATGCCATGTTCATGCAACATGGCATCCCATCGTTGGCATTTCCATTCTGGCCCGCGAGATGCTTACTTAGATTATGGTTTGAAAGGAAAGCCCATGGGCTTTCCTTTTTGTTTACCATCAGGCTTAGTTGAACCATAACACTGTACCACTTTATAAAAGAACTCTGTCCGAGTAAACCGATTTTAAATTTATTCATTCTAATATATTTCTTTCCGGTGTCGACTCGAGTCGAGTGACTCCTCGCCTCGCATCACTAAGCGGGTAGCAGTGTGTGAGGGAGACCGCGAATTTGTTAACTCGTAGTATGCTGGCGGCGTGTAGCGTGTTAATTTTGGACGTTATGACTTTTTATGATGATGTTAGTTTTTAGTTTATGCCAAATCCAGTTGATTATGCGAGAAGAATTAACATACCCAATTTAATCAAATGACTGTAAAGTAAGATTGTGGGTAAGTAACTAATGCCCAATCACAATTATAAATAAACGTATTTATAATTAGTTGCAAGGACATTAAAGAAATACAGGTACAAAATATTCAATGGAGCTTAAACCTTCAAAGATTGATTTTGTAACAGAGTGTAAGACTAAAATAACTCCAATTATCTTGTCAGATGCCATAACATCTTTGGATTCTTCTCTCACTTTCGTTAGAACAATGGAGTCTCAACACGGTTTTACTCGAGTAGGTACAGTAGAAATATGCACTTAAATTTAAAAATCCAGAGATTTATGCTCGATATCAAAACTTTCGTTAGGAAGGTGCACGTTCTTAACCAGTGTGCTACCATCGCTCCGCTCGTGGCGTGGAGTGGATTAGTACCTACCATAAAATTAAAATTTATGATTGATTGATTTATGCTTGATTAATTCTAATAAAGTTCTTTTAAACATTTTTCTACAGAAATAATGCAGAGAGAGAAGCACCAAGTGTGAAATGTAAATATTGTATCAAAGTAGTTTTACATGCAAAAGTCCTATGTCTGAGAGTTCAAGTAAATATGACGTTATTTCGTGACAGTGATTGGATGTCTGTTTTTCTATACTAGTATGAAAGAGGTGATTAATTGTATTTGAGTAGGACCTATATTTAAAATTCGACATCTTAAAAAACAACGACGGATGCATGTAATGCGTCTTTCAGGATGTAGCCAAGAAACAGCTAGAAAAAGCTCGGAAATCCTCTGTAGGCGTGCATCGCGACATGTGCGGGCGCAAGTTTGAGCGAAAAAGTTTTATTTTCACATTTTTTTCACTTTCTACCCGAAGGGCGGCACAGCATCTGTTCAAGATATTGAATGACCTGCGATCTCAAGTGAGATCGACGTATACGCCGACTTAAGTTTTTGATAGTAGTAATTAATCAAGAAAGACATCTAGCTGTGTTATAGAGACCGTCAATATGTTTACTATAACAACTATAAAAACGAGCCTGGTAATAGAGTCACTTTGCTATAGGTAAACAAGATATGACTTCATAATCCTGTATGTCCTTGGAAAGTCTGAAGCTGGTCCTTCCCCAGCCTAAGCTGATTAAGGTGACGGGTAGGGCACACTATTTGATTTAAATTGTTAGCAACTAAGTCGGATATCTTTTTAACAATTTCGAAGTTCGAGCCTCTCGGTAAAGAATATATACTATTTATTTAATACTTATGATTAACTTTTTGATCCGTTTTTGGATCGAAATTTGGATTAACGCCATAAGTGGCCTGTTTCTGGCGGTAATTTATATTTCGATCAATTTTAATCGATTGGCGTCGCTAGTTAGGGCCATCCGTCGCCTTAAAAAGTTCAGATAATATCTTACAGTGCCCCTTAACAATAACCAATAGGAAAACTTACCCTTTCGGCTGCCTAAAACAGTAGAAACTTTTTCTTTTAGTACAAAAAAATGTTAATTGGTGACATACCTGAAACAAAATAGAAATCATTAATATAATGAATAGCGTTTTTCTCTATCTATAGATGTAATTCTCTATATAAAAATTGCTAATACAAATTTAATGATAGTCATAGAGTAAGTTCTGCCGTTTTGATATAAAAATAAAACAAACAAACAACATAGAACAGAAAGGTTCATTTTTTGCGCTTATTTTAGGAACATGATAAGTAGGCTTTTACGAGATCACAAAAACTTTTCCATACTTGTAGTTGCAGGTTAACATGTATGTAAGTTTTTGTTATCGTTAATATTTTTTCATTCAAATTTTGACGTGCGTTCAAGTATCAAGCAGACATAGTCGCGCTAACAAAGTTGCATCGAACCCCGGTTCACACAATCCCAAGCTCTTTCCGAACAGGTTATCTTGCATGTGCGCGGCTCCGGCGCGTTTTAGAAAACTATGAATGAGAATTAGCCGCCATGTTGTAATGTCACTAAATCGTAATGGATGCCGATAGATTTGTATTTAGAACGAGAACGGTGCTTGTTAACGTACATATTATTTAATGTAAATGAGAAAAGACTAGTCATATATTTCTATTCAAAAATGTTACATAATATTTTTATACTAAATATTTGCTTATGATGAAAACAATAATGCACATTGGGGAGCGGAAAACTGTACTCCCACAGCATATGCAAGCTATGTAGGAGAATAGTTTGCACGTTTTGTAAGAGTTTGCCATTCTAATAACGTTTCTCCTTAATAGTTTCTATTGCATAGGTGCAAATGAACTGGTCGACATGACGAAAAATCATGTGTACAAACAAACGCCCATCACAAAATACGTCATTGCCCATATACGGAACACTTACGCTACTACGATGCTGCGCGGGCGTCACACCTCGTGGTGCTACAATCGTGGGCAGGTCAATTCACGATTCCAAACTCTGCCCCCGCTAATTTTAGGTTCAAACTTCGGTGCTGTTGTAATCTGCTGTTTTTTTTACTTTTTTTTGGGAAACAGATGTCCTGAATAATATGCTTGGTAATTATTTGCGGAGACTAGTTTTCTATTGCATTGAGTTTTAAGATAACAGGTTCAATTGTTAGACTTTAAGAACTATTGTCCCCTTTTATTCTTGTATCGCGCTCATGTCTAGAAATAGTGTTATTTGTGAGCCTTGGAAATAAAACAAAGATAATAACTAGATGTTATAGTCATTTTGACTGGCAACTAATAGATCCTGTTTGTCTTGTATTATAAACGCGTTTCTATTAATCAACAATAATACGTTTTGCCTTGTGATGCCTGATAATAAGCGGTAGAATAAAGATATAGGTAGGAATGTTGCTTTTTAATAATTTACTATATTCATAATCTACACTAATATTATAAGAGGAAATATTTGTATTTTTGTATGTTTGTAATGAATAAACTCAAAAACTACTGGACCGATTGCAATAATTTTTACACCATTAGAAAGCTGCATTATTCAGACGTAACATAGGCTATATTTTATCCCGGTACGGAAAGTAGTTCCCTCGGGACGCGGGTGAAACCGCGTGAAACAGCTAGTATTAAATAAAAGAGGTAATGCGCAGTTATACTGACGGTATAAGGTCTTAAGTTTGGATATTTGAGTATGAAATCAGTAAACATATAAGCATTAGCATGTTATTTATAGATTGGAAAAGAGAAAGCACAGATTTAGTTTAAAGCAAAAAAATATTCTGTGGTTGCATATACTGAACGAATGGTGGACTATAAGGTTTTGCTGACGTACTTTAATTTATTCTTAGCAAGCAATACTAAAAATAGGTAAATTGCAATCCATTATATCTGAGTGTTACGATTGGCAATACCAATCCGCAAATAACAAAACACCTGTATGCAATATGTCCATTACGTACTACTAGATTCCATGCATTTGCTTTCCATCAGGTGTGCCGTCTGCTCGTTTGTCCGTAAGATTGTAAAAAAAAAATGTGTCTGTGAAATAGAATTATCGGTACATTAGTTCTAAACTTCTTCGTAGTTGTATTACATTACGAAATCGCGAACAAATAATGGCCGTTAATTGGCCGTGTGGTCCCCGGCAGAGTAGAATAGGCCACCCTCACTCTTACTGAGGTGTCGT
The DNA here is from genome assembly GCA_019059595.1 of Marasmia exigua. Lineage (NCBI taxonomy): Eukaryota > Metazoa > Arthropoda > Insecta > Lepidoptera > Crambidae > Marasmia > Marasmia exigua. The sequence continues at coordinate 12,776,500 of CM032494.1, read as the reverse complement.
AAAAGGCGACTAAGGTAAAGCTGCTGGCATGATCATCAGTACCCAAAGAAGGAAAACTCTGCATTTATATCAAAACCCTCGCCAACCCGTCTGCCAAGCGTGGTGAGTATCGCAATTACCCCTCATGTGATTGAGGGTGGCCCGTGCCCCAGCAGTGGGGACTTAAATGGGCTGATGATGAACAAATAATTGCTATTCCAACCAAATTGAAATGTCCCAAACAGTTTTTTTTCGTGAGGTAAGTACAATAATCTACGCATGCCATCCTTTCACATTTATCTATCAGTATCGGTACCTAGGTAAGTTATTCTACCGTAATTGACATCTAGTAAACATTGATTTACTGCCCCAGATTTAGGATAAACTGACCGTTAGACTTCAATCAATCTTTTGCCTATTTGTGGCAAAAAATGGCTTACAACACTTTAATTCGGCAAACCACGTTTTTGGTCTAATGATCTAAAGTAAAATCTTAAATGAGTTGGTTAATTGTTTCGCTATTGCGAGAAAGTCAATTAGTTTCATAACGTTTTTCAGGCTGGTTACCTCGCAAACGCTGCAGTAAAAACATTTCTTTTTATCCGGAAAAATAGCGAGCTTCGGCATAGGTGGTTGAAACCGAGGAAGCTGCGGACCTTCTGTCACAGTTACCATCAGGTCAAATGCTTCTTCACTAAGAACTCGCAGAAGGTCGACTTGTAGAACTCCAGTCTTTTTCTGCATTCGAGAATTTTTGTGCTTTTTATAGTGACACTCTATATTGGCTCTGCTCAGCATGGTGATAATCAAAAGGAAAGCCTACGTTGCAATTAAAACTGACGCGATGTATTTTAAGTATTTCTTACACCCTAGTAATTTATATCCTTCTCTTGTATGTATGTCATTTGATGGGGAAGAATTTAAGCTTCCTCCTACTTGTTCATAAATCGATATGATGTACCTTTTCTATTTTTATTTTACTGTTTATTTATGGATGCATTAATAGCAACAAAGATAAGTGTCACATCTAGCTCCAAGATTTTTTTTTAAATTTGAGTTATATTAGAAATTCTGGGGTATATTATATCTCGTGCTCTTTAATAAAGTAGAGTTCTTTGGAAAACTGCAGTCTTTGGTCAGAAACCTTCACGCTCTATTTATTAATCATGTGGTGGAGGCCCAAAATCGATTAAATACTTTTTTAGATTTTCGCGTTGCATTATAACTACAATGTATCAATACGGGGTTTAACACGATATTTATTATGTGCACTCACATATTTTCATTTATTTGAGTCCGCTCGTGACCACGGCTGCTGTAACGTAGCCGAAACGTCGAGCCAAATATGTGAGTGCACATAATAAATATCGTGTTAAACCCCGTATTGATACATTGTAGATTAAATACTTGTTTTTGGATTAATTAGCTCACAAGTTTCTTATTTTTCGGTACTGCAAGAAAGTCAGTTTGATCCCAAAGACTGGTGACATCTACGAAGACGATAATTAAATCCGGTGATGTGTTTTGGTAATAAAGAGACATCTCACTGGTTGAAGCTTCAGGTTAAGGGTGCGTTTTCTCTTTCTGCCTGAATTTAGACCATCCTTTAAAATCCTCTTTCCACCACTCGGATTGGGTCTGCGGTACCTACCATAACTCACTTAGCGAAAACTTAGTCACTTAGTGCCGGCGGCCGGTTTCCTGTGTGGCCGTGGTATCACTTCGGTCGAGCCGGCCCAATCTTGCCGAATGGCTCTCCCACGATGATTGATTTATGGATTATAAAACCACCCACGATTCTTTCCCTAAGTTTTACTGAAGTGAAATCCACCGCATGCCTTTAAGAGCATTAAAGACGGTGTCAGTTAGCATTTTGATAGTCCAGTTTATTATTTAACTCGATGCGGCCTGGCTGAATGGACAGCGTCGCCTTACACTCGGAGAAATTGTAACAATGATGAACCTGATACCTGTGAGACGCATACTCATACATACTACTTATTCGGTTATACTTTTATAAGCGATATCTCGCCGTAAGTCTCCAAAAATTATGATATCCATCGTGTCAGGTGACCGCACCAAATTTCGGCACAGCATTTGCCATTATGGCGTTCCATTGTGCCTCATTTCTCGGAAGTGTCATTGTCAGGTAAGCTGCTACAAACAGTCGTGTTTATCCTAACCGGACCGTTCGACCACTCGACACCATTCAGAACCCACATTCATTTCATTCATCCATTTAGTACTGGACCAGGAACCACATTTTACTCTATAATACGAACCTCTCGTTTCATTCCATTATCACATATCAGAGGTCCTATAACGATACCGGCGTGTATCCAACGAGAATATATACCTGTCGCATACAAAAAAATGAGACGTACAGCGCGTGTGAGAGGGTCGGGGATAAAAATTTGGTTTGATTTTCGTTTTATTGTAGGCCCTATAATAGCGATAATATAGTCAGTGCGATATGTACTTTGAAAAGCTGTTTATTAGGTGTACCTATTTGGACTAACGCTAATTACTTGTATTTTTTGCTAACGCCAATTACTCGTTTTTAATTTGGTTTGATTTTCGTTTTATTGTAGGCCCTATAAGGAGGAGATATAGGAGATAATATAGCCAGTAAAGGTACACCAGTAAAGGTACGTACAACAGTAAAGGTACACCTTGAAAAGCTTTTTATTAGGTGTACCTATTTGGACTAACGCTAATTACTTGTATTTTTTGTAGACCCACTGCAGGGCAAAGGCATCGATAATAGATTCATCGCTACGACGGGATTAGGCTTAATCACCACGCTTGCCTAATGCAGATTGGTGATCACAAACCCGGGAAATGTGCGAAAAATTCGAAACATACTTTTGCTCGACCCGGGAATCGAACCGGACCTTGAGTTCACGGTTCGGTACTTGAACCAACAAGGTGTTTTGGATTCCCTTAAAAACGCATAAATCATTTGCCTTTTTGACAAATTACTTGTATCTATATACGTTATATGTAATATACATAATTAGCAGTTTTTAATACCTATCATAAAATTAACTGTCACGTTCTTGAATTTAGTGCTTTTATTCTTATTGTATTATCTTTTATCGCACACCAGCTGACGAATTACCTAATGATAAGCGATTGCCGCCGCCTATGGATGGACACCCGCCATATTTATTTATGCTAGCCACATGGTTATTACAGTTGGAATAAACAGTTACATAACATTGATCACGAAATAGCAGTGGAGTCAAAAAAAACACTGCACCTTATAATACAAAACCTAAATACTAGTTGATACGGATTCAAACAAAAATTGCCTGCACATCTAACGCAAAAATGGTGTAATTTCAAACAAAAAATTATGCAAGCTGCAAGCGATTTTTGCTCTTCAGGTGGTTAAGCGCAAGATTCCCCGACCGTACATAGGTACGTTACACAATATATTTTATATGTTCTTCTCTCCTAGACCGCCAAAAAACATTAATTACGTAAAATGACTTTGGTCTTCAATTTTCAAAAGGGAAACGACAGTCGGTAGATTTTTTACACGAATTCTAATCTTTAGTAACGGTAGAGAGAAAGAGACGGTTGCACCATTTTGTTGGTGGTGTGTCGGAGATGCAAGAGTGCCTGTGAGTTTTTGCTTACGTTTTAAGAAGAGTGATGTGAACGTCGAAGAGTCGTACTTCGAAACTTCTACTTAAACAAATGAGTGTTAGTGACATGATGTCATATTAAATTTTTTGAGTTCGTTCTCATACATTTTTTATGTGATAAGTGGCAGACGACCTAACAGATCACCTAATAAGTGATTGCCGCCGTCCGAGTGGAGTCACTCACAAGTACGCTGCCAACCTATAGGTAGGTAAATTTCCCTTGCCCGCGGATTGAGGTCCGTCACTCACTCTCAGATTATCGATGGTCCGCCTTGCGAAATGTTAGTACCTACTTAGTTAGGTACATACGAAGAAATTGAACAAACTTTTAGGAAGTTAGAATCCTTAAAATGTAAATCAGACGAGAAAAGCATGATCATATATCATGTTATACTTATATAAATGTACAATTAATTCAAAGCTGTTCAAGAAATTGATAGTATTTTCAATTTTAAACCGTCAGAATAGCTAGATTTGAATGTCTTTAACTCAAAGACTAAAGGACTACGAACACAGCTAATTTTAAAAGTTTATGTTTCCTTAGGTCGAGAAATATGTTAACTAGTGCTTAGGTAGGCTTAGATTATGGATGTTACAAACAGAACATTTCGGTTATATGTAGATACGAATATTGGAGTGTAAAATTATTTCAAATTGTACGTCAATTTAGGGCACATGTTAATACCCGTATCTTAAATTGAAATATAAATATGTGAGGAATTTTATGATATTATAAAAGAATTGGTAAAAGTAACATAGTGCGTTGTGTTACCTAAGTACCATCTGCCTAGACCGGGGAATGTATTAAGGATACATCCGCTGATATGTCTGCCCTGTACCACATAAAAATGATACAAGCAACGCATTGCTGAAGCTCCAGTGTGTCGACTCTGACGGCTAGAATCAAAAACCTGGCATCTGAAACAATCCTATATTTTTTACCATTTAGTCACGGTTACTGTTTTTTTATCGGTTATCCGATCGTTTCGGTAGCCATTATGGAGAAGATGTAAATACGCATACGTGCATAATCATAGCGAGCTGAATAATACTGACTAGTAGGATATAGTGTTTGCGCGTGACCGAGACATAAATACCAGAAACTTACTCATTAGATGATATGTGAAGAATACTTAGTGACACCTGATAAGTACAATAATAACAATAAGCAACCACACACAATGACCTGACCCAACGTAAGTGTTACCGCTTTGTATTCCGGATCTCTGACTTTGCCCTGATTCCGTACTTAGTAGCTAAGCATTTGTGTTACAGATATCAGAACATAATTAGCTTAAGCACTTGTGTTACAGATATCAGACAACAGAGGAACACAAATATATACTTAAATATATATATTACACCCAGACACTGAACAAACCCAAGTGTTCATCGCACGAATGTTTGTCCAGGGTGGGTATCGAACCCACGACCTTTGGCGTAAGAGGCAGGGTCACTACCAATTGCGCTATCCGGTCAGTCATACGAATGTACGGACCTGCCACAAACGTTAGGTGTTAGTTACGTTGATCAACGTAATAAAATAGATAACCGAATTACTAAAATGGAATATATTACTAAACAAAAAGAGTTTTAGACGAAATTCACTGATCATCAGTATTAAATGATGCGAATATTAGTCCAGGGTGGGGATCGACACCACGACCTTTGTACCTATGAGTCAGAGTTACTACCAAAAAGTCAAATATCTCAGCATTCCTAAAAGAAGTATTAAAATGCTCAAACGCCATTTATAACGGACTATTCGAATAAAAAATGTTATGGTTCCCGCCACAGTTATCGACATACTTGTGTACGTGTTTCATTGTTGTGACCAGTGATTGTAGATTGAAGACAGTGTTATACAAATCGCTCCAGCTTGTCTTTGGTAATGTTGCCACTAAGTTTAGTTCAGGAATGGATGTGGAGTTAATCTACGCTCGGTGTCCCCACGACGTTTCCCTGTGCGCGTTGAGAAGAAATCGCAGGCGGTTTCGTGACCAGACGTCCCTCTTGCTGCCTTTTCGTTAAGGAGCCCCTGCCAGAAGTCAGAAAAGAGCCCGATAGAGGTTGACCAACCCTCATTGGAGGATGTGCATAAGACGAGTCGGCCCATTTTACTCTAGAATACCAAAATGTGTATTGTACATACTGCAAATCAAAATGTTATTTTTTGGTTTACATTTAGTGATTTAAATTACGCGGTGCTAGCAACACTGGCAACCTATCATTGGCATTCTGTTTGCGTACGCGCACTATACAAGTTGGTAATGCCTATTTGAGGTGCGAATGAGGTGATACAATGTAGCGTTACAAGTAGCAAGTAGGTTTGGAAAAAAAAAAACGCTTACTAGTTCTTTCAGAAGTTTAATTAAAACAGTCAATTGATATCTACAATCTATTGTGAACAAAACACATTGCATGCAGACTAAAAGACTAAACTTTTGTTTCTTCGGTCTTTTTGACAAATTACTTGTATCTAGATACTTATATGTAATATACATAATTAGCAGTTTTTAATACCTATCATAAAATTAACTGTCACGTTCTTGAATTTAGTGCTTTTATTCTTATTGTATTATCTTTTATCGCACACCAGCTGACGAATTACCTAATGATAAGCGATTGCCGCCGCCTATGGATGGACACCCGCCATATTTATTTATGCTAGCCACATGGTTATTACAGTTGGAATAAACAGTTATCATAACATTGATCACGAAATAGCAGTGGAGTCAAAAAAAACACTGCACCTTATAATACAAAACCTAAATACTAGTTGATACGGATTCAAACAAAAAATTGCCTGCACATCTAACGCAAAAATGGTGTAATTTCAAACAAAAAATTATGCAAGCTGCAAGCGATTTTTGCTCTTCAGGTGGTTTAAGGCGCAAGATTCCCCGACCGTACATAGGTACTTACACAATATATTTTATATGTTCTTCTCTCCTAGACCGCCAAAAAACATTAATTACGTAAAATGACTTTGGTCTTCAATTTTCAAAAGGGAAACGACAGTCGGTAGATTTTTTACACGAATTCTAATCTTTAGTAACGGTAGAGAGAAAGAGACGGTTGCACCATTTTGTTGGTGGTGTGTCGGAGATGCAAGAGTGCCTGTGAGTTTTTGCTTACGTTTTAAGAAGAGTGATGTGAACGTCGTACTTCGAAACTTCGACTTAAACAAATGAGTGTTAGTGACATGATGTCATATTTAATTTTTTGAGTTCGTTCTCATACATTTTTATGTGATAGGTGGCAGACGAGCTAACAGATCACCTAGTAAGTGATTGCCGCCGTCCGAGTGGAGTCACTCACAAGTACGCTGCCAACCTATAGGTAGGTAAACTTCCCTTGTCACTCACTCTCAGATTATCGATGGTCCGCCTTGAGAAATATTAGTACTTAGTTACATACGAAGAAATTGAACAAACTTTTAGGAAGTTAGAATCCTTAAAATGTAAATCAGACGAGAAAAGCATGATCATATATCATGTTATACTTATATAAATGTACAATTAATTCAAAGCTGTTCAAGAAATTGATAGTATTTTCAATTTTAAACCGTCAGAATAGCTAGATTTGAATGTCTTTAACTCAAAGACTAAAGGACTACGAACACAGCTAATTTTAAAAGTTTATGTTTCCTTAGGTCGAGAAATATGTTAACTAGTGCTTAGGTAGGCTTAGATTATGGATGTTACAAACAGAACATTTCGGTTATATGTAGATACGAATATTGGAGTGTAAAATTATTTCAAATTGTACGTCAATTTAGGGCACATGTTAATACCCGTATCTTAAATTGAAATATAAATATGTGAGGAATTTTATGATATTATAAAAGAATTGGTAAAAGTAACATAGTGCGTTGTGTTACCTAAGTACCATCTGCCTAGACCGGGGAATGTATTAAGGATACATCCGCTGATATGTCTGCCCTGTACCACATAAAAATGATACAAGCAACGCATTGCTGAAGCTCCAGTGTGTCGACTCTGACGGCTAGAATCAAAAACCTGGCATCTGAAAACAATCCTATATTTTTTACCATTTAGTCACGGTTACTGTTTTTTTATCGGTTATCCGATCGTTTCGGTAGCCATTATGGAGAAGATGTAAATACGCATACGTGCATAATCATAGCGAGCTGAATAATACTGACTAGTAGGATATAGTGTTTGCGCGTGACCGAGACATAAATACCAGAAACTTACTCATTAGATGATATGTGAAGAATACTTAGTGACACCTGATAAGTACAATAATAACAATAAGCAACCACACACAATGACCTGACCCAACGTAAGTGTTACCGCTTTGTATTCCGGATCTCTGACTTTGCCCTGATTCCGTACTTAGTAGCTAAGCATTTGTGTTACAGATATCAGAACATAATTAGCTTAAGCACTTGTGTTACAGATATCAGACAACAGAGGAACACAAATATATACTTAAATATATATATTACACCCAGACACTGAACAAACCCAAGTGTTCATCGCACGAATGTTTGTCCAGGGTGGGTATCGAACCCACGACCTTTGGCGTAAGAGGCAGGGTCACTACCAATTGCGCTATCCGGTCAGTCATACGAATGTACGGACCTGCCACAAACGTTAGGTGTTAGTTACGTTGATCAACGTAATAAAATAGATAACCGAATTACTAAAATGGAATATATTACTAAACAAAAGAGTTTTAGACGAAATTCACTGATCATCAGTATTAAATGATGCGAATATTAGTCCAGGGTGGGGATCGACACCACGACCTTTGTACCTATGAGTCAGAGTTACTACCAAAAAGTCAAATATCTCAGCATTCCTAAAAGAAGTATTAAAATGCTCAAACGCCATTTATAACGGACTATTCGAATAAAAAATGTTATGGTTCCCGCCACAGTTATCGACATACTTGTGTACGTGTTTCATTGTTGTGACCAGTGATTGTAGATTGAAGACAGTGTTATACAAATCGCTCCAGCTTGTCTTTGGTAATGTTGCCACTAAGTTTAGTTCAGGAATGGATGTGGAGTTAATCTACGCTCGGTGTCCCCACGACGTTTCCCTGTGCGCGTTGAGAAGAAATCGCAGGCGGTTTCGTGACCAGACGTCCCTCTTGCTGCCTTTTCGTTAAGGAGCCCCTGCCAGAAGTCAGAAAAGAGCCCGATAGAGGTTGACCAACCCTCATTGGAGGATGTGCATAAGACGAGTCGGCCCATTTTACTCTAGAATACCAAAATGTGTATTGTACATACTGCAAATCAAAATGTTATTTTTTGGTTTACATTTAGTGATTTAAATTACGCGGTGCTAGCAACACTGGCAACCTATCATTGGCATTCTGTTTGCGTACGCGCACTATACAAGTTGGTAATGCCTATTTGAGGTGCGAATGAGGTGATACAATGTAGCGTTACAAGTAGCAAGTAGGTTTGGAAAAAAAAACGCTTACTAGTTCTTTCAGAAGTTTTAATTAAAACAGTCAATTGATATCTACAATCTATTGTGAACAAAACACATTGCATGCAGACTAAAAGACTAAACTTTTGTTTCTTCGGGGTCTTTTTGACAAATTAAGAAACTTATTCTGGTAATAGAGTAGTTAATATAGATAACGGAACATCAAATTGGTAATTTTAAGGCAATAAACATGGTGAAAGTTGTAAAGGTGACAAGTAAACGTTCATTTGCTAGATCATAAAATAAATTGGAAGCAATTCATTTTAAATTAGTAATTACCCGTCAAAGGGGCGGATATCTAAAACGCTGACATATTTTAGGAAATATGACTGAAATCAACCAACAGGTAAAAATAATAAATCAAAGTTAAAAGTATAGGAAGTGGGTAATGACAGCGTCGTTGAAGAACTGGTCGGGCAAAGCCAATCTGGTTATGTGAAGTTAGGGTTGCACAATCTTAGAACTCAAAAGCTGGACATAAAGCATACAAATCGGAGTAAGTGCATAATCCCCTAAATTATTTTGGATTCTAATGAAAAAGTACCTATATGAAATAAGGCAGTTTCGCTCATGTTGCTATCAATACAAGCTAAGGGTGGAGCATCAACCAAAAAATATATAAAGCCAGAGATAGGATATAGAGACAGTCTAATTTACCCAGCCACGCAAGCAAAAAGCTTGACAGTGTCCCGCCCTATCACGCGTCTGTCAACCCTATGAGAGGTGGACATCGATTAATATAATCACAGACTAATAAGATACTATACAATTTCAGATTATGGTAGATTAATGATCGGTATCTTATTTGCAGAGATTGTGGACATCAGTCGAGTAACGGGAGGACACTGGCCTTTACCAAGGCCCTGTTTAGTCTCACGGTATTAACTAACGTCTTTTATAATTTTCCCATCAAAGTTTTCATTTTCTATTTTAAACCAAAGTTTTCATTTTTTATTTTAAACCAAAGTTATTTCGTTGTTTAGATATCGATTTCAAGATCAAGATTGAAATATCTTTCGGGATTTTTCAAACTATTCCAGTTAGTTACACACCAATGTCAGGGACAGCTGTTTTCCATATTGACATTAGCATTCAAGACGACCACTAACGGAGCAAGGCGTTTTATAGAATTTTGATTTCTATAAACACACATAAGGTCTTTTTTCCCAGAACGATTGAAGCCTAGCCTCCAATAATGCTATGCTAATTTGACTTCTGCTGCTTTCAGACAAGGTTCACGGTCTGCACACGTGTTTAGGCGATGGATATAAATTTTACATTTATGTAAAACATGTAAACGTACCTAGGAGACGTGTGGTACGAAAATTCAAACTTAGGTTTTTTTTTCAAGTCTCTTATTGGCAATTATTAACTTACGAATAATCTACTTGTACAAAACTATCTGCTCGAGTACCAAATTGATTGAGAAAATATGATATTTCTGTTAAATGATGGTGATCGATCGATCAAATAATATAAATCCGTACGAGTATTAAGCAAAATATTCCATATTTATCTAGAATAAAAATATTTTTCTGCACCTTATCCACCTTATTCTAAATCGCGATTTAAAGTTAATACTGTACTAAACCTCATGTCATCCCGGCCCAAAAGGCAATGTTAAATAGGGCTGACGCGAATTATGTTACGGGAAATTCCTTAGTTCCTTATTTGTAATATGGGGGTATTGGTTTGACAAAAAAGGCACAAAATATTAGACACATAAATTTAGTTAGCCGAAGTGTGTAGAGTGAAGCCGTGTGGTCCCCGGCAGAGTAGAATAGGCCACCCTCACTCTTACCGAGGTGTCGAAAAAGGCGACTAAGGTAAAGCTGCTGGCATGATCATCAGCACCCAGAGAAGGAAAACTCTGCATTTAGGTATATCAAAACCCACCCTCGCCAACCCATCTGCCAAGCGTGGTGAGTATGGCAATTACCCCTCATGTGATTGGGGGAGGCCCGTGCCCCAGCAGTGGGGACTTAAATGGGCTGATGATGATGAAATTTAGTTAGTACTTACATTGTATTTACCTAAAGTATATAGAAGATATAAAATTATGTATTTTAAAGCTCAACCATTTTAATTTTAAAAATAGCGAGCGCTAATATACATAGATAGGTATATAGGTTTTTGAAGAAATGACTTCCTTATGTCATTGGAATTAAGGTCGAATTCATGTTACTTAATTAATTTGTTAGATAGGAGGTAGGTATAGGCCCTTCACCGTCGATATGCAAAGTTTAGATTGCAACCCGATCATTCATCGCATGTTGTGTCACAATTGTCGTCATTAAGCAGTACCTTACCTTAGTACTGAAATTGGCAAAAGGCCAGCTGTGTTTCCTTTGAGACATTTCGCAAGTACAGTCACGTGCATTAACATGTATGAACTCCTTCCACTTAAAATCCTATATCTTTTTTTACGATTCTAATACACACTAAGTGTTATGTATAAACAAACGTATCCGTTGCTACAGTATAAAAGATAGAAAATTCTAGAAATGCAGTACCAACTTTGACTAGTTACCCGACTACGGCAAAGCAAAAGGAGGGTTATTACCCGACTACGGCAAAGCAAAAGGAGGGTTATGATTTTGACAGGCTATGTATGTATGTATGTATGTATGTATGTATGTATGTTCATCTGTTTCCACGTAACTTCTTAACTACTTATCAGAATTCGACAAATGACATATCATTATAAGCGTCTTGATCGTCCGCTGGTTATAGGCTATATGAAGTTTCACAAAATCTAATGTGGCGCCCTCTAGCGGACAAAACATACAGAGTAAAAAAATAAAGTTATGATAAATATGCCGTGTTTGGTATCATTTGAAAGCGCTTGACTTGTACATTTTGAATATATATATATATATATTACTAGCACTTGGACACCAAAATAGTACAAATAAAATAAAAGTAAAAAAACTAAAACCCAACTACGACAAAAAACGTCGCTGAAAAAGTATAAAACAAGCCTTCGTTGTCAATTTATGCAATATTCACTATGTAGAGATAAAATTTCACGTTTGGAAAGGCGTAGTCACACGTTAAATATACTACCCTTTGACAACGTGTGACTGCGGATTTCCAAACATGAAATTTTATCTCTACATAGTGAATATTGCATAAATTGACAACGAAGGCTTGTTTTATACTTTTTCAGCGACGTTTTTTGTCGTAGTTGGGTTTTTTTATAATACTTATTTGTTCTTTATTGCACGAAGTAAACAAGTACAATTAGCGGACATAATGCCGTACAACTATACTTTATACTTCTCTTCGTTTACGAAGAGAAGTATAAAGTATAGTAAGTATAGTACTAGTATAGTACAAGTATAGTAGTAGTATAGTAATAGTAAGTATAGTATAGTAAGTATTGGCCATTTCTAATTACAAATTATATATGAAACACTTCTCATATTGAGGTTTTATATTGTACTAGTGGCCCGTCTTTACTTTGTTTCGGGACATTAGTTCCACTTTATACCAATAGAAGGCGCTAGGTGTCGATGACATCGCGCAAGCGATTTGTGGTTTCGAATTACCTACATATAAATAAATAAATATTTCACAACATCACATACATTTATCTGACAGCGAGATAAAAATCTCAAGCGCCTGTGTTACGGATCTCAGAAGCAATAGCGGAATTTTAATACTTTTCTTTTGTAAATACATACTTATAATATATAGAAAACACCTAGTTCTATACAAACATACGTGTTCATGCACACAAATATTTGTACTGTGCGGGGATCGAACCCTTGCAGTAGAGGCAGCGTTCACTACCACTCAACCAAACGGGTCGTAAAATGTCGCGCTGCCTGTAAAATTTTCCTCGTTTATAAATGGTATAGATTAAGTATTTTGTTTTCAAAAGCTTATTTGCTGTCGAAATGACACAAAATCATCATAAAATTAAAAAAAAAACTGGCGATAATCATTTTCCATTTTCCACTCTCTATTGTATTAAGAGCTAACTTGTACCTAATTGTCTCACGACCAAAAGATACATCGACGAACAAATTGAAAATACCACCGAGACCCACGCATACAGTAGCAGAAACGCCATTATCAATAAACGAATCGCTTTTTAACCGAGTTCTCCTACAACCGGTCGGAATCGAGTATACGCTGGGCAATTACGAGTTGCGGGCCTCGGCAACCGTTACTCGGGAAAAAACATGTAGGATCCATTCAGGCCTTATTCGGTGTAGATTCATGTAGTTCCTGAGTGAGTAGTTCAAATGTACCTACTAGTTCACTTTACTCGTTGTTGACACACACTCTTTGTCCCACATAGTTCATTAGTTCGTTTATGAGAAGTTCAGTTGATGTGCGATAGAGTAAAAAAATGGCCGTGTGGTCCCCGGCAGAGTAGAATAGGCCGCCTTCACTGTTACCGAGGTGTCGTAAAAGGCGACTAAGGTAAAGCTGCTGGCATGATCATCAGCACCCAGAGAAGGAAAACTCTGCATTTATATCAAAACCCTCGCCAACCCGTCTGCCAAACGTGATGAGTATGGCAATTACCCCTCATGTGATTGAGGGAGGCCCGTACCCCAGCAGTGGGGCTCAAATGGGCTGATGATGATGATGATGATGATGAGATTAAAAAAGAACAGAAAGAGTTCATGTCAGTGTGGGTAAAAAAAGATAGACGGATTGAGTGGCTGACGGTAAAGAGCATAAAAACGGATAGAGAACACTGCCAGAGAGAAAAAGGAGATGCGGTTTTAGCGATAAACGATACTGTATCTGTCATTTAGTTTGTAGTTAGTTTCCATCGTTAAGTTAATTGATATATTTTATTGCAATCTTTTGCAATTTATTCTTAGGTAAATACACACTTACAAGTTTCATCTGGACATGAAATGAAAATTTAAGGTGTGTTATTTACAACCTTAAGTTATTCTAACACTTAACACTTCAGTTGAACTAAAGGATCTACGCAAATATTCGAGTGTTACACTTAAATTCTAAAGAACTGCATCACTCTTTTCAGTGAACTGTTGAGCCCAAGTCTAATTCTGTGCATACACGTACATAGGTGCTTGGCAGGAGCCCAATAGGGCAATAGGCTGGGAGCCTGTCAGATGTCTATTAGCAAATTGGGAGAACAACTCGAGATGCCAAGGTATAACGGCTGATGTGACATACGGTATTACTTATACTTACTCGTAGATAAGTTCTTGGTAATATGCCGTTTTAGTTTTCTCTTAAAACTTGACTCCGATTAGAAAGGGTATATGATGTACTTACATAGATATTCTTTAACGCCCAAAATTTTGTGTTTTGAGAATCCATTTGCATTATCTTGTACAATCTTCCAACATGGTTCTGATAAGCTTTTATATTTTCATTGGCCATTCAGGATGTGGAAATTCTAAGACAGTTCTTTGTATCGAACTCACAAGTTATCCCAAAGCCTATGTACTGACATTTTAATTAATTACCTACTTCGTTAGGCAAACTATGAAAGGGAGGAAACTAAAATTGATTTCCATGAGTTGTTTGACGAAGTTGATGATGAACAGGAAATTAAGTCTTGGATGCTACTTACTTGAAAAGGATTTTTAATTTAAAATTCTATTAATCTGTTAACTTCAAATACCTACTAGATTCTTAGACCTATTAATTTTTCTGGCAGTTAGATAGATAGATAGATAGATAGATATTCTTTATTGCACAAAAATAAAATACAAGCATGATACAACAGCAGCAGTTTTTTATAACAAGTAGTTATTATTCGTAAATCTAATTGACGGTAATGTTCGTCATATTCATTTGAATATTACTGTTAAAACTGATCGATTACTGGAAAAATTAAGATAATAAAGATGTTGTGGCTTTAAGAGGTCGGGTACAAGCCCTTAGAAAATCTATGAATGGTACTCGTACGTGCCTATTACTATCTTCAAAAACACTTGATAAAATAATCATATCTATTTTAGCGTACGTTGTCGCTTCAGGTCGGAGTCTGCTTTGCCGCTAAACCCTTTTGGTAAAATATAAGCAACTGACAAAGGGTATCTTTATAAAAGGATTTTTTACCATTTCATGCGGTAATGTCTTCTTATTCTGTGCTACAATAAATGTCATTATCACCTACCGAAAATTGCGAAATGTTCAGCCGCGGTGAAAGCTCGACGTTTTAGCCTTTGGCAAAATGGCATCGACTCAAGCGCAGATGGGTCGATTAAATTCACAAGTTAACATGGTTTGGCCTGTTGTTATAGGTAATGTACTCGTACATCGTGTTCGTACTTAAATATGAACGATTTTCATTAAAAATCATTGTGTAAAATATGAAAATAATAACTCGCTTTGACATACAAAATATACAATCTTTTTCTATAGAGAAAAGTAAACCTCTTCCTAATGGCTGAAACTGCGCTACTTATTAGGTATATTACTTGCCGGGGTCCATTGTGATTTCTTATCAGTTCAAAATCCAAACATATAATAATTAATAATAGAGCTATAGAGAAATAGAGTAATGTTATGTTTTCTTTTATCTTAGTTGAGGTAATAATTATTTTCTTTCCTTATTTCTTTTGATGAGTAAAAATAGTCACATTATTGTTTCAAATACAAGCGAAAGCCTAATACAACCACATTCACACATCAATTGACCAGGGTGACGATCCAACGCGTCGATTAGAACCGATTCTGCAATCGATTCGTCGAGTGCAACGGAACCTAGCTCGTGGGACTCCGAGACAATCGATGTAAAAAGCATGCGAAGTGAGACGAGAGGTAACGGCGCGATGGTACTTGAAAAGGTTAGATGGAATGATGAAAGTACGCGCACTCGTAACGTAACTACCTCAATATAGAGACAGCCCATAGCAAGACAGAACGTTTTCGCCGAGGGCCCATAGGTTGCCCGTAAACGGAAATTAAAGGTTACCAAAACAGTGTGAGCAATCTGCGTGCGCTTACACACTGAAGATGGGCTTCCGGACTATCCCTTCTGATTGAAATGAAAATGAATGAAATATTAGGTGTTTTTTTTAGTAAACAGGTACTTATAACTTAGCTACCTTTTAGGTAATGGCAAATGTGATGGCAGCTTTATCCTAATAACAATATTAATATAAAAATCTTAAATAAGTAGGTACTAAAATAACAATCTGGTCGCGACATAGACATTTTTTCTTATATCTAATATACATAGATTTATCTTTTTATTGTCTTAAATATTCATTTATAGTATAGTAGCATTTTAAAATTAAGTGAAATCTAAGGTTTCTTGTAAATATTTTAAACGTCCTCCTCTTAATAGACATAAAAGAGGAGATCTCTCTAACCTCTGTGTTTGTTTATATATTGCTTTCTCTTATGTGGAAAGATAGTAGGTAAATAAAAAATTAGTAACAGTACGGTACACGAGCCCTGTTGGGTACTGCCAGAGGTAGGCGAATGTAGTAAGGATTTAAGTATATGTTGACAGAAAATGTTGGTGTTGACTCTTGAGAGTTACATCTACTGCAACATATTTTTTTGGTAAGTGTAGTGTTTACGAGTAAAATTTTTTTTTGAATCCAAGGGATATACCTATTAGGATGGTGAATGGTCCTGATAGCAGGTACATTAAAATATCATCTTTCAAGAATTCTTGTGCCTTTGGTTTGCGACAAGAGTGAGGTTTCAAATGGTTGTAGAACACACCTTGTACTTAATCATGTTATGAATATACAATATACATTTCAAGTTATCATAACAGAACTATGTCAGAAATCTATAGTTGTGATTCCCTGGATATAACTCGTAGCTGGGCAATAACGCGATAAGAAAGGTCTGTATTCACGTATATGTAGTAACTAAGACAACGTAAATTGTTAGTTATTCAATTTTAATGTGTACCTGGTTTTAGAAAATTGCATTCGTAATTGACATTTTGCTCGTATCAAGCCATTAGTAAGGCTTGTTAGCGGCTATTGTTTAAGGTGACACTGTGAATATTCTTAGCTCAGATTTTTTGTGCGTTGAATATCCACGCTTGATAATGTAACCGACTACTAAATCAAAAGGAGTTTATCAATTCGAAGGTGTGTGTATAGTACCGCGATTTTTCTGCTAAATACGAACCAATTAAAGAACAATTGGGTACTTATAAGCGGTGTTTAGAACCTTCCGATCAGGAATAAATAGAAATCAAATCATTGGAAAAGACCTCATTCTGCAAAGCTCCGAACGCCTCTATTTCGAGCCCTCAACTTTAGAAGGCGTAGGTAATGAATGAAACTGTAGATAAAAAAGCAATGCAGCAATACTGCAATATAACTAACGCATAAGTAAAACACGCCATTGTAGCTATGTTCTTATCTTAGTATTTAGTGAAGCCTCCAACCAAGGTCTTAATTATTTCTGAAGAATTGCGTGAGGTGCGACGCCAAACATAACAATATGTTATTACAGTCGTCGCAAGATGAGACTGGATTGAAACAGGAAGCGCTCTTTACGGCGATTACCTGCAAATAAGACCTTTCGAGACAGGAGGTATGTACATACGTGATAAGTCACTAGTGACTTTGCAAGATTTTTAATGGGAGTTCCAAACGCTACGTATACTAATAATAATATCCTCCAACCGATTTCGGATACGGCGGCCAATCTCAACGATCAGTAACTTATGCAGGATATATTATAATGCTCAAGTGTGTGCGCAAACACAAGTGCACTCTCTATTCCCTTACCCTCATAATCCGATGTGAGACACCAGAGCGTGACACGACCGGAGAGGGATCGGGCGCAGGACCAACGGGAAGTCGGTCCACCTTGTGGGTGGCCTGCCACGGCTACGACTTCCAGTACGTGGCCTCCATTCGAGGACATTCTCCAACAGCCGTCTGTTCTCCTCGCTATGTGCCCTGCCCATTGCCACTTGAGGCATGCAATCCTTTGGGCTATGTCTGTGACCTTAGTTCTCCTGCGGATCTCATTTCTGATACGATCTCGCAGGGAGACTGCAAGCATAGCCCTCTCCATTGCTCTCTGGGTGACTTTGAGCGTCCTAAATTGGCACATTGTAAGCGGCCACGTTTCGGTTCCGTATGTCATCACTGGCAACACACACGCGTTGAAGACTTTCGTCTTGAGACACTGCGGTAGATGGGCCGAAAATATGCTGCGTAGCTTCCCGAACGCTGCCCAGCCGAGTTGGATTCGTCGATCGACTTCTTTCTGGAAGAGCCACGCTTCGGCATAAATGAGCCGGCTCGACCGGAGTGATACCACAGCCTCACGGAAAACCGGCGTGAAGTAGCACTGTGCTGTGTTTCGCTGCGTGAGTGAGCGTATCGGAGGCGCAATCCGGGAGAGAGGGGGGTTTAAAGGTTGGCAGCACACTTGTGACTCCACTGGTGTCTATGGGCGGTGGCGATCGCTTACCATCAGGCGATCCGTCTGCTCGTCTGAGTAAAGTAAAGTATAGTATACAGAAAACTTAACTAAGATGAACTTTAAAGCTACTTTAGAAGTAGGTAGATTGTTACACTCTTCGGTTGTAAAGCAATATCGTTCTTCATTCACGTAAGCAACGTGTTATTGTTGTCTTACACGTAACGAGAAACCTTTACCTTAATCGAATTTGCATAATGGCCAGCGATTTTTCTAAAGATTTCGTTGAACACAATAGAGCATAATGTCGTTGTTTATAAATAGCCATGGCAAGAGTCAAATAGCGTTTATGTATGGTAATATTTATGTACGGTCCGTTCTAAGAAGCAAGCGACTGTGAATATCATCCATTGTTTACCATCTGGGACGGCATAAAGCAAACTTTGAGCACTTATGCCTCGGTTCGATACGTTGTGGATGAGGTTGCACTCAATCTCACAGTGGTTGATCTCATTCTTGGAAAGCTGTAAGTGATAATGATGGTGATTGTTTCCGCAAAACCTATTAAAGTATCTCTCTGCTTGTTCACGTAGACTCGCGGGCGCGGTGGCGGACGCGGTTGCGAAATGTCAAACACATGGCGTGAAATGGAAGTGTTCACATACGAAACGTACGTGCGGTCTACCACCGCGCCCGCGCGTACAGCGTGAACAAGCACTAATCTTAAGGTGACGGGTAGGGCACACTAGCGACACCAATCGATTTTAATTTTTAGCTAATAAATCGGATATTTTTAAACGATTTCGGGGTTAAAACCTCTCGGCAAACACTTATACTATGTATTAAATAACCACCTAGAAATGATGGGTCCGTCTTCTTACGCGAAAAATTTATTCACGCCAAAATGGCCGCTTTTGGCGGTAATTCAAATTTCGAGTACTAAAGCAGACCCAAAAGTTAAGTATAAGTCTTAGAATAGGTTATTATTATAAGGTACAAGTATTTAATAAATAGTATAAAGTGTTTGCCGAGAAGTTGTAACCCAGAATTTTTTTAAAATAGATCCGGTTTAGTAGCTAAAAATTAAAATCAATTGGCGTCGCTAGTGTGCCCTGCCTGTCACCTTAAGTAGAAAACACTAAGCTAAACTGTTTATTGCATAGTGCCTATCAATACAATATCTTGTATATACTTGTGACTCCACTGGTGTTGCGGTGTCCATGGGCGGCGGAATTGCTTACCATCAGGTGATCCGTCTGCTCGTCTGCCACCTCTCAGTAAAAAAATATCTTATTGAAATTAGTCAATGAGAAGTTTTTAAAAAAAAATTGTGACAAACCAGAAACTAAGTATAACATTCATGGTACAATAGAAAATAATAATGTACTCATGCGAAATGCAAAAATATTTCGGTCAATATTTTATAGAAGTAAATTGATGTGAGAAGCATCATCAAGAACGTCGTTTTTATTTGAATTTCAACGTAAGATCCTTCATCGCTTTTTCTCAAGAGTCCCATACTAAGCAAGGCACGAGATTCCAGGCAAGCGCCATTTATGCGACTGCGAGTGTTCCTAAAATAAGCAAATCAATCTGGATGCAGACCATAAAGGCCCTTTACAGCACCATGGTGAATTCAAAAGGCAATCGCTACATGCTCTTGCGCGTGAGTCGAATTCCGTACTGCTCACAGAAAACGAACAACCGCCTCCAACAACAACCTTAAATGTATAGAATTAAGGGTTATAATACGCTGTACAGGGGCGCCAATTATTTTGAAACGTAAAGATGTACCAATCTGATTTTACCTCGCTTTTCCTATCGGCCAATCGGTGAGCGCTCGTTAATAATTCCGACCAATGATATTTAAGGATTCCCTTTTTGAATTCTGTACGTTATTTAGAATAGTATTGAGACAGCCGGGCTCCGTTTACTGCATTCCTATATTTGCATAATGCTTAGCATTCGTAGAGTTATAGAATATGTATCTACTACTAACGAGAATCGCATACATATTCAAGGATTTCGAGTCTAAAACTATTAAAATTTCAACTATCACTCTTTCGCTTGACAGGTTCACGCTAGTTCATTTCATTAATTCGTATTTCATTTGATCGTGTTAAATTAAGATATATTAAGATGTATTCTATCTAACGGTTTTAAGTTATGGCGTTAACTATTACTTAAGGAAATCCGGAAAACTCGTACTCAGAACTGTGTTTCGTTTATCGAACAGTTTTCGAAGATTCACGCGATTCAAAGTAATCCAATTTAATTTATATAACTAATAAAGCAATCATAAAAATGATTCCGGTTAATTGACCGGTTAATTGTGCAATGAGAGTCAATTTGAATAACAAATCCGCCAGTGTCTCGGGCGGTGCTTTCGAGTCGGACGTCCGGGCGCGGCCGGACACCGCGAAAGCGGCTTAAATGCCCGATCACTAAGCTGGTAGGGCTACCGGATCATTAAATATGTTTATACAACACCTCATACACTGACCTCTTTTCGTACTACCTAAGTAGCTTAAGTGCTTGTGTTACAAGTATGACCACAGAGAAGTTAAAAATAATTGTAAATTAAGGCATGAATACACGCTTGAGCCAAACAGCAAAATGGCGACGACATTTGGTAGTTGTTACACATACGCCGATTTGTGGGTTCGATCTCCACCTTGGTGGATCTGGAGAAACATTCGTGTACTCTGTATGTGTGTGTGTTCTAGGTGTAATATAACTGTATGCAAGTATTATGTTTTTAGTTCCTCTGTTGTTTTATATTCGTAACACTAAAGTTAATTACGAAATTTAGGAATGAATTAATTAATATATTATTTATGTTATGTACATTTTACATGCCTAAATTCACTTTTCCATTCCTGAATTCTAGCACTCCCATACAGTCAGTCACGCGACATTCCGTCCTCTAGCACTGCGAGCCTTTCTTAGTACAACAGATCAATGGGCGGGTTGTTCAAGAGTCCACAATACGGCGCTCGGTGTGGCCGTCTGTACTAGTTCGACTTAACACTTCTGCGTGCGCCCGCGCCGTCTCACAAGATTATAGTGCATTGCTCTTGCTTCCTCGGCGCATCAATGAAAGTGTCTCTGCAATACAATGCTGGGCGTGTATTGAGGAACTTGAGCGTTACAGGAAGACCCGTCGCATTGTACGACGCAGCGGAAACTGTACGAAATAATAGGCGCAGTTTGGTTCCTCACATAAGTTTAATAGGTCACATACACGTTACTTTTGTATTGTTTCCGAGAGCCAGATCTATGGCAATTCAATTAAAATGGATCTTGATGTCGCTGGCCTAAAGAGAAAATAAAGAGCTCTCACGAGATGTTCTCTTGTTGATACATTTAGGTACGCTCTTGCTATCTTTTTAGCAAATAACTTTTTATTCTAACTTCGCCGATTTATAGATGATAATAAGTAATCGCGCTACATTTACGCTACATTACAGTTGGTTAACTGCTAATTTCTTTGTATTTTTATTATTGTAGAGAATGTGAAAAGGCTGTTAAAATAACACTATGAAGGATCTTTCATTATCAAAATACGTATACAAGCAATCAAAACAAAGCACTGAATTCTGGAAAAGACTACCTCGACTAGAACAGTCTAAGGCGTTGATACAGGCGTTCGATCAGAGACGAGCTGTAGAGATAACAAAACTGAGTAGAGGACATGTTAGGGCACTCACTAGGACCCTCACAGGGCACTGCAAATTAAACAAGCACCTGCACAACATGGGCCTTACAGATACCAAAATCTGCAGGTTCTGTCGCGATGACGAGGAAACGATTATCCACGTCCTTGGCGAGTGCATGGCGCTGCACCGCTGCAGAAGCCGGCACCTGGGAGCACACATGATCTCAGCTGACGAGATCAAGAGCTCCCCATCAGCTCCATTCTCGGGTTTATTCTGGAACTGGAGCTGCATGAGGTGCTGTAATAGGTTACGGGGCTGCCACAATAGATCATCTACTGGTCGCAGTGGCTATGAGACGCGGGGCTCACCCCATTTCTATCAAATAATAAATACAAGCAATCAGCAATATACTGTAGCACGTTTTCTTTTTGATATATTTTTCAAAATATAAACGAACTAATTCAGTTATAACCTACTACTCAAAATAAAGCGACATCACTTTCACACGGGAAACGAGAAAAAATCATATAAATACCTATCGAATTAATTCGGCCTCGATACAATAATATATGAAATGTTAATTTCTTTGAACAAAAAGCGCTCAGTGTCTGAAAATGGGCGACGCAAGATGGCGCGGGTGGTTCCCACGCATGCGCTCTGGGAACATACGCGTACGCGCACATGTGCTGCGCGGGAAAATTTGTGTTTTTTTTTCCACTCGACGATTCAAAATTCGTGTCAAGAACAAATAAACTGTGTTATTAGTTGTTACACGGTTGATGAATATAATACAGCCACCATGTTTCATGATGGGATAATTTAATAAACAAGAATTAACCCTGGTTTTTTCGGTTGTATATTTTTGTGGCTTCTTATTATTGACATATAAATCTATTATATTTTGAAAATGTTATGTATAAGGCTATACGATTTCGTCAATGAAGAAAAGATAAAATAAATTAGGTAGGACATGAAAATACCCATTTTTTTTTTAAATCAGTAACTGGTTTTCAATTCGATCGAATTCCTCTCAAGCGGATGCAAATTCTAAATCAGTTTACTAAAATACCTCGATATTTACATCAATTAAGTACGACAGTCGTAAAGCAGCATTTAGTATAAGTTTCACGAGTGCGAGTCCCGCCCGGATATCGAACTGGCACCGTTACGCCAACCTGTTCTGCGAGCTTTGCGAACTAGCCGAGATGTTGTAGCCCGCACTATTAATGCTGTATCGTGTAGTAGTTTTTGTATTGCAACTGAGGATATTCGAGTCAATGATAAGGTAATGTAATAAGAAAGTTTGTATCCTTTATAGGAAGCACATTATGTAGGTGTGCATGGTCAAGTTGATAGCAAAATAATGATAAGTACCTACTATGCCTATTGTACTAGGCACAATAACTAAGCAACATACACCGAATAGTAAAATTTAATTACCCATGATAAAAGGCGTGTTCTAAAAGACCGTTCATTCTATTATACTCAAAAAATACGCTTGCTGGTACATAATTATCAAGCTTTCAACTTTTTGTCCACACTGGCAAAACATAAAAAAAGAACGGATGAGAATGCCATTTAAAAATT
This sequence comes from Marasmia exigua, assembly GCA_019059595.1. Lineage (NCBI taxonomy): Eukaryota > Metazoa > Arthropoda > Insecta > Lepidoptera > Crambidae > Marasmia > Marasmia exigua. The sequence goes on along the minus strand of CM032494.1, from coordinate 12,752,803 downwards.
AAAAGAAATTCTCTTAATTAACTGAGTGAAGAGGTCGGATGGAACAAAAAAAAATCTCAAGTTCTCAAGGGATCTAGGAGTGTGACGTAGTAACGCGTAGAAAAAGTTTTTGGGTTGTAACACGTGGTGACCCGCATGCATCGGAGATTTAATAACGAGCATCTGTGGCCGTTCGCGCCGCAGATAGCTCACAATCACGATGATATAACCAAACACTGCTTGTTTCAATTTAATAAACGTGTCTTTGGCGATATTTGAATCTTGATTCCATTATTCGTTTGACTTTTAGCTAATTTACGAGTGCGTAACACGTCATAGAAAATTTAGGTAACATTAAATTATACATATAGTTACTCGTATATAAACTATCATAAAATACTCCTACATTTCTCTGTTATTAAATAATAGAATAGAAATGACAACAAATGCAGTGGTGAAATGGTTGGAAGTGGAACTTTGAAACTAAGTAGATACCAAGAATGAATGCAACTATGATTATGTCCACAATATGATCTGTCAATAGAAAAATAAGAAAACGAACATACGAGTACCTAAACAACGCCTACAGCTTTTATATTGATAAAGGCAGTTCATTGGACAAGTCGTTGCCACAATCATTTACCATGAATTTTCATTCACTTACATCTCGATCTCAATCAATGAAACACCCATTGTTTGTTTTAAGTAAACCTTTTCATTAAGTAAAGTAGTTAAAAATACGTTAGAAATTGCTTTCCAGCATTTTAAAACTTTATACGTACTCAATTTATACAGGGTAGATAAATATTTTTAGGAATAAAATAAACATAATAATTATAGATTTAGGTTACACAAACTTCTTCTTGCCGAAAGTTCTGTACCTACAAACTTTTAAATTACAACTTCTAGTATCCAGTGGTATTTGAGGAGTGGCATTCAGCAGAGAAACCCGACCTTATCTGGGAGACCACTCTCGACCCGTATTCTTGACTAACCAGTAACATCTTAAATTGACCAGGTTGCTGCCAGCGGGTCAGTATCAATTGACCCGGCCTGGCAGCTGTTCGGGACAGACAGTTTTCAAGAGTCTTTTGTATAAATAAACATAATTTATTTGTTTTTGAATTACTTTATACGGTTAGTAGTATTCGTGTTGATTTTCATATCGCCTGTTAAATGCTTGATGATTGAGTTCATAAGTACTGAATTTATTTCACTCTGTGTATCTATCTTATTGATATTTTAATTAAAATATAACATATCGGCAAGTAGAAATTATATTTAGTATGTATTTATTTTCTCACAGCACATCTGCCGAACCAATTTGGATTCAATTTTCCCAAATCTGATCTAAAAGAAGTAAAATGGAACTATAGTTTGATAAACAGTTAAAAGAAGGATATATGAGTGAAGTTTGAGACCTCTTTTTACTTCCGGCCTGTATCACCTACAAATTACCACCCTCTAAGATCAAGGTAGTTGTAAGAAATTGAGCCTAAATCTTCGTGTAAGAACATTATTTTATCCCGAAAAGAAGAAGATGTTAGTGATTCACATTGAAATGGTTATGCATGATCGTGAAGCTCGCAGTTTTGATGACATGTTGCGTGACTGACGACAAATTGAATTCAGCAAGCGCTTGACATATCCAATTGACATGAGGTTTCTGTCAACTCCAGCGATCCTATATAACCGGCTTAAAATGAGGCGTGTTATTTTTTATGAGTGTGACTTATTGATTTTATCTAAATTGCGTACTCGATTTTGATGAATCGACCATTTGAAAATCCAGTGTAAGACACTCAAGTCTATTACAAAGAAAGGATTCCTTGTGAAGATTGAAAACAGTGCTATAGTCTGATCCTAGAGGCACAATTAAACGCTTGACACTATTACATCAGCTACTAACAAATCATCAATCGAAATCATCAATGGAGGCGAGTCGGATGGAACCGATGCCCACCAGATATGATAACGAATAAGTATTGGTCATTGTAGTGGCAATGTTTTTGAATCATCACAGTGTCAATTGGCAGAGTTCAAGACTGAGAGTACGTCACCGGATGCGAGGTAATTAGGTCTCGACGTGCCATAAGAATTCGATGGAGACACGCGGAAGATAATTCTAACATTGCATCTTTGCTTGCGATTTAAGTGGACTATTGTGTTCCACAACACCGAAAAGCACTGGGATACTAATAGTATATGACCTTAGCATCAAAGGCGATACCCACTCATCCTGATTTTATTGTCATCGATGATATTCCACTTAATAGTTTCAGCATCTAATAAAATCTACCTCTAGTTAGGGAAGATACATTTAGCCTTGAAGCCGATAGAAGCTGATATACTATGCCTCCACAGCTGGATCTCTCGTGGGTTAGACTCAAAAAGGCTCACATTGATGTCCCAAGGGATGATATACGTGGAAATAGCCTGACCACTATACCATAATGACCATGATACCAAAGAACGTGCGAAGTGGGAAAAGCATTGTAAAAAAACGGCGTTTAGATGCCAAAGCCTGTGGTTAGGCGAAACGGTAAATTACACACTAAGATGATAATACGATAGTAGCTATCTGGACAACATTTCTGGATTATTTGGTAGGTATGCGTTATTCAGGAATGGGGAGGGTAAACGACCCACTAAGTAAGTGCGATAGCGGAATTCCCAGTTAAACCCGCCCTGCGAAAACCCGAAAAGAGAATTGGAAGTAGATTATAAAGGAGAGCACCAACAATTATAAAAGTAGAGACAACCTCCAGTAGTGATGATTACGACTTTGATAATTAAAACCAAGAGATATGTAGATGATAAGTTTAAAATGGAATGGTTGCCTATATAAAGTTACTCACTCTAGACCGTTATTTTTTATCGTTTACATCCCGAATACCTTGTAACAGGTATCGTGAATGAAGACCATTAAGCATGTTCGATCAACAAAATAAGCGAAAAAAAATCTGTTCCATACAAAATAATGTATAGAACAGCACATTTTTTTTCGCTTAGTTAACTTCATTCACCATACCTTTTATATGGTTTTCGGGATGTTAACGATAAAAAAATAACGGAGTATGATAAAAAGTACAGGGCATGTTACACCTTCATGGCATGGCTAGCAATAAGTTCAATTACTTTTTTATTCAGGTATTGTAAGGAATGTTGACGTAACAACTGCGTTCCATAAAAGTAAAAAAACTAAAACCCAACTACGACAAAAAACGTCGCTGAAAAAGTATAAAACAAGCCTTCGTTGTCAATTTATGCAATATTCACTATGTAGAGATAAAATTTCATGTTTGGAAATCCGCAGTCACACGTTGTCAAAGGGTAGTATATTTAACGTGTGACTACGCCTTTCCAAACATGAAATTTTATCTCTACATAGTGAATATTGCATAAATTGACAACGAAGGCTTGTTTTATACTTTTTCAGCGACGTTTTTTGTCGTAGTTGGGTTTTAGTTTTTTTACTTTTATTTTATTTGTACTATTTTGGTGTCCAAGTGCTAGTAATATATATATATATATATATATATATATATATATATATATATATATATATATTCAAAATGTACAAGTCAAGCGCTTTCAAATGATACCAAACACGGCATATTTATCATAACTTTATTTTTTTACTCTGTATGTTTTGTCCGCTAGAGGGCGCCACATTAGATTTTGTGAAACTTCATATAGCCTATAACCAGCGGACGATCAAGACGCTTATAATGATATGTCATTTGTCGAATTCTGATAAGTAGTTAAGAAGTTACGTGGAAACAGATGAACATACATACATACATACATACATACATACATACATACATACATACATACATACATAGCCTGTCAAAATCATAACCCTCCTTTTGCTTTGCCGTAGTCGGGTAAAAAGTGTTATAAATACTTAGCAAGCAGGTGTTTTGAAGCTTAGTTCCCGCTAGGGAGGTCACTAAGCTATAAGCACCTGCTAACATTGGCCATAACATAGAAATTCTTAGTTACGAATTTAGATCTCGTATGGATAGATGTAAGTTTTCTCCTAGGTCTTGTTTCTTCAGATTTCACGCAAAGGTAGTTGAATATCTCCACACCTCGGAAAGTTGAGGGTATGTACGGGTATGTACAGCTATAACGAACTCGTCGATATCAAGGTTAGCTAGACCTTTCTGTACATGCTTGTGCCATGAATCACAATTTTTTTAAGGAGGACACGCTCTGCTATAGGAAAAGACGATCAACTATCCGCAACCAGGCAAACACAACCAGCTCGGTTTGCACTGCAGCACTTAAAAAGCCTACGAACATATCCACGGCGCGCGTTAATTTTGCCTGGGCCTCGCTCGAAGTGCGGTGCTTAGCAAAAAAATATATGAAAAATAATGGATACCGAACCGAGAGGCCTTCTTTCGGGAGCAGGCGAGCGTGACGGCGCTATTGGACCCGCGACCCGCAGTGAACTGACGTGGGCTTTACACGACGCGATACTCGGGTTGTTTTTTTATGTGATAAGTGGCAGACGAGCAGAAGGATCGCCTGATGGTAAGCAATTGCCGCCGCGTTACCCGCGATACCAGTGCAGTCACCAGTGCGCACTGGTGACTGCACTGGTATCGCGGTGCCAACCTCTAAAAGTATTATAATAATAATATTTTGTAATAAGTTTCAAATTAATATATATATATAAGTAATATTCTCAAGTCTCAATTAAATTGAGTTTCATTGTTTTGAAAATTTTAATAAAATAATTGAATTTTAATTTGATATATAAAATAAAATTATTAGAGTACTTACATAGATTTCTAAGACAATCATTGTTACTAACAAGACTATGGTCCGAAATAAACACTTTTTATTTGACGACCCGTTTGGAACAGTGGTAATGAACGCTGCCTTTGGTCCAAGGGTTGCGGGTTCGATCCCCGCACAGTAAAAAAAATTGTGTGCATGCACATATCTGTTTTTATTGGTCTGGGTGTTTTCTATGCATTATAAGTATGAATTTACAAAAGAAAAGTATTGTATGTATATATTTGTAATCCCACTGTTGGTTCTGATATCTGTAACACAGGTGCTTGAGCTACCCATCTCGAAGTCAGATCAATGTATGTGATGTTGTGAAATATTTATTATTTATTTATATTATAAATATTTTATTTTATGGAAATGTCCTGTAATTGGTGTTTAAATCTTAGGGTTCATATTCGTGTGACTAAGACGAAAACTATAATTAATAACTACAATTATGTAATAAAATATTAATTTTATTTATTTAATACTTGTATTCAAAGATGTTCTTTTTTTTAAACTCTCATAATTGCCACAATCAGATTCGTCGATGTAGAGCCATTCAACGCTAAGTCAGAAACTTTAGTCCATTGTCAGCTTACCTCAGTCGTTGCGTGTGAATTCATTATCCGATTACCGGTCTGAGATACGGGTAGGCTCTTTCCCGACAAAATTATCTCTTATCATTTTATGCTGTTGGTTTTCATTGAGAAAAGTGAAAGCATATGACGCAATGCCTAGACCTAACCTTGAAGTCTGGGGGCTTAGTGACAAAATTAATACAATCTGTTATAATGTTGACTTGAATATCAACGTAACTTAGGTACAAGTTTTCGGCAAGGAATTCTTAGTGTCAGCCCGGAGTATGGAAGTGGGCGCTCTTGTACCCCCGTGCCTCGGAAAGCACGTTAAGCCGTTGGTCCTGCGCCCAAACCCTCTCCGGTCGTGTCACCCTGGTGTCCCATCGGAATATGAGGGTAAGGGAATAGAGAGTGCACTTGTGTTTGCGCACACACTTGAGCACTATAACATATCTTGCGTACGTGGCTGATTGTAGAGATTGGCGCCGTAGCCGTAATCGGTTTGAGGATATTATTATCAACGTAACTTCCTCAACTTCAGGATTGATTACAATTTCGAATACTGGGCCTGGTTTCACCACTCTTGGATAGGTAAGTACGTCACGGACAACATATACGAGTATCTGACAGATAACTCAATTCCCATGAAAGATAACATCAATTATCGTCAGATAAGTTATACACTTTATGGTAAAAGCCGGCTTTATTATAATAGAAAAAATACGTGGGTTTTTTTTTGTTTATCAATAGGCTAACGCTTGACCATTATCGCACCTGATGGAAAGCGACGATGAGGTCTAGGATGATACGCGTTTGCCTAAAAGATGCCTATTCACTCTTGCCTTAAAGAAGGGTTATAATGATTGGCGGTTAATTTAACAATGTTTTATTAATCTTTTTGTCTTGTCGTTCTTACTGTGACAATTCTAATAAATTAATAATTATTTATTTGTATAATGAAACACGGCGGGTAAAAGACACATTGTTATAAGATATATCATTAAGATTTTCCAATATTATTAAAATAGTTTACATTAATAAATCAATAGGTACGAGTAATGTAATTAGATATGTCATTATAGTAACATGATTACAAATAATAATAGTATTGTAGTAAAAAATGATGGCGTAGAAGCATATAACATCTGGCACTTTTATATGGAATTAGCTACTGAAGATTATAACACAAAAATAAAAATAAAAACATGTGACGAAGATGTGGCTATTAGTTTAAACGTAAAATGGTAATCTCTCTTGAACTAATATTTTACAGACAGCGACGAGTGAAAATGATAATTTGAAACAAAAACAGTTTCTAACCAACATTTGCTATGCCCTCCCACCAAGCACCGCTAATTATATTGACACTTTTTATTTTAACACGCGCACATATTGCGTAGTTGTACTTGTAATAGTAGATGTTTCAACGCGCATTTAACTACATACGCCATATGTAGGTATGTTTACAGCGATTTTACACATGGTCGGAAAGCCATTAGGTACTTAATCGCGCGGCGCGTTGTCGCCAGGCGACAAGTAACTTGGGTCCAACTCCATGGAAAAGGTGGAATAATGAATGACTAAGGAATATACTTCTTGGTGAGATTTTTTTTATGTGGTAGGTAAACAAGCAGATGGATTGCCACGTGGTCACCGATTGCAGTCGCCGTAAACATCCAAAACACCAGTAGAGTCCCAAGTGCGCTGCGAACCTTTTCCCTTCCCCCAAATTGGGTCTCGAGTACCCTCGCTCACACGGCGAATTACAGTGCAGGGATTGCAGGGAATATTCTAATGGTATTTAGTAAAAAAATACGTCTCACAATTCTAACTTCGTGAGAAATGAAAATAATGTCTTCGTTATATTGGTACGTCTATCTGTGATTAATGACTAAACCTTTTCAACTTTTCCATCAATCAGAGAATGAACAAAAAGACATTAGAGCTAAATTATTTGAGTCAGTGCGTAGAACAACCGAAACACGTCTCAGATGGTACGGCCACGTCATGCGGAGAGACAGCGAGCATGTGGTCCAGAAAGCACTGGCAATCCCAGAAGGCAAGAGAGGAAGGGGACGGCCGCCCTTGACCTGGTGGACCAGTACAGCCAACCAAGTCAAGAAGTTCCAACTACCTGACCCGACAACCCAGGACAGATTGTCCTGGCGCAGAAGGATAAGGAGAGCCGACCCCACCAAAAGTGGGAACAGGCAAAGAAGAAGAAGAAGAAGAGTTCGTAGAACAACAAATACTATAAATAAGAAAAACCTAAGACTAAGAATTGGAACTCTGAACGCTATGATCTGAACTTATTCAAGAAAAGAGTGAATAGGCTGTTACAAGACAGGCATGATCCATCCTCGGCCACATCTTACTTAACATCAGGTGAGATTGTGGCCAAATGTCTGGCTATTCTAATAAAAAAAAATCTGTTACTCTAACAATTGCAGTTCAATAGACCAAGGCCCAGCTTTATTTATATGCCCATGGGCCGTAACCATAATTGCCTATGAAATAGATAAATAAAAGGTAGTTCATACCATACATAATTAGTCCATGCTCACACGTAATTATGATTGACTGGTTACTGCTCAGGCAATTTGCACCTGTGACAAGATAAAAGTAGACCATGGAACAAATATTAGGGCTTCTAATAAAGTAGGACTCATCGCCGTTCCGGTGTATACCACGATTGCCTCATTACATGTGTGCGGGAAACTTGAACCGTTGTGATGCTATATGTCATAGAACTGATTACTGCAATTTGAAGAAATTGGCTTGGGGAATGGGGAACTTTTGGTAGGGGTGCCGTCGTCACTCGCCTTCTTTCCAGGTTATAGGCTCGGGATAGTATTTAAAACATCGTGAGGAAACCTGCACGTTTCGGATAGTTTTTGAAATGAGTAACCATGATTCAGTTGGTCTGGTTCCCCTGTTAGGTTGCGAAGGTCCAACGGCAGTTGCTTCATTGTAATTACGAGACTCCCAAAATCCAGAATCATGGTCCAAGCGTACCCCGGGCTCCAAAGTTACAGCTTTGGACGCATTACACACGCTAAAGTGAGGGGTGTAAAGTTAGCCAGTAAGTTTTTGTTACTTATTTTACAAATATATTTTCCAACTTTTGGCGCTGATGCTCCAAAAGATTTTTTTCTGCAGCCGACTGTATTAATAAAATTTTTATGACATCTAACTAAAACGTAATCGAATTAGAAATCTTGACTGTAATCTAGCGGAAAACTGTAGTTTTAATTATAAACTTGATGACCAAATAAACGGGACTCAAACCGTACTGCACATGGAAAGCTAGCCGCTAAGCAATCCAACTTAAATTCACTGAAAAAGCACAAAACGACTCCCTACGCAGTGGCTAGTCACCCAACCTTGAAGGGACACCTTATCCTACTCCGATCAGTCAGCCCTAGTGTCATCTTCGCCAAACGCCACGGTTGACTGGCCTGTTACGCCACAGACAACTTATGATTATTGTTACCATAGGACCACATACGGAAAGTTCATTGTGAACCCTTAAAATCTATAAACACGGTATTTTAAAACCCCCCTTTTTTACATTAAATAGAAACAAGGAAGATATAATTCTATGCCCATGAGCATTAAGAATTGGATGACACGCCTGCCAGCGTACCCATCATTATTGTATACCGAAATATTACTTCTCTTCAAAAGTTTAAAATAAAAAACGTGTAATATATTTTCTCACATTAGAAGATTTACAATTTTGATGTTTTGTTTATTATCACTCTGACTGTCTCTTGTAAACAACTGGCAAACTACATTAAATGCCTAATCGCACTGTAACGAATGATTACGTGATTGAAATTCGTCAACTTGACGTGAAAGCGTCCCTAATAGAGAACAAAGCGAAGCCCTCGGTGCTAGTGTAGTGACTCGACTCGACTTTTACTAGTATAACATAGAGGTAAAGTCGAATCGAGTCAAGAATACAATTGGATTCATGTGAAGTCGTGGTACAGTTATCTCAGCCAACGTTGCTAGGACGCCTAATTTTATAGTTTCCTTGAGCCTCTACGGTTGATATGCCTGAGCCAAGTGAGTATAAAATTAACTCGAAATTTAGTAGTGAACTTGTAGTGCTCGGATGTTGGTATTTCTGATTTGTACTTGGGTGCCCGTTGTCATCGTCCTGCCCTGTTTCCAGGTCGGACCTGATTAAAAATATTTTTTTGTAATATAAGGTACAGTTTTTTAACAACTTACCTAACCGGTATAAATGTATGAGTTAATGATGATTTACGGGTATAAATTGTCAATTATGTAATAGCCTCATGATACTGTGTTATGTATGCTAAGGACCGTTGAAGTAGAGGAGGAACTGCTGAAAACCGGACGGACTAAGAAGTACCATCTTGGTATGCAACGGAAATGAACGTGATGGTGATGTTATGATGATTTAATAAATAACCTCAATAGTGAAATTTTAAAATCACTCTAATTACTGGGAAGAAAAATTCAAGTCAATTCGCATCACTAGTCAGTGCCATCTTCGCAGTTACTGTTTCGACTTTTTCTGACACTACAATTGTTTGTTCAATGTGAGTGAAGATTAGCTACTCTTGCTGTCTTTGTGAATATGTCTTGTTCATGAATGGGATAAGCTTGTGATACAATAGTACGAATATAACGAATAAACTATGAATAAAGTTGTACAGTAACTAAATCTGGTGAAATTCAGTTTAGAATACTTATTAAAACTTTCTATGTCTTATCTTTCCTTCTAACCCAGTCGATAAAAACAAAAAGAAGCTAAACATTCGCAGTGTTATTATTATAGTCCTGTACCTGTTGTGTTATGTGGGTATGTAAGGGTAGCGTGAGTTCCATTTGGGACCTAATTGACCCACCATTACACCTCTTCTTGTATCTGCTACCTATGTTCCTTGTATCCATGTCGTGTCATGTGTGCCTATTGTATTGAACTTATAATACTGTAAACATGTTCTATGTTCTATCATGTTGCTCTCTGTGCTTTGAATGTTGTGATGGTCAATAAATGTAATTTATTCTTCTTCTTCATTTACAGCTTGAGAAATTGTGAATGGCTTTTCTCGTCTTAATAACTTTTTACAGGTTTTTTGAAGTTGAAAATTTGAATTCACACTACACTAACATACCTTTAACTACATAATGATGAATTTAAAATATGTATCGACTGATTTAAAAATCTCGAAAAGGATACCTTTTAGTTTACCTTTTTAGTTGAATTGAAACTTTATGTTTTACACATAATTCTGTTCAACAGTATACTATTTGTTAGGTTAGGTTAGGTAGCTAGTATGTGCCACGAGGCGAACAATTGTCATCAGTATTATAATATAGGCTGCTTATCTAAATGTTGGTCATGGGCGCGCGGTACTATGGTGCGGACGGTTTTAGGAGTCCGCGCTGTAGATGAAGAAAACCAATTCTTTAATAAGAGTAAAAGCGGTTTTTCTGTGATGCAGATGTACAAAAAAAACATGGAAAGTTGGAAACACATTATCGCCATCCCAATCGCCATCCCAATCGTCGAAATACGCATTACAAGAAAACCGTACCTTGAGTTCATTATTCCTTTGAACAAAAGAGCCAAATTTTAAGTCAGAACCTCCAATATGTTTTTGAAACTGTCTTGTTCTTCTATTGTTAGTGTGTGTCAAAGTTAAGTAGGTATACTATGGATAAATATATGACTTTTATAATAATATAGGATATGTTTAATATAAAGAACGCTTAAGCGTAAGCTCGAGTCACACTTGACAGATTTTTTGTTCTTTGAAGCATTAACCTCATTCGCGACACGCGAGTTCTCGACTGATTTTTTCATTAGTTTCAATTGTTAAAATACTGCTTACGCCGTCGTTTCTGGACTGACATAGTCGCTTTCTCAATTTTAGAAGTATTCCAGGGAAAAGTAGCTTTTATTCTGCAACGAGGCAAAACATTGATCTCATCCAAACCTTTATTGATTCAAAACATTTGACAACACACTATTTCTATTATTTAATATAGTAACATTATTAATAGATTATGTACTACATAACACGTTATCGATCATCTGTGCCTTTTGTTACTAGGTACTTACATTGTTCCCGTCTTTGAGCAAGGAACAATGTGAATATGTCCACAAGTCCAAATAGGCACAACACTTTTGACACACTAATTGATTATGTTACTCAAACATAACGCAATAGTACAAAAACTAAAAGAAGATTTAAATTACCTACTTATTGTACAAGTACAAGAACCATAGAAATCGTTGAATAGGGATGTTATTAAGAGTGGTCCTATATTAGAAATTCCACTGCCTATCGATATCAACAAAAGATGTTTTGAATTGAGTAAAAAATCGTATCTTAAAATCTTCCCACGGTCACAAAAGATTTGGTAATTAGATAAGTTTTACAAACGTGCTTTGTTTTGTCGTTTGTTTCAGCAAATGGGCCGAAAAGGGTCAATGATCTGTAATCGTTTATACGAATTACAACATTACGAATGTAACGCTTTTTAGAATGAAAAATACACAGTCGTGTGTGTCAAAAGTTACTTAGATTCAAATAACCAAATTATACTCTGGATTTTGGAGTAAGTATGTTATTGAATAATGTTTGCATCCCATTTTGAGTATGTTATTTGGCCATAACACTGTTGTAAGGGAAGATACGGCATGACGTGGTATCGAGCCTCGGTTAGGAGACGTAACGCTCCGCTGACTACGTCACGGCCTGCCGAACTTCCCCCTCTCCGCCCATTCGGGAATCTTCGACGGTCTTCGGACGCCCTCGGGCATCTCCGACTCCTAGCTCCCAATCCTTACATGCGCACGCGGCGCTGACTCAACTAATTATTGAGATCTATGGATGTAATGATATCACTGGCTTGTCATTGTTTTATTTTGTTGTAATTGCCCCTTATGGTATGACTCATGCTGATACTGTTTGACAATCTCCAGCAGCTCTTGCTTAAATTTTAAACCTATATCCGTTACAATGTTATTCAAATGCTAATGTATTAGAGTATTTTACACAATGTGAAAAAAGAATGCACATTATTTACGATACACTTATCAAAAAATTAAACGAGAATCTTCCATCTATTCATTTTTTTAAGTAATTTTAGTACAATTTTGAAAATGACTTTCTTATCGTGTTCTTTAAACTCTAATCGCCATATTCGTAGTATTTATTAAGGTGACGGGTAGGGCACACTAGCGACGCCAATCGATTTTAATTTTTAGCTACCAAACCTGATCTATTTTAAACAATTTCGGGGTTATAACCTCTCGGCAAACACTTATACTATTTATTAAATAAACATGCACAAATGCGGTAATCCATTTTTCGCGAACAAAAACGGACCCAGCATTTGTGCATGGTTATTTATATATAGTAAAAGTGTTTGCCGAGAGGTTGTAACCACGAAATTGTTTAAAATAGATCCAGTTTAGTAGCTAACAATTAAAAACGAATGGTGTCGCTAGTTAGGGCTATCCGTCGCCTTAACGGAGTGACGCCTTGTCCGTAAATTTTATTCGAGTCCTGTCTGTGGCAATAATAATTTCTTTTAATGTTAGTGTTAGGCTCAGTTAGTCCTGTCTCTACGCCTTACTATCGCAGTGAGAAGAGCCGAAACAGCATGGCGAGTCTAGTGTTTCAGCGCGAAAATCGAAAGTCGTAAATTAAAAAATTTTTAAAAAGGCATTCTGAGTATTATTACATTTAAATAAAGACAGTTAAGGGTTCACTATGACTCTAGGGTTCATTTAATATAGTTAAAAAAACTGATTAGAAACGAATAAAACTATTATTGCTTTTAATTCCGAATTAGGATGATGTTTTGTAGGTACTACAAAAATACGTAACCTAGTTATCTACGTATTTTTTATTATTATGGGTAGATATTTATCTAGAAAAATATTTTGGGATGTCGCGACCTCAGGATCGATTGTAGCTAAACATAAATAGCTGTGGGAAAGTGATATCTATCTTGCTTGCTTATCTGCCTAAAGCATCCTCGTAATCTAAGGTTATAGGTTAAACGTGTGTATATTATCTGGCGAACGTAAACGCGATAAAAGACGCTAGGATTGCCGACGATGCACTTGTTTGGACGAACGGAGCGTTAAATATATGTTGGTTGTACAGACAGACAAATAAATAATGATTTAGAAAATATGTAAATAGTGAATTATTATAACGGGACATGATGATAAAATCACCCGATGGTAAGCGATGGCCGTGGAGCCCAATTCTCTATATACATCCAAAAAACATAGATTTTAATATGGTTTTCATATTTGCCAGGTTTTGCAGAGAATGAATATCTGCATAAAAGTGGACTATTATTATTACCTTACTCTGTAGAATTAGGTTCGTGTTATTATCAGTATGACATTATTAGTTCCTTAGGCACTTGTTGTGCTGACCCTATCAAGACGTCTGACTGAGGTTCTGCTGCGTTGGTTGTTGCAAAATATTAGCTACAAAATGTTGGCACTGCGTAATATAAATGCTTATCCAACGATCGTGGTAGATCATGGTACTTTAGGTGTATAAGACATTTTAGAACTAACCGTGTCTTTTATAATTATATTTCTAAATACACACGCATAATTAGGGGAAACGTGGGATAGATGCCCAACCTCCACTAATGTGCTTGTAAAACAAAAGGTATAAGTAAAACATCAGAATACTTTTGGTATGGTTAGTGCATTAATCGATGAAGAAAATAAATGATATTTTTTCATATTATCTTTTTTATTTATTTCGAAATAAACGAAATAAACAAGTCTTATGATACAGGATAGATGCCTACTGTGTGAGTTAGATGCCGCGACGAGAAAGTGACTTAGGGGATAGATATCCTTAGGGAGAAATGAGAGATGAATTAAATTTTTAAAACTTTATTCAAGTTCTATTATATGGCGCAATCATATTTGGTAAGTTATAAACTAAAATTATAGTCTTAAGTATAAAAAAAATCAAAATTTTCTTAACTATGATCAACGCATAGCACAAATTCTTAAGTACGTAAGTATTAAATTCAAAAAATATCGAATTTTTTTTAGCTTTGAACATTATTATGTCAAAGCTACAGCCGTTCAAATATAATACAATGTATTTAATTTATAACTTTAAATAAATATGAAAATAAGTATATTTAGTCAAGATTTATTTTTTATAGTTTGTTTTTGTTGTTTGTACCATACCTGTATTTTGTTTTTTTTTTTTATTATTTTAAATGGGTTTGCACTTGACCTCATTTCACCTGATGGAAAGTTTCTGTGCAATTAAGAATATCTATCTATCTATTTCCTTAGTAAGTAGGTATACCTCACTAATGTTAATTTTTGCGTGTCTTGTTATTTAAATCTTCTTAATTTTCTGGGAGGAATCCCATAACTTAAGGGAAGGTTTGGGATAGAAGCCCTTAGGGCATCTATACTCACAAAAAATGAAGCATCTATCCTTTATCATACAGATAGTTGCCTTTAGGTGTAACAAATAAATATAAGTCACCTTCATCACATTCATATTAATATATTGGATATATTAAGAGACCATCAATACAAAAATATTATCACTTACCCTATAATTTAAAGAATTCCGGGCGCGCAAAGGTTATCATCATCAGCCCATTTAAGTCCCCACTGCTGGGGCACGGGCCTCCCTCAATCACATGAGGGGTAGCTGCCGTACTCACCACGCTTGGCAGACGGGTTGGCGAGGGTTTTGATGTAAATGCAGAGTTTTCCTTCTCTGGGTGCTGATGATCATGCCAGCAGCTTTACCTTAGTCGCCTTTTACGACACCTCGGTAAGAGTGAGGGTGGCCTATTCTACTCTGCCGGGGACCACACGGCTTATACTTAATTATACGCAAAGGTTATACTTAACAAGAAGTCATAAATGTTTCGTCGCCAATAACATGTTTCGCGTGTTGTTTACCTATAAGTGATTGTGTATTATACCATTATACCTATACCATCTTATAATCGGGATCTTAAGTTATTACATTACCTACTAAAGCTCATGTCATCCTGTTCCAATATGCAAGGTTAAAAGGGGCTGGCACGAATTTTGTTCCGGGACTATCCTTAGATCCCAATTTGTAATAAGAGGGTGTACGTTTAGATGTTTTCTATGTATGTATCGAAGAAACAATCGTCATAGATCAGTGAGCATATGTGCATAAATGGATCCATCACTTAAAGGCATATGTTAAAAGTCAAAGCTCATGAATACTCAGGAAAGAAAATTTATAGAGCGATAGTAGCTCATTGGATAAAAAGAAGATTTCTCAAAACTATGTGCGTATTTCTACCAGACACTGAACTAACATGAATCAAGAATGTTCTCCGGATTAGGAACCGAACCTACAATCTAAGATGACGAATGAACCGTTGTTAAACTCCATACATCTTAACATTCCGCTTAAACTTCCTCGCGCCAGCAGATATACTCTGTTTTTGATAAGGGGCAGCAAGACGAACCTCGGCCACCATTCAACCATCAACAGGCTTCAGCGTCAGTATAATCAATTTAAAGACGTTGATATTGTCATTTTTTTTGATAAGTTACTTGCGTTTAAACGTAATATTGTTGCGTCTCTTTCACCAGCGTCAGTTTAAGTCTGTATACTGTTTAGTCCTAGAATTCGATTTTAAGTTTGTAAGAAATTTACGTTAAGTAATTTCCTTTTTTTTTTATAAGTCCACCTTGCATGCTGTGGCAACCTATAATTAAGACAGCACTTAGAATTATTTACTGCGTAAATTTTAAGAATTGTTGTAGTGTGTGTCTTGTTGGTTGTTCTAATAAATAAAATAAAATAAATAAAAATAAATGAATTAGGGTAACTAACATACCTATTGCCAGTCAACTTTCTAATTGAAATACTTAATAATTATATTTCTAAAAGTTTCGTACTACCACGTATTTTGTTTAATCGTCAATAAAGTCAAAGTTTACAGTAATAAAATTTATTTAATTCTAGTAGTAATTAATGCGTAATTACTGCTAGTTAAAGTGGCCGGCGTAAGAGTGTGGAAACTGTGCCAGCGTTCCAGCGGGCCTATTTGATGACCATATCGAATTAAAACGGGAGGTATTCCTCTCGACGAGTTTAGCTCTGCGATGCACCTTAGTTTTTTTTATGCTACAGGCGGACAAACGAGCAAGCGAGTCACCTAATGGAAAGTAATCAACGACGCCCATGAAAATCCGCGAAATCAGAGAGAAACAACGACGGTCCCACAAACCTCTAGACCCAAAACAAATATCTGTTTCATCAACAAACATTTGTGCTGGAGTGGGAATCGAACCCGCGACCCTTGCGTCTCGATCGGTGCACAAACCACTGGCGCTAAACGGGTGGTCTGGATTGCCACGAGCTCTATTTATATGGCGATGAGGGTGCGCCGCTGTGGTTTTAGTTGGTATGCCTCTGGGTTATCTTCCCAGAGGAGAGCCCAACATAACCCGCGCTGACCGCCGCCCGGGTATGCCTAAAGAGGTCTCTTCGACAACAAAAGTATATTCGTTATGGGACGGTTTCGTAAGCCCTTCGATTATAGTAACTGTCTGTATATTTGTCGAGTCACTATATAAACACTGCGGTTTTTGATATGTAGGTGCAAATAGTGTAGAGGAGCGAGTCGCAATGTTAATAGTTTAATTGATCTGACCATGGGAACGGTACGGAATAGCTCCTAACAAAAACGCCATGTAACTTCGACGTTTGACTCGAAACGTACAAAAAGAAGAAACACTTATTTTACAAATATCAGGAGCCCAATTCTCGTGCTTGTGATATTTTGAGAACATGGCGGATATCACCCGAAAACCATACAAAAAAAACTATGTTTCAGTGACATATGTCGTATGAAAATAAATGTCACGAGCCCCAAATTGGGCTCCAGAACATATTTCTGTGATTCGATATAATATCTAAAGGTTGCTTGGAAGAGATCGCTCACAGTGATAAAGCCGCCTTCGTTGTCCATCTCCTGTAAGACCTAGTTTTTAAGTTTTCATACTTTTTGATAAGTATTCATTCATTGTTCATTCATTCATATTAATATTTTTTTTATTACCAATCAGCAATAGTTTGCGTACCTACGAATATCGTTGCATGGAAAGAGAAAACCAAGTCAACGATTCGATCAAAATAAGATTGGTATCTATGTTCGAGTAATTACATAGTATTGTGATAATCATACTTGTAATAATTTGGGTTTTTGATGCATGCTTAATAATAGATGGACAAATTTCAACTCAACTCTCTAGCTATCGCGGTTCTTGAGATAGAGCCTGGAGACAGACAGACGGACAGCAAAGTCTTAGTAATAAATAAAAGCCGGGACTCGTTTTTACTTTTTTTTTGTACGGAAGCCCAAAAAAGGTAACCTATGGCAATCTTTTTTTTATTATTTAAGAAGAATAAGAATAAAATAATTTATTCAGCGCCCAACATACACAAAAAAATAAAAATATAACGAAATGGACATTAGAATAGCACTGAAATGGGCTCCACTCAGCATGTGCCACAGTGTCTAAAGGACACCCCGACGCTGGTCTTCGGTGGAGTCCAAGGAACTAAGGGACGTCACTGTGCGTGCTGACGTCATAAAGTACATAAGTACTTACATTTAACCTTATTTAAATTAATTAAGACTATACACAATCCAGACTATCATTACCTTACCCTATGGTTACTACTAAAGAAACAGCAATACTACTTGTAGGGCTACAGCCTTAACTGATTACTCCGAATGTAACATAAAACATTGCACTCATACATATAAAACACAACATAAAATAAAAAATAATAACAATAAATACACAGCTTATCTATTTATAGTAATTTCTGGACAGATAAAAGATGTGACTTAAATTTGATTTTAAAAGTATTAATAGTTAATTATTTAGGAGCATACCGTTGACTCTTTATGACTTATGAAATATTCGAGTCCAGGTCATTGGTTATTGCTGGAATCCAGTGATTCTAAAATGTAATGTAAACAAACTGTCATTTCGCGGCCAGAGAATGTGAGCCTGGTGTGTCGAGAACAGATGCGAGAAAACAGTGAGTTAGTGAACAGTGGTACCGCAGGTGCGTGTAATAAAAGACTGCGAAAAAGGGTAGAACTATTTGTCTTCCAGTAACAACTTACCCGCAAGAACTTCAGTTACTCCGTAACCATGACGCTTGCAACAGTGCCGAAATATCGGTAACTCGAAAATAAGGTACATAGTAGAAATCCCGTAAATAACTATTATATTGTGCAGGTCTATGTACATGGTATCAATATACCATGTCATCGTCAGCCCATTTAAGTCCCCATTGCTGGGGCACGGGCCTCCCTCAATCACATGAGGGGTAATTGCCATACTCACCACGCTTGGCAGACGGGTTGGCGAGGGTTTTGATATAAATGCAGAGTTTTCCTTCTCTGGGTGTTGATGATCATGCCAGCAGCTTTACCTTAGTCGCCTTTTACGACACCTCGGTAAGAGTGAGGGTGGCCTATTCTACTCTGCTGGGGACCACACGGCTTATACCATGTACAACCTGTGCGGATAAAGAATGGGATCAGAAATGGCGGCACATCTATTCACTTCTCGCTCGCACACTATTTGCGTCTATACTCGCACCCCACGAGTGCGACTATAGACGCAAATAGTGTGCGAGCGAGAAGTGAATAGATGCGCCGCCATTTCTGATCCCATTCTTTATCCGCACAAGTTGTAGTTATAATTAACTCCCCGGGGAGGAAGCGCAGTGCCCGCCGTTCAGGCGGGCTTCCGTCCGGGAGATGTCGTGGTGGTAGGTTTCGTACCATAGCCTACGACTTCACCCACTATGGACGATGAGGGAAAGTCCCTGGAGTTGTCCCTGGAAGAAGAACTAACATTCTTGCCACTCAACCAGTTGCTAATGAAGATAGGTAGGTACCTACTATTTCATGGTTGACAATAAATGTCCCAGCTATGAATTATCAAATTACGAACTTAATACTATATTGTTATTTTTTATACATAAAAAATATAAGTACTCCATCTAGTTAGCGAGACTCGTTTTTGCCCTTGGCTTCGCTTGCCCCGCGTACTATTGTTTGAGGCAATTAACAGGCGACTAAAGCGATTTTATCTGTATGGGAAAACTACAAAGAGTGTCTATGGCACTTCGTAAACACGCACCGTATTTTATACTTCAACTGCTAAAATTATAAGGGGTAATTCCCTACTCTATATCAGGAAGATCCATGTTTATCTACATCGTGTTATTTCTGTAGGAACAAACTTCAACTCAAAAATGCCATAAGTAACTATAGTAGCTATAGTATAAAACAGCATTGATATTTGAGCAATAACATTAATGAAGTAACCAATAGTGAAAACGCGTTTTTCTCAAAAGTCACTTTTTGTGTTATGACAGTTTTTCAGAGGATGTTTGCTATGTATAATTTAGATTAGTCTATAGTAATTTAGATATAGATGTAATGTAATATATTTAGAGTAAGCAAACATAACGCCCTGTTGGTCAAGTGGTTTAAGTACCGGGCCGTGATGTCGGGGTCCTGGGTTCGAATCCTGGGTCGAGAGGAAAGTATGTTTCGAATTTTTCGAACATAGCTCGGGTTTGTGATCACCAATCCGCATTTGGCAAGCGTGGTGATTAGACCTAATCCCATCATAGTAGCGATGACTTGATTTCTATGATGGGGCCTTTGCCCTGCAGTGGGACATTTTATAGGCTGATACTAAGCAAACATATGAATGAATGAATATACTTTTAATGCACTCAAAATAAAGTCTGAAAACTTAAAACTAGGTAATATAGGATATCTCCTGTGGGAGAGATAAGTCCGCCTTCATGTACCCTACCCGTCACCTTAATTTATACGTTAAAAACACGTCCTGCTACGGATTATAATAATAGCGTATACTTAATTGTTTTGTTCTTGTACTTATCTGAAGGCTTGACTTGTCTTGAAAAGATGCATATCTATCAGTCCACAACCTTGCATAGTGCAGTTACTGTAGAAACAATGTACTTTATATAATGAACACGAAGTGAGAACACGCGTGTTATTTTGATGATAAATTTATCAAAATATAAAATCATATAAACAATTATAAGGTAAACACGGCATCACGTAGAGTTGCCATTGTTGGGCTTTGGACTGTCCTTATGTCTGAGACACAAGCTATTTTTGCTACTTTCAATAAGTGAGTAAATTAAATACATAGATCGATCTTAGTCATGAACATATTTCAGAAGATAATTCGCATAATGCCATTTCGCTTTGCGTTACAGCTATCTTTATCAAAAATATATAATACAATTTCAGGTTAATTAATAATAAAATATGAATGAATGTATGTATGACGCATAGGTCTTTGAAAAATGAATATTCCAAGTACATTATATTATATACCTATGTATAATTTAGATTAGTCTATAGTAATTTAGATATAGATTTAATATAATATATGTAGCTTAAGTGCAGAGTAAGCAAACATATGAATAAATGAATATACTTTTAATGATATAGGACATCTCCTGTGGGAGAGCCTCGCTTCACGATAAGTCCGCCTTCTTTGTACATACACAAAGAAGGCGGACTTATCGTTAAGAGTGGCTCTCCTACGGGTAGCACGGTTAAATGAGACATCTTTAGTTTAGGGACAGCATAATATCGTTGCCAGAACATGTTTCTCCAGCAGATAATCGCATTCTCATAGTGATTGTAAATCCGAAATAAAATAACAAAATCATAAGAGACAAAACTAAAAAGAACGGTATGCTAACTAAGTAAGGGAGTACCAAAATGAAGCCGTCACAATGCCGAGGTTATCGTCGGAACAATGCCGTATTTTGTCAACAATACTAACTTTCGGGCTATTGTGCGTCTACAAAGTAGCCGACGAATCATTGCCAGGAGACTCGATTCGCAGTCACTAATGGTACCTATCAGAAACATAGGATCCAATTAAACCCCCAGAAAAAGTTGTGGTTCCGTCCCAGTCACACCAAAATCGGTATTTTTATATGATATAGGTGGAGGACGAGCCGGCGGATCATCTGATGGCAAGCGATTACCGCCGCCCAAGGACAACTGCAACACCAGTGGTGTCACTAGTGCGCTGCTTATCTTTTAACCCCCTTCCCCTGGATTGGGTATGCGGTTTTCTTTGCGAAATTGGGAATCGCAAAATAAATTCGCTCCTGAATCTTTGAATAAGTACTTTTTTTAATAAATCAGGATCAATTTTTCAGTTTAGATTACTCAGGAATAACCTACTAATCATTACACACTGATCGATATTGATATACATATCTACCAGTCACTAGTGTATTAGTGTTGAGAGCAAGCGCATCGTGTCTACAACTGTGGTTCCGCATTGCATCTGAGGTTAGGAAAGACGTTCTATGCATCTTTACTGCTCCGGTGACCCTCCATGGAGTGTGGGCTAGATGATGATGGATGATAAATTATGAATTTTGGTATATATCTTGAAATGTAAGACAACTTTGGGTATGAATCTTTTTTTTTTATGTGATAGGTGGCAGACGAGCAGATGGATCACCTGATGGTAAGCGATTGCCGCCGCCCATGGACACCCGCTACACCAGATTCTTCAATCAATTTTGAATTTTTTCACTCTAGAGTTTATGTTGGATGAGACTGTACAAAAAGAAACGATTTGGTCGAAGTCAGATACACCCAGATGTGAGTAGGTAGGCACTCTTACCGTATTAAGATATCTGCATCAGTTACTCAAACTATGTATTGGTAAAGGTGGACTTTAGTTTCAACAATATTAAAAGAACTCCTGATTCGACGTATTGTTGAACAGTGGAAAGGGTAAGAAACAAAACACATGTGGACAAACCAAGGTAAAAGGCGATGACTCACACCTTGAAACATGAATGACCCGCAATTACCTTTTCAAACAAAAATACTGTCTTTCTGTTATAAATGACTAATTACGATCTATTTAAGACTAATAGAACAATACTAACTAGTATGTTTTCCTTATAATCTGGATGTAATACAACTAAATTCCCATAGTGGGATGACATAATCCCCTTTGATAAGCGCCGTTACTGTACTGACTTATGAAATCATCAGTACTCTCAGTGAATCCATTAGGTATTAAAATTATTTCATGTGCTGTTAAAAGAGGGTCTTATCTAGTGATTTCAAGGTTCAAATTCGGGTGGCGTTGTGGAGTAATTAAGACCGCGAGTTATGGGAGTTACAAAGCGCTGATGCGAGCGCCGACTGCAAAAACAATTTGCGGAGTTTTTACAGCTCCGATATGAGGGAGCGGAAGGTGGGAGAAACATCTTGTTTTACACACCAGTTCATTGTTCTTGGCTTCTTTGGGTACTTATCTTCCATTTGTTCCTTATATTCCGCACAGATACCCTAGATATCCCATAAAATTACTATCCCCCCCCTTCCGAAAGACTGTCCAAGGTAGCAATTCCCCAGTTTCCAGGTTTTGTAAGCTCTATAACAGCTTTAGCTCTGATCTAGATGTATTTAATACTAACATCCGTAAATTTAGAAGCCAAGTATTTTTGACAGTAGCTTAACAGTAACATACTTTTCTTCAAAATGTAAATTATTAGTTCTTAATTTTGTTTTCTTAAGTAGGTAATCACAAAATTTATAAGTAGTATGTAGGTGTTAACTATTTAAGCATGCAGTGTTTGCCTATATAATATTGTACATTTAAATATAAACTGTAGTCTTAAGTTACCATGTATTAGTGTACAATTGTTGGTAAACCAATAAATAAATAAATAAATAAAAAAAAAATATTTTCCGACGGTCAGAGATGATATGAAACTCCTTTCTAAATTCCGCAACGTGCGCTTTTATGGCATCATTCCTTCTCCATTTCAATGTGAAAAATATCCTACCGTATGCAAAAAACATATAGGTACTAGCATAATGTTAATATAGCGAGTGGTTTCATATATGCTGGGCTAAAGATCAGAAGGCCTGCAACCAAACTGTCCCGTAACTAACGAATATACACTTGTCACATACAAAAAAAAGAAAAGCTGCGTTTGAAGAGGATAAAAATTCGGTCGTGAGTTATGTTTCGTTGTAGGCCCTCAAGGCGAAGAACGGCACGAATTTTGTACATGAACACTTGCGTATAACGTAATATGTTTTATATTTTGAGACAACGCCCGCCAGTTGACGTATTCAATCTATGTTCGGCTTTTACAAACTACTTATCCAGCCACAGATTCGGAACCGGATACATCGAAACGGATGTTCTGTCTTTTTGAAAATACCCCATGTTCATAAACTAAGTGTCGTGCACGTATCCGCCCGCTAACCAGAGTGGGGTAAAAAACGGAACACTTGTGCACGTATTCATTGCGAGGTGTTCCTGGGGTGAACGCTATTTTTTCGAGGCAACCCATCTAAGCATCCGTCTCATTGATCACAGGATGGTTGGAAGTAGGGATTGCTTTTTGTTTAACACACAAAAACATCATACATGTGCATGCGCAGTTGATAACGTATTATCAGTGGTGGGATTGACTTGTATATTGAATTATACATTTCAAATAAAACCTCCAGTCCTGGTCCCAAACGAGGTATTATGCTTTGTACTGTAGAAACCAGAAACAACTTAGGTACCAGACCCAACACAATTTATTAAATCAACAAACGTGTTCGTTCATAATATACCTACTTATATTACTTACACAATTATAACATTCGTAAAGGCTGACTAAAGCAATGAAAACCTTCGCCATATTGCTAATTATTTTTGTCAAAGTAATGTATTTTCTACAAGATTATGAAATTGATCAAAATCCCACGAATTCATATAATTTTGTTCCAGGGGAAAACCTATTCGACACTGTAAAAGCATAGTAAATATCTCTACGCTTTATCGCATATAAATATATAGGTACGATAAAAGTAGAAACATCATAGAAACATTTTCTTTTCTGTATTGTTTGCTAATTGTGGATTGCTTTAGTTATGGGTACGGTTCGATTTTCGAGTGACACCACTCAAAAATCTAAGAATATTAAATATAATCGAGTACAGTATAAATCCATAAGTTGCACTAATTGAATGAATGTCAAGCTCATAAGAACTATTTAAGATTACATTGCAAAAAAAAATATCTAAAAATATCAACAACAGAACTTATGTAACTAATATCATTGACACTGCTCTCGCAATCTCCTCTAATAGCTCGCAGACTGTACCGTCGAATTAAATTTCTCACGAGCCTTTCATCATCAGCAAGGAAGGCAAGACCCTATGCCTTTACAATTAATTAATAATGTTAGTCGATAAGTCATTACCTTTGTTGTTCAATTAATCTTGTGCATCTTTTGGACGCGGTTGGCTGGTTCATAGTAAATGAGTTATCATTATTTCCCGGTTTATCTGTTCAAATGAATGTTATTGTGTGCCAAAATTAATTAATTTTGTTAGTTCGCAAAAAATCTTGCGTCTACATAAAAGAGAATTTTTAAAATCGGAATTATCAGCAATTTGATATACTTATATTAAACCAGACATATTGCTTCGTGCGTTTGCCTTTTTTTATTATTGGCTATCTTGCGATATCTCAATAATAGAAATCTAATATTTATTTTCGTTAACAAAGTTTAATTTTGTGTGTAAGTGGATGGAGCCTTCTTTTAAGCTGAAAAGCCTATGTTTGGAAACCTCGCTCTTTCTGATTCTTTTTTGTAGGCCGTTATTCTGTAATACGGGGTTATTCTGTAATAACTGAAATGTGAGTCGTCTCCTTTAAGAAATAGCAAATACGCGGTATTAGCATTCGCCAGTCCTAGTCAACATGATGTCCTACGACTTTAGGAATTATATGCTGTCTCCGTATAATATTCCGTAAACCTGTTCAGGTACGAGTTTTTCCTAGTTTTCTCTTCCGGCGACCAATTAGCTCGGCTTGCGGGGCTAGATCCACCGGTTGCTTTTACCCACTCATTATGGAAGTTGTTTGCAGGGAATGCCATGAGATTTCTCCTAAGAACGCTAATGCTGCAAAGCTTTGATGGAAACTGCGTGAGGTCAGTAGTAATGGTACTGTTAGGACTTCTGAGAATATGATACTTGATCGAATATAACTGTGCCGTAGTAAGATAATAGTTTCGTTGGATAAAGCCTAAATGGTATAAACACTAGCTAAGTATCTGCTGTAACAAATCATTTTAAAATAAATTACAATAAAGATAATAAGGAAGACTTGAGGAAATTTCTCTTAAAAAGTATAGTAGATATGATTTAAAAAGAATAGGTTTCTAGGGAATTCAATTTTTTTTTAATGCAAATAACAGTCATAATATACAAAAATAGTATTATGATAAACATTGTGATTAAAAAAGACCTATAGTGCCTGTTACATAGTCTACAAGTATAACAATATAGTTGAGCAACTTCTAGGTCGGACAGTAATTATGAGATAGAAAAATGATGAATGACATAAATTTGGAAAGGATAATGAGTGCAAAATTATTGATTCACTAAATTATGGAATAGAAAGGATTTGAGCTTAAATATTGATACATTAAATTTGAGAGTATCTGAGTAAATGGTGTACATCAAGACAATATTGAATTTAGTTACGTTCTATAGTGATAATATTGTTAGAAGGAATAACTCCATCGTTAACTAGGACATTGCATCAAAAAGTTTTTTTTCAAGCGGGTTACTGTATGGAAAGTAATAAACGCCGCTCATGAACATCGCGAAGTCAGACATATTTGCGTTTAAGCTTACCTAAAACGTTTCAGATATCTGACAAACGGCACGTCTATGTAAGTACACCCCTAGGTGCATTTTCATTCGTTGTTCGAGAACAAATGGCAACAAACGGAAATTTTATTTAGTTTCAACGTTGTTGTGAAATTTAATATCTACACATGCAAACTTTTGCAAAGTAAGTAATGACTCAGTATGCAGCTACGGAGAAAGGCAAGTGATTACTTGAGAATCCCTATGATAACAATAGATAAGGACGGTCTGCACTTGAATATCTTCATCGTTTTGGTACAGCTTGTTTACTATGGCTTATCGTTGTACGGTTTCCAGAGAATTAACGATGTTTTTCACAACCAGGGTTATTCTGGGACTTATAACGAGATTTTGGTAACGTAAACGAACTCATTGAATAACTTAAATTTATGAAAAATTGTCCCTTTTAATTTGACTTTACGTTATAAAATTAAATTGAAATTTTAAAAAACCCCCGACACAACTAAAGCTCTTTTATTTGATATCTATATTGAGGCAGTTGGAACAACAAATAGGTTATTCGTCATTTTCTGACGGCGGCTATCTTGGATTTGAAATTTTTCACAATTAATATATTCTGCTACTCAAGCACTTTTATATGATATCCATATTGTGGGAGTTGTGTTAAAACATAAAATCCAAATATTTGTGACGGCGGCCATCTTGGATCAATTTTTATCCAACATAGCTAAGAACACTCCCTTCTTATTCATCTTTCAAACGAAAACAACAAAATCAAAATCGGATCATTTGTTCGGGAGCTACGATGCCATAGACAGACACACACACACACACACACACAGACACGTCAAACTTATAACACCCCGTCGTTTTGGCGTCGGGGGTTAAAAATCAAGAGACAGAACTTGAATTTTCTTCGTTGATTTCAACAATGTTTAATTCAAAAAGTTTTTCAGTTCCATAGGTATAAGTTTAAGTGACAAATTATATTGTTGATGAATAATCCATTAATATCACCCAATAATGCCACATGTCTTTGGATCCTAATAATAAATAAATAACATTTGTACTGGTACCTACTCTATTTTTGATTAATAAGTTATATAATACGAGTTTAATAAATCTTTATCCTCCTTATTATAAATTGCGAACGAAGGATAGTCCCGGAACAAAATTCGTGCCAGCCCCTTTTGACATTGCGTGTTGGAACGGGATGTCATGAGCTTTAATACAGTAATAACTTTAGATCGCGATTTATAATAAAGTGGTATTAATACAAGAAAAAATCTGCATATGTTTTAAATACCACGAAACAGAGGTATGACTACGCGCTTCAATTTCAAATGAATTTAAATTTAAAATATGTGTAAACTATGACATCAGAATTAAAGTTCAAAGAATTCTTTTAAATAGGAAATATTCCACAATTAGTACTATTGTAAGTCAATTCTATATTAAGAGCGCTAAGATTAACCGCAAGTCTGAATGACATACGTATAATTTCTACAGTTGCCAAGTAACAATATTATGTGGTATAGTTTTTGAACGTGTAGTACTTCTTTTAAGTTGTAGTGTTATAAGTTTGACGTGTTTGTGAGTGTGTGTGTGTGTGTGTGTCTGTCTATGGCATCGTAGCTCCCGATCAAATGAACCGATTTTGATTTTGTTTTTTTTGTTTGAAGGATGAATAAGGGGGGAGTGTTCTTAGTTATATTGGATAAAAATCGATCCAAGATGGCCGCCGTTACAAAGATATGGATTGTATGTTTTAACATAACACCCACAATATGGGTATCATATAAAAGGGCTTCAGTAGCAGAATATATTTATTGTGACAAATTTCAAATCCAAAATGGCCACCGTTGGGGTTTTTTCAATTTTCAATTTAATTAGATTTTCGCGTTGCAATGTTACTAAATTGTGTACTCACATATTTTAATTATGTTATTAATATTATGTTGTGTGTTAACACATAACGTTATATACATCAGTAGGTATCTGAAATAAACAATGAAAAAAGAGAAATATTATTAAGCATTTCATTTGCTTGTCCGAAATACCCACAAATATTACACGTAGGTACGCACGGATTAAGAGACTGTAGGCATTTTGATTCTGCCACTTTTCTTCAATCATTATTAAACTATATTTTTAGATAAAGTTCATCTGTTGAGGAAATTAACCAGTCCGTGGGAACCCGACATGTCTGTACAAAATACTCGTAGTTTTCAATGCAGGTTTCAAATATATTTTAATTAACTACTAACAAAATCTAAACATCTTAACAATACCGGAACTGTCTTAATGTGTTTAGAAACAAGTATATAAATGCTATTAAATACCTACTGTGATGAACTTCTGAATTATGAAAAAAGACATTTCACGCGTAATAACTCTATGATTATTTCGTAGTTCACAAAGAAGTGTCTATGTGACGCATAATTGTTATGCTTAAGTTACGTTCTTTATTAATAATGCTAAGTTCTGCTTTGATGGCCAATTATAAGTTGTTGCATCGGTAGGTAAACCTTGATGAGTGATGATGACTACAAGAACAAAATCATCACGAGTGTTAATGGAATGCAAAAACAATAAAGCAACACGATTAAGTTTAAAATAAAACATTGATGCGCTGACTAACTTCTAATAGAATTTGAACTCTACAACCATAGATTGATTAATGTAATAAATTGTCTGTTGCTGGGAATAATTTTTGGATACTATCTCCATCTTTGATTGGAGCTTGACTTAAGAATCATCTTATCAGAAACTAGATTCTTAATCTGAAAATATATATTTTTTTATTTTATTTCTTGTCGCTCGTAACACTTTCAGACTACTCGAACGTTGAAAAACGAATCAAAGTGTTTTCGCACTATACGAGTACGTACTATTTTGCTGGCTCTACATACAGACAGTCATTAACTTAACCTACAAATCTGTCTTTGTTCAGTCGATTCTCACCTTAATGTCAAACACGTTTGGTTTGTTAGTTTGTAGCAGTTCATACAATTAATATTATTAAATTTAATTTTAAAGAACAATTAAGTTTTTGTAATCCATTCGTACCCTTTAAATACTTGCTACCTATGACAAATTATGACACATTTTGTCAAATGTTTAGATTATCACATTGTAGATAATATATTTTTTAATAATTATGTATCAATTAATTTTAAAATAAATAATTGATGAAAACGGGACTAAACGCGATTGTGTTTAATGTAATGAGCTCATTAAACAAAATCGCGGTTTTAACCATTATTTGTATAATGCAGCGCGAAATTAAAATCATAAGTTTAAAATAATAATTAATATTCTGAAAATATAGTTTCTTACTGGGTCATAAGCTGAGATAATAGTATTGGTTATCTAGGTACAATAATATTTGTCCCTTATAACACCTTAATAATGGAAATACCTTATAAATATCGTAGTCATAACTGGTTATAACATACGTTTTTGTCAGTAACGCTATTGTCATTGTTAAATGAAATGGTTCCCATAACGAGGCTTTAGGGCCAAGACACATCGAGTTATATGTCTGTGCCGCTTCCAAACGGCCTAATAGAAGGCCATGCTTCTACAACTTCTACCTACATAAGTGGTGAAAAGTTGTCTGCTAGTTGATGAGTGACTTTTAGCCGGAGAAATGCTTGACAGCTTTGCAAGTCAATCTTTATTCATCTCGCCAGTAACGGTGCACTAAGTGGCCTTCGTCGATTACCATTATTTACTTATCAAACAGTAACTCAGCCAAGACCACATCATCGTCAGCCCATTTAAGTTTCCTTCTCTGGGTGCTGATAATCATGCCAGCAGCTTTACCTTAGTCCCTTTTACTACACCTCGGTAAGAATGAGGGTGGCCTATTCTACTCTGCCGGGGACCACACGGCCAAGACCACATGCCTGCCATCATTGCAATCTTTCTTAATTACCTCTCATGCATTCAAACGTAACGAT
Source organism: Marasmia exigua (assembly GCA_019059595.1). Lineage (NCBI taxonomy): Eukaryota > Metazoa > Arthropoda > Insecta > Lepidoptera > Crambidae > Marasmia > Marasmia exigua. The sequence goes on along the minus strand of CM032494.1, from coordinate 12,722,691 downwards.
TGAACTTCACGACGACCTCAATGAGGCCGAGAGCTGTTATTGTTAAGAAATAGTTCTTTTACCATCCAAACATAAAGTACTAGACAATTTACAATGTGCAAAAGCAATTTCGTTGAGATATAAACAATGACTTTCGAATCGTGTTTTCTTTGAGAATTTCCGTTTGTCGCTGAAACGTTCTTAAACAAAGTTTGGTAGTGAAGAAGTTTGGGTCTTACCTCTCTCCTGGAGTTCGGCGCGGGCGGCCACTGCGGCCAGGAGGGTGATGAGGGTCACGGTCCACATAGTTCACAGTCACACAAACGCACAGGGAAGCATGCTAGACGTCACAGTCAGGGGGACACAACATTTGGCACGTCACGGCGCGCAGCACGTCCGTTGAGCTCGCTCGCGCAGCCTGTATGGTTTGGCGTAAGCTTCGTGCGCGCGCGCCGATGCCACTCTGGCCAAAGATTATGCGGGCAGAGCCGGCTCTACAATGTTTACTTTATACATTTAATCAATTGCTATTAACAGGAGATAAGGTGATCCGTCTGCTTCAGATTCCATCTGTTCAAATTTTTACCTAGCTTATATTTTTCTATAGAAATCATGAAAAACGAGCACGATGTCATGAGCTGCTCAATGATATCATGGCAGTGATTTGGGGGCATAATTGGTAAATATTTCCTGTTTAGCTAGCTATGGCTCTGTATTTGTTGTAACCATTATAATTATTAACCGGTTAATAATTTCTCCACTAAAAAACCATATTATATTTTCAGAGATGATTCCGTTGGTGCAGCTTACGCGCTGTCCCTTCTGCGCTAGTTGTTCCGCGCACAGTAGCGGTTCTCGAGGCTACGCGGCGCGGGCGCAGCAGGTAAGCCTCCGGGCGCATTCCGGGGCGCGGGGCGGGGGTGCACTTGCCCCGGAATTAGGGCTCCCAACCCCCCAATTCTCGCGCTCTACACACGAGACATTTATCTGAAAACCATAGCGGATATCGCATACATATGCGAAATGTTTTTTTTTGTATTTGGTATTTTTTAACGTGACGTAGCCTATATAACCAGCAAAGAACCAAGATGCTTCTAACGACACCTCTTTGTTTATCTCTATGAGGGAACAGATGAACATCCATACTCAAATAAATACAGGTCAAAATCATTACCCTCCTTTTTGCTTCTTCGTAGAACTTTTAATAAACAAATCATGTGAGGAGGATACAGGCCTGGTTAAAATAATCATCATCATCATCATCAGCCCATTTAAGTCCCCACTGCTGGGGCACGGGCACATGAGGGGTAGTTGCCATACTCACCACGCTTGGCAGACGGGTTGGCGAGGGTTTTGATATAAATGCCGAGTTTTCCTTCTCTGGGTGCTGATGATCATGCCAGCAGCTTCACCTTAGTCGCCTTTTACGACACCTCGGTAAGTGTGAGGGTGGACTATTCTACTCTGTCGGGGACCACTACACGGCTAAAATAATCGATACAAGGTGATTTTTTTTTCAATATTTTATATGCCAGGCAGGTTGAAAACGGTCTCATTTGGCCGGCCAAAGAACCATAAAGCTGACTTAGGTATAGTGGAAACCGTGGCAACCCTCCATCTTCTCATATTAGCGTGTAATTCCCGGTTGCGTTCAAAACTGTCGCTTTGTAGCCCGGGGTACGGTTATACCATGATTCTGGATTTGGAGAATGTAGTAATTACAATGGAATGACTGCCGTCTGACATTCGCAACCCTTCATCTGCCTATCAGGGGAACCAGACCAGTTGAATCATGGTGACACGTTTCAACTATCCGAAACGTGTAGGCTTCCTCACGATGTTCCCTGGCCGCCGAGTGGGGTAGACATACGCACATATATTTAAAAAATCCAGAGTAGTAGGTATGCTAATGAACTAATTAACTAACTAGGTTGTCGCAGCGACCTAACGTGAGCCTTGGCCTCCGATAATAAGAGTCTCCATCTAGGTCGGTCCTATGCCATCTCCCACCAGTCATACACCAGAAGTCCGCGCAAATCCTTTTCGACCTCGTCTCTCCAGCGGTACCTTCGACGGCCAACTGGCCTTTGACCATTTGGCCGTCCCAGGTACGCTCTTACTGCTTTTTTATGCATTGGTGTATGCAATAAAATTGGTGTATGCAAATTTTTATTGCTATTCGAACCACGACCTCCGTATGAAAGGCGCGTTCTTATTTATTGAGCGACCATTGTATCCAAGTGTGGCAACCCTACCCGGGATGAATTCTGTCGGCCCATTCACGGTTGCTCTTTATGCATCTGTTTGAGGAGAGCTTTGTTGGCTAGGCTTGATGCCTCCCGTCTGAAAGGGACGAAAATATCGTATTACATTATGTAGGCATACGCGGTCGTTTAAGGTTGTATTGAACTAGATTCTCCGTTTTTTGATCTAATGTGGCACTTCGTCTTTTTATTTTTGGTATAATTTATCTCCGTGTCTTCCGTGACAGTTTCGAGAGGCTATCGCTATCTTTGTAATAGATTTGTTTCGAGCTAACAGTAGAATTAAGCAAAGATTTAGATAACCCAGCGAAATGTGCTTGGATTCAACTTAACCCTGAACAAAGTGCTATGTATTCGTAAATTGATACGTCGACAACGATTTTAAAAATAGAGTAATGTTTCCTTTAAGTAAAACGTTCTAACTTAAGAATTTAAGGTAGTTTCCCTCCAGGGCTTTTCACCCTGCATAAGTAGTCATAGTTTGGTTGACCTGAAATGAAAGACAGTTCTTTGCTTCGGAGAAGACGCTAGCTAATCATTCGGTCTATTAGTCGTTATCCAATAAATGGGCCGGCTCGACAGAAGTGACAATGAGGCCTCACAGAAAACCAGCGTTAATCTATCCTGTAGAGTCTCACACAAAAGCTGACTAATTTAAGACTTTACACATACGTGAAAGCAATAAAGAAATTGAATTGAAAAGCTTCCCCCTAGTCTCTCATTTGACCCATCCAAAAATTGTCACACCAGCTTTCTGGGCCTAGCGTTGAGTAATGATTTTAATCCATCATTCGTGACTTATTCTGCACGCATGATTCGCTGATTCCTATTCAAGCATTGTAGCTTTTTACCCGACATTTGCTATTCCAGTCTTGGAGCGTATGTCAGAGTTTAGCTTTTATCTGATCTTTTGAACCCCAGAATGCTACGCTCCATAGCTCCTTAGCAAATCTTGAGTTTGGTCTTCTGATTCTCGGCTAGATTTGAGCACCATAAGTAAAAATGGACACAATACCCTAGACGTAGATTAGTAAGACAGTTACTATCCACGCAGTTACGCTGTACACATCTTGTAATACCTAGTTCTTAAGTTTTCATACTTTATTTTGAGTGCAATAAAAGCATGTTTATTTATTCATTCAGTTACAAATGTTGCTCCTTGCAAAGATACCAACATGTTCCATTCTCTATCTCCATCCAAGAACAGTGGCTCTCTTAAATATTTCGTTTCGAGCGACATCTTGCGACGTTTTATGCAATCAACACACAAAAATGTATGCTCGAGCAATTAACTGAGAGAGTGAGTTTCACTCAAACTGGTATAGATGGCGCTACACACGCGTTGTTAAGAAATCGATTATGTAGAAAGTCTCTATGTATTTGTATTGTAAGATTTCGATGTCAATTATAGGTTTTATTTTTTTTAGTGATAGGTGGCAGACGAGTAGACGGAACATCTGATGGTAAGCGATTGCCGCCACGCATGGACGGACACCCGCGACACCAGAGGAGTCACAAGTGCGCTGCCAACCTCTAAACCCCCCTTTCTCCCGGATTGGGCCTCCGGTACCCTCAATCACGCAACGAAACACAGCTCAGTGCTGCTTCACGCCGTTTTTCTGTGAGGAATATCGTGGAATCATTTAATTTGAGGACTGCCACGGCTAGTGACACCTCTCGGATGACCCGAATAAACATAAGCGGGACGCCACTGCACTATACTAACGTGTATTCGGTCAGTCATTGCTTGCTTGCTTACATAATATTCAAGTTCGTTACCTAGTTCAGAAATATTGTGATAGATGGCATCATGCTTGGTTTTTCTCATTTCCTAATTTCGATTTAGGGTCACACGGTCATTATTTTTCAACAACTGTAGCGTCACTCCAAGGTTTAACTCTGGTCACTCGATACATGTCATTAACCGTTGCAGTCCCTATATTCCGCCGTGATTTACATCTGAATATTAAAAATTTACCCATCATAAATATGGGGTCAACGTATTTTTTAAGGTAGTAGGGCACACTAGCGACGCCAATCAATTTTAATTTTTAGCCACTAAACCGGATCAATATTAAATAATTGCGGGGTTACAAACTCATAACAAACACTTATACTATTTATTAAATAACCATGCATAAATGTTGGGTTGGTTTTTGTACGCGTGAATCAATTTTTCGCGTACGCGTTGGACCCAACATTTGTGCATGGTTATTTAATAAATAGTATAAGTGTTTGCCGAGAGGTTGTAATCCCGAAATTGTTTAAAATAGATTTGGTTTATTTTCGGCTTCGCCGTAGCCAACCGGCTAAAAAAAGGAGGATCATGATTTTGACCTGTATGTATGTATATTCATCTGTTCCCTCATAACTTCTTAACTAGTTATGATATTTGAACCAATGAGGTGTCGTTAGAAGCGTCTCGGTCTTCTTCTGGTTATAAGCGACATGACGTCACGGTAAATTGACTACAGTGCCCTCTATGGACTTAGAGTAAGGAACTAAAAAAAAATTTTGCTTGAGGGTACCGTGTGGGGTATTAAATAAAAGAGCTTTTTTAGCACATTTCAATACTATGTAATTTTAATTACATTACTAAAATACGTCAAATAAAAAAATAGTTAAAATCTAAAATCCGACTACCAAAAAACACGCTCTAAAAGTACGAAACAAGAAAATTATCTGCTGAAATGATTATGCCGTATTGCCGTGGTCGTATTCCACTGAAACAAAACAGATTCATTATAATTTATTCTACAATTCGGGGTGAGAACGAAACTAACAATTCAAAGATAAGTAATATCCGTCCAGCCGCACAAATCGCATGCATTGCACACATTAGGTACGTGTTAGTGTAAGACATTGTTGTCAGCTTAAAATAGCTCTTTATTTGGATAAATACCTATTTTAAGTCACAGCGTCACGTCGTCGGTACGAGTACTTTCTTGTATATGTAACATACACACATACTGTTGATGCTATTTATGTTCAAAAATCACTAATACCAATAATAGTGTTCTATATTTACTGCATTTAATTGCTAAGAAGTGATTCACGACGGGTATGCACCATAAATCCAGCAGTGGCCCAATGTAATACTTTTGTAACTGTTTATTTTAAGCTTCTATGCGTTTAAAAATAATGAGGATGCATAAATAAAATGAGTCGATAGTTGGCACTTCAGCTACGAGACTCGTTGGTCTAATGCATAATTATGTTGACGATGATAATGCCTAGGAAGAGATGCGTAACCCTTGGCACATATTCACTAGTATATGTTCCTGTTTACTCATAGGCTTTATGAATAAGATTTGTATACCTGTTGTCCATTGGAATTTAATTGTAAGAATTATTGAGAGTAAATACATTTCAATGAATATGAAAATAGTTTATTCAATTTAGGTCTATACAGAACACTTATGAATGTCAACATGTTTACCACTGGTTCGCAATGTAGTTTTCTGCCAAGAAGACACCAGCAAGAGATTCAGCAGTTTTTCTTTAAAAAAGAAATGTTTTACAAAATGTCACCACCACAGTACAATTTTTGTGTTACTAATATGTCCCTAAATTATTGTCAGTTCAAAAAATCGTCTATTTTATAATAACCTTTCTTCATTAAACAGTTTTTTATATACAATATAAACTTATGTATGGGCAAGTCAATAATATTGTGAGGTAACTTATTAAACATTTCTATGCTCAATCCTATAAATGAACTGCCAACCTTATGGAGCCTGATATTTGGAACGTTAATAGAACGAAAATTAATCAATTTTTCACATTGATATATAAAAAAGGTTTACATATACAGATAAACCTTTCAAAACCCATCATTTATATAGACATTTCTTAAATCTAACAAGTCTTATGTAGGTTATGTGGGGCTCTCCTTTGGCAGTAGCTTGAGGTGGGGGATGAGTCAAGACCGTGGGAGAGCCAAGCTCCAGCATGAATGAGCCGGCTCGCCTCAGTGTTACCACGACCTCACAGAAAACCGGCGTGAAGCAGCACTGTGCTGTTTCGCTGCGTGAGTGAGGGTATCGGAGGCCCAATCCTGGGTAAAGGGGGGATTAAAGGCTGGCAGAGCACTTGTGACTCAACAGGTCGCGGGTGTCCATGGTCGGCGGCAATCGCTTACCATCAGGTGATCCGTCTGCTCGTCTGCCACCTATGACATTAAAAGGTATACTTTCTAAAACACCAGGGGTTCCCTTCTACGCCTGAGTTGGGAGGAGACACTTGGACCGACTAAAGAGCCTCATCTTCATGCCCCAAGGTCTTTCAAAGCTGCCTGTTTTCCACCTAAATTACCCAGTTCCGAGAATATTATCACAGTAGATATCTACTGTGGTATTATTATTTGATCCAATCGTCACGCCATCTTCTCTTACGCCTTCTACTAAATAATATTTTGTATATTACCTACTAATGAGCGCTCTTATGTTAAATTCCTTCTCCATTGACCTTCATTTAAAATTCCCTCGTCTATTTTCTCACGTTTTTTACCAGCAGTATTGCAGGTTAGCAGGTTCAATTATTATTGTTCCCTACTTCCCCGGTCGGCTCGAAATAAATGTGGCCTTCGAGAAACACGTTCATGCCGCCGCGTCATAGCAAGATACACCGTATCCCTAGCGTAACCACCTTAACGTGGGAGATCGGGACATTCTTATATGATCTTCCATTACCTAAACAACTTTAAGTTAAAAGTGAACAGACATCTTCCTCGTTGAAACTAATATGATATTTTTGGTTATAGCAATCTTTTATTCTTAAGTTAATAATGCACTTAAAAAATTCCGTTAGTCTTCTGGTGGGACTCGAACCCACGATCTTTTGCTAACCGGGCAACTTAACAATAACTACAATGATCAACGGTAGCTTAGTCGGTAAAGCGTTTGCTCGGTTAGCAAAAGATTGTGAGTTCGAATACTACCCGAAGACTGTCGAAAAATTTTTAAGCGCATTATTTACTCGTCGAAACTAGCTAGTGATATTTATTTATTGTAACGAATATGACACATTAAAAAAATAACCCAATCTTGAGAATGTGTATAGGAAAGTATTTTAATCACAGCAATCATACTATAGTAACAGTAATCATACTGGCTATGCTCACTAGCGTCTCACTAGATAAACGTAGATATTTTTGTCACGTAAGTTGGTTCCACCTTGTGTCTGTAAATAAATCAATCTTTGAGTCTTCTCGTGACGTTATTACTATAGGTAAAACCTGCTTTTTGTCTTATCAGACACTGGCAATATTATGACACTGATTTGAATTTAATTTATATACTTTGTTTATAATAATAAGTCACGTTTAACTGTCTCCATGTGACCAAGATACCGTGTATACTTTTTAAACCTATTAAATACAACTAATTATTTGGATACTATGGCAATTATTACGGCTTTTTTCCTCTGCGTCCTTCCTCTGCATTAGAAATTATGTACATTAAATAAAGGCAAAACTAGAATGTCATCTAGTACAGAGAATGCCCTGGTTTGAGTAAGACGATTTCGAAGCAAGTAGTTTTTTTAATTTTAGGAGGGGTCCTCTTTTATGTTGTTATATTTTTCCTTTTGTTATGTTGCTTTTTTTACAGTTTCTTATGTTGATATTAGAATAAAAAGATCGTGTTACAGAGGCACCAACATTTTTTTTATATTGCTATTGGTTGTTGTGTTTCCTTTCAAGTCTACAGTATTGTTGTTGTAGATAGATAGATAGATATTCTTTATTGCACAAAAACAAAATACAAGTTGTAATAGAATCCTTCATAATATTTTCAAAGGGGATGCTGAAACATGAATATTTTTGTCATATTCGTAAACTGAGGGCCTTAAAATAAACCGTCCAGTAACGAAGCAATATATACCTCGCATTCAAACAATAGAGATGCACAGCGCGTGTGAAAGCGACACGACGTTAAAGATTTGGTCGTGAATTTCGTTTCGTTGAAGGCCCACTTGCCTTCTGGGAGCAGGAAAGTCCCATTAAAAGTAGAACATATGGTCACATTAGGTATCCAGGGTCGTTGCCGGATAATAAGTGTTAGCGTACCAGTGGCCACTTCTGTGAATTACTGAACTTTTTATAATATCTCATTAATTAAGCTCTTCTAGTAGTTACTCGTGTTGAACTTGTCTCGAACCCGAAATAAATTGCGACTTATTGCAAAATGAATATAATAATATTATACGAGTATGTATACATAGGGCGTCCCAAAATTATGGGATATCAAAGGAAAATACTTATCCTTAAGATTTTTTCTTAAATGAAACGTTCGATTTTTTTAAAAAAAGGATACAATTGTGCACTGTGCTTTTGATTTTTTTTAATTATTTGAATTGTGCTTGTATTGCAAGAGAATCGAACCAAAAAAGATAAATAAAAATCTTATTTTCAATTAATAAAAACGTGCTAACTTAAAAATTTACGGTACTCTCCCCTGATGTCCCATAGTTTAAGGACGGCAGTATTATATTACATTGTTAAAAATTGGGTAGGAATGTGTTGGATCGCACATAAAATTTGTCATGCAAGATAAAAAGTGAATCTTACTGCGTTATACTTCAAATAAACAAAACGAAATTCAACGACCTATGTTTTTAAATTGCATTTAGAAACACAGATTTTGTGTCACGACAGTTTTCCAAAATAAACTAGTTATTAGTAATGCAGATTAGTGCCACAAGAAAAATTACGTGATTCTAAATCTGTGTGTTTTAACACAGTATATTGGTGACATCCTCATCACGATCGGTTACTTTCTCGGGCTGTTTCCCAACCTTTTGTCTTCGTCGCCAGTCCACGCTTATCTGTTCTATGCAAGGCCGATGTTACGAAATATGTTCGGATGTAGAGCGATCTAAATATACGCCGGTCTCGTGCGCTGACGCTTGTTCGCTCGCGTTCGCTGTTTCCTATTACTTTGCGACTGTTTCAGGAGCTTTGGTTTATGTATTTCCACCATATAGTATGTTGACAACAGTTACCTACTGTGGCCGTACTTAAAAATTCGTCAACTGTGCAGGGTATAAGTCAATATGCTGCACAAGTGTTTTATAATATGAAAACGTAAGCGAATTTTCGCTTAATCTCTCATTATTACGCTGGTACGTTTTAACACTATTAAGGCACCTACTGTTACACATGCTTAAGGTGACGGATAGGGCACACTAGCGACGCCAATCGATTTTAATTTTTAGCTACTAAACCGGATCTATTTTAAATAATTTTGGGATTACAACCTCTAGTCAAACACTTCTACTATTTATTAAATGCCAAACCATGCACAAATGTTAAGTCCAACGCGTACGCGAAAAATTGATTCACGCCAAAAGCGGCCACTCTTGGCATTAATCAATTTTTCACGTACAAAAACGGACCCAGCATTTGTGCACGGTTATTTAATAAATAGTATAAGTGTTTGCCTAGAGGTTGTAACCCCTGAAATTGTTTAAAATAGTTCCGGTTTAGTACTTAAAAATTAAAATCGATTGGCGTCTCTAGTGTGCCCTACCCGTAACCTTATTGCATGCTACTTTTAAGCAAGTGCTACTTAGGAGCACATGTAGACGGCATGCTTTTTTTTTTTTTACATTATAGCGGACAAACGAGCAGACGGCATACCTGATGGAAAGTGATCACCGCCGCCCATGGACATCTGCAACACCTGAGGTATCACATATGCGTTGCCGGCTCTTAAGAAATGAGTACACCCTTTTCTTGAAGGTCACCAAGTCGTATCTGTTCGGAAACACCACGGATGACAGCTGGTTCCACAGTTTTACTGTGCGTGGTAGGAAATGACGTGAGAAACGCACTGTAGTCGATATAAATCCATCCAGGTGATGTGGATGGTATTTCGCGTTCTGACGTGATGTGCGGTGGTGAAAAATTGCAGCTGGAATAAGGCCGAACAGCTCCTTGGAATATTCCCCATTGTAAATGCGATAGAAGATGCACAGTGATGCTACATCTCTACGCAATGACAGAGGATCAAGTGTGTCGGAAATTGCCTGGTCGTCGACAGTTCTGATCGCCCTTCGATTTCGATTTCGGATACGATCCAGAGGAAGAAGCTGATATTTGGGAACTCCAGCCCAGAGGTGAGAGCAGTATTCCATGTGAGGCTGCACCTGCGCCTTATAGAGCTGCAAGAGATGCCCCGGCATGAAATACCTCCTCGACCTATTATATATATTATATAATATATTTTATATATTATATATTATAGCACGCCAAGCTTCTTGGAAGCCAATTTAACTTTTTCCTCTAGATGGCCGCGGAACTCAACTCTGTCAGATATTTCGACTCCGTGAATTCCAACTCTATCATGCTACAAATAAAATGATACAGGCCTAATAGCATGCTTACTGATAGCAAATGTATACAGTTGATTAAGCATGCTACAAATGAGCATGTGTAACATAAGCTTCATGTTCTTACCACTATTGATAAAGAACAGTTAAGTTGTTCTAAATGGTCAGTAGCTATTAAGAAAAATAACTGTAAGAATAGGGACTAAAGTACCAAATTTCCGTTTTTTTTTCTAGACACAAGTTCAATAATTCTGTGCGTCCTGTGAAAAGTGGTACAAGTCGACTTATATCGGATTTCATTTTCTTCTTGCTACTTCATCACAAAAAAATCCTCTATTATTCTTTCTGATCAGACGGAAAAATGGAGGATTTTTTTACCATGGTATATTTTTATTTTCATTAAAGATTATATTTATAAGGTGTTTATTCTGCAGATCAGATAAAAATGTATTCTTGATGCAGAAAAAAATGTATCGTTGTGTAAATTGAAAGTGTATCGTTTTTGTTAGACAGAATTAACGCTTACATCATTCATAACTTTTAAATAAACAATGTTTTTTCCTGAAAACCTATTCTATCACGTTGTTAATTAAGGGACAGTTAAATATGAATCAGTTTTATTAATATTTAATTTGAAAATTAAAAAAAAATAATTGAAAAAAACTCTATACAAATCGGCGATTTCATACTTTAACCCCTAATACTAGACATAAAGTGAATATTTAACGGCGTTTAATAGTGTCAAATATTTCATTCACAATTAATTAATGAAATAATTCAATTAATTAATTAGTAACAGCTTCTTCCTCTAGACCGTATCCAGCGAAGGGCAGTCAGATGGGAGCTGCAAATTTTCACCATCGTACATCACGACAGAATTCCAAATTACACTTACATTACTTGGATGGATTTTACTCCACCACAGTGCGCTTCTCTCGCCACTTCCTACCGCGCGTAGTAAAACTATGGAATCAGCTACCAACGATGGTGTTTCCGAATAGATACGACCTGGTGATATTCAAGAAAAGAGCTTATTCCACCCTTAAGAGCCGGCAATGCATCTGTGATGCCCCGTGTGTCGCAGATGTCCATGGGCGGCGGTAATTCACTTACCATCAGGTGAGCCGTCTGCTCGTTTGTCAGCTATAATGTAAAAAAAAATACTATACTGTCACCACGCCACGACTGCGATTTCCTGTACGTGGCCTCCACTCGAGGACCTTTCCGCTCCAACGGCCGTCTGTTCTCCTCGCTATGTGCCCTGCCCATTGCCACTTGAGGCATGCAATCCTTTGGACTATGTCTGTGACCTTAGTTCTCCTGCGGATCTCATCTTTTCTGATACGATCACGCAAGGAGACTCTGAGCATAGCCCTCTCCATTGCTCTTTGGGTGACTTTGAGCCTCCTTAATCGGCACATTATATGTATATATTTGTAATTCCGCTGTTCGCTCTGACATCCGTAACACAGGTGCTTGAGCTACCTATCTCGGAGTCAGATCAATGTATGTGATGTTGTGAAATATTTAATTATTTATTTAACTAACGATTGATTAAACAGCTGCTAACCAGACCCTTCCATTTCTTTTTATAAATCATTATCATTGCCCTTTGCGTTTTATGTTATCTTCTTACAACCGTCGGTGTTATAGTTTTGATGGCTTCTTCTATTCCCTTTTTATCACAAATCGTAATAGGCCTATAAAGCCGCCTTTATAGCAATTCAAAAGCGATTAACGAGTGTGCGTAGATGTTGATTGCAATAGTTATCAGGTTTTTTCCGTGTTAAGTAGTACCCGTATATAAAGGGCGTATCTATCAATAGTAAAATCCTTTCTATTAATGTCTTCTTCTTCATCTTAGCATGTATTTCGCAGTTGCGTCCAAGCTGTCGTCAAACTATATTATTCCTTAGTAAGGTAAGCTCAGCGGTTTTCGGTAGATGGAGACTGTAAAAAGCAGATGGTTTGGCGTTGTTTCGTTAGGTGTCACTAAGCATTTTTACACCGCGCTAGCAAAACGTGTTTTCGAATCAATGGCCTCAAGCCGCATGCCCACATTAGAATTTTTAAAACAGTAACCAGAGGTCGAGAAGGTATTGGGAATTTTGTTATAAAGCAAATAAAATGATTGCTAATTCTCGAAGTTGGCCGTACTACGTAGCCGTTGAGTTTTGGTCAATTTACTCTAGATGGCGTTAGCATTAGCTAGCTGACTGATGCCTCTATCTTAGTATATATGTATGAGTTTCTCTATGGCTATCGTTCTGGAGCTCGGGGTACGCTTGGATGATGATTCTTGATTTCGGGAGTCTGGTAATTACAATGAAGCGACTGCCGTCTGACTATTGCAACCCTTGACATAGGAACGAGACCAACTAAATCATGGTCACGTTTCAAAAGTTTCAGAAACTATCCGAAACGTGCAGGTTTCCTCACGATGTCTTTCCCTCATCGCTGAACTTAAGGTAAAAATATGCATATAGATTTGAAAACTCCAGAGGTGCATGCTCGGATTCGAGCCACGACACGACCTTCCGTATGGAAGGAGCGTTCCTAACCACTGAGCTAGCATCGCTCTTCCTTTTTAGTGACATATTCTACACTTTTGTGTCAACTTTTGGTATTTTTTTAAATTAATACATACAGGTGAAATTCATAAACCTCCTTTTTGATTTGGCTTAGTGGAAAGAAGTGATATGCAACATGCGCCAAGCAATGCAACATGGAACGTGGAATATAATTTATACAAACTATAAAAGTATGGCAACAAACGACTATTCTAAAGGTTCATTTTAACGGCGCGTCATTATATTTACTCACTTATTGAGGGCATTATACTAAACAAACATTTCCCTCTAAAGAACATAGGTCTAATCTCAAAAAAAGTATACAAATAGCACCAATCAGAAAAATGTTTAATTTCATCATTATAATGCCCTCGATGACTGCCTCGGTGGTGTAGTGTTTAGGTCGCACTAGAAAGCGACGGCTGCGCAAAAGGTCCCGGGTTCGATCTCCGGGTCGGGCCAAAAATAAGTAGGAACCTAAGTTTTCAGTAAGAAGTTCTTAGCGTCAGCCCGGAGTCTGGAAGTTGGCGATCTTGTACCACCGTACAAGCCGTTGGTCCTGCGCCCAATCCCTCTCCGGTCGTGTCACTCTGGTGTCCTATCGGAATATGAGGGTAAGGGAATAGAGAGTGCGCTTGTGTTTGCGCACACACTTGAGCACTATAATATATCCTGCGTACGTGGCTGATCGTTGAGATTGGCTGCCGTAGCCGTAATCGGTTGGAGGATATTATTATTATTATTTAAATGCCCTCGATAAACCATTAAGACGGTTAAAAATCATGGTGTAGAAAAGACCATATGGAAGGCAGAACTCAACTTATACAGGGTGTATCTGTGACCATTTACATCCCTTTAACCACGTGTTCTACTAACCATTATCAACAAAATTTATTCTATCACTTTTGGAAATTCGCATGAAAAATATTCAACTTTTCATACAAAGTTGGTCACTTGACTTAGTCGTTTTGTATGAAAGTCGAAAAATTTTTCGATGAATTTCGAAAAGTCGTTGAACAAAACTTGTTCAAAATGGTTGGTAAAACATGTGGTTAAAGGGATGTAAATGTTCACAGATGCACCCTTTATATTATTTTTTTATTTTTTAGAATGTAAACCCAATCGGGGGAAAGGCGGTTTAAAGGTTGGCATCGCCCTTGGGACTCCACTGGTGTCGCGAGTGTCTATGGGCGGCAGCAATCGCTTACCATTAGGCGATCTGTCTGCTCGTCTGCCACCTAATACATAAAAAATGTATTCTAGTTTCTGTAGTCAATTATTACTAAAGCACTGATATTTTTACATTTGTAGGCCTCTGAACTGAGTACGTTTCCGTACGAAAATTAGGTCCCTGTATCCGATATTTGCTCTCAAGATTATTTACGAGAGTGTCACAGTAAAATTATTAACATCGGCGACGCAGGCGCACCAGTCCGAGTTTCCCAAATAACAGAGGTGTAGGTAATCACAACGCCCACTCCCGACTATTTCGAGCTAAGGAATGTGTACACCTTGCTGCTACCAGTCTATATTATTTGAATATCTCACCAGCTATTACAATAATAAAGACTAGTAGCTGGTATTCTGTCTTAGATTAATGAAGTGAATAAACTATAACAAAACTAACATAGATACATAACATAGATAGAGTAGAATAGGCCACCCTCACTCTTACCGAAGTGTCATAAAAGGCGACTAAGGTAAAGCTGCTGGCATGATCATCAGCGCCCAGAGAAGGAAAACTCTGCATTTATATCAAAACCCTCGCCAACCCGTCTGCCAAGCGTGGTGAGTATGGCAATTACCCCTCACGTGACTGAGGGAGGCCCGTGCCCCAGCAGTGGGGACTTAAATGGGCTGATGATGATGATGATGATGATGAAAACTAACATTACATATACTATAGAGCAAACATAAGCTATGTAATATACTATAAGGCTGTAATAGTTATCATTGCTCTATTGTGTTCTAAGTCATGAGTCTTATGTATAATTTATTTGGTTGCTATTTCATTATATTTATGAAAGAAAGTCGTGTCAGTTACACTATTAATAACTCAAGGACGGCTGGACCGATTTGGATGAAGATTGGTGAAGAGGTAGCTTAGAACCAGGGGAAGGACATAGGTCTTTTTGTTCAGTTTCCTGTGGGATAAACACAAACGAATACTATTCGGACAACGCCGCGGGCGAATGCTAGTTTATTAGGAAATAATATTTACTTCCATTATTCATCATAAATAAAATTAGTCTTAAGTTTTCATACTTCATTATAAGTGCAATAAAAGTATATATGTATTCATTCATTCATTATCTGAAGTATTTTATGTGTTCTCTACCTATTATTACAAGTATGATTATTTAGTGTATAAATACTGTGTTACCATTAAGACGATATGATAAAGCTGTTCTGCAATACAAAATATTTTTTTTTCTGAATGTCTATGCCTTTGTTGTCACGGCCCTAGGTTTCTAATTCAAGCGCATATCTACAGATTTTTTAATCTACTCGTAGTTAGTGCGCAGGGGCCTACAATGTAACCGTCCCGTATCTAACAAGAATATACCAACCTATCGCATTCAATCGTTCAACCCGACTACCAAAAAAACACGCTCTAAAAAGTACGAAACAAGAAAACTGTCTCTGCTGAAATAAATATGCCGTATTGCCGTGGTCGTATGCCATATTGATTTTATTTTATTATTATAATGAATCTGTTTTGCTACAATAGGTGGCATACGACCACGGCAATACGGTATAATAATTTCAGCAGAGGCAGTTTTCTTTTTTCGTACTTTTTAGAGCGTGTTTTTTTGGTAGTCGGGTTTTAGTTTTTAAACTTTATTTTTATTTAACATATTTTTAGTTATGTAAACAAAATTACATATTTGAAATGTGCTAAAAAAGTTCTTTCATTTGATGCGCCACACGGTACCGCCAAACAAAATTATTTTTTTAGTTCCTTACTCTTAGTCCCCTAGTGGGCGCTGTAGTCAATTTAGCGTGACGTCATGTAACCAGAATACAATCAAGACGCTTCTAACGACACCTCATTTGTTCAAATATGATAACTAGTTTAGAAGTTATGAGGGAACAGATGAACATACGTACATACAGGTCAAAATCATAACCCTACTTTTTGCTTCGCCGTAGTCGGGTAAAAAGAGACGCATACACAGCAAGTGTAAAAGGGACAGGAATAAAAATTTGGTCCTGAATTTCATTTGGTTGTAGGGACTTTGGTCAATGAATACATCGTGAGGGGTTTCACACGCTTTGAAATTTGTGGCTCATGCACTCCAGCAGTGGACGTGGTGGTGATTCCATAAGCATAGTTTACTCATGAGTTAAATCAAAGTTTATATGTACCTATGTTGTTATGTTACGTAGCGTTAATACATGCGTCTGAGTGCCAAGATGAATAAGTGTATATTTCTCAAGAATCTGCACCTTTAGCATTTGTCGAGGCGCCGATATTATTTTTACCTGAACACTCACTCGCTTCGTCACTTGACACTATTTGTGACGATTTCCACATACACGTTTCTTCGGTTTTCTTTTGTGCTTTTGAATAGTAAAGATGCGATTTGAGTTGAATTATGACACTGGAGCTATTTAATGATATCTAATGTCATTCAATTCTATATTTAAATAGACTAATTATTCCTTCGTTTCTTCTTCGTTGGGTTAGCATATCAACAGAATTCGTCAATCGAAAAAAAGTAAGTGATATAAGATTGATAGTGCGTTAAGTATGTTATGATGACGATGTCAAGGTAAAAAATAAAAGCTTTTTTGAAAAATCATGAACTTACCATCTACTTATTTATGATTTTTTTATTTGAAGTGTGTGGTCTCATTCCAAATTCCTACAGGTCTTTGATACTGCTATAGTTACATGCACTCGTCAAAATATACGTCCATATTGTTCTCTCGACAATTAATAAAGGAGACAAATTTTAGTAATCCAACGTCGGTTTGTTTGTACCTGTCACCAAGGCATGTCTGATGAACATTATTTAGGATCTTGGAACTGAAAAAGAAACAAAAATCAGCGATCTTTCGAATTTATCGATGTCGCAGTCAAGGCAGGTTAAATTTGCCATCCAATTGGACGCCTAGGGCGCTTGTTACAAGCCGGCACTCCAATCAAATGACTAAAAAACAGCAAAGCATGTCGTTGTCCAGATGTCCAACGTTTAACCAGATGGCTTAAAGTTTGTCGCCGCCGCCGTATTATAAGAATTATAACACTCAACCCATTTTTTTTTGTAAAAACTTGCAATCATCAGCCTCACAGAAAACCAGCGTGAACCAGCACTGTGCTGTGTTTCGCTGCGTGAGTGAGGGTACCGGAGGCCCAATCCGGGGGATAGGGGGGCTTAAAGTTTGGCAGCGCACTTGTGACTCCACTGGTGTCGCGGGTGTCCATGGGCGGCGGCAATTGCTTACCATCAGGTGATCCGTCTGTTCGTCCGCCTACCTATTACATAAAAAAAATCATAATCATAAATCTTTGTTGTTACTATTATCTGGCAATTTCATGTTTAACGCCTATTTTGACAATACTGCACTTCAATTTGTCTTATAATTCCACAAAAAAACGAAGTAATCGAACCATAACATTCACATACAGCTGTTATCGCTGCAGTCGCCATATTTGTTGTTATGATTACTAGCGCTGCAGTGGAGAAACGCACAAATAAATTTAAATCACATGGCTGAGCTTTCATTAGTCAATGGGTTGACTTTTAATACGCCAACCTCAACGTTTAACAAAACGTTGAGTTATTTTAGTTCTAAACTTAATCTTAACTATCAGCCTAGATATCCAATTGGATGCCGGCGCAACAAACGCCTTCAATTGGTTGTCTAATATAACCAGGGGCCCAATTCTCGTGCTCGTGATATTTATTTTCATATGACATATATCACTAAAACACAGTTTTTTTCAGGTGATATCCGCTATGTTTTCAAAATATCACGAGCACGAGAATTGGGCTCCAGATGGCTGCGACATCGATACAACATAGCGATTTCGCGTCTCCATGTGTTCGGACGCTGTGTATCAAAATCGCATGTTTTATTCGTAGCTGCTGCTACGACCTCTAACTCTATCGACCTTCCGAAAAGCAACTCTGCGGCATGGAATTTAAGGTAAATGCAATCAGTTTCTAAAAGCAGTAAGTCTGCTGTGATTCTAAGTGCGGTTTTCCGATAACTCGGGTGAGTCGAGTTGACGTCGATTTCCTTCGCACACTAGAACAGTAGCAAAATGCCAAATCAAATGCCACACTCGCTTGGGGTGCAGTTTACAGACGCCAGTAACGCTTTATCAGAGTAAATATAGTTCGGTCACATTGGGACAAACGCTTTACTAACTGATAATGTCAGATGTCACAATCGAGCTGTGTAATCAAACGTTAGCGTTTGTATATATATGATATAAAGCAACACATGTCGTTGTCATTTATCCATACTAATATTATAAATGATTATATAGATAATTGAAGAGATTGAGAGTAAAATTGGCTACTTTTTGTCTCTTTCTAACGCAAGCGAAGCCGCGCACAAAAGCTAGTGAAAGCATAATACGCATCAGCAGTATAGTAATTTAAAATCTACCGACTGAACATTTGAGAAAATAGTAATGCGAAAATAAGTAGGTAAATATAATTTTTCGGCACCGATATAATAACAAGTAGACGATTAACCACCGTCACATCAGAAAAAAAAGAGGGGCGAAAAAGTCCTTTAATCACGAGAAGCCAAGGGCCATAAGATGAGATATCAGATGTTGAAAATTTGTTTACAGTAAGGAAGGCTATATCCCGCCACCAACCCATGGTCCTTCCTACCGTCTCAGCATACGGACCGAATCTTGGGAGACGCTCACCAGGTACCTACTTGCTCTGGGCTCTTTCCCCGGTGTGTTTCTTCACTCTCTCATAATAATGTCCTCCAAACCGATATTTCGATCGCCGTGTGGTCCCCGGCAGAGGAAAGACGAGAAGAGAAGGAAAACTCTGCATTTATATCAAAACCCTCGCCAACCCGTCTGCCGAGCGTGGTGAGTATGGCAATTACCCCTCATGTGATTGAGGGAGGCCCGTGCCCCAGCATTGGGGACTTAAATGTTCTGACGATGACGATGAAACGATGTACGATATTTCGGTCATGGCGGCCAATCTCAGCGATCAGCCATCGACGAACATATTATAGTGCAAAAGTATTTTCGAAATAAGTACCCACTTATTTCGATGTGACACGACCGAAGAGGGATTAGGCGCATGACCAACGGCTTAACGTGCTTTCCGAGGCACGGGGGTTCCATAGACCGCCACCTTCCAGACCCCGGGCTAACACTGAGAATTTTTTAACAGAAAAACTCAGGTACAAATCGAACCCAGGATCCCAGGCGCAACCGTCGCTTTAAAGTGCGACCTACTAACCATTGCGCCACCGAGGAAGTCAAACTCCCTACACAGTCTATGTCCTGTCCCTTCTCACTGTCACTTCTCCCCAAATGGGGCGCGAAACACCAAAATACAAGCAACTCACGCTCGGGCCTTTCCACATCAATTGTCAAACTCCTTCCTTATTTCAAGCCTTTTATGTGCAAATGCACGCAACCGTCGAAAAGCTTCTTCGGATTGTACCATCTCTTGATGGTACACTCGTTCTTTCTCGCTCCTGTACCAGTCTATGAGCATCTGTTGCCGCTCCTCTTCATACAGCTGACATTCCCACAGAACATGGTCAGTTGTTAATTATTCCGGCACGTCAACGTATACTAGACCTCCTTTATCATGGAAGTGGGATTATGCCAAAAATACGTCAAATGGCTGAACAAATGTTCGAATAATCATTAAAGGTGACTACCTAGATTACTGTAAATAATGCTGTTGTCACATGTTAATATTATAACACCACCGACCTTCACAACCAATCTTCTACATTAAATAAAGTTTAAACCTTTGGCGTAGATACATTGTGTTAGTCATAATGTGTGTGTCCACACATACGCGGATTTGATCAGGTCAATCTAGAGTATATTATACGTCTGTACGTATTCACTTTAATGTGATTACCAAACATTGTTTTAGTAAAATAAGGCAAACGGATAGTGTGTTGAAGTTATCCATGCAGACGAGGCCAAAGAAAAGAAGACACTCAATTCAGACGACCCGTTTCGAGCAGTGGTAGTGAACGCTGCCTTTGGTCTAAGGGTTGCGGGTTCGATCCCCCCACACAGTACAAACATTTGTGTGCATGAAAATTTTTGGTTTGTTCAGTGTCTGGGTGTAATATATGTATTTAAGTATATATTTGTGTTCCTCTGTTGTCTGATATCCGTAATACAAGTGCTCAAGCTACTATGGAATCAGGTCAACGTATGAGATGTTGGTAGAATTATTATTATTATATTTAGAAAGAAAATAAAGTAATTTATATATATAAGAATAAGAATAAGAAATCATTTATTCGACTGCTGGACGTAGGCCTCTCCAATTGTTCGCCACCGTGATCTATCCATGGCTTCTCACATCCAGCTCTTGCCAGCCATCCTGTGCAGATCGTCCCCCCACCTAGCCAGAGGGCGCCCTATATTACGTTTGCCAAGACGCGGTCTCTACTCTAGAACTCGTTTACCCCATCGGTACCGTAAATGGGGCCCTCAAACTTACTACGCCATGAGGACCTGAAGTAGGTCTTGGGTCAAGTAGGAGCGAAGAATCGAAATTCCGTTCACTCGCCTATAATCGCTTTTCAAAATAGTTTACATATAACTAAATGCACAATCTTCATTTAAATCGCCCTTGGTTTCCAAATACGCGGCCATTGGTGCAAAGAAAATTTTCGGAATTTGAAACGGCCCAGCCGCCTGTGAGTCACGGTGTTTATTTCGGCGTGATTCATGTTTACTAGCTTCGATCTTAGCTTTGCGCGTATAAATAAATATTACAGAAATATTCTGGAGTCATCGCATTTTGGTGTTAATTTTTATCTCCACAAAGAATATTCGAGCAGCAAGACTTGACCTAATAAACACCATCTTATTCGATTTTTTTGGGACGTCTGTATATAAATAAGGCTAATTGCTTTACTTTCTTCTGGCACGTTTCTCAGTGGGCCATTGACGTGGAAGTGCTGATAGACTTAGTCTAAGTAATAACTCAAAATATGACGTGCAAAATATTGTCGTCTATATAAATCAACTAGCTTTTGCCCGCGACTTCGTCTGCGTGTAATTCGAATAAAAGCAAGGTCTTTATATATCTTTATAAATTATAGCCTATGTGTTATTCTGATCTATAAGCTACATTACTGTAAAGTTTCATTAAAATCCGTTTAGTAGTTTTTGCGTGAAAGAGGAACAAACATCCATCCATACATCCATCCAAACAAACTTTCGCCTTTATAATATTAGTAAGGATTTAAACTATTTGAGTCAATTATTTTGAAACATGTTCAATAATATTGGGTTAGGGAGCTTGAATAGAATAAATAAATAAGCTAAGATTATATGACATACATTTTCCTAGTACCTAAGGTATTTCCATTTTATATGGAAACAGCTGCTACAAACACCCTAAGGGACATTTTACATCGCGTATTTTGCTGAATTAAACAAGTAAGTAGATTTAAAATATCCAGAAATTCATTCCCTGATTCGATGTCGCAATGTTATAATGTCCCTACTTAATATAAACAAACTGTAACGTACAGTGGCGGACAGTTCAAGCTATACAAAACTGTCAAATTTCCTCAATCGATTTCGAACTCAATGTATAACAATATAAGGTTTATAATCGAATGAAGAAATTTGACAATTTTGTATACCTTGATGTGTCCGCCACTGTACATTGTATAGCAAAAAGTTTATTAAAATAAAATTGAAAAGGTCCCTCGGATCATTTGTCATTTTATCTCAAAGTGACTTAAATTCATTACAATCATTAAAAGTCAAATGGCAGCGCTAGAAGACCAAACAAGCAGCTGCAGCTGTTTTAACACCCAGTTCATCAATGTTAGGTTTAGTTCCAACAAATTAGAGCGTGCTATACATATACTTAAACGTTGTAAAAGAGTACGACCCATATTTATTTAAGGTGACGGGTAGGGCACACTAGCGACGCCAATCAATTTAAATTTTTAGCTACTAAACCGGATCTATTTTTAACAATTTCGTGGTCACTACCTCTGAGCAGACACTTAAACTATTAAATAAATAGTTTAAGTGTAATCATGCACAAATGTTGCGTCCGATTTTGTACGCGAATAAATTATTCACGCCTAAAGCGGCCACTTTTGGTGGTAATTCAAAATTCGAGTGTAAAAGCAGACCAAATAGTTAACTATAAGTATTAAATAAATAGTATAGGTGTTTGCCGAGAGGGTGTAACCCCGAAATTGTTAAAAATAGATCTGGTTTAGTAGCTAAAATTAAAATCCGATTGGCGTCGCCAGTGTGCCCTACCCGTCACCTTAAGTACCAGGTCGACCTGGGTTACATGAAGCCCAGTGCCAAGACTTAAAACCTATAATTTGTATCATCTTATCGTCTGTATCAGATCATGTAAGCTAGATTAAGCTGATATTAATATATCAACATATTATACCTGCAAAGAGGACGGTGTATCGATTAATTTCTCTAAGGAATAGAAGGCGAGTGGTGAGAACTGTGCCTACAGAAAAATACTCTTTTGACCTGTGTGAGGTTTAATAGTTAGGTTTTTTTTATTTACTTCTTGAGTCCTCCTGTTCTTCTTTTTTCCGTCTATTTCTGCAATGCAGAAGGTTACACAAGTCAGCTTGTGCACACGTATAATCTAAAGGCAAATCGCAGGTTTTGTTGTCAAGTAAACCGAAGCTTTAACCATAATCATTTATTAAAAAAAAAAAATAGAAAAATAAATAAAATAAATATTTATAAAATAAGGATCACATGTATACGGAGTGCCTCTTAGGTACATGACCAACTAAACTTTGTTATTATTTATTAAGTTCACTAACCCTATGTTTATAAGCGACTTTTTACTAACCCGTGGACTATGTTGTCTGAATAAATAAATTTGATTTGATTTGATTTATTGCATAATGTGGTTTTACAAGTATACAAGGATCTCACATTACCCTACAAGGGCACAGCAATTTCATACTTAATAATATTACAAAATACATTATGTTTTTTAAGAATAAAGGTTTGTTACATTTATATATTATTATGCCCAGTGCAACTACAAAGAACTCTTTTTAAATTTATTTATTAACCTACCTACCGGAGCAGGCTAAGTATACTTGTATATTTATTGTGGAAACTATGTGAAAGCAGAATGTTTTTTTTATTTTGAAATGTTACATACCTGATTTTCTATATTTTTTAATTTTAGAGGAAGTTTATTATACATTTTAATTGGCATGTACTATACTTCTGAGTACAGTTCCAACTTTGAAAATGCGAGTATTTTCACTTTTACTTCAAAATGTATAATGTTGTAACTTAAAATTGTATTTTAACGGATTACACTATCTGAAAAAGAAAAGTATTTTTCCAACCCTACATTCAAGACGTCATTGGAAATGGCACTAGAAATTTCTGATAAGTAAACACACATTTGCCAAGTAGTTTCACGGGATATTAAAACCGTGGTTTGGCGGAAGCTGGACGAAATGAATTTCTTAGATGTCTAGAAAATTCGGCATCCACCCACCTGCGGTACCTGACCCAATAGCTGCTATTTGTAGCTCCAAGCGTATTTGCCCTAATTTACTGAGATTTTACTAATTAATTAGGCCGCGAAATATATGAAAATATAAAATACCTATAGGCACTTTCCCCATTACCAAAGATTTTATTGAAATTAATGACCTACTTTAATCCTTCATTTTGATACTTTGATAATATAATACGGCTCATGTATTATTTTATAATCGCAATGGTTACCTATATGGGCAGATAAATTATTTATACATGAATAAAACTTATTATTAAGTTGCTTGGTTAAAAATGTATCTGTCATACCATTGACAGAGAGCCGGTTTCTGAATTGAGAATTAGAAGTTAGGCGCGATTTGAGCACAAAGTTTGACAGTTGAAGTATAACTCTACTGTCAAAGTTCGTGCTCAAGTCGTGCTTAACTTCAAATTCTCAATCAGAAACCGGCCCTCTGTCAATGGTATGACAGATACATTTTTAATCAAGCAACTTAATAATAAGTTTTATTCATGTATAAATAATTTATCTGCCTGAAAATGAAAATGAAATGAAAAATATTTATTTCGACCGTCAGTCCGCAATCATACCGATGAATTTAGCAATACTACGTCGATGGTCATACCATGGTATGATGCACAACATGTCAAGGCTTACAAGATACCATCTATGTTGATAGACCTTAGACTGCCTCGGTGGCACAGTGGTTAGTGGGTCGCACTTTAAAACGAATGATTGCGCTTGGGGTCCCGGGCTCGGTCCCGGAGTCGGGCCAAAATTTGTCCCTGAGTTTTTCTGTTAAAGAATTCTCAGTGTCACCCCGGAGTCTGGAAGTTGGCGGTCTTGTATGTGCCTCGGAAAGCACGTTAAGCCATTTTTCCTGCGCCTAATCCCTCTTCGGTTGTGTCATACTGGTGTCAAATCGAAATATGAGGGTACGGGAATAGAGAGTGCACTTGTGTCTGCGCAAACACTTGTCCTGTATCGATGGATGATCGCTGAGATTGGCCGTCATGACCAAAATATCGGTTTGGAGGACATTATTATTATTTTAATAGATGAATCAAATAGCATCGCGGGATTATGACATATCAGCTGCGCTCATAGTAAAATTATTTTATTTAAAAGGTCTAGTCAACCTGACAAACCCTCCACTTGTATTGGTCAACCTATTCGTGTTTTATTCAAAATCCGTAAATCATAGTTATTTACCTTTTTGTCTTTGTTAATCCTTAAATAATATGAGTAAGTTTATTTAATCTCTCTGGATCTAACTGATATTAATTTGACAGCATAGAGATTCTAAGTTCTTAACTATTAGCTGCATCTAATTATATGATCACCAAAGCATGTAAGATATTTAGATATAGTATATTTTAATGACTGGGTTGGCGAGGGTTTTGATATAAATGCAGAGTTTTCCTTCTCTGAGTGCTGATGATCATGTCAGCAGCTTTACCTTAGTCGCCTTTTACGACACCTCGGTAAGAGTGAGGGTGGCCTATTCTACTCTGCCGGCACCATACGGTGAGTATGGCAATTACCCCTCATATGATTGAGGGAGGCCCGTGCCCCAGCAGTGGGGACTTAAATGGGCTGACGATGACGATGATATTTTCAATGTAATAAGTGGCAGACCAGCAGACGGATCACCTGATGGTAAGCAATTGGCGCAGCCCATGGACACCCGCGACACCAGTGGAGTCACAAGTGCGCTGCCAACCTAATGTCAATGTAATGTAATGTCGTTTCTAGTGATATATCGATGATTTGGCAAAGTCGAGTGGAATAGCTCGGGCGTACGAGTCACTCGAGACGGTCGACGAACTTGCATCGAGAATGTTTTGTGTATTTCTAGACTATATATCTTATCTATCCGAAATGAAATGGTTATTGGACTGGCCAATGGTGCATTGAGTAGTGACCTTGCCAAATACGCAAAGGTCATGGGTCTCGATTCCCACCATAGACAAACATTCCTGTGATGAACACTTGCGTTTATTCAGAATCTCGATGTAATAATATTAATATTATTATTAATATAAAATATAAATTATTCATCTATTACACTCATTTAAATTCTTATTGGTTGTTCTAGGGGCTAGCACCAACACACTTCTTTATTTATAACTTATGTTTTTTTTAGTCTTATAATATTTAGATGTCAGTCAAAAAAATCATGTTGTGATATCCTGTCATTGGCTTTGAAATATGTATCATGTTTTGTCTTATATATTCTTATGGTTTTGCTGTTGGATATCCGAATAAAATAAATAAAAAAATATTGTATTGCGAATAATAGGCAGACGAGCATGCGGCCCACCTGATATTGATTATATTCGTAATTTCTCAGTTGCCTTAATAGTAAGGAAGAGTCAGGTGAATGTTGTATAAATCTGAGCAATATGACTTTGAACTTATGAAACATATTAACTAGTCAACTTCAATATCGGTTATATGGCAGTTATTCCAATATAAAAATGTTCTCTTATTATTGTTGGAGTTGGAGAGATCAACAATTAAGGAGTCAAAAAGGGGTTTGAATTGTGTATGATAGGTTGTAATTTATGACTTATGATAGCCAAAGACAGGTGTTCATTTATTTATTTATTATTCACACACCTTATAAGCTAACAGAAATTAATCCAAAACGCAGTATAAGGTTAGGATACATTATTACATTACATTCAAGTTCATGAGTTACTTACGGATAATTTACAATAAAAAGGCAGAAGAATACAATCCTTGTCAAATTTCCTCTTTCTTGGTACGAACTGCTAAGGAATGGAACAACTTGCCGGCTTCTGTATTCCCAGAGAGCTACAATTTGGGTGTCTTTAAGTCGAGAGTGAATAGGCTTCTTCTGGGTAAGCACGCTATATCTTAGACCTTATTGTCACCATCTTATTGTTTCCATCAGGTGAAATGAGGTCAAGTGCAAAACCATTTAATATATAAAAAAAAAGAAAAAAATACATTAAAATAAAAGAAATAAAATAGGCGCCAGATAATATCAACATAAAATAGCCCAAATTGTCAGTATCTGAGTCAAAAGAAGCAATTAAAAGTACATAAATAGACAGTAAATCAACATAAATCAAATAGAATTAAATTAGATTTTTTTAAATAAAGTGTCAATAGTGTTAAATATGTTCATTATGTCAAAAAACCACGGTACTTGTAGCAGATTTAAAGTATGAAGATACATTACTAGCTAGGGGTATTATGATAGATATTCTTTATTGCACAAAAATACAGGTACATGGGTTTCAGTAATAAAGACATTTCAACAAGGCGATCTTATCGCTTGTAGCGATTTCTTCCAGAAAACCTTTGTATAGACGAGAGAAATAGGGTATTGGTAAAGGGGGTAATGCAATTTAAAGCAGTTTATTAATTGAAAAATTTACATTTTTTTATACTACGTCGGTGGCAAACAAGAGTGCGGCTCGCCTGATGGTAAGCGATTACCGCAACTTCCATTACATATTTCGAAATACTAATAAGTATTTCGAAATATGTAATGTTAACTTTTGAATATGAACTTAAAGATCAGCCTTTAAGGTGACGGGTAGGCACACTAGCCGACGCATCGATTTCAATTGTTAGGATACTAAACCGGATAAATTTAAACTCTTTCGGGGTTACAACTCTCGGCAACACACTGATACTATTTATTAAATAACCAAGCAACACATGTTGTGTCCAACGCGAGGCTACGCGAATGATTGACACCACAAGCTGGCCACTTGGCGTGAATCAATTTTTCTCGTACGAAAACGGACCCAACATTTGTTGCATGTTTATTTAATAAATTAGTATAAGCGTTTGGCCGAGAGGCACACAGGGATTAAAATCCTAGGACCAACAGGACGTTAAGTATGAACTTACATTAGATTAATCACTATTTATAATTATTGGCTGACCGGATGGCCGAATTGGTAGTGACGCCTCTTACGCCAAAGGTCGTGGGTTCAATCCCCACCCTGGACAAACATTCATGCGATGAACACTTGTGTTTGTTCAGTGTCTGGGTGTAATATATGTATTTAAGTATATATTTGTGTTCCTCTGTTGCCTGATATCTGTAACACAAGTGCTTAAGCTACTTAGTACGGAATCAGGTCAACGTATGAGATGTTGTTAGAATTATTATTATTATAATCAAATTAGTATTATACACTAGTATTATAATAAATAGCTGTAGTCTATAGTCCTGTGAATTATTCGATGCATATCATCGCATCGCTGACAAAGTCCATCAGCGTGCAGTCTGTGTGTGTAAGGAATAGAACTCACTCGACCGAGACGAAATGGATTGAGGTTATAAATAAACAGTTTATTTTCAAATAATGCGTGGATGCATGGAAAATCCCTACGTTTGCAAGATTTACGCGTTTAAGGTGACGGGTAGGGCACACTAGCGACGTCAATTGATTTTAATTTTTATATAAATGCAGATGCATTTTATATAACTCTGCATTTTATACAAATGCAGAGTTTCCTTCTCTGGGGGCTGAATGATCATGCCAGTAGATTTACCTTAGTCGCCTTTTACGACACCTCGGTAGAGTGGAGGGTGGCTGGTCTAGTCTGCCGGGGACCACACGGCTCATCAGTTGCTTAAGGTGACGGGAAAGGCACTCTAGCGATGCCAATTGATTTTAATTTTTAGCTACTAAACCGGATCTATTTAAACAATTTCGGGCTACAACCTCTCGGCAAACACTTTATACTATTTATTAAATACCAGCACACATATTTGTGTCAACGCGTAGGTACGCGAAAATTGATTGACACCAAAAGCGGCCACTTTTGGCGTGAATCAATTTTTCGCGTACGAAAACGGACCCAACATTTGTGCATGGTTATTTAATAAATAGTATAAGCGTTTGCCGAGAGGCACACACGGGTATTAAAATCCTAGACCAACAGGGCGTTAAGTATGAACTTACATTAGATTAATCACTATTTATAATTATTGGCTGACCGGATGGCCGAATTGGTAGTGACGCCTCTTACGCCAAAGGTCGTGGGTTCAATCCCCACCCTGGACAAACATTCGTGCGATGAACACTTGTGTTTGTTCAGTGTCTGGGTGTAATATATGTATTTAAGTATATATTTGTGTTCCTCTGTTGCCTGATATCTGTAACACAAGTGCTTAAGCTACTTAGTACGGAATCAGGTCAACGTATGAGATGTTGTTAGAATTATTATTATTATAATCAAATTAGTATTATACACTAGTATTATAATAAATAGCTGTAGTCTATAGTCATATGAATTATTCGATGCATATCATCGCATCGCTGACAAAGTCCATCAGCGTGCAGTCTGTGTGTGTAAGGAATAGAACTCACTCGACCGAGACGAAATGGATTGAGGTTATAAATAAACAGTTTATTTTCAAATAATGCGTGGATGCATGGAAAATCCCTACGTTTGCAAGATTTACGCGTTTAAGGTGACGGGTAGAGCACACTAGCGACGCCAATTTATTTTAATTTTTAGCTACTAGACCGGATCTATTTTAAACAATTTCGGGCCACCAACATCTCGGCAAACATTTATACTATTTATTAAATAACCATCCACAAATGTTGGATACAACGCGTACGCGATTAAATTTATTCACACTATAAGCGGTCACTTTTAGCGCTGATCAATTTTTCGCGTACAAAAGCGGACCCAACATTTGTGCATAGTTATTTAATAAATAGTATAAGTGTTTGCCGAGATGTGGTAGCCCCGAAACTGTTTAAAATTGATCCGGTTTAGTAGCTAAAAATTAAAATCGATTGGCATCGCTAGTGTGCCCTACCCGTCACCTTAAGCAACTGATGACATGTATATGATCTGTTAATGTTATGTATCGTTTTCATACATTTTAGTGTTGATAATTGAAGTATGTAACATGAGATAGAACTTTACATTGAGAAACCTAAAATCTTGGCTCAGGACTCAACAACAGCTTAAATTATATTGTGCCATTATGAATAAGGCACACATGAATGATAAATTCATACCACAAACCAGTAATTTAGCTGTTTTTGTAATTGACAATATAACCAACATAATGGACGGCTACGACTTAGGGACCTACAAGGGAAGAGCGTACTCTTTTTAAAAAGGCCGACAACACATTAGCGATCTCTCTGATTTGGGAGATATTCATGGGCGGCGTTGATTACTTCCCATCAGGTGACTCGCTTGCTGGTTTGTTCGCCTCTAGCATAAAACAATCAACAATGATATACAGGGCTATTACCATTTAGCTCTAGAAGATTTTAAGTTCTACAGAAACTAATAAAGACGTTAATGTTTCCACTTCTCCGTATAGTCATGTGCGGTTCGATAAGTCGATTTCGCACTTAATAAAGTTATTTTCAACTCACCGATCGTAAAATGCGTTGCCAACAAAAATAGGAGGACATTAAAATGCAGCATTCCCCTTGCGATGAGATACATATTGCAACGCTGTTCATAGTAAACGCATTAATAACAAGATATATCGTAAGGTCGTAAAGCAAAAAGTATCAGCCTATATACTGTCCCACTGTATCATAGAAATCAAGTTTAGGTTTAATTGCGAAAACGCTTGCCAAATGTGGATTGGCGATCACAAACCCGAGCTATGTTTGAAAAATTTGAAACATACTTTTTCTCGACCCGGGAATCGAACCCAGGAATCCGTCATCACAGCCCGGTACTTAAACCACTAGACCAACAGGCTGTCCCTAGTATTGGTCGTATCAAGAGATAATAAGTCTACGGTTGTACCGACAAAGGCCGCTTTGGCACTTTTGTGAGGCCAAGCCGCCTCTATTGCTACTCACGTACAATGGACCGTAAGAGAGTAAGTGCAGAAATAGGAGTCCACCTTTCAAGTACGTTGAGCCTACAACTATCTCTCTCTCCTCTCACATAGAGAACATAAAATAGTACCTAATACAGAGAAGCACTGCTACCTACCTACATTGCGAGATAAACCGGCTACGCACTCATACATGCGAGCTTGCTTACAGCTAGTTTCGGCAGTAATGACAGAGACAAATGAGCGGGAGAGACATGACATGATGTACCCCTGTACTCGTAACTATTACGAACTCAGCGACTTCAAGATCAACTCTAGCTGACTTTCCGTGTTTACTTATTTTGTGTAGCGAGCTTTAAGCGAATCACTTTAATGGGAACAGCACGAGCACGCTCCGAGAGTTTGGCTCGTGCTCGGCTTATGCTAGGCTTATGCTCGGCTTATGCTTGGCTCATGCTCGGCTCATGCTCGGCTTATGCTAGGCTTATGCTCGGCGCATGCTCGGCTCATGCTCGGCTCGTCTAGCGTAGACTCAGTTATTGATCTAAAGTGGAATGTTAATGTTGTTGTAGTCTGAAAATTTCCAGCTAAAAATATAAAACTGGTATGCGACGGATTTATCTGTTCTAATCCCTATCTTAAATATTTATAAAAGGTGAATGAACGAAAATAGAGTGATAGACTTGTAGATTTTATCTCATTGAACTTTCGTTATGATTAGGCCAATCGTAAAGTAAAAGGATACGAATCATATCACATTATATAGGTGAAGTTTATGTATACGAGTAGGTAATAGGTAGTGCTGTGAAGCCTAGATACTAACGCTTAAGAAAGAGATCAAGCTCCTTGTGGTTGAACGAAAGATCTGGAGGAAGATCCTGTGACCACAAACACTGGATGGAACCTAGAGAAGGAGGAAAAACTGGGAGCTACAAAACCTGGTGGTTGAGCCTAATATCATCGGCGAAACTAAGGCTTGGCCACCTCGAGAGAATGGGAGAGGATCGTGCAGTAAAAAGAGCGTACCTGGGACGGCCAAATGGTCGAAGGCCAGTTGGCCGTCCAAGGTACAGATGGAGAGACGAGGTCGAAAAGGATTTGCCGACACTTCTGGCTTTTAGTTAGTTGATAGGTAGGTATGCACGAAGCTGACACCCTATATTAACAGATAGATACCCTCTTGAACCGCGAGTAACACAGCGGATCATGTATCGGCTTTCTTCTATACATTCTAGAGTATACATACTTGAAAGATATATTAATCTATGCAAAAAGGTTTGAGGTCTTAACTCTCAGGGTTAGGGACTCGTAATTTATTGCTAAGGTGAAGTATTGACGAAATTAGATTTGTATTCATTGTGGCTATTATGAGGCATTTCAAAAAAAAGTACAACGAATTCATAAAGAAAACTATTATGAATTTTTTGAAACAAAATTATGTTCATATTTTTGTAATTGCTTAAAGTGGCAACTTTAGAGACAATAACATGGTTTTGGCTAACAAAGGTTAATTAATAAATATAGCCCTTAATCTCATTTTATTTGGGGATGTAAAAGACTATTGGTCCATTGATAGCTAATATGAAAGTATTGAATACCAGCAAAAATTGAATCCGCTCAAATATTTTGCCGCCCTGTTTCCTATACTTTTGGACTTATTTTGACAGATGCAACATTTCAAAATGAATTGAAGTGTTCATTTGAAAGTCAGTTTAGCCAACATTATTAAAAACTAAAGTATTCGTTTTGAGCTTCTAAAATTCATTAGCAAACGCAAAGTCTTCATCTTTCAGTTCCACACACTTTTTTCCTGACTTTTCCGACGATGTATTTTTGCAACGGTCACTTCCCTGTTATATTAATATTCTCAGTTCGATGTAAGGCAAGCACTCACCTGCGCGGCGCACTCACATGCACGTTCTCTCCTAAATAAGACTCAAGCCTACATAAATACACCTTTTCATCCTGAGACCAATGATGAGCAGTTCATACACATGCACTTATTGTCATCTATTTGTAGTTATCTCTAGACGTGTGTAACTCTTTACTGAAACGACTCAGTGGTCCGGCTGAGTCGGACCACTGAGTCGTGTCAGATTACACTGACACACTGATAGATATCGTTTCAGATTACATTGATACACTGATAATCGTTTCAGATTACACTGATACAATGTTCCGAATCTCAAATGTTCAAATTGATTTCGTGGTAAATTGGAACGCGATAGTAATATCACTCACTGATACGGAGGAGCTGAATGATCCAAATGAGCGGAATGATCCTACTGACCGCAATAATCCGAGTGAGCCAAATGATCCGAATGAGCGGAATGATCCGCGTGATCCAAATTATCCGAATAAGCGGAATGATCCGAATTCAGAGCGAAACAGTAAGCCATGGGCTGTCCGGGGTGAATTGGTAAAAACGTCTTTCCACGTTTTACGCGGGGAAAAGAGAGAGGTATTATATTACATGGCACAGCAGGAGGGGATCGATTATTAATTTGTAACAAATCAATTAATCACGGATCTATCTGAGAGTTGATGTTGCAAATGATTCAAATGAAGCGTTTCACTGTTCTGCATCTTTGCACTGATTCAGATGCAAATGTTCCAATCTTTTGAAAGATACGTTATTGTCAGGTCTAGTTATATGGGTGTTATTCCAAGTTGCGTCCAAAGCAACCGTTGTGTTGCTCGGGAGCCTCGGAAACCTGGCGTTACCAAAGTTACCTTCGTTGTTTTTGATAAATTAATAATAATTACCAAATACAATAAATTAAGACAACGTTACTTACATTGTATCTCTGTATACCTAGATTTTAAGTTTTGTTTGTGGTGCAATAAAGAGTATCTCTCTATTTATCTATCTATCTATTGTCCTGGTACCAAACTAGGGTTGTTGATTTGTTTCATTAACAAAGATTGGTGTTGGTCGAGGAATCGGATCCACGATCCTTGCGTCTCAACCGACGCTCAAACCACTGCGCCTTCTGACTATGATCCAGCATTTTTTGAAGCGACTGCCATCGCTACCGTCAGACCGGGAAATCAGACAGAATTGAGCATGGTTACATATTCAGAATCATTTTGCAAAAAAATCCAGTTGATATTTTGAAGATCATTAATAATATATTGCCTTACGGTTTTACACCACTTAGAGAAAAATGGGAAACTGTAATGTTGCAACTCGTGAATTCTGTTGGTTCTAGAAATTAGGAAGGACAGTCGCAGACAGACTAGTCTTTGTAAATATACTTTTATTATGCTCATCAATTTCATATTGTGGCCCCTTCCGGCCACACAACTAAGGTTCACAACCAGTTGCCGAAAAAGAACTAACATACTTATGTTTAAAGACATTTATTCCCATTAAGAATTTACATAATTCACTTAACATGAGAACAACAAAATGTGTGATAACAATAAAAATTGTCTCTGACAAAATATTGCTACACAACACTTGAGTTCCTAAACCTGGTGCCAAAGACTTCCATACGGGAAGTCATAGGTTCGAATCTAAGCATGTAGGTAGCTCTGATTGTCTGATGTCGTATTCGTATAGGGACTTAATAAAATAGTGTTTTTTTAGACAAAAATCTTTATTGAAACTAAATATATATATATATATATATATATATATATATATATATATATATATATATATATATATATATATATATATATATATATATATATATATATATATATATATATATATATATATATATATATAGATATATGTTACTGTAAAAGCTCGAACTACGGTCAATCTTAAGATTTTAGTGTAAGTCTTAGGATTTACCGACTTGAGTTGGTAAATGTAAGTATTTCTGAAAACGGGATTATTTTTTTGGGCTTTTACCATTCGAATTCAGTATATGCTAGGTTTTACCCCTGTCAGCTGGTAGATGTTGGTTTTAGGAATAAAATATCAGGTACTTTCAGTCTTACATTTTGACCCACTTTCACATTTGGATATTTATCAGCTGACATTGCTTTCATTTTTTCAGCTTAGTTTTTCAAATTAAAGTTTGCTTTTGTTCTTATTGTCTGAACAGATTATATCTTCTTTAGTATTGGATTTTGTTCGGCTTGAATAACGCTTTCTGTCTCTGAATCGGTATGGTATTGAATTGTTACATCGATATTGTCTGTTATTTGCTTTTCCTTCGTCTGTTCCATTACAATCATTTCGTTTACTTGTGTTTTGTTCCTCACATTGTCATTGTTTATATCCCCTTCTGCCTCACTATCAACAAGGTTGTCTTCCTTGTCCTTTTCGTCATTTGTTTGGGAACTCAACATATTCTCCAAATCTTCATCATATTCCAATCATAGTCCAATCATATCTCTACGAATGGCTGACGTCGCAGTGCCCATTTTCATTGGACTACCAAACATTGCTTCGTAAGGGGAGCATTTGATTCCCTCGTGATTTGCTCGATTTTTCATGAATTTCATGAATGATAATTTCTAGCATTCTGACCATTTTGACATCTGATTGGTTTCCATCCACGTAGGGAGCATATTTGCGATGTCTTGATTGGCACGCTCCACTGATCCTTGACTCTAGCTAAGTCTTGGCTTTTCATGTACGTTTTAACATCTGGCCACATAGAGCATAAGTTTTCAATTATTTGATTACTGAATTCCCGACCATTATCGGAATGAAGGATGTTCGGCGCTCCAAAAGAGATAAAAATATCCAGTAGATGATATGCGACTTCAGTTGCCCGTTTAGTTTGGAGTGCACGAAGGATTACGAATTTAGTGAGCATCCTCGTTCTTCCACCGTGTCCAACAGCAACATGCGTTTCTTCGAGATTGTTAAATAAATCGTCGTAACAAACATAATACTTGATTTCTCCATTATCTTCCTTCATTGGCGCAATCAGATTTTCTTCTCCGCCTATGGTCAAAATATTATAGCGCTTTATACGGCTGTAATGAACAGCTTCCATCTTTTTAATGTTCTTTGCAATTTTTACTTCCTCCAAACACCTTGCGTACTTATCCTTATCGAGATAAAAGTGATTACCTATCTTGTTTGCCACGAGCTCGTCCATTATTTCATAAAATCTATGTTTTATACTCATTTTGATTTGATTCACAAATAACTTTTACACACGGGTATTAGTCCGACTGCCTACGAGTATGAGTCGATGCGCTGAACACGTCATGACAAGATTTTTTTCAACATTTACCGTGCATTTAATGAAAATCCTAAGATTTGCCAAGTGAATGGTGGTAAAAGAGCGAATCGCAAATATTTTTGAACATTTACCATTAAGTATTGGTAAATCTTAGGTTTTACTGGAAAATCTTAAGATTTACCGTAGGTCGAGCTTTTACAGTAACATATATATATACTATCAGTCTTTCTCATATCAGTGTATAATTCCTAGTTACGTCCAAAGCTGTCGCTTCGAAGCCCGAGGTACGCTTAGACCATGATCCAAAATTTGGAGAATCTGGTAATTAGAATGACTTCCACCTGACCTTTGCAACTCTTGGACAGGATAAACATCATGTTACACGATTCAGAAACTATGTTAACGTGCAGGTTTTGTCACGATGTTTTTACTCAGCGCCGAGCAAATTGTAGAAACTCGCACATAGATTTTAAAAATATTTGTGGTCTTCCCTTTCCATTCCATTCCCCAGGAGAAAAAATTATGGCCGTCATCTTGCTACATGGGGACTCTATAGTAAAGTATCAGCCTATACTGGCCCACTGCCGGGAAAAGGCCTCCATCATAGAAATCAAGTAATCGCTACTATGATGGAATAAGGCTTAATCACCACGCTTGCCTAATGCGGATTGGTGATCACAAACCCGAGCTAAGTTCGAAAAAATTCGTAACATACTTTTAGCTCGACCCGGGAATCGAACCCAGGACCCCGAGATCCCTGCCCGGTACAGGTTGGAAATCTAACTCTAACCAAAACCCCTGAGGTATCCATCTCGCAATAACGGTCGAAGACCAGGACTAGACCGTAAAGGAAAATTTGTGGCCTGCGTCAACACTGTCAAAATCCTCCTTCTCATTTTCATTTTCAGTGTGTCCACGATGGTACCGCGTCCCGATTCCGCGGCTGGCGCAGGTGGGCGCGCATTCGGTTATATCCGTACCTGCGCGAAGTGGGCCGACCTCGCTGACTCACGCGCCGCATCCGTTGGAAATATTAACGAGTGAAGCGTCAACACCACAAGCTTAGGTTTCCGATCTAATTAGTTGGTATAAACTTTATCATCCAACTATGTATACTTAAGAGTTGGTACTTCCTAAATATGAGAGCAACTTCCCCTAAGATAGGATAAAATCACGAAAAAAGCAAGGATGGAGAGTTAAATTCATAGATTTTTCTTTTATTATATCGTCTTAAGCCTTACACAAAGTTTTAAATTGTCTAAGTCTTAAGAGTAAGCTCAAAGATTTTAATTTTATTTTATCGTCTTAAGCCATAGCGCTTATGTCAAAAGGATTTTGTATAAGTGATAAGACAGGTTATACAGTGCGAGCTGCTGCCTATCCAATAGACAGCTATTCGGCTTGTCTACTCGTACAAAACTGTCCTACTATCCACTTAGCACGTGCGAGTCACTCGTGACGTCAACACAGTGCGAGTCACTATCTTACGATAGCTTGCACTATGTAAATCAGTCTTTACATGGTAATTAGCCACCATACCTAAATATAATTAGAACCATAAGCTTATTTGCCATTTGGTGTAAAATTAAACCAAAGTTACATGTAAAAGTTACCATCAGGAAGTCTTCGGCTTCTTACTTATTCCGCTGGCTCAGCGACCCGAAAGAGAAATCTTCAGCTAGGTTCATTGAATTTTAATCAGCGGCAATAAGTAACGCCGAAGCCAAATGACAATTATAAACACGCTATGACGTGCGTAGGCGCAATGCTCTTGCATTTCAGCGGACGAAAAAATAGTAGCTCAGTTTCTTGCGTGTTTTTTAATTGTGACATAAATATGTATTCTAGAGCGATGGTAGCTCAGTGGAGTAAGAACGCGCCTTCCAAGGAGGATCGTCGTGGCTCAGATCCAGGCGTGTACCTCTGGATTTATCAAATCTACATGCATATTTCTACCATGAGCTCGGTGGTAAAGAGAAACATCTTGAGGAAACCTGCACGTTTCCGATAGTTTCTGAAACGTGAAACCATGATTCAATTGATCTGGTTCCCCTGTTGAAGGGTTGCGAAGGACAGATGACAGTCACTTCATTGTCTCCTAATCCGGAATCATGGTGTAAGGATACCCTGGGCTTCAAAGCGACACAAAGTTGATCGGGGTCCATTGTCAAACTATGGTAAAAGTCAGACGGAATACTCCCTATTGGAATACGCCCTCTTGGTCTAGTAGTTAAAGTACTGGGCCGTGATATCGGGGTCCTGGGTACAATTCCCGGGTCGAGCAAAAACTACGTTTCGAATTTTTCTAACATTGCTCGGGTTTGTGATCATCAATACACATTAGGTAAGCGTGGTGATTAGGCCTAATCCCATCATAGTAGCGATGAATTGATTTCTATGATGGAGGCCTTTTCCCTGCAGTGGGACAGTACCATCGTTTTTCCTGGTTTCCATAATACAAGGAAAAATCTTAGTTTGGGACCAGCACAGTGTATGTGATTTTGTTTCAATTTGTTTATTTATTTCCAAATGCATATAGTGAACTTGTATGAGTCTGTATCCAGATATATTTCGATGATTATTCATATCCAGTAAATTAGAACATTACTGCGCGACGATCGAATTATGAAGCTATTTTCCCGTTATAAATGAGTAAGGAAATTATTCATCCAGGTCATGAATTTTCTAGCTCAAACGACTCGTATCCTATCATCCTATGAAAGTCGTTTAAGATGGAATTGATGGACTGGAGTTATCTGTTTATTCTATACTAACAGTCACCATATTTTCAATATGTCTTGTTGACGCTTCATATTCTTTGTCTACTTATTATTTGATTAATTTCTTCAAACCATTGAATCATGTTTTCAAAACAAGATTTATCATAATTTAGCGAAGAGAGTTGTAGAATCCTAAGCATTGACCACCGACTCGCGTATAGATTACCTACAAGATGTAATATTATATTATATAGTCATAGGTGGCAGACGAGCAGAGGGATCGCCTGATGGTAAGCGATTGCCGTCGCCCATGGACACTCGCGACACCGGTGGAGTCACAAGTGTGCTGCCAACCTTTAAACCCCCCCTTCCCCCCGGATTGGGCCTCCGGTACCTTCACTCACGCAGCGAAACACAGCGCAGTGCTGCTTCACGCCGGTTTTCTGTGAGGCCGTGGTGTCACTCCGGTCGAGCCCATTCATGCCGAAGCTTAAAAAAATTTAATTAGCTTAGGGGTTGAAGTATGAAATTGCCGATTTGTATTGAGATTTTTGGAAAGCTGTTGTTTCCATACAATTTTTAAATGTGCTTTAATGGACATTTTTAAGGTACATTTAAAAAAAGGTATTCAGAAACAACATTGTTTACTTAAAAAGTTACGAATAATTAAGGCGACAATTCTCCCTAACAAAAAAAGAGTCACTTTCAAGATGTTTTTTGTCTGCATCAAGAATACAATATTGTCTAATCTGCTACATTAAAGTCTTAGAAATATGGCATTAAATCAAAATTAAAAGCATTATACATTTTTTTTTAGTTATTATTGAAATTATTAACCTTGCTGTGTCTAGAAAAAAAAACGACATTTCATACTTCAACCCCTATTATTTGATTTTTAGTTTTCTAACCAATAAGAACGTCGTGGAATTGTTCAAGATACTTCCTCAAGAAGACGCAGCTCAATGGAAATTGTCTATTGTTGTAGCTGGCCATCAATGGGACGCGAAGATCACTTGCCATCAGGGACTCTACATGCTTCCACGTAGGAACGTTTATTTTCTCTTTACATTATAAACAATCTTGTGTTTATTCGGTTTATGGGTGTAATGATGTATTTTATTAATACTGAAAATACATAATTACATCCATAAACTTCTAATTTCTCTGTTGTCTGATATCATAATTTGCTAAAGCTGACTTAGTACTGAATTATGTCAACCTACAAGATTTTGTATAAATCCGTTGTCAGCCAAGAGGTAAATTAGCTTAGGAACTGAGCACGAAGAGACGAAGAACAGGTGCTCGTCATCTCCTTTCTGCTGGTAAGACCAGTTAGCTAAAGGTACGAGGTTATCGACCCCTAGCGTGGGAAGCGCTGAGTCGGCTCTATCATCTCCTTCTTCACTTCACCGTAATAATCCTATTTAGCCCTGGTACTATGAAATTTTCCAATCTAAATTTTCTTTGAATATGTGTGCACTCAACTTTTTTAAATCCCTTGTAGTGTAGACATAATGCCACCCACATTTCTGACTCACTGTGAGTGTATTGGGAATGAGTGACAGTTTTTTATGGAATGAACGAAACATTCTGGAAACAGATTAACATCATTGAAATGTAAGAGACATTTTTACTCTCACAACTATTATGAAAAAACGTCGGTTAAGAGTTTTTTTTTAGAAGCATGTAAATATTTGACAAAAATTATATCCAAGCGAGATATAATAAATAAATATTTCACAACATCACATACATTGATCTGATTCCGAGATAGGTAACCTGTGTTACGGATATCAGAATTAACATTGGGATTACAAATATACAGGGTGTATCTGTGAACATTTACATTCCTTTAACCACGTGTTCTACCGGTTGGTACAAAATGGTTGAACAAATGTTGTTCAGAATGGTTATACTGAACAACATTTGTTCCACGACTTTTCGAAATTCATCGAAAATTTTTTCGACTTCCTAAACAAAATGACCAAGTCATGTGACCGACTTTGTATGAAAAGTTGAAATTTATTCAAGCGAATTTCCAAAAGTGATGGGACAATTAGTAGAACACGTAGTTAAAGGGATGTAAATGTTCACAGATACACCCTGTATACATATAAGTAATACTTTTATTTTGTTAATACATACTTGTAATATATAGAAAAACCCCGCTATATTTCGATTTACAGATAGAACTAAATGTATTCAGAGTTTTAAAAATGGTAGTGAAAATACCAACCACTCTGCTGTTTGTTTATATAATCCAAAAATATAAAATACAAATTATTTTGCTTGTTCTTAAATGGAAAAAGGCATGAAGTGCCCTAACGGACCGTAGGTTTTTTTATGTGACAGGTGGCAGACGAGCAGACGGATCACCTGAAGGTAAGCGATTACCGCCGCGATGGACACCCGCGACACCAATAGAGTCATGTGCCCTGCCAACCTTTAAGCCCCCCATTAGGTATTTTGCCAAATTTAGGATAGTTGTTTTAGGATTTGGTTTTATTCACCAAACAAATCAAATTCATGATTTTAGCACGTGAATAGTCATTTTGAATGATCAACTATTTCCTTTCATGAAGCAATTTACCTTTCATGAAGGTAAATTGCGTTATTGTACCTATCTAGTTCCGTCAAGTCCGGGTAACCGACGGGGCTCATGCGATCCCCTCTCGGAAGGCAACCCCTGATGTAGCTCGTGCTGCTGTTAAATTAGGTGTGACCTTCGGTAGCTCTGGAGTTTCAAATAAATCCAAGGATTCGGGAATAAGTACTTCAATATTTATAATCTCCTTAGCCATGTCTTTACACCCATCACAGTCGTCGAACATTCATCTTCTATCTCACTTTCCGTCGTTATTCTAATTCAAACATCGATCTCTTACACGTTCCTTGCCATGCATTCACCGATCACCAATCCCACCAGCCCCGTGAAACCTTTACACTTCCAGTACGACTTGCTTGAAATGACACTGCAATCTATCCATCGGACCATTGACTGGACCGATGAGTCATTTGGTGGATACCTCTCGCTGGCTCGCTGAGGCAGGGTCACAATCTAAGGGTCGTAGGATCCATTTTCACTTCGTGTATCTACATCTTCATGTTCTTGTGTTGTGTTCTTGTAATCAGTGTCTGGATGTTATGATTTTAAGACAGCGTTTTATTTTAACGATTGGAGAAGCTTATTGAATAAAAGTATAAGTCTCAAATAATAGCAAAATACAATCGATTTATAATGTTTTTCCGCATTAGTTAGAGTGAAAACTCCTGCATCACAGTAGATTATCATTAGATCTACAGTAGGTACTCACTAAGTGTTGGATGTTAAAAATAGATAATTATTATTTTCGTCACTGCAATTCATGCCTATGAGATTTAAAGGTTTGAGTTTATGATTTAGTTTTAAATAAACATGTCTGCCCTTATGAATCTATGTCTTTTATATTTCCTTTACTTTTGATACTATCTTCTATTGCCTATTACTAGAACAGTTGCTTTTGTAGTTGTGGTTTTCTAGTATATGTGGTGTGAATAATTACTAAAAAGTATTTTCTTTCATTGGCGTGCTTTAGGGATACTAAGCTAGGTACATTAGGCGGACCAACAAATACATTGAATAAATAATATTTGTAAACTTAAGTAGTAAGTACCTAAATGTAGACGTGTGTAACTCTTTACTTAAACGACTCAGTTATCCGACTCAGCCAAATGACACACTGTTCCGAATCTATACTGTTCGCTCCGA
Organism: Marasmia exigua; assembly: GCA_019059595.1. Lineage (NCBI taxonomy): Eukaryota > Metazoa > Arthropoda > Insecta > Lepidoptera > Crambidae > Marasmia > Marasmia exigua. Next base: position 12,680,388 of record CM032494.1, on the reverse strand, counting down.
ATGTATCATTCGGCTCAAATGGATCTCGAGTCCGAGTGAACCGAATGATCCTAATGAGCTGAATGATCCGATGAGCTGAATGATCTAAGTGAGCCGAATGAGCAGAATGAATCACGGATCTATCTGAGAGTCGACGTTTCAAATGAAGCTTTTCACTGTTCCACATCTCTGCACTGATCCAGATGCAAATATTCCAATCTTTTGAAAGATACGTTATTGCCAGGACTGCCTAAATGATTCTAATTAATCTACTATTTCGTTTTTATTTATTTCATAAATAACAATTTTCTGAACTTTATGTATGAACCTTTGTAAGTGGGATTAATAAAATACAACTATATTCATCATCAGCCCATTTAAGTCCCCACTGCTGGGGCACGGGCCTCACTCAATCACATGAGGGGTAATTGCCATACTCACCACGCTTGGCACACGGGCTGGCGAGGGTTTTGATATAAATGCAGTGTTTTCCTTCTCTGGGTGCTGATGATCATGCCTGCAGCTTTACCTTAGTCACCTTTTACGACACCTCGGTAAGAGTGAGGGTGGCCTAATCTACTCTGCCGGGGACCACACGACCCCGACACCGACCACGACAACTATATTATCTCAATGTAATAATTTAACTTATAAGATCAATCGTATATAAATTATTAATAAAAATGATATATTCAGGAAAAACACTATTACATAAAAAAATAGGACTGTTCTCACGTAAGGTCGCCCTGTCTTATGAAAGACAGACTGTTTAAGGAAAATGTAGGCACACAATACACGTGTTTTTCAATCCTTACCTAAACTAAATTAAATAATATGTAATATAAATCATTTATTTTATCATGGACTGTTTAAAGTACTAACTATATTTTATTGTACAAAATAAATGCTATAAAATGTATGACGCTAAAGTTGAAGCGAACGGAACGACTTGTCGGTACAAAGGGCCATTGCTACGAGAAACTACGAAGTGCTACGAAACTTCATTTGCCCATAATTTACTCCGTAGCTTAGCTTTAGGCTTACATGTTATGTATTTATGTATGTTAAATGATAAATCAAAGAGAAAACTAGCTCTTTATAATAAATTGAAACGGTCGAGTGAAAGTCACAAGTCGCATCGAAAGAAAATTATTGGAATTGCTCCGACATTTACGACAACGCTTCATTGATTGTTTTGGAATATTCTAAAACGCGTTTGCTAGATGGACGGATACATAAAATTAGATTTAATTAATGTTTGTAAACAGCTACTAGGCTGAGCTGCTGGGGGTTAATTCGCCAATGGGAAGAAGTTCATTGTGAAGTTCAGCTGGTGGCGGCATTCAGCCGGCGCGGGCGCTGCCAGGGACCGACAGGAATCCAGGAAGCGGCTGGACCCGTCGCGCGCGCGCCGCACCACCACACGAGCTTTTAACACGTAAAGGGTATCGCCAAATTTTGGTCAAAACAAATAAAAGACTACCGCGACGGCGTCAAGACGGGCGTGTCTATAAAAGGCTGAGAGGGGGGTGCGCGGGGGTGGTAACACGATCCGTGAGCTCCAGCCCGCCGGCCGCCCTGGAGCGGCGCGCGGGGCGGGCGGGGGCGGGCGGCGGAGCGCGCGCGCCGCCCGCACCCGCTCTCACTAGTCGAACGGTGCCCGACCGGTAACGTAGCGCCGACTGCCGACCGAGAGACGAACCAGCGACAATGTCCGCCGTGGCGAAGACTTCCAAGTACACCTACCGCAGCAGCGGCGGCGGCACCACCGACGTCAACATCGAGTATAGCGCCGACCTGAGTGCTCTCTCCAGGCTGGAGGTACCGGCCGTACCGATTCAGTGCAGTGCTTGTGAAGTGTTTGCGGAAACAACTGAGTCTGTTGTATTTTTCAGGACAAGATCCGTCTCCTCCACGATGATCTGGAATCCGAAAGGGAGCTGCGTCAGAGGGTAAGCCCGGAGCATGCGAAATGTGATATGCGCGCCGCGGCCGCCTTAGCGGGAGCGCTCGCCAGGTGTAGGCGGGGCCGCTCTCTAACACCTCTATTAATACCGCCGCGCGATTATCGCTTTCCTTCGCACCCTTTCAGTGGACGCCGGCCTCGAGATAACCTGCTGGAGCCTGAAAGTGCCTGTTTCACTGCTAACTTTGCTAACATTTTCCAGCTGCTGGAGAACTTTTTTTTGTGTGGACATGTTGAGTTATTGTAACTGGAAGAGTTATGTAAAGTGTGTTGAAGATTAACTGTTATTATTAATAATATAAATGGGAAAATAAAAAAAAGTGAAATTTTCAAGTTTGTTAATTTTCTAGTTAATGTGTTTAATGTAGGAGTTGAATGATACGAAGAAGTCGATTATAAAGTTCAATGGCATCGATATCATATGTTGGGCATTTGGGATTAATACAATATGTCTTGATTGCGCGGTCTATTTCTGTCCGTTGCAGCGCAAGCGCCGTCGGCGCAGGTGACCGCGCCGCTCGCCGGACTCGCTCTCGGCTTCGCGCAGATTATATTTAGCCACGTAGCGAAAGCATTCTCTGAAATTTCAACTTCTCGCACTCGGGTCTCACTTTTGAAACTGGGCCAAATGATGCTCGTTCCCGTTGAGAATGCCACAATATTGAAATATAATAATAGAATGTGGTATGAGTGGCGAAAATATCTGAGTTAGTCACACAGCCGCGAAGACATGGGAAGAGATTCTTATTTTAGACGGGCACAATGTACAAGTATGCGAAGGACGTTGCTTTATTGCAGACGATATTGTATAATGGCTCGAAGGAGTAGGATGTTCTGACGGAAATCAGTATGATGCATTTTATTATTTTTTAGGTAAATTAGCAAAGTAGAACTCTGCATGCAGTAGCGTCTTCTGGAGTTTGCCTAACTCAATGTAAACACAGTTTGACGTTGATGCTTGCAACTTATGTTTTGATGCATGACATTTGATTCTGAATTCGTTAGCCAATGATAGTAATGGAGTTATTGAAATATTACAGATCGAGAGGGAGAAGGCAGATTTGAGCGTGCAAGTCATTCAACTCTCTGAGAGGCTGGAGGAAGCTGAAGGTGGAGCTGAAAGTCAGGTAAATATAAGTACACCTCTTTTCTTAATTGTTCATTTAGAAATAAAATCACTGTCTGCTGTTAGAAATGCAAGGAAGTTGAAGCACTGTCAAACATACAGACATATTTAGCAGGATCAAAACAAAGAAGAAAGAAATGATATATTTTGAAAATGTAAGATATGAAATATGAAGATTATCTTAAACCATCGTAAAAAAGGGCACAACTTATAAAACTTTGAAACGCTATAATAGAAAGCAATGAAAATGAAGTTGAAGATTCATAAGAGATTAAAATAAAGGAACAAAACTCGAAGAAACAGGAAATATTTACATCAACATTTTTTTTATTTTAAGAATTTGTATTGCTCAGCGAACCTTTTGTCTTCAACGCTATTGCGAATTTTGCTTTGCGATATCTTTTGTTTTTATTTATTTACAGGATAGCAAAATCGGGAAGATACTAAAGTAAATTGATATTTATATATTTCTCTTACGAAATTTTCAAAGGACATAAAACTGGGAGCTGCAAGTTTCAACACAAAAAGTTAACAATAAAATAAATGTTTCTAAAGACGTCAAACTAAGTAATATTTCAAATGTGCACCCCAAATTATGTTTGGGGGCGTGTTTTGAAATGGCATTTTACGTTTTCCAGTTCGAGATCAACAGGAAACGCGACACTGAACTGACCAAGCTCCGCAAGCTACTGGAAGATGTGCACCTGGAGTCTGAGGAGACAGCACACCTGCTCAAGAAGAAGCACCAGGAGATCGTCGTCGACTTCCAGGAACAAATCGACCAGCTTACCAAAAGCAAAGCCAGGTAAGAACCTCACACTGACAATACAAATAAAACTGTCAAAACTGATACATGTAGATCTTATGCTGTGCGTTTCATCGTTCTCATGCGAGAAGCTGTGCGTTTATCACCTTTGCAAACACCTAATTATCCATCCATCGTTATATCTCTTTTTAGCCTTGTGACACCATGTTGCGTTTCCTTGTCATCAGATCTGAGAAAGAGAAGTCCAAGTTCCAGGCTGAGGTTTACGAGTTGTTGGCCCAAGTGGAGAACTCGACCAAGGAGAAGATCATCATCAGCAAGACTGTTGAGAAGCTGGAGATTTCCATCAGCGAGCTGCACATCAAGATTGAGGAGCTTAACCGCACTATTGTGGATATCACCTCACACAAGCAGCGCCTGTCACAGGAGAATGTTGAGCTCATCAAGGAAGTTCAGGACCTTAAGGTACATTTCTAATAAAAACTTATCTTACTTTTCGAAAAACTCTAAATTACAAAAAGTCTTTTTTTATACATTTGGCACGACCACAACAATAAGTGATAAGATTGATAGTCTTTATGTAAAACCTGATTTATTTTTATTAATAATAAACCCTCAAAGTATGATAAAACTATTAAAGCACTAATTTAACATTACAATAATTGAGAAATTTAAAAAGTTATGTACTCGAACGATCATGGAAATTTGTCAAAAGACTGCAAAAATATGAGTCTTTTAAGTCACTGATTAAGGAATACTTTAACAATTATTCGAGTAATAAACTACGAAAAGCCCTTTTCTAAACATTTGTGTGACTCCATTTCAGGTGAACATCGAGAACGTTTCCTACCTGAGGAGCCAAATCGCCAGCCAACTCGAGGACTCGCGCCGCAGGCTCGAGGATGAGGAGAGGAGGCGCTCTCTGCTTGAGGCTTCCCTCCACCAGGTAAGAATCTTCTTTTACTCGTCATTATCACTAGCAGCAAAGTGTTAGCGCTTGTTCATGTTGAAGGGACCTATACACAATATAGGTATTGAAAGTAAAAAATATTATAAAATTGACCGTCCACACCTTTCTCATCAAAAATTTAAAAGGTGTTTTATTTATTTCGTGAGTTTTCTGAATGTTTGAACACAGCTGAAAAGACATTTTTTTCAACGATCGGCCTCTGGGACTTTTAATGTATCCATATTGTCATCAGATCTAATAAAGAAATTAAAATTGACCCTTTAACCCTTCTTGCCTTTCTACCACAAAAATACAAAACTTTTTTCTTGGAAGAATCACACAATCAAACATTTCTTCACAGGTTGAGATCGACTTGGAATCCGTCCGCGTGCAGCTCGAGGAGGAGTCCGAGGCCCGCTTGGACCTCGAGCGCCAGCTGGTGAAGGCCAACGGCGAGGTCCAGCACTGGAGGTGCAAGTTCGAGGCCGAGGCCTCCGCCAGGGCCGAGGAGATCGAGGAGATCCGCCGCAAGTACTCCATCCGCATCCAGGAGCAGGAGGAACAGATTGAGACCCTCATTGCCAAGATCAGCAACATTGAGAAGCAGAAGTCCCGCCTGCAGAGCGAGGTAATATTCTGCAGCACGCCTTGCAAAAATAGATTTTTCATTTAAGTACTTACTTTACTCTCTTTGATAGAAACTCAAGGATTTGTTACAACCTTGTCGTACGAAATATTTCTAACAACATAGCAATTATTTTCAACTGCATAGAAACTTCAACGGTCCGGCTTCAACCAGTGGAAGCTGGAAATCATTATGAGCCTGTAAACATCACATGAATTGCACGATCAAGCTTAATAATTCGCCCCCCACCGATTGGCCCGTAGAGAAAATAAACTTTGTCGATTGGTCAAGACAAGCTCACTTGTCTTGACCAATCGACAAAGTTTATTCACTCACTCCCCGCGGAGCACGGGAAAGTTGCGATAAAAAGGTGACAGTGGCTCATCACTGAGTGTATTCCAGGTTGAGGTCCTCATCATCGATCTGGAGAAGGCCAACGGAACCGCTCGGGAGCTGCAGAAGAGGACGGAGCAGCTGGAGCGCGTGAACATTGAGATCAAGTCGCGGCTGGAGGAGACGGTGCAGCTGTATGAGGTGTCGCAGCGTGACCTGCGCAACAAGCAGACGGAGCTGCAGCGCGTCAGCCACGAGCTGGACAAGACTCGTGAGCAGAAGGACGCCCTCGGCCGCGAGAACAAGAAACTTGGTGGTAAGTCGAGGAATCACTTTTTATTGTAGCACTAGTGACTCGCCGCTACTCGGTTTCTGGACATTAGTTCCACTTTATACCAATAGATGGCGCTAGGTTTCGATTACATCGCGCAAGCGTTTCGTGCTTTCGGTTTACCTATAAGCGTTACATACAGGATGTATGTCTTTATAAATAGTATTTTATAGATGAGAAGGCTGGCTCGACATGAGCGATGTCACGGCATCTGAACGCTTGCGCTGTATTTTGCCAAGTGAGTGAGTGTTTAGGGTGTTGGAGACCCAATCCAAGGGAAGAGGTGTTTAAAGGTTGACAACGCTCTGTTAGTCTAATTGTTTAAGTACCGGGCTGTGATCTCGGAGTCCTGGGTTCGTAGGTAGTTCCCGGGTCGAGCAACTAGTATGTTTTGAAATTTTCAAACATTTGGTAAGCAGGGTGATTAAGCTTAAAACCGTCACAGTAGCGATGACTTGATTTGTAGGATGGAGGCCTTTGCCCTGCAATGGGAGACTATACACCGTCATATCGTTTACATCTCGAAAACCGTATCGTTAATGAAGTCCATATAACATGTTAGATTAACAAAATAAGTGCAAAAAACCAAATAGCTGTTTCATACATTATTGCCGCGTGGGTATTCTGTTTTGTATGGAATAGCTGATTTTTTAAACTGAGGTTTTCGGGATGTAAACCCTATTAAAATAACTGTGTATACACTGATACTTTTTACTGTATTATTTACAGTCGGCTACAAAAAGATGTATACATACACTTTAGTACATTGTCATAATAGGTAGTCTTTTGACTTATTTATACTTTCTTACACGGAGGGACTAGTATTATGATAAGGTATTAAAGTTGCAGCTGATTGTGTATCTGTATGATTTTAACATCATACCACTAATGTGATTGGCATTTCTGTAAACTGGCCTCTATTTAATTGTGTCCCTGGCCAAATCAAAGCCCGTGGATCTAACATTTGTGTGTTTCCGTCTCTGTTTGTAATGTCAAAGAACTAAAAGGTTTCGTTATTTTCAAATTGATTCGTTTGATAAGCACATTTTACCTTTCGTACATTAGTAAGACTGTTGTACAAAAAATATTCTTAACTTAATTTGATCAGAAAGTTTAGATTTGCTTGTAGCAACATTTCTTCCTTTTGATGTAAAGAAAATGGGAATAACTGATTTTTGCCATGCAAGCGAAAGTTTACCTTTTCTTTACTGTACAATATCTGTTAAAGGGTTACATTTATGGTCTCTTTTCGACGACCCGTTTAGCACAGTGGTTTGTGCGCTGGTTGAGACGTAACAGGTCGCGGATTCGATTCCCGCAGCTAGCACTAATTTTAGTTGATGAAACAGATATTTGTGTTGGGTCTGGATGTTTGTGGTGGTGTCGTTGTTTTTGATTGCCATAGTACAAGGTAAAACCTTAGTTTGGGACCAGGATAATGGATGTGATGTTGTCTCGATTTGTTTTAGTTGTGTTTATGAAAATCAGCCCAATGATTCTTATGAATGTTTCCGTACTCTACAGTGTGACTTGTTTTGGCCGATAGATGATAGGTATTGACAGAGAGGCGTTGCAGTTCGAATTTCCTACAGAAAAATATCAAACGCCGTGACAGTAATGTGACGAAGACTGCATAAGTTAAAATTTTTGCCGTCAACAAATGCCTATAGATACTCGTATATCTATATTACACAGTCTTGTTTGTCCATGGTAATTTAGAAATCGAATTTAGAATCGAATACGAAATCGTTATAAAACATCCTAGGTATCGCTGGAAGGACTTCGTCGAGACTGATCTACGTGAGCTCCTGGTCATTAACCGGCAAGTTCCGGAGGTCAAGACTCTATTTGGGTCGCTTAGCCAGCGGAGTAGTAGTAGTATTAAAATATAAATTATTTAAGCTTACCAGCTCCTTCATCATTGTCCTGCCCTTTGCCCTGGTTATCTGGAATCGGCGAATTATGTTTTCTTCACACACTATCCATCTCTTTTTCGGATGTTCTCCGTTCTTCCATCCACTTACTTATGTCGTATATTATTCGTCTTCTCTTCTCATTACACGATCACACTAAGAAAGATGATTTACCCTACCGCTATCTCGACGACATTAACGGTGCATCCACACCATAGTTACGTAATTTTTCTGGAACAAAGAATGAAACACGGTAAAATTAGGTAATATTCTTTAACTTTTTGTTCCCGAATGTTGTTTAGTAACGTTTGGAAACGTTGATCAACAAAAAGTAAATGCGGTGTAGATGAATCGTAAAATAGGTGAAGCATGATTGTTCTTATTGAATTATATTTGACACCTTATATGTAACCATGTTTGAAGCAAATAAATGATTTCTGATTTCTCATAGAGATCCATTGGTCCTTCGAGCCGGATGTTTCAAATAGCTATGTTTTCCAGATGAATTGCACGATGCCCGCGCTAACCTCACGGAGTTGAACCGCCGTCTTCACGAGCTCGAGATCGAGCTGCGCCGTCTTGAGAACGAGCGAGAGGAACTCACCGCTGCCTACAAGGAGGCTGAGGCTGTAAGTATCACATTCACCATTCCACTACCGTGGGAGAGCTACGCTTAAGCATGAATGGGCCGGCTGACCAGAGTGATACCACGGCCTCGCAGAAAACCGTCGTGAATCGCCACTGGTGTTGCAAGTGTCCATGGGCAGCGGCAATCGCTTACCACCAGATGATCCGTCTGCTCGTCTGCCCCCTAGTTCATAAAAAAACCAGCCTATTAACCTCTGATAAATGAACAACACCGAACCAGAGCATGCAAGGAGGAGACGGAAACCATAGAACATCTTTTATGTAATTGCGACTCACAAGCTTTCTTTATGAAAGCATGTTTTTGTGAAAATTCACAGTGGTCAAGGTTTTTTTGCTCGCCAGTATGCTAATAAATAAGTACCTACACAAAAAAAAACTGATCGAAAATCATTAATAATAAACTAAATTTTTGGAATAAAAACTTAAACTTTATTGCAAATTTAATTTGTAAAAATATATAGTACGTTCGAATAAGTAATCTCCTTCTTTTATATTTTGCAGTACGTTAAAATGTGGATATCATTGTTTCGCTAAATCTGCACAGAGCGTTAATTTCAAACTACGGTTTCCAAGCAGTCCATATTTTTTGCCGTCCTGACCCAGTAAAGCAAAAACGTCACTCTCCTAAGCAAATGCTTTCATAGTAATAGTGGTGTTTTGCTTTTCATGCACGTTGTAATTTTTAGAATATCAACAATGATTAATGAATCTTACACCTCCTACACGATCGTCTGCTTGTCATGGAGAAATATTACTTTAGATGCGCGTGCGCAGTCAGACTTGGGAAAGGGAGAGATCGTTACTATAGGGAACGTGCACATCGAGGGTGCTGCCAACTGGTGCAATCAATCTGAATTGTATTTCTGCTATTTAAAAATACAGTGCTGCTACCTATAGTTACTGCTTGTAGGTACTCTATGTAAGTGAAATTATTGAAAATACCCATGTCGTTGTTAGTTTGAGCCGAATAAAAGTCGAATGGTTAGACACCACTAGTCGGTACGGTTAACATCAAATGTAAAAAAACACTTTAGTACCATGTCGAAGTAACATTTATTACGAACCCCTTGGAAACTGCCTATAATAGGCAGTACAGTTACTTCGACATGGTACTAAAGTGTTAAGCTACTTTTGATGCTAACCGAACCACATCCCAAGTGACGTCTGTCACTCGAACTGTCAGATTCTCGTTAGATTCGCGCGTACTGATATTTTTTTATTTACGGAATTAAATGCGTGCCCCAAACCGGGCGCGCGATAAGTCTTTAAAAAATGTTAATGAATTATTGCTATTATAACTGTAATCCTACTCAGAATGCGTTTCAATGTTAATACTAGGGAGCCCAGGGACACGATTTAGGGGGGCAGGGGAGATCGGTAGTGTTTTTATGACTATAGTCTGTTAGATGTGTGAGTCCTAGCATTTAGAAGAGTCACTGTTCATGCTTTCATACATTTAGACATATTGAATTGCATTTAACCTTTTCTAACTATAGATAATACCAGAAAAAAAACAATTCAATAGAACATTACTACATTGATGTACGGAAATCAATGAATCGATAACGAAAATAAATAGTGTCAATATCAAAACGCATTGTTAATGCATTGCTAATTAATTTACATTACAGTTGTTCGCAACAGTTTGGCAACATTTCAGAGTCTGGACGCTCTGAGATACGATACACCGAGCTGTTCCGCGCTTGCATACGCAAATAGATGCGTATAATTAGAATCGAGGACGCATTCTCAAAAACTTGCTTTACTAACGCGATACATATTTTTGTCAATCATTTTCAGACTGCCTTTGGAGGCTATGACTTAAAACTGTTATTTTTTTACTAAGGTTTTAAGATTAAACAAAGCACTGAGTACAACGTCAATCAACAATTTCATCAAAATCACAATATTTGCATTGTAAAAAATAAATACTATTTTACATATGAGTAGCCATTTCTCCTTACTTAAATGTTTTTCAAAGTAGAAAGTTGCAGTCAAAATTATGACCAAGTGACTCACTGGGATATAAAGAAGAAAACATTGAAAAATAACATTTATAATGATATGAAAAACTGACTGACCACCACTTGTACAGTCACAGACAGAATCTTAATGTAAAATAAATTTACGCAATAAATGAATTTCGCAATGCAATAAAATTTGAACTCGCATTTGCATAAAATGACAAAATTTTACATACAAAATGAGAAAGGTTGTCTCACGTATTAAACCATGTAGCTACTGATAGGTACCTAAATATCATAATTACAGCAAACTTCTATCTCAAGTTTCTTGATAAAATATGTCTAAATAATTGTGAGACTATACAAAACATAACATTTTTAGTAAGTAAGAACATTTCAATCTTGTGATTGCCGTCTGCTACTATACAACTACTAATAATGAAGATCGTTATTACAAATAAAATAATGCCTGAAAGTGACAGCTACTAGGGATGCGTGTATAACGCGAAGCGTATTAGAGTTGTACAGGTATGCCATCGATATTGTTCCGCTAACGCATGAAATCAAGATAGTCTATAATGTAAAACTTTCAGTCGTACCACAACGGCCGAAGTGACTTCGTCACTAATTTTCCATCCCTATCCCTAGGGTCGCAAAGCTGAGGAGCAGCGCTCACAGAGGCTGACCGCTGAGTTCGGCCAGTTCCGCCATGAGGCCGAGCGCCGCCTCCAGGAGAAGGAGGAAGAGATTGAAGCCATTCGGTATGTACCTACCATTAGATATATCTTAATCAAAAGCAGCTTGATTGATTGATTGATTCTATATGCTTCTAGGAATAACTTGACTTTTTCATCACCGTCTAAAATTTCAAAATGGTTTTGGACTCATAATGATGAATAACTTTTCCTATTGGACCAATTGTGAAATTGGAAATGAAATCAGCTGTTATGGTAGAAATATGAGAAGTGAGAGTGAAGTCATCAAAATGTATGTTAATCACCCTGTAAATTCAGTAATGAGGAAAGTTAGTCGAGCTAGACGCGTAGAGGCTCATGCCTAGTACAAAGACTAAAATGAGACGTGCTTATGTCAATAATATGTACCTATCAAGTTTTACGTAGTTACGTGTTTGTGAGTTTATTAAATAGTATCAGATGTACAGAAAGGTAATTAGTATCAATAACAAAGTTTGAATGTCAAAATTGGATGAGTTTTAACATGGAATGTATGTTTGTGATGTTGCAAAAAATAACCTCAACTTTAAAAGTAAGTCATAAATAAATGGAAAATAGAGTAATATGAAAACAACAGAAACGATGGAAATGAACATCTTATCTCCACACAAGCGACTTACATGCAGAATGTTTCTAATTAAAATGACCCACGCGAACTACAGGCGCGCCTTCCCACTAGGAACTGTGTGTGTACTACATCTCTCAACAAGATGCATCCCTCCCCTTCCCGTCGGTGAGTGATGTGTGTCAATGAGAAATGTGACCGACAGGCCTCAATAATCACAGCCGTGACACACTTCATCTCTGGCCATACGCCAAATTACCACTAACAATATAATACCTAATTAAAAAATTAACTACTCATATCATACAGAGAAAGTGCTTAAAAGTATTTAAGATCACCCACTTGGCAAAGCATCCCTGGTATCAAATTTACGTATCTACTACTAATTTGCACTTACACATACATGTTCCTCTTAATATAACACGGATTATTGGCACGAGTTCCGTTTATATATACCCGCTAATCTGATTGGTGCATATTACCGGTGATTATACACAAAGATTGGCAGATAGAAGCGGGGAAAATCTACAAAAGACGGGGGTAATTTTACTGTCGCTCCAATTACGCAACTCAAGTCCCTGGCGGCGCACGTTAGGTGACCGGTATCATTTATCGAAACGAACGACAGTCAACGCCCCAATAGTAAATCTTTCATCAATTGGCACATCATGCCACCAGTTAATGTGCCTAACTACAATAAATGGAACAAGCCTCCCACCGCTGTCTACGAAGACAATTATGGCTACGGGATCAATTTTTATCAGCCAATGATAGATTACATTAATGCTAAGGAACACGGAGTATCTGCCAAGCCTCCTCACTTGCCGTGGAACAACGAGAGGGGGCTAAACAAATACAGGTTTGACAAACCGATCAAAGCTTACTCCGAAGAAGACGTGACCAGGATCTCACATGAAGTGGCTGAACAAGCGAAACGTGATCTCAATAAGTTCGATGTAGCAAAACGATCTCCGTTCTCCGTCATCGCTACTGCTGCGGCTGCTAATGTGACTAAACACGTCGGTGTGGAGAGTGTTACTGTGAAAGCCAAGAAGAAAAGGGTAGACAGAGAAAAAATAAAGGCTGAAAGACAGAAAAAAAGGATGGATGAAATTGAAAAGCATCTTCAATTATATGAAGCTGAAGCTAATGTGGGCGCTGAACTGAAGGGCAAAGCAATGATGTATAGAGGTAAATCTGCAAAAGCAATCGCACAGACTTTGCTGGAGGAAAGTAGAAAAAATGTAGCACAAGGAAGAGTAAGACATATAGACACAGATGTAAAAAAATCTGCGATAGATAGAAATTATTCCAAGTTAGCAGAGAGTATAATGTCGAAGACAGTAGAATCCCAGATGTCCAGTCTAGTAGACAGTCAGGTCTCCAAAACTGTGTCGGAAACTATTAAATCTGTTCGCCAGATGTCTCCTACTACATGTATTGTGAGGATTCAGACGGAAATGCCAGTAATTGACGAATCGTATCTTTATCACTTGCAAGAGCTGAAAAATACCTTAAAGCAATTCGACCAAGTGGACACGACTTTTATGATGGACAGAAGGTTATCTATTTTTACATGTTTTTGTGTTAATATTTTTATACTCGTGATTTGTGAGAATCGAGTGCAGTTATATTGATAGTTTAGCTTGGCCGTGAATGTTGGATGCATAGTGTTTGGTGCACTGCATAACATACCTTCCAATATGTGTGATGTTTCTGGTGTCAATGTATGATAGTAAAGTATAAATAAGAGTAACCGTAAGTAAAGAAAATACTAAATATAAACTTAGCGGGATATGAATGAATATAAATGAGGATGAAAAAATGGTGGTAGATTGTTGTGTCAATAAAGGGGAAAAAGAACCATGAAAGTAGTAGGAGTAAACTTGAACAATATCTTGCATGACCACCAAATCAGGTCATAAGTAGTAAATCGAAATCAAATTGACAGGAAACAACTTCGCATAGCAAATAGAAGATGATTTAACCGATGATTAGTCAAATTAGTACAGTACGAAAAGGTGATTTTGTGCTCAGAATCATCTATAGTTTTAGGTAGTTTGTACGCTCTGACATCAAAGTTTTAAGGTTACAAGTTAAATCTATTTTCAGCAACTGTATGGTGTTCGGAGGAACATTGTGGCACTGGAATCTTCTATAAAATATATTACATTACCAAAAGACAAGCAATGCATTTGCAACGGGTGGTAGGGATCTTAAACATTAGAGGAACTTAAATAGGAATAACTCCTATGGCTTTCTTATTTCGAATATGTCGATGACATGTTTGTTTCCTTCCAGCAAGCAGACCAGCATTGAGATCGAGCAGCTCAACGCACGCGTGGTGGAAGCTGAGACCAAGCTGAAAACGGAGATCACCCGCATCAAGAAGAAGATGCAGATCCACATCACTGAACTGGAGCTGTCCCTCGACGTCGCCAACAAGACCAACATTGATTTGCAGAAGACCATCAAGAAGCAGTCCCTACAGGTACGAATATTTTGCAGGCTATTACGTCTAAGAAAGGAGATTCTCAGCACGACAAAGCAGGATACCAAAACAGGAGACTCGCCTGCTCTATACATCGATATAAGCATCAGATTTTGAGCGACAGTCTCCACTTCATTCATTCCTTATTTACAAATTATATATCCGTCTTCATGCCTTATTTACAAATTATATATCCGTCTCTTTTAACTGGTTCATTAGATTTTTTTCTGAGACTTTATTGATACCTCGTTGCACGCCCTGCTGTCACACTTAACCTGATGAATGTTGGCGAATGTTCCCAGCTCACCGAGATCCAGACCCACTACGACGAAGTGCAGAGGCAGCTACAGGTCACCCTCGACCAGTACGGAGTCGCGCAGCGCAGGATACAGTCCCTCACCGGCGAGGTCGAGGAGATCCGCGGCAACTACGAACAGGTTTTGCATCCTTGATGTCTTTGTCGTGACAACGTTTAAAATTCGATTAACACGATTTCGAAAAATGTACACGTTCCAATTGAACAGAGCGTGTAAGCGAGAGCCATGTGGAAATGTTCAATTTGTCAATTCAAAAAAAAACTTTCGAAACCACCGGGTGTCTCAAAAATCAGGAAATCAAACATGTTTCTTTTAAATCCCATTTATATACGACCAGGGTTTAAAGGCAAAACGAAACCATTTGGTGCGGGAATCGTTCCCCGCGACGGCCTTGTTCAAACCAGCAATCAATTCAATTCCATTGTTTCTATTTGATTATTCAGATTCAAATATTTTTACACAAATAATACCTACCTAATGTACCAAATTACAATAAGATCAGAAATAAATACAAATGCCTGAACAAGGCGAAACTGTTTTTCAGGCTAGAAAGTTAAAACATAACAGTAAGTACTCATAAATAATCACAAAAATATATATCTGAGAGACAATGTAAGAAAAACAACAACATGTATAAATTACCTACTTCCAAGCAATAAGCAGTTTCTCTATATCATCATATGACATGTTAAGTATTATGAACTTATTGTTGACATGTTAAGTATTAAGTTCTGTGGATGTTTTTGGCTGCAGGAGTATTTCCGGACGGCTACGACTTAGGGACCTTCAAGACAAAAGCGTACTCTTTTCAAAAAGGCCGGCAACACATAGCGATCTGTCTGATTTCGTGGATGTTCATTGGCGGCGTTTTTAACTTTCCATCAGGTGACTCGCTTGCTCATATGTCCGCCTCTAGCATAAAAAAAAAAACTTGTTATTTTCTTGCAGGCCCTCCGCGCCAAGCGCATGCTGGAGCAGTCGTACGAGGAGTCGCAGACGCGTATCAACGAGCTGACTGTGATCAACGTGAACCTGTCCAGCAGCAAGGCCAAGATCGAGCAGGAGCTGGCCGCCGTCGCCGCCGACTACGACGAGATCACCAAGGAGCTGCGCGTGGCTGACGAGAGGTTCCAGCGTGTCCAGGTAAATCTTTTTTTATTTGGTAGATGTTAGACTAACAGACGGATCATCTGATGCTAATCAATGCCGCCGCCGATAGACGGATTTGTGGAAGCACAAGTTTTTTTTTCCTTTTTTTTCCCAGGGGAAACCATCATGAATATTATTGTGTTTGGTATAGCAATTCTTTGCAATTTATTCTTAAGTAAATAATACACTTAAAAAATTCACCGTAGGGCTCAGGTGGGACTCGAACCCACAACCTTCCACAGTCCGGGTGGCTGCACTAACCATTTATGCTATCCGAACCCCTTGCTAAGACGACGAATTTTGTAAGTGCTTGAATCGTCATGAGCCGACGATAGTCTCATCAATATTGTAGGTATACTTTACAATATCCAGTGGAAACATTGTTACAAATATTTGACCACCAGTTAAGATGAAACTGCTAAATGAATATTATTGTGTTTGGTATAGCCCTACGGTGAATTTTTTAAGTGTATTATTTACTTAGGAAACCATCATGGCCGTCACCTTGCTACATGCAGGGAACGAGATGGTGTGTGGGACTCAAACCCTAATTAAAACCGCTCTACAACTAAAGTTGAAATTATGCCATTGGGACTTTGAACCTCTAATCAATTGGAACTAATGTTTATTTCAGACTGAACTGAAGCACACCGTCGAGCATCTGCACGAGGAACAGGAGAGGATCGTCAAGATCGAAGCCGTCAAGAAGTCCCTCGAGATCGAAGTCAAGGTTTGTACCTTTCTTTGATATATATACCTATTTTGATATTTTACTTAAGAGTATCCTCTTCTTCTTTGTCGTCACTCCTCCGCCACTCCTCACGCAGATATGCCTTTCTAGTGCATTCGTGGAGTGGACCATTAAGGGTAGTTATTATCTGATCGGGCTAAGCGCATTGGTAATCTCCCGCGTGCTCTTTTGCCTTCAACTTTAGGTATTGTATGTTCAGCCACTCTTTAAAATTTGTTCAATCGATTTTCTCCATTCGGAATACACCAACAAAGTAAAATATTAGCCTATAACTACCCCACTGCAGGGCAAAGGCCTCCATCATAGAAATCAAGTCATCGCTACTACGATGGGATTAGGTTTAATCACCACGCTTGTCAAATGCGGATTGGTGATCACAAACCCGAGCTATGTTCGAAAAATTCGAAACACATTTTTTGCTCGGAATCGAACCCTGGACCCCAAGATCACAGCCCGGTACCTTAAACCACTAGACCAACAGGGCGTCTACACCAACACGTTCACGTCCAATATCAATTGAGAAAAATTGTGGAAAACTGACGTGTCTCTAACTGCTACCGGAAGGCGTTAGATGACTTAAACGCGAGGTACATCAGCTAAGAGATTAATTCTCCCTTACGTGACTTGTTAAAATACAACACTGCGTAATGTACTCCAATAATGTTTCTTGATAGGCTCAGTTACAGTCGCTTCCAACATTCAGAGAGCTTTATTTATATGGACACAAAAAATATACATTTTTGGTTCTGTGTTATGCACATGTAATGTTGGGACTTCTTTGGTGGCACTCTAAAACAACATTAAAGTTTGACATTACGGCTAACTAAAGCCATCCAGCGGGTTTTTCATTAACGACCGCCTTTATACCCAACTAAGTCTAAAACTTCATCCTCCAGAATATCTCCGTCCGCCTGGAGGAAGTCGAAGCCAACGCCATCGTCGGAGGCAAGCGCATCATCAGCAAACTGGAGGCCCGCATGAAGGACATGGAACTGGAGCTGGATGAGGAGAAGAGGAGACACGCAGAGACCATCAAGATCCTGCGCAAGAAGGAACGCAGCCTGAAGGAAGTCATGATCCAGTGCGAGGAAGACCAGAAGAACATCGCCCTCCTCCAGGACTCGCTGGAAAAGACCTCCCAGAAGGTCAACATCTACAAGAGGCAACTGACAGAGCAGGTTCGTAGCATTCTTTATTTTCCTTCTATGATTAAAGTAGGTACCCATCGACCGTGGGAGAACCCCCTCAGCATGAATGTGACGGCTCGTCTGGAGCGATATCACGGGCTCACAGAAAACTGGCGTGAAACAGCGTCTTTGCTGTGTTTCGCTGCGTGAGTGCGGCCAAATCCGGGAGAGAGGGAGGTTAAAGCGTTGGTAGCGCACTTGTGACTTTACTGGTGCTGTGAGTTTCGATGGGCGGTAGGCTTATCATCAGGTCTGCCACCTACCACTTAAAAAAACATTCATAATCATAATAATCATAATCCCGACGAATTGAGGATCTCCTCTTTTTTTTGAAGTCGATTAAAAACATCTTTACATACAAAAAAGTATCAGCTTTTTGGAGGAATAGGCTTGTGTACCCATTAACTTTTCTGATTGGTAATCGACCTATCAAAAGTAGAAATATCGGTGAAAGTATTACTTTGTTAGTATCACAAAAAATATAGACCTTCCCAAAACGCTCCATACGCTCGAACTTGGTAAAAACTTGGTATAGGAAAGAGCTTTTTTTTACAATTAGATCCTTTGTACCTTGAGGTTCATTGATTGTTTGTCGAATACTCGAGTGCTTGTTAATTTTGAGTTATGATCAAAAATATTGTTGTGTGTCATGAAGTTGATTTCGAAAAGGGATAGCGTTAGGTGGTAACTGCAGCTCATAGGCATCGAGTTAACAAGCGTTTAAAAACGTTTTTTTTTCTTTATGGCTGCTAATGTGTTGCCTACGGCGAACACATAATAAGTCTGCCAATGACGAGTGATTAAAGGGACACGTCAATTTAATGGTTATTGACCGGTGCTGCGAGTTAAATCCTTTTGATGTTTATTTTAATTGAGTTGCTCACCAAGCACCATCTAAAACCTAGACAGAACAAAACATACGACGTCACAATATTAAAGGGAGATTCTCGATCGGATTTTTAATTAGACGAAGTAAACTGACAGATGTCAATGTGTCATTCCCTTACATTTGCAAAATGCGAAATGTCAAAATGTATGGGGATTTGACATTTGCATCTGGCAACACAGTAGCAGCCATAAAAAAAAGACATTACTTTGTCTAATTAAAATCCGACTATAGCTTTTGCGTAAGTATTGTTGATTGTTGTAATCTGAATTTTGTTGTTTGTTGTCACAGGAGGGAGTATCCCAGCAGTCCGTGACCAGGGTGCGACGATTCCAGCGCGAGCTCGAGGCGGCTGAGGACCGCGCCGACGTGGCCGAGAGCAACCTCTCGCTCATCCGCGCCAAGCACCGCACCTTCGTCACCACCTCCACCGTGCCCGGCTCCCAGGTCTACCTCGTGCAGGAGTCGCGCGCCCTCAGCACGGAGCGAGTGTGAATGAGCGACGCCCCCCAACGCCCCGCAACAACAGCATTTCTCTCCACCAGTCGATATCGGGGCTCAATTCCGGTCGGGTATAAGCCTAGTCGTTCGTTAAGTGATCTATAACAGATGGCGCTAGTGTATCCACAGCGCCACCTGTCGCAGGGCCGGGACGGGCGCTCGGCGCGGCGGCTCGCCCTACGCCGTGTCTCTCAACCCTGGCCATACGTCGACCGTTCGTCCCACTTTCATTTTTTTATGTAACGCTAAAACTACCAAATAAAGGAACCAAAAACTCTTTAAGCTTTTTTTTCAATATTTTTCTATTTTTAAGGTCACCGGCGCTATAGATTACAATATCGTTACGTACCGTGTTTTCGGTGAAGTAGTTTAAAATAAATGAATTATTTTATATTATTATTTATTAATGGTGCAATATGTATTGTACGTTTGTAACTGTAACTTGTAATAATTAAAAATAAATGCTATTTATGTTAAAGAAACAAAAAAAGCAATAAAAGTTCGAAAGTAGAGTGTATTTTATTTCATGACATATTACTTTAAGAAAATGGAAAAATTCCAGAATGAAAAATACTCTGTAAACATTATTTTGGCATACTTGCACCAATATAATATCTATATACCTACCTAACTTAAACAATATGACTTGATAAATTAAGAAAAAAAATTAGTAAAGAAGAATAAGAACTATCCAATAGATATTAATTTGAGAGAGAGAAAAAAAAACATCAATAGATAAACTTTAGCTATTGGTGTTACAGAAAAATGATCTGTGGTCTATAGTATTAAAAATCTATGTTTATATTAAAACTTTGGTAAATGATAAACCTTATGTTCATTGAAATAAAGGTCAAATGACATCTGTTATCTTAATCAAGCTAGAATCCGCGCCACGAAAGAATTCCCGCGGAAAAAGACGGAACTGAAATTAGAGATTCCTTGTGTCTATGGGCATAAATCTCAAATTTGAATGTAGATATCGACTCAAGCGCACTGTTCATGAAAATTTCACTTCTTTCGTGGCGCGGACTCTACGTATATTTTATGGAGTACAGCGTGGTATTTTAAGGTCGATTTTTGCCAAACAGCTAATTTAAACTCTGAATTTTAACAATGCGAACTAAACTGACAGATGAAAATGTTAAGTTCCCATATATTTTGCATCTGTTAAAAGGTGCAAGAATCATAAAGAAGAATGTGAGGCATCCTAAGTCTACAGAAAGAAAGAAAAAAAGTAAACATTTATTAATAAAGTGATATACTGGACAGCGTTGCCATCCGCATACCATCCAGACAATGGCGGCGCGCACCAAGAGGTTTGGCTCCTTGTTCCTGCCCCGAGCCATCAAGACATGGAATGTCCTCCCAGCTCATGTGTTCCTTCATACAATCCTGTTATGTGATGTTACAAGGTAGAATACACACAATAAGCACCTTATAACAAAAAGCTCGTGTGACGAAAAGTAGGTATCTATGTTATGTACGTACTTACCTTGTAACTTACCTACATAGCTACTTAGGTATATAAGTTTATTTTTTCAATGTGTATTATGTAAATATGATTAGATACTTAGCAATTTCTAATAAATATTAGGTAATAGTCATTACAATTCTAATTTATTCTGTCTGTTGCCTCCGCTGTTTGCTCGTGGTCCTACTATTTTGTCCTAACTGGTAGGACCACGAGGAAGAAGGGACCCTGTTTACTAGTTTAAAAATGCCTAGGTCTAAAAGTAGGTACAACCTGTGCGGATAAAGAATGGATCAGAAATGGCGGCGCATCTATTCACTTCTCGCTCGCACACTATTTGCGTCTATACTCGCATTCGTGGGGTGCGAGCGCCGCCATTTCTGATCCCATTCTTTATCCGCACAGGTAGTAAGTACATCGTATAAATCCCAAAAATAATCACAATACAATAAGAATTGAAGATATCCAATTTTTTTAGCTCAAACATGTGAACGTTAATGAATGACTTGTTCGACTTTTGGAAGTCCTCTATTTATTTTAGATTTTCCATAGCAGTAAAACAGATGAGATATTATTTGTAAGTAAGAAACTTCTCTCGGCATGATTCCAAAGTTACTCCGTAGTAAAACCAGTTGGACATCGCAGTTGTACCACGGGTCGGGAGGGGTATTCTTCCTATAATGCCTCTTAAGGTGACGGGTAGGGCACACTAGCGACGCCAATTTATTTTAATTTTTAGCTACTAAACCGGATCTATTTTATACAATACTTATAGGTAACTGTTTGGTCTGCTTTTACACTCGAATTTTGAAATAATACCGCCAAAAGTGGCCGCTTTTGGCGTGAATCAATTTTCGCGTACAAAAACGGACCCAACATTTGTGCATTATTCTTTAATAAATAGTTTAAGTGTTTGCCGAGAGGTTGTATCCCCGGAATTATTTAAAATAGATCCGGTTTTGTAGCTAAAAATTAAAATCGATTGGCGTCGCCAGTGTGCCCTAGCCGTCACCTTAATGAAAAATTGAGCAATGGTTAACCCAGTAGATATCAAGTGGGAACGCGCCTTCTACACAGGGCGTCGTGGTTCGAATCCGAGCATGCACCTCTTGATCTTTCTAATCTATGTGCGTATTTCTATTGTCTTTTAGCTCGGAGGTGAGGGAAAATATCGTCAGGACGGTTCTAATAGTTTCTGAAACGTGTAACCATTATTCAGCTGGTCTGGTACACCTGTTGCGAAGCTTAGGTCTGATGGAAGTTGCATCATTGTATTTACCAGACTCCCCAAATCCTGAATCATGTCTAAGCGTAACCTGGGTACCGAAGCGACAGCTTTGGGCGCAACCGGGTTTTTATTATGTGATAGGTGGCACACAAGCAGACGCATCGCCTAATGGTAAGCAATTGCCGCCGCCCATAGACACCCGCAACACCAGTGGTCAGTCACAAGTGCACTGCCAACCTTTAAGCCCCCCTTTCTCCCGGATTGGGCCTCCGGTACCGTCACTCACGCAGCGAAACACAGCCCAGTGCTGCTCACGCCGGTTTTCTGTGAGGCCGTGGTATCACTCCGGTCGAGCCGGCCCATTCATGCCGAAGTGTGGCTCTCCCACGATCAAAATCAATTAGTCTATTTCCCCTGTTGCGAAGCTCAGGTCAGACGGAAGTTGAGTTGCATCATTGTATTTTAGTCTTCCCAAATCCTGAATCATGGTTTAAGCGTACCCTGGGTTCCGAAGCGACAGCTTTGCGCGAAACCGTTTTTTTATGCGATAGGTGGCATATGAGCAGGCGGATCGCCTAATGGTAAGCGCTTGCCGCCGCCCATGGACACCCGCAACACCAGTGGAGTCACAAGTACGCTGCCGACCTTTAGACCCCCCTTTCCCACGGATTGGTCCTCCGGTACCGTCACTCACGCGGCGAAACACAGCACAGTGCTGCTTCACGCTGGTTTTCTGTATCATTTTTTTTTACCCATGTAAACATACCCATATTTATATTAAATAATTTTATTTCGTTCATTATTTATTTATTCACAATTACATTAACACTTTCCTACACATTAAAGAGTATTATAATATGTACACAAGACACAAGGCTGACGTCCGTGGTACTCACTCAGCTGGTCCTACTGAAAATCAGCATCATGACCTTTTTCAGGGTCATGACATAGGCTGAGTGGGGGCCTTTTATTTGGAGGTCACAACACACAATAAATGCAATGCCTGGTTATTTTGTTATTCTTTTGTTTTGTTTTCTTTTTTTTCTGTATTTTTTTTTTGTTTGTTTGATCTTTTGTAACTGATGTTGTTGATGTTGATGATGATGTTGTTCTCGTACTATAAAATAGTGTTGTGATGTCCAAAATAATATTTCTTTTCTTTCTTTCTTCTTTCTTTCTATCATTGTATATACTTGACTCCCCAAATCCTTAATCATGGTTTAAGCGTACCCTGGGATCCGAAGCGACATCTTTGGGGGCAACTGGGAAGTACACGCTAAGATAAGGATGTGGATTGAAAATCGAGAGGTTGTTGAATGACGATTTTGCGCTGCCACACTCTAATTACACAGCACACGAATCACGAGAATTTCTCAGCAGTATAATTATGTAGGTGAGGACAAAATAAATAGGCTCCTTAATTTAGCGCCATATTTCTCTGACAGTCTGACATAGATCGCCGTTAGTACACCTTCGCAAAGTGTTCACCTCAGATTTAGAATAAGTTAAAATGAGATACAATTAGGCGAAAGCCGGGAACTAGACAAGCCCACTTTCACAGGTTCACGAGGCCCGTCAACTAAGGATAGTGTAACAACACGTTTGTATATTCTAGAACCTTTATTATGGTCGCAGGTAGGGCATACTAGCGACGCCAATCGATTTTAATTTTTAGCTACTTAACCGGATCTATTTTAAACAACCTCTCGGCAAACACTTATCATCATCATCATCATCATTTCAGCCAATAGACGTCCACTGCTGGACATAGGCCTCCCCCAATGTTCTCCACACAGATCGGTCCTGTGCCTCCCGCATCCAATGGATTCCCGCAGGAGAACTAAGGTCACAGACGTAGCCCAAAGGATTGCATGCCTCAAGTGGCAATGGGCAGGGCACATAGCGAGGAGAACAGACGGCCGTTGGGGCGGAAAGATCCTCGAGTGGAGGCCACGTACAGGAAGTCGGAGCCGTGGCAGGCCTCCTACAAGGTGGACCGACGATCTGGTGAAACACTTATACTATTTATTAAATAACCATGTAAAAATGTTGGGTCCAACGCGAACGCGAAAACGAACCTTACATTTGTGCATGGTCATCTGAAATCAGTGGTGGATCTTAACACACTCCCTGAACTATAATTGATCCGCTGATGGAGCATATTAGAAGAGGATGCTAGTATCACAGGATCCACCGAGACAATTGGTGGACCACAGTGAACTTAGGCGTGCTATTTTATCCACCGGTGGATAGGGGATCCGAATGGATAAAGGGGGATTATTAGGCCAAAAGGTTTAATGAGTACCTCCTGTTTCTAGCCTAAACCTGCCCTCATTTCCTTCATTCTTGCATCAACTAGCCGCCCTTTTTTATCTTCTTAAAGTAGGTAGGTAAGTACTTAGTGCGACGGGGGCAGCTTGGCACTTGTTCACTGCGCCTAATGATAAATCCACTTTGCGTATGAATCATTCGTTAGTCGCAGCGCCAAATCCTGGCCACCCCAGTATGAGTAATTGTCTACGTCACGGGCCCCGTGCCAAGCGAATGAGGGCAGGTTGTAAATAATACCGTTGCCAAATGCTGCACACCAGCGCTGGGTGTTGAGGCGTGTTGATAAACAGAGCGGGTCCGTGGACGCAGCCGGACGTCAGGGGCCCAGCTTCGGGCATTTTTAATGTTGTCTTGGCAGATGAAAAAATTGGAACTTGAGTGAAACATAATTTATGACTTTTGGCATTATTGGGCATAATGCACTTTAACGGGGGCATACTCATTATCATCTTCTTAGTTCGTGACGTGGGCGATGTACTACAAATACGTAGGGTTACTATTATTATTTTTAAACTTGCTAAGTAAACCTTCTTTTTTTACCACGTGCCAAAATGGTCTGTTAGGCCCTAGTAGTAGTAAGTATTAAGTCTTATAATTTGGATTCTTTATTTCCTATTTCAAAGTATTATATTGCACTTTGCCTAAAGTTTGCCTGATTGAAATCACTTTCAGTGATAAGATCGCCGAAATGAAAATGTAAACTAAATGCAGTATTTTTAGTGAAAATGTAAACTAAATGCAGTGTTTTTATCCTTCTTCTCTATTATATTATGTTATATTTAAATTGTGTTGTTATTGTCTGTATGTACGTGTATCAAAATAAATGTTACATTCATTCATTCATTCATTCATATTTAGTATAAGCTAGTACAAGCCCCCTCGTTCTATAATATTGCGTAAAAAATAGGTATGTCTACTTATGTACACAGATAAGGAAAGGGGGCACAACCTAGATAAATAATACACATATATAAACATTTTTTACTGTTGTTCATCACCATCACGCCCAAGTTCTGCAAAGCATAGGTATTGCCTAGTTTTAAGTAAGAGAAACATTTAGCATACTAATAATTAAAATACTAATATATCCTTATCGAATTTATACTTCAGGGGCGGCTCTAGCCCAAGAAGTGCCCGGGCGCAACCAATAACCAGGCGCCCTTTTGTTTCAAAATGCGCGAACAAAATGGAATACTTAAAATTCCTCCCACCGATTACGGCTACGGCGGCCAATCCCAACGATCAGCTACGAACGCAGGATATAGTATAGTGCTCAAGTGTGTGCGCAAACACAAGTGCACTCTCTATTCCATTACCCTCATATTCCTATGGGACACCAGCGTGACACGTACGGAGAGGGATTGGGCGCAGGACCAACGGCTTAACGTGCTTTCCGAGGTAAGGGGGTACATGACCGCCGTCTTCCAGACTCCAGGCTGACACTAAGAATTTCTTACCAAAAACTTAGGTACCAATTTTGGCCCGACCCGGGGATTCAGGACCTCTTGCGCAGCCGTCGCTTTAAAGTGCGACCCACTAACCACTGCGCCACGCGGCAGTCATGGAGTACTTACAACATGTTCCACTACCTGTGGGCAGTCGCTTCATTTTAATTATCAGACATCCCGAATTTCATATCATGGTCCAAGCGTACTCCGAGCTTCGAAAAGACAGCATTGTACGCAACGGGGAATCCTAAGATGAGGGGAACGATCCTTGCCGAGTGTTCGTCATCAGCAACCCACACTCGTCCACTGCAGGACAAAGGTCTCCCCTAATGCACGCCACTGCTCCCATTTTCGGCCCTCTCATCCAGCCCACACCAGCCAGCATTCGAATGTCATCATCCCATCTTGTCCCAGGGCGTCCTACACTACGCTTACCGAGTCGCGGTCTCCACTCAAGGACTTTACGGCTCCAACGGCTGTCAGTTCTGCGGCTAATCTGACCAGCCCACTGCCACTTCAGTTTGCTAATTCAATGGGCTGTGTCGGTGACTCTGGTTCTCTGTCAGATTACAGCATTTCTGATACGGTCCTTCAGAGATACTCCGAGCATAGCCCTTTCCATAGCTCTATGCCGAGTGTTACAGTGGCTCTATATGTAGCGAGTGGCCCTCGGCGCCCTGTAACTTCCAGCGCCCGGGTGCACCGCACCCCCTGCACTATAGATAAAGCAGCCCCTGTATACCTTGCCTTACAGGGTCCATGTATTATAATAGTTATGTAACTTGTCAGTATATTGTAATGGTGCAAGAAATACATAAAAGAAATAAATAAGGCATGTAAGTATTGTCTATTTAATTTAATGAAGCAATTTATTACATTTTTCTACTTCTCACTAGTGTGACAAACTCAGTGTGGGTGTGAGACAAGAGTAGGTACGGTACAATAACCGCCATAATAAATTTAACAAAAGTCACCGTGTCAGTCGTCCAAATAGACCTAAGGGCCGATTCAACCAATGTTAATCTGTGGATAAATCTATAGTATAATGTCACATTTGTAGAGAATTACAGCGGTATATAATAGATTTAGTATCGGATTAAGGTTGGTCGAGTCGACCCTAAATAAATTAAGGTGACGGGTAAGACACACTAGCGATGCTAATTGATTTTAATTGTAAGCAACTAAACAAGATACCTTTTTTAACAATTTCGATCGAATTTTCAGCCTTTCCGAGAGCACATATACTATTTATTTAATACTTATATTTAACCTTTGGTCTGCTTTTGTACTCGAAATTTGAATTGCCGCTAAAAACGGCTATTTATGGCGTTAACCCAAATTTCGAGTGCAAGAACAGATAAAAAAGTAGTGCATAATTATTAAATAAATTGTAGGTGGCGTCGCTAGTTAGGGGTACCCACTGCTTTAATGTTTAGCACTGCTTGACATTTGGGTCTTCCTCAAACATGTAGTCACGTGGGTTCTTCCTACCATTTAGCCAGTGGGCTTTTTCTACCCCTTCATAAACGAGGTACCCGATTACGAAAGCTGTAAAGACATAGCGATAAATAATACCTAACACAAAACTACACCAAAACCATATAAAAATGACTGTGAATAGGGGTAGGACTCGGATAGGTAATATCTATCTCCTTGGGGATGAAACTGACCCTTTTGCCGGAACCCGGTAATTGTAACCGCCTACGCTTTTATTGTGTCCTGGCCGTGTGGTCCCCGGCAGAGTAGAATAGGCCACCCTCACTCTTACCGAGGTGTCGTAAAAGGCGACTAAGGTAAAGCTGCTGACATGATCATCAGCACCCAGAAAAGGAAAACTCTGCATTTATATCAAAACCCTCGCCATCCCGTCTGCCAAGCGTGGTGAGTATGGCAATTACCCCTCATGTGATTGAGGGAGGCCCGTGCCCCAGCAGTGGGGACTTAATTGGGCTGACGATGATGACGCTTTTATTGATGAAGTCGGTGTCGAGTAGGAATAATCCTGCCTGCCTGACCTTTTGTAGTCGGCTTTATTAAGATGGCGTGGAAGAAATGGACTTCGGCTGGACCCAATACTTAGCATAATATACAATACCCAATAGATAACGGCAAATGACCACTGGCCAAAGACAGTGAAAGAAATTTGAGTGGAATCACGTCATGACCACATAACACATTTGAAGCTGCAGCATCTCGGAAAACACTTATACTATTTATTGAATACTTATCCGAACTTAACTTTTAGGTCTGCTTTTGTACCCGAAATTTGAATTACCGCCAAAAACAGGCACTTATGGCGTTAATCCGAGTGCAAAAACAGATCAAAAGTAGTGCACAATTATTAAATAAATAGGTAGTATAAATGTTTGCTTCTGGCCGCACTCAAAGACGTCATTTAATCTAATGTTCATTAACTTTAGTATCGGTAGTTTTTATGCGTATCAAAATAAGTGTCAATATTTTTTCTTAAGTAGCCAACTAAGTTAATCAACGACTCTGAGTGTGGCAGTTAGAGACACCCAATCCCTTTCAACCAAGAGCCACGCTTTGGCATGAATAGGACGACTCGACCGGAGTCATACCAGTGAGTGAGGGTACCGGAGACCCAATCCGGGGAAAGGGGGGTTAAAAGGTTGGCAGCGCACTTGTGCCTCCACTGGTGTCGCGGGTCTCCATGTGCGGCGGCAATCGCTTAACATCAGGTGATCCTTTTGCTCGTCTGCCACCTATCACATAAAAAAATCTAAGACAGGATATGATTGGGGCTTATGTTGGTGATGATGATGGCGAAATGATTACTCACGTGGGATCACAAAGAAACACTCCGAGCGGAACCGTCGGAAATAATTTGGGATTCCGTATGAAAAGGCCAAAGCAAACGGTCTCTGCTCGTGTGGCGATATCTTGTAGTGGATCTGACCTCGAATATTATGCGCAAGATCACCAAAGTGTTTCATCTTTATTTAATTAAATCTTCTAGAAAACTTTTATTCAAAGTTGATTTTTTCAACGCCAAATTCAACTCGGTGACAAATTCAATATTTTTTTCTGGAATGACAGCGTTAGTCATGTCACATTTTTTTTATTTTAAAGATCTACGGTTAACAGAAAGGCGTCTGTGTTGCAATATTATAGTTTTTTTCTGTTCCCTTATTCAAAGCAGCACAGCAATAGGACGTTACAAAATAAATAGGCATTAAACTTCTTCAGCTACGTAGACACATCGAGGCGCTTGGCGTCTATATCACGGTGAATGCTCTTAAGAGCTTTTCTGCCTCATCCCATCTTCCCTTTTCCGTCGCTGGGCAACGCTGTCACCGCTTCACATTGGAAAACGTTCCACCATGGACTAAAAAACTTGGCAGTTCCTATTCCTGCCCCACGATCAAGAAATGGAACTCGTTGCCGGCGCATGTATTTCCTAATTCCTACAATATGGATTCCTTCAAACGAAGCGTGAAGAAGTATCTTGCGAAGCAGTATGGCAGTCCCAACGGAGGTGATGCCTTGACATCGCTTCCGTTGTAATTGCAACGAGGGCTCTTACTTACCATCAGGCTGAGGAGAGCTTATATACTGTGTCATATAAAAATATATATACACCTCCTTCTTGGTCCGATCAGGTTCGGGGGATCGAATCCACGACCTCCCGTTTGTAAGGCGGACGGTCTAATCCACCGAGCTAATGACTCTCAGTGAAGTTATATCGTCTTCAACTATATTTTGATCGATTTAGTGCCGCTTCGATAAAATATTGGAATACACTCGTAATCTCTAATAATCTCGCAATATTTATATTACTATTAATACAATGCTAATCTTTTGTAAGGCCGTTTACAAGGTACGTTTTTCGGGGTTAAGAAAAAACTTCAGCAGATAAGTACTTGTAATGCTGGTAACATTTGCGTTCATAGTTAAATATACTCGTAGTTTACTTCGAATAAAAGTACAGGGAGTAAATAGGTAGGTACCTACTTTAATGAAGAGTCGTAAATAAAGCCCATCTGCGTCCCTTGCAGTAGCGTTTACTCCTTTCGCCTTAGCGTGATATGGGTGACAGATGTCAAAATCTATACATTTTTCACGTTAAGTCTCTTTCTAACGTGTGACTTACATATAATTCTGTCCTGCTCTCACTGATATCATGATAAAGCGAAAGAAGTATAGGTAGTGTATTAGCGCCCCGGGTGGCACTTTTTATTGGATGGCAAAGAAAGCAAAATCTCTAATCAATGCGTGCGGAGCGCGGTTGAATTAAAGAATACGTTTGTGTTACGTTCTTTGATTCGGATACCCATAAAGTAACCAATGCCTGAACTTTATTTTATTTACTTGTAGGTTTTTAATTACGTGCTTTGGGGTTCGGATTGATGTACCTACCTATGTGATGTTGCCCTTTAACTTATGATTGGGACTGCCTGATAAAAAACAAGTTTTCATTCTAATCATATGTTCTAGTAATTAAATACGAGAAAGTTTTTTACACATACAGATACGAGTAAATAAAACCTGTTCAAATAATTATGATAGATAAGTACTTACATAATAAGTACGACATGAAAACAAATCAATTTTTATAACACATATACATTTTGAAGGTGCGTTTTTTTACATGATTTACCTAATGAGCATACTTACTTGTTATACGAGTAAACTATTATGTATCTACAAGATGTCTTTGTCAGCATAAAACTCATTGTGGTACAGTCAAAAGCAAAAGTTGATGCACACTTTTCGCAGCTAGTGACTCTTATGGTCTTCGGAATAAGAAATACAAACTACGAAGTATGTGCAGCTCATTCTGCTGTTGACTGTATCATATTCCAACTGACTTTACCTGCAGTAAAATCAATAACTCAAACGGAGTCCACATTCATACATTGATTTTGTACCACCTAAACTCGTCGTGTTATTTTCGCTGCGTGCGCAGCCCGCGCCCGCGCCGCGTCATGTAAACCGTCCCCGTCCGAGCTTAGCCGCCTGCGCCGACGCGCCCGCCCAGTCGTCGGCCGCCCGCCCCGCTGCGCGCCCATCCACGTCACATCTCGCGCCAGGTTAGTCAACCACACCACTTTTCTCAATAAAACATTCAACACCAACATATCACCTACATATACTCACTCACAAGTGAATCACACAATCAAAATATAACACAATTGTCCCATTTATTTCCGTGCTGCATAGTGCATATCTCGACTGAATGTGTAATTAACCAAAACGGTATTTGGTGTAAGCTCCTGAGGGACTTAAGTCTAACGGTTGAGTTACGAAAATAATTCGTTTGTGCTATTTTTTTTGTGATATACGGAAGTGATCGTGGATGCTTGCAGTGTATTTTGATTGTGTTATTTCCATCAATTGTTGAAAATATTTTATTGAGTGCTTAAAATTATCTATGTGAATAGGTAGGTTGATATACTCGCGATCGCATGTAGTAGTTAGAGAAACGCGGTATAGTTTTCGTGTGTGATTCATTGATTTGCTACATCGTGCTTTAATACAATATATCCTCTAACCGATTACAACTACGGCGGCTAATCTCAACGGTCAGTTGAGATTTGACAGTGCTCAAGTGTGTACGCAAACACAAGTGTACTTTCTATTCCCTTGCTTTCATATTCCGATTGGACTGGGGAGGTATAGGGCGCAGGACCAACGGCTTAATGTACTTTCCATTGCACGGGGATACAAAACCCCAACTTCTAGACTCCGGGCTGACACTAAGAATTTCTTACCGAAAACTTAGGCTACAAATTTTTTGGCCCGATCCGGGGCTCGAACCCGGGACCTCTTGCGCAGCCCTCGCTTTAAAGTGCGCCCCACTAGCCACTACGCCACTGAGGCAGTCAATTTAATACAGTACAAAGATAGCAAAATAAGTTATTTATGAACTATTTCACTAGCCCGTCGCATAAACGGCCATCATAGTAGCGATATGCATTGATTTCTGTGATGGAGGCCTTTGTCTCGCAGTAGGACAATAAATAGGATGAAACTTCACATTTTTTACTATAGAAGATATTTATCAAAATTGACAATATATTATTTAAAAATTTTGTTAAAATGAAAATGCAATAAGTACCCTTTTTTAGTCCTCTACCTACGTACAATTACCATTGTACGTAGGTAGATGCACAAAAGATTTTTTTTATTTATCTGTACTCATTGATACCGAAGTTATTTTTTATTGTCTAGGGTTGATTACTGAATCTTATCTTAGTCACTTCTAATGATTACCATCCCAGCGTGTTATCCCCGGGTGCTTCCAAATTATTCTGTAGTTTGTGACGATGACCACGAAACGTTAGCTAAGAAAGTAGGTCTCGTAGGTAACAAAGTACGTTTGGCTAATTTAGGGTTGCACTCTTAAAACTAGGACAATGAAAATAATTTTCAAACTCTTATTCAAACAGTTTAGGGCGAACTATTTTTCATCTCAAACTAGGATCTCTTTTTGATAACATTGTATTTTATTAGTATCTATTCTCGTGCCATCGCTTAAACCGTCGGATAAAAACGGTTTAAGGTGACGGGTAGGGCACACTAGCGACGCCAATCGATTTTAATTTTCAGCTACTAAACCGGATCTATTTTAAACAATTTCGGGTTCACAACCTCTCCGCAAATACTTATACTTTTATTAGATAGCCATACACAAATGTTGGATCCGTTTTTGTTCGCGAAAAATTGATTCACGCCAAAAGTGGCCGCTTTTGGCGGGAATCAATTTTACGCGTACGCGTTGAACCCAACATTTTTGCATGATTATTTAATAAATAGTATAAGTGTTTACCGAGAGGTTGTAATCCCGAAATTGTTTAAAATGGATCCGGTTTCAGTTAAAAATTAAAATCGATTGGCGTCGCTAGTGTGCCCTACCCGTCGCCTCAAGGTATTGTCTCTCAGTCGTTTCCTTGATTGGGTAACAAACCAACAGAGTTGATTACTTTCCATCAGGTGACTCGCTTGCTCGTTTGTCCGCCTCCAGACGTACTGTCACAACTTTTGCAGTTTTATTATATGTAAAAACGTATTTTTTTTTAATATTTATTAAATTAAACAATTTACTAATGAAGTACTTGGAGTATATACCATTATCGTAAATATTGTTGTTGATATTTATTATGGAATCGCGTACTAAAACTTTATTACCACTTAAACGGCTGTTGCACACCCATCATCTATTCTCAAACTAGGTTTAATACTGGAATCTTAGGACTTTCAATTACCTTTTAGAATCAAACGAAATAAGGTTCACACTGTCAAAACTTTATATGTACAAAGTTAGGGTTGGAAAACCTTAATCTAAGTACGTACTATTACTATTTAAGGATTCGTGCGTTAAAAGTTAAAAAATATATATAAAGGCCTTGTTGGTCTAGTGGTTTAAGTACCGGGCTGTGATCTCGGGGTCCTGGGTTCGATTCCCGGGTCGAACGAAAAGTGTGTTACGAATTTTTCGAACATAGCTCGAGTTCGTGATCACAAATCCGTATTTGGCAAGCGTGGTGATTAAGCCTAATCCCCCAATAGTAGCGATGACTTGATTTCTATGATGGAGGCCTTTGCCCTGCAGTGGGACAGATTATAGACTGATACTTTACTTTACTTTTTATATCGTTTTAGTTTGATATAAAACGACCCTTGAACCCTGAACGCTGCCTTTGGTCCAAGGGTTGCGGGTTCGATCCCCGCACAGTACAAACATTTGTGTGTATGAACATGTCTATTTGTATTGGTCTGGGTGTTTGTAGGTAATATAAGTATGTATTTACAAAAGAAAAGTATTATCCTCTCGTACGTGGAATACTGCCAACTGTCAAATTTCATTTTTTGACGTGTCGTGGATCCCGCTCAGGGACGCTCCACAGACAGGGGTAATTTTGTGGCAGAGGTTCAGAAAAACTCAATTTTCGCTGAATCTGCTTGATTATATGTATTAATAACATCATTTTTGTTGATAAAACATATTTCTTCAAGTAATTACTCACACTTCACCTGATTTTGAATTTAATTGGAACTGTACTCTGAGAAAAGATATGGGTTACTTACAAGTTCGACTTATATTTGCTGATTAATAAAAAATTAAAAGACTGATGTTTCATATATTGATTTATTTTCATAATTTATTACATATATTTTAAAATAAATACGACAAAGAAGATGTTTCAATACATTTTTTTATACTACTAGTGTTTTTAAACTTTTGGTTTCAAAAAAGACCTACTTCAAAAGTCTCTTAAGTGGGTCTCATATTACACTAGATATTATTACATTATTTACATCAGAGACAAAGTGTTTTTTGTTTCCAATAATTTCATTATATTTCCAAACTAGTGTAAATAATTACACATAGTTACAAACAACATATTTTAAGTATGAAGGGATCAAAAATGAGACTCAAAATTGGTCCATAGAACACTGTGTCAATAAAACTAATATTTTGCAGTACATTTATATACAACCATGATAATAATATCATTTTTAGGATT
Source organism: Marasmia exigua (assembly GCA_019059595.1). NCBI lineage: Eukaryota > Metazoa > Arthropoda > Insecta > Lepidoptera > Crambidae > Marasmia > Marasmia exigua. The sequence goes on along the minus strand of CM032494.1, from coordinate 12,646,237 downwards.
TTAATATAACTAAAGATTGATTACATTAAAAAAAACGACTTGTTTCATAGAGAAATATTAAAAGGTAAGGTCATAAACATAGTGACCAATTCACATTTTTGATCCATGATGGCTACATAGTATGGATAAGACTTTTGAAATAAAATAAAATTATGTCATTACTAACTATAATTCGTGGTTTTTTGTTTCACGTTTTTGTTAGTGAGTAAAAAAAAGGTTATTTTAGGAATTTATTATTTTGTGCTTTTTTTTATTTTTCGGTAAGTAACTCTTATTAACGACTTTATTTACATCATGTATTTCGATACCGACCGGATAAAAGGTCACTTATCGTTAGCGATTTAGTAAATGGTTCAGTCCCGTTGTCTACGAATTTGAAGTTGTCCACTCTGCCATGCCTCTGAAAAATGATACATAGTCAATTAATATCACATCAGCCTAATAATTTTGATTACGGCACCGAATCCTATAGCAGAACTCTTAACTAAAAAATAAATTCACTATCAAGTCATATCCATGTTAGCTTAGCCGGCAGCTATTTTGTGATGCCAAACCCCCTTCCGTGGAGAGTCCCGGAGCGGGACTTTCGAGCGCCTTCATGCATTTAAGGTAAAAGTTTCCGCATTTACTACTAAAATTTATGCATTTGGTCATAATCTGATTAAATTTCACTAAATACTGATCTATGTACAAGAATTATTTAGGGATTTTAACAAGTTTTCAATCAAATATGACAAAATTAAATCGAAGGATAATTTTCTCGAATGGCTTGGACGTTGGATCAGAGGCTGTTTTTGACCTAAAAATGTGACGAAAATGCACATTTATGTAAATAAAATTAAACATTACTTACGGTTCTAAGTCTTGAATGCCACAAAATCGCCAAAACACACAAATTATCTTAAAATCGGCCGCTCTCAATAGCAGATACAGGCAGAAAAATTCGTAGAATCAGTCACAGATTCTCTCACAGATTTTTCGTTTTTTTTTGTACCACAGATGTCCTAAATAGCTGTCGAAAAAGCTAATTGTAAACCCCTTACCAGTTTTCAAACGTCAAAATATGAAACGTTAAAATAAAAACCGTAAAATAAGGCATATTTTAGAACCGCAATCGTCAGCATTTTTTGCGTCCCTGAGCGGGACTTCCACGGTATAGCGATATTTGTTATTAACTGTCAACGTCCCGCTCCGGGACATCCACGGTTGAGAGGTTATATGTATATATTTGTAATTCCGCTGTTGATTCTGATATCCGTAACACAGGTGCTTGAGCTACCTATCTCGGAGTTAGATCAATGTATGTGATGTTGTGAAATATTGATTTAAAACATAATGTGTAAATATGCAGACAGGTATCAGGTATAGGGAATCGAATAAGTACTGATTATCTTGCGCTTTCATCAGACTTTGATTTGGGTACTTTTTGAGATACATATTTAGCGAACCACAAATTCCGTTAAAACAAAGCTTTATAGCTAAATGAATGAACTCGTTTTGGCATACACCATACACACAGAAAACATTGTTTTACGTAATCAACGCACGTAAACGTCTTGAGGCAGATGTTGTTGTCCATCGTGAAACAGAATTTATGTCAAGTTCGTACGAGCTATATTTCCACTTATATTTTCTCACTAGTGATTTCCAAAAATCCTAGAACAAATATTATTCAGAATGGTTGGTAAAAGTGATAGTTGAACGATTCGAAGAAAGAGATATAAATTTTGGGTGTAATAATTTGTATTTAAGTATACATTCGTAATCCCTCTGTTGTCTGATATTTGCAACACAAGTGCTTAAGCTACTTAGTATGGAATCTGGTAAATGTATGAGATGTTGTATGAATTTATTTATTAATACATACCCATAGACATGCCCCCTAAACAGTCTGCGCCTTTTCATAGAAAGCCATACTTGAAAAACGAAACCGTTAGTAGGTGCCGGGCGACTTTCTTTCTCTACCGCACCCGTATAGAATCTACGTCAGCGCCGGTTTGATCTCTTTCAGACCATGTAACGTTTTTTCTGAAAATGGCACATTCCGTTGGCTTCTAGTTCCATGTACCGAGCTGACAATACCTACTTGCGTTTTTAAGAAAAAAAGTTACTCTACTCAATGATTTCATGGAGTAGGTAGAATACCTTTTTGTTTCGAGCAGACGGATCACCTACGAGTATTTTGTTCATTTTATACTACCTATAGAATTTATATCGATGTATGGATCTCAATTGAATGCTAAAGTGGTTGTCAATAAACGGTCTGAAAATCAATAAAATATGCAATTTGAGAGCTATTTTTAAATGGCATAAGTGTCAAGTGCAATAAGTGCAATTCAGTCAATGAATGAAATGAAATAATATACAGTCGCGAGCGAATATCGACACAGGACCTAATTTTCATTCAAACATACTATCTATCTATCTGATACTATCTATCTATCTGGTGCCGTGTGGTCCCCGGCAGAGTAGAATAGGCCACCCTCACTCTTACCGAGGTGTCGTAAAAGGCGACTAAGGTAAAGCTGCTTGCATGATCATCAGCACCCAGAGAAGGAAAACTCTGCACTCTTTAGGTATATCAAAACCCTCGCCAACCCGTCTGCCAAGCGTGGTGAGTATGGCAATTACCCCTCATGTGATTGAGGGAGGCCCGTGCCCCAGCAGTAGGGACTTAAATGGGCTGACGATTACGATGATCTATCTATCTATCTTATCTGTTAGGGGGTCATTTTCATGGGGCACGTCGACCCTAAGGGATCTTTTGTACCTCCCCTATCTTTTGCGCTCTTACTCACGAAAGATTCAAACATACTAATTTCAGAGGCCTATAAATATGAAAGTATCTGTGCTTTAGTAATATTTTTATTGTAAATAGATGTTTAAAATGTCCGACCTTCGCAACCCTTTAACAGAGGAACCCATATACTTAGGATACCATTGTTATTCTATGGGGGGATCAGATCAATTATCAATTTATGGTAAGGTACACATTACAGAAACTATTCAAAACGTGCAGCTTTACTCATGATGTTTCCCTTGATAATGGTTAACATACGCACGGCGAACATACTTAAGGCGACGGGTAGGGTCAACTAGCGACGCCAATCGATTTTCATTTTTAGCTACTAAACCGGATCTATTTTAAACAATTTCGAGGTTACAACCTCTCGGCAAAAACTCATACTATTTTTTAAATACTTATACTTAACTTTTGGGTCTGCTTTTGAAATCAAAATGTGAATTACTGCCAAAAGCGGCCACTTTTGGAGTCAATCAATTTTTCGCGTACAAAAACGGACACAACATTTGTGCATGGTTATTTAATAAATAGTATAATTGTGTGTTAAGAGGTTGTAACCCTGTAATTGTTTAAAATAGATCCGGTTTAGTAGCTAAAAATTAAAATCGATTGGCGTCGCTAGTGTGCCCTACCCGTCATCTTAAAGGTATATTTGACAAATCCAGAGATTTAAACCTATTCCAATGGTAAATGGTTACCTATACCGCCAATTTTTACAGAATAACAAAAAATAAAAATGTCGTAGCGACAATCACAGCTGTTTTAACTCAAACATCCCGGTGTCATCACGATGAACCACAAAACAATACATTTCGGTTTTGGTCGGTTTATTATGTCATTCGTTCTTTAACAAAGTTATGGTATATCTGTAACTGTGTGTACAGTTGAGGTACAGGCGCCCAATTCTCGGGATCGTGACATTTATCATCATACGACATATATATGTCACTTGAAATCCACCATGTTCTCAAAATAACACGAGCACGAAAATAAGGAACCAGTTTTAGACGAACACAATTGAGCAAATTACGAAAATAAAGAAAATAATGTATATTTCTGCCATTCTCAATTTCATTTGTTAAATTACTTTGCACTGCCTTCCCTTATTACGAATACGATATTTCTTTCCTCTACCCAAAGGTTGTCTGGAAGAAATCGCTACAAGGGATAAGTCCGCCTTATTGTACTGTCTGTTGCTGTTGTATCATGCTTGTATTTTATTTTTGTGGAATAAAGAATTCAAAATTCAAAATTCAAAAGTACTTTATTTGCATAGGCTTATGTACAGCTCTTACAAATCATACATGAAAAATATAAATTATATCTATGTATATTATACATGTAATTAAACATATATGTCGACACAAAAAATATACTAAGAAATGAATAAATATAATGTGATTCTACCACCGGAATCGGAAAGTTGATTCTGACGAGAAGATCCGGCAAGAAACTCGCCAGTTACTCTTTTTAATCACCAAATTTTTTTTAAGTACCGTATCATGGGTGTAGGCGAACAGTTTATCATTTCCACAAATTCTTGTCATTTAAGTAATCATTAACTGTATTATAGGGAATATCTATCTATCTATAAAGTAACGGTGTAAAATATCCTACGGATGGTTCTTCTCTTTTAACTGTCACGTTGGTCGAATCGGCCCTAATAAATCTTACATAGATATTACTATCTTGCTACAAATAAATATTTTTACACAGTTTTCGTGGCTTATAATATTTTGTTTACGTTCATGCGCAATTTAACGGCACTACCTATAGTTAAAAAAAAAAAAAAACTAGTCGTAACTAAACCTAATGATCAGTTGTTATGTATAATTGTCAGTCACCTATCACAAAAAGGAAATCACTAGCCAGTTTCTTCTTTTCTAACTTAAAATTTGCTATCCGATCAGAATTTTTAATCGTTAACGGACAAAATAAACAGGTATTAAAATCTAATTTTAGTCAGCTATTACGCTAGGGGCGACAGCGGATATAAAGACAAGCAGGGATATATAAAAATAATTTGTCAGGATGTCCCATCGCGGCAAAACGCTTGTCTATTTATATGCACTTGCGCGTGCAGCGGCGCAAGCGGGTGTAGGCATGCGTCGCCGGCATTTTGAACAAATCTGATGTTTACAAACGGTCAGTGTAGAAACGGTTAGTTTAGAAATGGTCAGCTTAGAAACTGTCAGTTTAGAAATGGTCAGTTTAGAAACGATCAGTTTAGTAACTGTCAGTTTAGAAACGGCCAGTTTAAATACGCTCGCTTTTATGTATTACTATTGTTCGGTGAAATTCGGTTTGCCACAAAGTAGCCTATATGTCGCTCTACGAGTAAATTCCTTCAACTTCTGCTTAAAAAATCATATCAATCCGTTTTGCCGTGAAAGAAGGACAAACGAACAGACAGATATACACTTTTACTTTTATAATAATAGTACAAAAAGCACGTTAAGCTGTTGGTCATGCGCCCGATGCCTCTTCGGTCGTGTCACAGTAGTGGCCCATCGGAATATGAGGGTAAGAGAATAGAGTGCACACACGCACTATAATATATCCTGCGTAGTGGCTGATCGCTGAGATTGGCCGCCGTAGCCGTAATCGGTTGAAGGATTTATTATTACTAGTGAGGATGCCGAACGGAAAATGAACATTGGTCAGGTTAGGGTAGGTAAACTATTTTTTTTTATAACTAGTAACATAACCTGACTTAATCATTTCTATGGTTTGAGTTAAACCATAAAACCAGAGCCAAGTTAAGCAACAGATTCAGTGTTGCCTCATGTGTTGCAGACGTCCATAGACGGCGGTAATTACTTACCATCAGGTCAACCGGCTGATCGTTTGTCCGCCATAATGTAAAAAAAAGTTCAGCTTATTTCTACGAGGGCAGTTCTGCTGCCTTTCTGCACTTGTATTTATTAACTCCCGACGCAAAAACGACGTGGTGTTATAAGTTTGACGTGTCTGTGTGTATGTGTGTGTGTGTGCGTGCGTGCGTGCGTGCGTGCGTGCGTGCTTGTGTTTGTGCGTGCATGCGTGCGTGCGTTTGTGTGTGTGTGTTTGTCTATGGCATTGTAGCTCCCGAACAAATGAACCGATTTTGCTTTGTTTGAAAGATGAATATTAGCTATGTTGGATAAAAATGGATCCAAAAAGGCCGCCGTCACAAAGATATGGATTGTATGGGTTAACACAACTCCCACAATATGGGTATCATATAAAAGGGCTTGAGTAGCAGAATATATTTATTGTGACAAATTTCAAATCCGAGATGGCCACTGTCGGGGTTTTTTTAAATTTTAAATTTATATTTTCTATCTATCTATTATCTAATGTTCCTCGAGTAATATAGAAGTAAATTTGAATCGCATCATTACGGAGAATTTCTTCCCTCTCATTACAAAACGCGATCAAACGTTATTACACTGTATACTAAAGCATATGCTATTCCGTTCCAATACGTCATGATAAAAGTAGCTTAGTTCCGGAACTTTTATAAGATAAAACGAATTTAGTACCTGAACTTTTTTTAGACCTCATTTTGTAATAACGGGGCATAAATTATAATTCTCGTTTGCGTCCATTCCCGGTTGCGAATTAAGCGACTGCCGTCTGCAGACCAACTGAATTATGGTTACACATTTTAGAATCTATCCGAAATGTGCAGGTTTCCTCACTATGTTTTCTCTCACCGCCAAGCAAATGGTAGAAATGCGCACATTGACTTGAAAAATCCAGAGGTGTATAGGTACTCGGATCTTCGACTTCCTGTATCGATCGTATATCCCGCGCGTTCTTATCCACTGGGCTACCATCGCTCTTTCGAGAACTGCACAAGTATTGTTATTAAGTTAATGGCTGTACATGGTAGAACATAACTTTTACATTAATATTCAGAGCTGTGGATATTGAAAAATAAATAAATAAATTATAATAAATTGGCTGGCTGTCTTACGACTGCAGACTCATAAAGCAGCATCCTCAGCACTTGAATTGGTAAACATTTACTTTTACGTCATACAGTTTACTTTATCAAAAAGTATTTCTGAGAATCTTCTTCCAATTAAAAACATATTTACGTATGGTTCGCGTGTGCGACTTATCTTTGAAGCGCACGAAAGTGAATCACTTGAAATGGTAGAGAAATTAAAGATCTTTTTTTTTGACGACCCGATTGAACAGTGGTAGTGAACGCTGCCTCTGATACAAGGGTTGCGGGTTCGATCCCCGCACAGTACAAACATTTGTGTGCATGAACATGTTTGTTTGTATTGGTCTGGGTGTTTGCTATGTATTATAAGTATGTATTTACAAAAGAAGTTGATTCTGGTATCCGTAACACAGGTGCTTGAGCTACCTATCTCGGAGTCAGATCAGTATGTGATGTTGTGAAATATATATATATTATATTATTATTATTATTTTTTGGTTTGATCAATGTAATAAAGGTAGTTGTTATTTTCTAGTGTCTAATTAGATTAGTTTACCCTAGTTTCCTTTTCACGTAAATATTACGATTAGAAAGACCTTTGATTAAACTACCTAATTTCTCCTAATAACTTGCTCATTGAGATTTTGGTTAAGCTAATGGCACGCAGGTTTGAAAAAACCTAGAGTTGCATGCTCGGATTCGAACCTGCGACCTCCCGTTTGGAAGGCGCGTTTTTATCCACTGAGTTACCGTCCCTCTTACATAACTATAGTCTGATCACGGTTATTTAGAACGTGGCAAAAGTTGGAACTATAATGACATTATCGCAATGAAAAACGTTCTACAATGCCCTCTTGAAATGTCACTGAAGTGCCTTCTGGTCTTGGTCAGTCAGTATTCGAACAGTTATAAATGACAAGTTCTTTACATTTTGTCATTTTGCATGTGTCAAAAAGATTCAAAATGTATGAGATATCCGTCAGTTTAGTTCGCATTATTTAAACATAGACTTTATACTATGGGTACCTTCTTTACATATCAGAAAAATTTGAATGATGATGTAATTATTTAAGGAGTTCGGTATAAAATCTGGTTTTCCAGTTGATTTAGGAACAGCTGGCTTTTCCATTATGACGTTTAGCGGCATCTCCCTAAACTATGGTATTATACGCACGTTTTTAAGCATGCGTATTACCATAGTGCCGTGTGGTCCCCGACAGAGTAGAATAGGCCACCCTCACTCTTACCGAGGTGTCGTAAAAGGCGACTAAGGTAAAGCTGCTGGCATGATCATCAGCACCTAGAGAAGGAAAACTCTGCATTTATATCAAAACCCTCGCCAACCCGTCTGCAAAGCGTGGTGAGTTTGGCAATTACCCCTCATGTGACTGAGGGAGGCCCGTGCCCCAGCAGTGGGGACTTAAATGGGCTGATGATGATGATGATGATTACCATAGTCCATGGTTTTACTAACAGTTACTTATAGCTTGTCGAAACTATTTACTGGACTCTGAGTAATAAAATTAGATTCTTATTTATAAATGTTTGTTAAACCTTTGTTAACTAAAACTACGTTAAAAAGCAGTTTTTAATCTTTTTTCGAAAATTTTGCATGTTTTTTTTTGTTTCAAACGTCAAGTGGCTCTATAACACCGTTTAAGCTTACAAAAGTTTATTGAACGTGTCTGAATAAGACCCTCAAAGTCTTTCGGAGCAATAAAAGCATTCTCGATCGCTTCCAGACTCAACCCCGAACAGTCAGTAAAGTGGGCCACTTGGATAACGGGCGGAGGCTCTCAGTAATCAGTGAGGATTTCAACGAGACTTCGTGCTGATAATCTATATTTACGTCTTGTTATCTGCCACCGTCCAAAACGTATTTCCTCTTTAGAGGTTTCTTGTAACAATTGAGCATCTGAACCTGTTTATTTTGAAGAGGTAGGTATCCTGCTAAGGCCCGATTCGTCCAAGTTTTGTGTAACGATAAATCTATGGTGGTAATCAGTATAAATTAAAAATCCGTTCTACCAACCACTCATCTAACAGTCACCGTCTAGTCTAATGGTAAATCGTTATACTGCCAATTTTGAATAAATTCATAAGGATACAGACCGACCAAGATCAGAAGGCACTTCATTGACATTGATACCTGACACCTTGTGAAACAGCGTTAGTTCCGGCTTTTGCCACGTACCAAATAACCGTGATCGGACTTTAATAGTTTGAAATGGCGTTGTAATTGTCACAGCTGTTTTTGACTTTTTGATTACCGTCATCATCGTCAGCCCATTTCAGTCCCCACTGCTGGGGCACGGGCCTCCCTCAATCACATGAGGGGTAATTGCCATACTCACCACGCTTGGCAAACGGGTTGGCGAGGGTTTTGATATAAATGCAGAGTTTTCCTTCTCTGGGTGCTGATGATCATGCCAGCAGCTTTACCTTTACTTTAGACATTACCTATATAACCCTATTAAACAAAAATATCCCGTTGTCATTACAATGTACCACAAATTGAAATCAATACATATTGTTTTTGTCGCTTTAGATTGGTCATTCGTTCATTCACTCGCGAGATAATAGTAGAGCTATAACCGGTTTGGGACGAACATAATTGAGTTTATTATTAAAATTTAATAACGGAGTAAATTATCCTGCAGATAGTTATTTTCATATTTTAACTATCATGTTGGTTGAATCGGCCCTTAATGTGACAGCTTACCGTGGCGATGATTGGAGATGGTACCCCTTGGGATAAATACGTGCGCATTCAAGAATGGAAGTTAAACCACATGGTTTCATGTTTTATCATCAACGAAACATGTTGCAATGCAGTATAAAAAGATTTAAAAAAATGAAAATCACGTAGGTAACCTTTTTTTTTTGGTTTCCCGGGAGAAATGCATTCCGCCGGGGGGCGACAGGGTACTGTGGGACTCACCCTCCGGGCCGCTTCTTCTAACAAGAAACGACCTGAGGGCATACCCACTTTAACTCCCGGGGCTCAACCACCCGTGGGTATAGAATGGGGTCACGGGAACTGCACGAGGCTATTCCCTGCAACCTCACTCCCCCACAGGCCCCTACACGGGGTGTGGGGCCACGCCCCTCCTCAGGCCAGGAGGAGGGGGGTTGAGGACAGCCGGAAGAGCTGAGCCGTCCTTAACGAGCGGTGGAGGTGCCAATGGCAGTGCCCGCACAGGGACCCCCGTCCCTGTGGCCGGCTGGCCACCTCCACGGAGAGGACGAAGAGTTCTCCGCCGAACTCGTCCTCTCCTTGCTCGAAGCGGGCCTGCGAGGGGGTTAGACTCGCGCTCCCGCTCCGCCGCCTCCTTCTGCGCCACCACTTCCTCACAGAAGTGGGCGAAGGCCGACCAGGCCCTCTCACTATCCTGCATAGCTACAACTATGCTGGACAACGAGAGGTCATGTCCGACCTCCGCGACCAGCGCGGACCGCTGTTGGTCGAAGGACGGGCACACCACCAACGTGTGATGTGCCGAGTCCTCCGCAGCGCCACACTGGTGGCACGAAGGAGTGTCCTCCCGTTGAATGCGGTGCAGGTAGTTACCGAAGCAACCATGCCCGGTAAGTACCTGCACCGTCCGGAAGGACAAAAACCCGTGGGGGCGCTCGAGCCACCGGTCCAAGACCGGGGCGAGCGCCGCGAGCGTGGGGAGGGAGGTAACCTAACCTAACCTACCTACCTATAATAACTCCCATTTGATCTTATTATTTGAATTTGAAAGTCTTCTTTTTTCAGTCTAAACAAATGTATTCGTGCAATCAAGCTTGGCACCCGCTGACAATATATTCAGTGGATGCGTTGACTGAAAAGAGGCCTGTCAAATGAATTCCGTAACCCAAAAACTACAACTGGCCAGTTATATTGTAAAGCCATTTTTGGGATCCCGGCCAATATTGGCTCCGCTTTGCCCTTCTATTAAGGTACTTCCACATTCGCGGCATTTCTCCTCAAACCTGTTTCAGATGACACATTTTCGTATTGGGTACATGTTTTAAGAAGTGAATAGTAAAGTTAAAGTAAAGTATCAGCCTGTATTCTGTACCACTGCAGGGCAAAGGCCTCCATCATAGAAATCAAGTCATGGCTACTATGATGGGGTTAGGCTTAATCACCTTGCCAAATGCGGATAGGTGATCACAAACCTGCGCTGTGTTCGAAAAAATCGAAATAGGTATACATTTTTGCTCGACTCGGGAACCGAACCCAGGACCACGAAGCGAATAGAATTACTAAAAATAATGTAATACGGTTGTATTACATTATTTTTAGTAGTACTATTCGCTTCGTCATGAGGGGTTCCTCATGATAAATGTTTTCACTAAGAGCATTGTAATGTGCCAAAAACGAAAAGCTGAAAATTGATATGGATACTCTAGAACCGAGAACTATTTGTTACTACGAGTATAGCGTTGCAGGCAATTAGACATTAATAAATCTTTGTTATTAAAATATACCTATTTTATTTTCATTCCGAGTGTTTATGCTACTTTCTCCGTTTCTGGTTTCCATTATGAATATGCAATATTCCATTATGAATATATAGTACAAGGCATAACCTTAATTTGGGAGCAGGATTGTCTTAATTCATATAATATTATGTAGCGAATAAATGATTTTGTATTTGTAATGTCCGATGCAATGTTGTACATACATCTGCCCAAATAATAATAATAAATCTCACAACATCTCATACGTTGACCTGATTCTGTACTAAGTAGCGTAAGCACTTGTGTTACAGATATCAGGCAACAGAGGAACACAAGACACTGCAAAAACACAAGTGTTCATCTTACGAATGTTTGTCCAGGGTGGGGATCGAACCCACGACCTTTGGCGTAAGAGGCAGGGTCACTACCAATTGCGCCATCCGGTCAGTCATGTTAATCCCGATGACATTTAATTAGGACATACCTGTAATTGGCAATACTTACAAATAAAATCACTACCACTACCGTTAAACCGTGGGAGAGCCACGAGGGAGAGACACCACATGGTTTTTATGATTTCATACTTTATTTTGAGTGCAATAAGTTCATTTATTAAATCACGGCTTCACAGAAAACCGGCGAGAAACAGCACTATGCTGTGTTTCGCTGCGAGAGTGAAGGTACCGGAGGCCTTAAAGGGTTTAAAGGTTGGCAGCGCACTTGTGACTACACTGGTGCCGCGAGTGTCCATGGGCGGCGGCAATCGATTGCCATCAGGTGATCCGTTTGCTCGTCTGCCACCTATCACATAAAAAAACTACCACTACCGCTCTGGTCACCACTGGTGTCGCTGGTGTCCATGGGCGGTGGTAATCGCTTACCATCAGGTGTTCTGCCTGAACGTCTGCCACCTATCACATAAAAAAAAAATACTAACTCTACAGACCTTGCGAAGTGAAGGAGGTGCAACAGAAAAGCAAACTAATGCTAGTAATGACTTTCATTTAAATAATAATATACCTAATGTGAGAGACGACAAATTCTTACAACCAGAAAGAACGACACTCTTACCCCTGCCCCCATTATGAAAACAACTCATAAATTGAACATTCACTAGCTTATATACACATACTTACCTGTATACTTAATATTTATATACGTTTCTGATGAAGGTTCCACAACCACGGAAATACACGAACATTTATTTACCCGAAAACAAACACCACTGCCACTAGCCTAAGTGTTAGGTATACTTGTGTTGTGTTACTAATTTTAACACCCAGTCTCACGTCGTAGAGTAATGCTTTCGCGTAGCCAGCGCGGCGAGAGCGTAGGCTGAAAAACAATCCGTTTCAGTTCACACGTTCTGAACCATTTTCTGGATCCACCTTTCTTAAAACATGGCGGTCTATTACTGTGCGTTTCTCGCGGAACTTTACTTTCTACATACCTCAGTTCTGTGGAACGGTTTGGCTGCAGGAGTATTCCGGACGGTTACGACTTAGGGACCTTCAAGAGAAGAGCGTACTCTTTTTTAAAAAGGCTGGCAACACATTAGCGATCTCTCTGATGTTCATGGGCGGCGTCGATTACTTTCTATCAGGTAACTCGTTTGCTTGTTTGTCCGCCTCTAGCATAAAATAAAAATTTAGGACATCATTACATAAATAAGTATTATCTTATCGCTTTCAGCGATAAGACCGCCGAAATTGTACACAAAATTTCTGTAATGCCTAGTACTTAAGTTGTGTATTTTGTGCAATAAAGTATAAACATATAGGTACTCGTCCCCTGTCTTCAAGATAATTATTCTGAATTAAATCCAATTATACCTACACCGTTAGTTTTTTATTGTTTTCAACTCGAAAACCACAAAATACGTATCCTGAATATAGACCATTTACTATGTTAGAGATCAACAAATTAAGCTAAAAAAAATCAGCTGTTCCATACAAGATTTAATTACCACCTGGCGGTAATGTATGGAACAGCTGACCTTTTTCGCTTATTTTGTTGAACTTCATAGGTTTTTGGGATGTAAACAATAAAAAATAACGGTGTATTCAACACATTTATCTCTTTGGTGCTTTGTATAATAATGGTTGAACTTTAGTTGGTAATTTTTTTATACCACTAACGTTTACTATGTATGTAGTCGAAAAATAAATCGTAAAAAAGCTTTTGGAAAAGGTTTTGGACAAGAATGTTCTTTTTTTGCGATTTCATAGCTGGACCCGCAATGAAAAATTGTTTTAGGGAATACTGTATGACCAGGGACAAAGAGGGTATAATTTGGACTGTTGAAAGACGATCGACGATCTGCGTCTCTACCAATACATTCATAATTTCACCGATTCAAAGGAATGCCGCGGTCGTGTAATAGGATGAAGTTGACTTTGTTGAAATTCAATCAAGTCGAGTACATATTTTAGTCTAAAACTTCCTGACTTTTAGAGGTAATTTTAATAAATCATTATTGATGAGTGAAATAGAGGCTTAGCTAAAAAAAGGAAAATATACTACTGTGTGATTTTTCAGTATTTCGAACTTTGAATTGGAAGGGCTAGTTTTTTTAACAATAACATTTTTATGATACCCGATCCAGCATTGTATCGTTTTGTCCGTTCGTAACAACGTGGTGTCAATTACCACGTCCACAAGTAAGTTGTCTATCCTCAACAATTTTATTCATTTTAGTCAGCACTTACACGATGACCCGATTAAAGATATTGTTTGTTTTAAATTTGCTTTTACAATACACCACAAACTTATTTTGTCCGTTTGCTCCCGGTCAAGGATCACTCGAGGTCACCTCTGGCCGTGGGTACCTGTGCCGTACTCTTTCGATCGGCTGATGCGCCTCTTGCAATAGCAAGTTGTTTGATTTATTTACGTCTCAGCACCACCAAAATAAATGGCCTACTCCCGCGCAAGTGTCAAAGACTCGGGCTAGGTTGTTGCCTCTGTAGAAATGGGAACGGGCGTCTTCCGACGGAGGTGTGGGCCAAAATGACCATTGTCCCTGCCAATCGGGCTCAGGGAATATTTTGGTCCACTTCCGTAAATTCCACTCAATTTTAGTCCACTCAGTAAATAATAACGTGCGCCTCCAGAACGGAAATATAGGGTATAATCTTAGGGCGCCAGGCGATCCGTATGTGTATCTGTCACGTATCACTTAAAAACTGTCGCTTACTCTGTTATGATGTTGTGTTTCGTTCATTTTTTTCTTTTTCTCTTGGTTGTGAGCGTATTTTGTTTTTTATAATTCTCTCTGGCTTTTTTGTGTTTTTAAAAAAAAAGCTCGAATTTGTCATATACCTATGTACCAATATAATTGTATATCTGCCACATAGTCCACACATCTTTCAATATATATTAAACGTGTATATACTTCGTCGTCAGCCCATTTAAGTCCCCACTGCTGGGGCACGGGCCTCCCTCAATCACATGAGGGGTAATTGCCAAACTCACCTCGCTTGGCAGACGGGTTGGCGAGGGTTTTGATTTAAATTCAGAGATTTCCTTCTCTGAGTGCTGATGATCATACCAGCAGCTTTACCTTAGTCGCCTTTTACGACACCTCGTTAAGAGTGAGGGTGGCCTATTCTACTCTGCCGCGGACCACACGGTTATACGTATATACTTATAGCTATTTATTTACTTATACAATCACTCGCAACCAGGTCCCACCAGAATACCAGCGCTGCTGCGGCACCGCAGATAGTGCCGTAGCAGCAAATGCTGAGGTCGGGACCTGATTGACTACACACAACCACACCACCTAATCTTAAATCGCCTCTTCTCTTTGTATCTGTATCGTGCCGTGTTATGCCTATTGTACATATTTACTTTTTCTGTGTTGTGATGGTCAATAAATGTATTTTCTTTCTTTCTTTCAAAAAGCAAGGAATTATCCGCTAGTTTCATTTCTTGCAACGCACGTCCATGCATGCACGTCCGGATTTTTTTAAATCCGAGTGCATTTGTCTCTCTCTTCTACAATTCGCTCTCTCCAACTGATTTTTTATTAACTTCATCTGTCTTCCTTTCCTGTCATTGACGCTCGTGGTCGTTAGTCCTCTCCCAGATCCATCCATATATTGTAGGTATAAAATATATCTTCTCTATTATAACCTTATAGTAGTATATTTTATATAATTTGTGTAGGTTATATTGTATTACAGTAAGGTAACATTCGTATATATTAGTGTATGATAACATGTTTATTTATTTATGTATTTATACTATAAATTTACTTAATCAATGTTCAAAATCAAAAGGATTGCACCACCCTCCCCTCTTCTATCTAATGTCCTTTACCTGAAGGTTGTCTGGTAGAGATCGCTCCCAGCGATAAGACCGCCTAAATTGTACATTGTATCTCTGAATACCTAGCTTTTAAGTTTTGTGTGTTGTGCAATAAAGAGTATCTCTCTATCTATCTATCTATTCGGCGGTGAGGGATAATCTCGTGAGGACATGTCCACGTTTTGGATAGCTTCTCAAACAGTGGATACGCAAAATTAATAAAATGATTACTAGTCATTAGACGCTACGATGGTTTACAGTTTTCTGCTAAGGTTATTTATTAACTGTTAATAGATCATTTTTGTGCTCAATATTAATAACGACAACAGGTAAATTGACGAGCCGATTGGAACAGTGGTAGTGAACGCTGCCTCTGATACAAGGGTTGCGGGTTCGATCCCCGCACAGTACAAACATTTGTGTGCACGAACATGTTTATTCGTATTGGTCTGGGTGTTTGCTATGTATTATAAGTATGTATTTATAAAAGAAAAGTATTATATGTATATATTTGTAATCCCACTGTTGATACTGATATCCGTAACACAGGTGCTTGAGCTACCTATCTCGGAGTCAGATCAATGTAGGTATGTGATGTTGTAAAATATTTATTTATTATTAGATTGAAATATGGTGAAAGAAACGGTCGCTCTCTCATAGGTACAACATTTCCATACAAAAAGGTTCAGTATTATAATATTGAAAAAGATACCAAACCCTTCCTGCCCGAGTCCAATTCGTACTTGGTCGGCTATGATAAAGTAAGAACTTTATCATACTCTAAAGCAAAAGATTAATAAGTTGATGATACTAAGCTTGGCAATATTTACTGTTCAATCCTAGGCACTAACGTGATATTTATTGTATGACTAAAATGGCCGTTAAGTCTATCGCTCCGAACAAATGCCTAGTTCTAAGGTGCTAATTATGCAATATTTCAACCTGAGTAGGAATGTTCACTATTCCTGTCGGGTTGTTAGCGACCATGTGGTGTTGTGCACCTATCGATGTATATATGAATCATCGGCATGAGTGCTCTATTTTCGAAAAATAAAAATTAGTACTAGCCTTTAAACTATCCCACTGTATGGCAAAGGCCAAAAAAATCAAGTCATCGCTATTATGAACTAGACTTAATCACCGTGCTTGCCAAATGTGGATTAGTGATCACAAACCCGAGGTATATTAGAAATATTCGAAACATACATTTTGCTTGACCCGGGTATTAAATCTAGGACCCCGATATTGCGGCCTGATATCACTTGTCCAACAGGTCGTCGGCTATCGAATATAGGTATGTATAGTAATACACAAAGAAGTTCCATTAAAAATAAAAGAATTAGAGTAATAATAAACAGCGAAAAGTTACATAGTATAATCTTGTATAGGCAACAACTAAAGTATTTTCTATACGACTGAAGTAGGTACCCAGTTTGGTAAAAATGTTGAGAAAGTCAAAAATCAACATTAATTGCTGTCAAAGTATTTTTTTGATAAATATGATGATATTTTTATTATGCAGAATAGAAAACAAAAAAATAAAAGAATAGATAACAAAAAAAATACACCCTTTTTATCTATTAGTATTTGAACACGAACTCTCTAAGTTCCGTAGGTTGGTCTTTTGCTACTGCTTGCTCTTTGATTCAGTTTAATAAAATAAAAACACTTCGTACTGTAATAGCCTGGAATACCAATGTTTGAACTGGGTACCTATCTAGCCGAAACATCATAATGCATGCGCGATGTAAAAGCGTACAACGCCATCTATTAATACATACTTGAACAAAACATTTTTACTTAGCCTACATTTTACAAATTTTGCACTTAACAGTGTTAGTACTACTGACTTAGTTGTAATAATAACTTTAAAACTAAAACTGTATCGTAATAGATAGATGGATAAAACAATTATTAATTGCAACAATATCCACACATTAAAATATAATCAAAGAAAATCAAGTCTTAAATAAAAATGAAGGATCCCTAGTACCAATAATCCCAAAATCAATATCAAATAAATAAATAAATATCGATACTGTCTCCTATCGATATTTCACTAACACAACACCACACCGTTGTCTTGGTGGGACTAATGGCTGCCCATTGACGAAGCACAGCTGTCAAACACATATAAATATAATTTTGTAGTCGCGTAGTTCCGGCAGGGAGTTGCATCACCATATATTCTTGTCTTACCCGAATTGCTGTCTTCGTCCACGACTAGACAGACTCAGGCCTCCGCCAATTTTCGTCGATTCTCAAACTTGAGAGATCCGATTGGTTGCGAAACTCGGACATCAGGCTATTTTGCACTTTTTTAATATCATTTTTTGTGACGGCCAACGCTTTACCACGATCTCACTTGAAAAAAATCTCAACTCGTACAAGTGTCTACTTACTCGGCATTCGTGTGAAATACATCTATACTATTAATAAAGAGGTAACGCCTCGGTGGGTGACTGACTGATCTATCAACACACAGCCGAAACTACTGGACCTAAAATCATGAAAATTAGAATAAGGGTAGTTTTTATTATGTAAGCGCGCACTAAGAAGCGATTTTTAAAAATTCAACCCCTAAAGTGGTGAAATGGGGGTTAACGTTAGTATGAAAGTTTGACATTTTTATGTTAGAGTTTTGAAAATTTGGATTATGGTTATTGATAAAAAAATAAAATTTACCAGTTTTAGTGATTTTTTAATTCAACCCCTAAAGGGGGAAAATAGGGGTTGAAACATTGTATGGAAGATTCGTTATTTTTAAAGTTAGAGTCATGATAATTGGTATTTGGGCTCATCATACAAATTTAGGAAAAGAAATTTGGGCATTTTCTTTTATTCAACCCCCAAAGAGGGAAAATGGGGCTGAAGCTTTGTATGAGAGATTCGTCATATTTAATGCTAGAGGCGTGAAAATTGGTATGTGCACTGTTCATACAAAATTAATATCAGTACTTTTAGCATATTTTATATTCAACCCCCTAAAAAGGATAACCGGGGTTTAAAACGCCATATGGAAGTTTGGTTATTGTTAAATCTAGACTGATAAAAATGTATAAGTGGGCTTTATATACAAATTAAAATATTTAACCTTTTTTTTCCTCAACTCCTTAAAGAGTGAAATGGGGTTAAAACGTCGTATGGGAAATTCGCCATGTTTGATGCTCGAGTTGATGAAAAGTAGAATTTGGACATGCATACAGAAAATTATCAGCACTTTTTTATTAACCCCTAAAAGGGTTAAACACCGTATAGATGTGTCGCTGTTTTTAAAAGCTAGAGTCATGAAAAATCATATTGGTAGGTATTTTTACATTCATACAGGAAATTTTTGATTTTTTTATTTAGCCCCTAAAAGGGTGAACGCCTTCTTACAACTCCGTATAGAAGTGTCGTTATTTTAAAAGCTAAAGTCATGAAAAATTTAACCCCAAAAAGGGTTAAACACCGTATAGATGTGTCGTTATTTTTAAAAGCTAGAATCATGATAAATCATATTGGTAGGTATTTTTATATTCATACAGAAAATTTCTAGCATTTTTTTATTTAGCCCCTAAAAGGGTGAACGCCCCCTTACAACTCCGTATAGAAGTGTCGTTATTTTAAAAGCTAAAGTCATGAAAAATCATATTTGGTTATTTTATAATTATTTAGCATTTTTTTTTTCACCAAACCTAAAGGAGTGAAATGGGGTTAAAACGTGGTATGGAAGATTATATTTAGTGCTCACCAGTCATGAAAGTATATGCAAAATGCATGACAGGTATTTCAGTATTTTAAGTATGTTAAGTCTCCATTTTATACCTACCTTCTTACCTATAATCTCAGAATTGCTTAACTACAAATCAAGTTCGTATAGAAAAACACAATTTCTAAATGTTTTGTTTTAAAATTAATTTCCGAAGCGAAGCGAGGGCACTAGTACAATATGAAATTATAACTGACTGTGTTAAACGCTTGAATTTTACGTATTGGTAATTTTTCAGCTGGTTTCTACGCTGATTATAAAAGTAAATAAATAAAAAAAAATAAAGTAGGTTTTCCGTATATGTCTGTTAGTAATCTGGCCAGTCACTTCTGTCGCTTGCCATACGAGTACCTACATTGCACACAAATGACTAAGATGTATGAGTGGAGTGTTTTCCGCAGCATGACAACATTTGGTCTCCAAAATAGGAACATTCTGTGAAATCTGTAATTATGCTTTAATCGAGTGTTATTATAGTAGGAAGTCGTTTGTTTTGAACTTGTGGTTGAAGGGCCTTCTGCTACAAAGCTTTAGTTACACTGCATATATTGCAGTGTAAGTAAAGCTTTGTAGGAGAAGGCCCTTGTACAGTGGCCCTTGGCGTACAGTGCGACAAAGATCAGGGCGACGATGACAATACCCTTCCTTCCTTCCTTATGTCATTGGTTTTAAGGTTGATTATTAATGTCAGTTAATTTGTTAGATAGGAGGTATTGCCACGTCATCGTCCAGGGGGCACTTCAGCGACATTGGCATGGGGCCTCATGCCAACATTTATTCTATGGGAAAATGTCAAAACAGCATCAGTCCCTATATTTGCCACGTGTCAAATAACCGTGAGGCGACAATAGTATCGTCTTTGAGCATCCGTTCCTATAGTCCGATTTATTAATCGAACCATCTGGAAAAAAAGTTCTCGTGGCCTGATCGGTAGGACAAAGGCAGTAGGACCACATGGCGAGAAGGTACTTTTCTTTATATTTGACATGGACGTTTAGACACAATGGGGAAGATGTGGCCATGCGAGAAAGGTCCTAGGTTGCATACCCGCTCGGGTCAAATTATGAAATAAACATTTCTAAATGCCACCTGTATGTCTGCCACATCGAAAATCTCGGTATCCAAAACGTAATAATTTTGGGCATCCACGAAAGTAGGCGCTAGTTTCAATAGATTTGTATTAAGGCGACGGGTAGCCCTAACTAGCGACACCAATCGATTTAAATTGTGAACTCCTAAAACGGATGTATTTAAAAAAAAATCGGAGTTACAACCTCTCGGCTATGACATATACTATTTATTAAACAACCATACACAAATACAGTTATAAAATTTATATCTAACCCGTCTACCAAGCGTGGTGAGTATGGCAATTACCCCTCATGTGGTTGAGGGAGGCCCGTGCCCCAGCAGTGGGGACTTAAATGGGCTGATGATGATGATGATGATACACAAATGTTGAGTCCAACGCGTACGCGAAAAATTGATTCACGCCAAAAGTGAAGTGAAAAAGTGGCCACTTTTGGCGTGAGTCAATTTTTCGCGTACAAAAACGGACCCAACATTTGTGCATGGTTATTTAATAAATAGTATAAATGTTTGTCAAGAGGGTGTAAACCCGAAATCGTTAAAAATGGATACGGTTTAGAAGCTAACAATTTAAATCGATTGGCGTCGCTGGTGTGCCCTACCCGTCACCTTAACTGTACTGACTGATTTTAAAGCGACGGCTGCGCTTGGGGTCCTGGGTTTGATCCCGGGGTCGGGCCAAAATGTATACCTGAGTTTTTCTGTTAAGAAATTCTCAGTGTCAGCCCGGAGTCTGGAAGTTGACGGTCTTGTACCCCCGTGCCTCGGAAAGCACGTTAAGACTTGGTCCTGCGCCTAATCCCTCTTCGGTCGTAATACAATGTTCCCATCGAAATATGAGGGTACGGGAATAAAGAGTGCACTTGTGTCTGCGCAAACACTGTGCGCTATAATATGTATATATGTCCTGCGTCGATGGCTGATCGTTGAAATTGGCCGCCATGACCGCAATATATATCGGTTTCATCATCTTCATCATCAGCAACCCACACTCGTCCACTGCTGGACATAGGTCTCCTCTAATGCACGCCAGTGCTCCCGATTTTCGGCCACTCTCATCCAGCCCACACCAGCCAGCCTTCGAATGTCATCATCCCATCTTGTCGCAAGGCGTCCTACATTTTGGCGGCGTTTGCTAATTCGGTGGGCTATGTCGGTGACTCTGGTTCTCTGTCGGATTACATCATTTCTGATGCGGTCCTTCAATATCGGTTTGGAGGACATTAACTGTAGCAGCTATGAGACATGTATTCGTAGATGTACTTTTTTTGACAATGTCTCATAATTGCCGCAATTATTAAGGTGGCGGGTAAGGCACACTAGCGACGCCAATCGATTTTAATTTTTAGCTACTGAACCGGATCTATTTAAAACAATTTCGGGATTACAATCTCTCGGCAAGCACCTATACTATTTAAATAATACTTATAGTTAACTGTTTGGTCTGCTTTTGCACTCGAATTTAGGATTACCGCCAAAAGTGGCCGCTTTTGGCGTGAATGAATTTTTCGCGTACAAAAAAGGACCCAATATTTGTGCATTGTTATTTAATAAATAGTATAAGTGTTTGTCGACAGATTGTAACCGAAATAATTTTAAATAAATCAGGTTTAGTAGCTAAAAATTAAGATCGATTGGTGTCGCTAGTTAGGGCTACCCGTCGCCTTAATACAAATCTACTGGCGGCGCTAGTTTCGTTGACGCACCTTAACGTCTGTACCGTGGGAGTCTTTACATGGTAACAAAAAATACTGCCTGTCAGTAAAACAAAGAAATTACTAGACAGTCAATGCACCGACTGACCGGATGGCGCAATTGGTAGTGACCCTGCCTCTTACGCCAGAGGTCGTGGGTTCGATCCCCACCCTGGACAAACATTCGTGCGATGAACACTTGTGTTTGTTCAGTGTCTGGGTGTAATATATGTATTTAAGTATATATTTGTGTTCCTCTGTTGTCTGATATCTGTAACACAAGTGCTTAAGCTGCTTAGTACGGAATCAGGTCAACGTATGTGATGTTGTGAGAATTATTATTATTATTAATGCACGATAAAGTGAGGTAAAGGGATGCGTAATAACTAATAGTATTTAGATGTCTTTTTACCTAACCTTTACCTTTAATTTTTTTTACTTACGTCTATCTAACCAACCATCATTGGTTTTGAAAAAAGAAAATCAGTCCTGTTCATCTAATGATTTAGTTACTATAGTTGGGCCCAAATAATAGGCCACATTTGACACTTCATCAAATGCGACTACGTAACCTTGTAACAACGAGCATTGAATTTATCAATCTTTCAATGTTAAAATAGCATAATTTCTTAACTTTTTTGAATTATGTATGCATTTTTTTATTGCGGAATATACTATTCTAGTGAATTGAACGTTAGTACAATGTTGTCTATGTCAACCCATTTTCTTTTTAAGCTCTAGGGATGTTCCCCAAATAATCGAAACGAATAGGTACAATGTTTACTCGTGTACGAATTTTCAACTATAAATGAAAAGCCACATACGGATTAAAATAAAACGTGTTACTCTGTTGTTTAAAAATATAATTACATTAATAACTTGGTAAACAGAAATACCATATATAAACGCTTTGATTTCGAAGAAAAAGAAATAAACTGGCCGCGGATTCATATCTAGGATCGCTATAGACTTTCTTTTCAATAATTTCAATCAACATTTCTCCAAATATAAGTATTAATAACTTCTTTTCCAGTATTATTGTATTCGATTCATATCGATTATTCACTTTAATCGAAGCTATCTATGAGAGAAACGTCCAATGTGACCTATTATTTTGGCTCAATCAACTATACAACCTCATCTTTTATTAAAGACCAAAAAACTTCTGGGAAAACAGACATTTGTAAAAGTTTTATTCTCAAAATATCGAGTCGTGTATAAAGTTAAAGTGGTCTGCAACAAGTTATAGGTCAGTGAACCCAAATACCTACCCAGTTCTCTGCCTTATGTACTCGTGTAATTGGCAATATATTGTGCACGGTACAACGAGACGTATTCGCAAAATGGCCGACAATACAACAAAATGTCGATGTTATTTTCCAATTGGAGAGATGTTCCTTTTTTAATCCACAATAGGAAACCGCGTGGCCTTCCTCCGACCTGATCACAATTATGGCGACTGTTGTTATGTTTGGTATGTCCGTCTCCGTATAATGTATAAATAAAACTAATAATCAATGGCAAGGTCAAACAAAGAATTTATAGAAAATGATTTTTTGTACGTTTAAGGTACATAGTTAGGTAGATAACTATATATTTGAAAAAAAAAAGATATATCAAAAATTAAAAACCCTTTATAATCGCTTTAGAATCTTTACAAAGGAATTATTGGTACTTAGTTACCGGTGTAATTACAGATATGATCTATCTACCCTTCTTCCCGGATTAGTTTGAATTGAATTGAAGTACTTCTCACGTATAGATAATCTTGTTTGATAATAATAGATGATCGGTTTTTGTAATTGTCTGCCGTTCTCATTTACTAATGTTATCAGTTTAATATTGTTACCTAAAATAACAATTTAAGGTAACATTGTTAAAAAGAGTAACTGGCGAGTTTCTTGCCGGATCTTCTCGACCAGAAACAACTTTCCAAGCCAGTGGTAGAATCGCATTATGTTTCTTTATTTCTTAGTATGTTTTATGTATCTGCATATTTATGTACTAGCTACATGATAATTGTTATTATACTTATAAAAAGTTTCAAAAGATGTTAATGTATGACGATTTTTTAAGTGCTGTGTACATGCAAGTAATAATAATAATAATAATTCTCACAACATCTCATACGTTGACCTGATTCCGTACTAAGTAGCTGAAGCACTTGTGTTACAGATATCAGACAACAGAGGAACACAAATATATACTTAAATACACATATTACACCGACCAAACACAAGTGTTTAACGCACAAATGTTTGTCCAGGGTGGGGATCGAACCCACGAACTTTGGCGTAAGAGGCAGGGTCACTACCAATTGCGCCATCCGGTCAGTCTAAATAAATAATCTTTTGACTTGAACATTAGCGATCTCTGATTTCGCGGATGTTCATGGGCGGCGATTGCTTTTCATCAGGTGACTCGCTTGCTCGTTAGTCCGCCTCTAGCATAAAAAAATGAGAACTGGTGGGCAACAAACCCGAGAGTTTAAATGTCCCCTACATAGCAGACCAACTGTAGGCGTAAGTATCGCCTATGCTGGTACGGCTATATTGCAGTTACTTACGTGGGCAACAAATATTTAGGCATCCTACCACCGCTGTGTCCCGGCAGAAGGGGTAGATCCAAATATGTTTGACTAAACGTTGAAAGGGATGACATAATATTTCAATAACCACCACTATGAATGCCGTAGACCGTGAAAAGTGGTGGAATCCTGGACTCCGAAACGACAGCTGAGGATAGGATGCAACCGGGAATAGACGCTAATATAAAGATGTGATAAATAAATGTTCCCATCCTAACCAAATATAGGACATAGAAAATTCATCTTGTTGAACCCAGTACATTGAACTACACTGTATCACTTTTATTTTGCAATGAAAGTTTTTATTTCGGTTCTGTTAGCAGATTAGCAATGACAGATCGACACACAATCAAGAGTATAATACGATAAGGTTTAGAATCGCCTGCGCTTTGTGGCTCACGCGTGCATAGATATACACTCATCCATCTTTTGTCTATTGATCGATATAGGTCACTCCGGAAACTTTTAAAAAGTCTATTTTTGAGTTTGACATGGGGGGCAAGGTATTGCACGCTGATTGGTTCTATTTATTGAGGCAAATGTTTATTCGTACGTAATTTATTTTTGTAAAATACAGGTCGAAGTTTTTTTTTGTATTTTTTAACAGAATCCACTAGGGTTGGGGAGATGCGTGTTGCTCTAAGGAAAGCTTGACAAGACATTCAGATTAGAGTCTAATTTATAAATACGTAATGCATTCATTTAAAAATCAGGTGATTAGACAAGCGGAAGTTTCAGAACGGACAATACCTAACATAATAAGAATGACGATTGTCTTTAGATGTGAAAAAATATTGCATTCACTTTAATACTGGTTGGATAATTCTGTCCCAATTCTGGCTTGCTACCAATGTATAAACAGTTTATAACAATTTGTGTTTCCGCGTTACCATACTAATTTTCCTACGAAATTACTGAGTCTTTGAAGTGTATACGATAATGGTAGTAAATATTGAAGTAAATTAAATAATTGATTACCAGAAACTGTCAAATATCCAACGTGTAGCTTCCCAGGATTCTTGCAAATTTATATTGGTTATTTATGTATAAAGTAACGAATAAAAAGTAATTTATGTATAAAGTAACGAGTAAAAAGAATAAGTTCAACCCTTTACAGGGGAACCACGTTTCCAAAATGTTACGAATAAAAAGTTTAGGCTCCTGCCATTTTTCAATATTGTAAAAGCCTGTACCGTCTTTGTCAAAATGCATGACACATTAACTAATAAGTTACACATTAACCAAAACAACGCAAGTGTATACAAGAGTATCAATCTACCCTTGGCTCTTAGCTTAGGCCTTTTGTCTACGTAAGCCGCACGCATAACACGCTTTCGTCTATTGACTGATGCTTGCAGCTTACGCATAATATATTTCATAGTTACAAACAATAAAAATTTAAACCGAGGAAAAAAACTGAAGCTCAAAAATCCTTTTCAGCCGTGTACTTTTTTGGCCAAACGTTTTTTAAGTATTTTTTATTTTAGCTTATTATATATTACATGCTTAATTAACTAAGACTACCATGCAAAAAAGGTCATACGTTACGCTCGGTGAGTGAATAATCATTCATCTTTGATTGGATTTTGCTTTTCAAATGTCTTAGGAACCAACGGACTATAGGTACCTAATTGGACTGCTCGTTAAAAATCTATGCGTGATCATGAATTCCAAATAATAATCATGATAAAAAATAATATACGCGTCGAATTGAGAAACCGCTCCGTCTTTTTTCGTCAGTGACAAACGGTGTACACGTTGCATCGCGTATTGCATGAGAACGCAAGACGCAACTTTATGAAAGACAAAGAGTCTGTGGACGTATTTTGCCCGAAGTTTACGTAGACAGTAGGCCTGAGTTTGTTTTGAT
Source organism: Marasmia exigua (assembly GCA_019059595.1). Classification (NCBI taxonomy): domain Eukaryota; kingdom Metazoa; phylum Arthropoda; class Insecta; order Lepidoptera; family Crambidae; genus Marasmia; species Marasmia exigua. The sequence goes on along the minus strand of CM032494.1, from coordinate 12,619,740 downwards.
ACTCCCTTATAACAATCTACATGGGATGTCTTTGTAAGTAGATCACTCCTTGATGGTTTTTTCTCCAAAAAGTCAAACAAAGACGCCCACCAAACTCCATTGACGTCCGGTAATCTGCGGTAATTTGCCCAATGCGTCATAAAAAGACAATGTTTCCTAGCCCCCAGCATGTGGCAATATGGACCCATTCATCCGGCATGTGGCAGACATGGCGAACCACGCCTTTAACCAACTTCATAAGAATTTATAAACAAGATTGATCAGCTGTTGGATCACTTGCATAGAATATTGGCTTTTTCTTGGTGAGCAGCCAAATTCTAGAACAACATCTATTACTCGTAGTAAAACTCAGTGGTTAATGGGATTACCCATATAATCAATATGATTCAGTGATTTAGTTTTCGCCATTTTAGAAGATAACTTTTTCTCTTGATGATTTCAGAATTTTCGCAAACGCCCGAACGCACAACCTGGAGTCTGGACCCATGGAAGAGAGCTGATGTTGGACCCACAAGATGTCTTTTAGGAACTATGTAAGTATTTTTTTTATTTATTGAACAATATAAGAAAAACGATGACATCTCATCGTCAGCCCATTTAGGTCCCCACTGCTGGAGCACGGGCCTCCCTCAATCACATGAGGGGTAATTGCCATACTCACCACGCTTGGCAGACGGGTTGGCAAGGGTTTAGATATAAATGCAGTTTTCCTTTTCTGGGTGCTGATGATCATGCCAGCAGCTTTACCTTAGTCGCCTTTTACGACACTTCGGTAAGAGTAAGGGTGGCCTATTCTACTCTGCCGGGGACCACACGGCACAATTAGCTAATATATTCAACATAATCTTTTGTTTTTTTATTTATTTATTTGGTAATCTTCTTGGCAAATGCATCTAGGCCTCATCGTCGCTTTCCATCATGCGTAAGTCTATACTTAATTATTAAAAAATAACTGCAGTGTTCATAGATTACTATATTTTATTTACATTTAGATAATACCATCAGGTGTATTTACTATCACCACAGTGTTATGATGGTTACATAAGTATAGTCCGCTGCATATTATATCTTTCAGAAGTATACATTCCGAAAAACCATAACGAGATGGTAATTAACATGCATTTGCTTTATCCAACCATTTTTACGTTCTTACGACTAAAGTAATAAAGTCTAAATTAGAATATTTTTCAGGGATTGACTCTAAAGCTGCGAACGCGCATTCCCTTACTATTTATAAAACAGAGAAAGATATACTTCGTGCTTAGGGTTGCCATGAGGTCCAGATACTTTTAGGAGTCAGCTTCCCGAAGTTCATGTTCCTAAACCAGAACGACTATGAAAACATGAAATTCACTTTCCTTGAAGAGTCATCCTCTGAATCAAGCTGTTAAATTTATAAAAACTATTATAGACCTGTCCGTATGTCTGTGGTTATGTTTATGTACGACTAGGTAACCCTATTGATGCGTGATAGTGTTGAATGAGGATTATGGACTGGGTGTTACAATAAAATACATAGTTGGCTCAATGTAGAAACTGACTAATTACTTATGGATTTTAAAAATATTCTGTAAGTGAGATGTTTGTGCCTTAAGTTGTCGTAAGAATCTGTTGGCAGTTAGTTGATGTTTTGTCAGATTTTTATGATTTTCAGTAGTTTTCACTAAGTTGACTAGGATACCACGGCCTCACAGAAAATCGGCGGGCTGTGTTTCGCTGCGTGAGAGAGGGTACCGGATACCCAATCAGAGGGAAGGGGGTTTAAAGGTTGGCATCGCACTCGTGACTCCACTGGTGTTGCGGGTGTCCGTGGGCGACGGCAATTGCTTACCATCAGGTGATCCGTCTGCTCGTCGGCCAGGAATGCCAGAATATAATTTACCAAATTTTCAAACCTCCTGGAAATCTTATTATGAATAAATAATTTTACATAAATTCATACAACATTTAACACAAACCCAGGCACCATAAAGATACACTTGTTTATTAATTCCACGAAAGTTTGTCTAGGGCGTTGATCGAAGATTGGGCCTACGAGGCAAAGTCTCTACCAAATACGCCATGGAGCCAGTCATACTAACAAAGAAGATAAAATATTAATTAAATTTTTATCTCATTTTCAGTATGATACGTCGTCGTACAGTCGAAGTTCGAGTAGAGGGGCGACGAGTTCCCCGAACGACCGCCCCACCTCCGTGACCGCCAAGTACACCACCACGCCATCGTATAAGTCTTCTAACATTCCCGTCCTCAGCAGCACGCCCAAAGACGAATCGCCAATCGCAGCCATCGCTAACCGATACGCTAGTTACAGCAGAACCGAAAAGAACACACCGAAATATGATACCTATACTAAAAACGATAAAACTCCATCCAAATACGACACTTACGGCAAATTAGACAAGACAACCACAAAATATGATAGCTACAGCAAATCAGATAAGTCATCATCATCATCAAAATACGAAAACCCTAAATACGAAAAAAAGGACTACTCTAAACTTAGTGTATCAAACGTCACCGGAAAAAGTAGAGATGTGAGCCCTGTATCGACTACATCGAAGTATAGTTATAATCGACCCTCCAGGCGTATAAGCCCTGAGCGGAGAACGAAAACCTTCAAAGATAAAAGCCGAGATCCCAGTCCAGCGGATCGCGACAAAGACATTCCAAGCAAGACTGACAAGTCTTCAGGCTATAATAGCTTATCAAGCTACAAATTGTACTCCCGAACTTCAAATTACGGACGACCTGCTTCGAGAGCAGAGACTAAACCCGAAATACCTTTGAACAGATACTCCATATCTAATCGTTTGTCATCTAACTATTTACGGAGTCCTCCTACTGTAAAAAGAACATCTGTATCTCCTGTGAACAATAATGATACTCCAAAAAGTGAAATTGAGCAATCTGTAACTCCAACGGTAATAGTTGAGGAAGTAGATCAAATTCAAAAGGAACAAGAGAAAGAGAGTCCACTAGAAAACGGGGTTGACGAAAGTGTTCCACTGAGTCAAGAGCTAAAAATGGACGAAAATGAGACTGAAACCGTCATTGTTATCACCCGTCATACATCACCAACTCCCCCGGGTTCATCTGCATATGTCAGGAGTAGAAGAGCAGAGATGGCTAAAACAATAGAAAAATCCGTAATACGTTCTAAAAAAAAACCTGAAATGATTGACAAAGAGATTCAGTCAGATAGGCTTGATGATCCAACAAGATCTATTAGATTTGCTGGTACTACAAGAGCTAGTGTGACAAATTGGTCGTATTACTCGCCAAATAGTTACACTGGCTATGCTGGTAGATATTCGACACAGTATCCAAATTTGAGGGAAAGCCCAACTACTAATTCATATAACGAAAGATCAAGTCGAAGTCGAAGTTCAGAGCCTCATCCTATAGAGAACAGTATAAGCAATTCAGTATCTGAAAACAGCAGTAGTTCAAATAACAAGCCAGTTTTGAGTAACAGCATACCGGAAACTAGTCATCAAATAGATGCTGCATATGTACAGAACAATAATAACAACGAAATGTCTGATATTATAATAAATGTAAATCTTAAATTAAAGAGAGCCACTAGTCCATTGGTAGCAGCATCAGCTGAGTTGGTATCACCAGAAGTAACAATCACTAATAGTCAGTTACCACCCCAAGCCCCTAAACCTGAGGGAGTGGCCAAGCCGAAAAAAACAAAAGTAAGAAAGGCTAGTACAGACTCAACTGACTCTGGCTCTAAGAAAAAAGTGGTGAAAAAAAGAAGTAAGTCTGTTAGCTCTACAGATTCTGACCAAGGAAGTGAAGCGAATGATAAAAATAAATCGGTTTCGCCTCCCAAAAGTATAAATAAAACTTCTTCAAGCAGTAACTTAGTAAACGGGCAGTTAAAGTTAAAACATTCCAAATCTCGTGAAAGTAATAGCCCAGAGTCGAGTATAACGTTATCAACGCAATCGTCTATTAGCGAGGATGAGCCCATGTCAAGGTCTAAAACTAATGATGTTTCCAGAACATCAGCTGATGAAGTATCAATACCCACAGATAAGTCCCTTAAGCAATCTTCACCACAACCAGCATCAAAGAATGATGCTGGTACTGAAGAGGCAAAATCTTTTTTGATTCGAGCTTTAGCACCTGTTACTAATCTTTTTAAAATACGTCACCAAGAAAGCAATGAAAATAGTAAATGGCCTGAAAATTCAAGCTCAGAATCTACTGGGAAAGATGTTTCAAATCTTATCACTGAAAGTGATAAATCTAGTAAAAGTAAAAACATAATTGCTTCCAACGACGACAACCTGGTCACACTAAAAAGTATAAAACATATTGAATCTGGTGAAAGAGCTTGGTGGCTTGAATCAGATTCAGAGAAAAAGAGCAACGAAAATCGGGTATCACTGAATGGAACCTCAGAACAAAATGCTCCAAGAAAAATTAGACATATAGAATCAGGCGAGAGAGCGTGGTGGCTTGAATCAAATAGTGATAGTAAACATGAAAATCAGGTTTCTACCAACAATGTTATCAATGATAACTCCAATAATGTTATCAATGAGAAGCCCAACAAGCTTATGAAAAAGTGCGAATTCGCAGATGAAGAAAAGCCATGGTGGTTAGATAGCAGTGCCAATATACCGGAAGGAGTCGAACGACTAACTCCTCCACGAAAGTCGTCCAGTGATAGTGAAAAAAGTGAAAAATATAACTTTTACAAAGTGCGCCACATTGAATCTGGAGAGCAGAAAGATTGGTGGCTCACTAGTAACGAAAATTCAGCTCATACGAATAGTAAATCAGACATTCAAAATAGCTTAAGTAAATCCGGTTCTGATCAGAAAAGTTTTCCATTGAGGCGTATTCGACATGTTGAGTCTGGCGAAAGGCCCTGGTGGTTGTCAAGCGATAAAAACATTCCAGAAGGTATAGAGAAACTACCCACTCCTCCACCTCAACAAGAGAGTGGCTCTTCTGATTCGGAAGAAGTTCAAGCTTATATTCCATCATCGCATATTCCCCCTTTCCCTCTTAATTTACCTGATGATGAACCTTTAGGTGACAGACGGAGCCCTGAAGGTCTAGAAACACCTAGAGAAAATGAGGAATATAGAGGTCGTACTTCACCGTACGAAAATAATCGTCAATACTTACGCAGAAATATATTTCAGAAGGGAATGGATAAATATATTTCGCGTTATACCGATATCGATGACATATTGGGAACTTCAGGGCATATTTACAGTCCATTTATGGATTCCATACTAGCAAGAAGAACGGGCCAAATACCATTTGATGATGATGAATGTGAAGAGATAGACCCAACTCAAGTGCGGATCCATGACAGCACGGCACAGCGACCGGTCATAAAGAAAATTCGGGGCAGGTGAGGCTATCTACATACTTTTTTGCATGACTGGCGACCAACATGCCTTTTTTTTTTTGGTGATCCAAGAGAAATGCGTTACGCATACCCATCCGTCTGTAAACGGATGGGTTATGTCGGACTCTCATCTGGCGACGGCTTTTCCTAACGAGAAGCCGGCCAGAGGCATACCGACTAAAACTCATGGGACTCTCCCTCATCGTCCATAGTGGGAGAAGTCGTGGGGTGAGGTCCGAAACCTGTCACCACGACTTCTCCCGGGCGACCAACATGCCTGCATCTAACTACTTTGTTATACTTTAGGGTTCTATATTAGGATGTATGTATGTATAATTGTTTAGCGTAAAACTTCATTGCTCCTGATGTTTCTCTGTCTGAAAATTATGATGTATTACAACCATAAGGTTGTAATACATTCTATTTTTTTATTTTCTAGACCTCTTGTTCTTTATTCATTTGTAATGCAAGTCGCACGCGTGTCGTGACGTATCTAACTCGCCTTCCAAGTTAGGAGTTGCATGCATGTAGGTTTAGTAATACGTGATTTGAACATAAAACTTTCACAGTTGCGTCACAGAGTTTTCACATCACAAAGGAATGGTCCATTATTTTTACTTAATAATATTTTTGCTTAATTAAAGAAGTACTGTGTGTTCCTCATCATCATCTTTCAATGGCCGATTTCGGCTACGGTGACTACTAAGGGCTCAGGTGTTTGGCCCTAATGTGGCTTATCTATTTCGATTATTATCTTATCGATTTTATGGGTAAATGTGCGAGAACAATTTGGACAGGTCAGGATATTGTTTTCATAGTGATAAACAATATTGGGAGGCGGTTTACTTTTACATAGATCACGTTTGAGGTTTAACTCTCCCCTCCTATCTTCCTCAAAGTGGTTAACTTTGGACTGTATTTGCTGTCTTCATTCAGGTCGATTCGCAGCAATAGTCTCCCTAGAGGAAGGTTCAATGTTACATCTCTTCATATGTCTTTTCTGAACGTCTTTAAAGCGTAAGAACTGGCCACCGCGTTTCCGCTTACCGAGTTCAAGTTCAGAAAAGAAGATGCGCTTTGCCTTTCTCTCTTGGGACATGCGTGACAGGTCCCCGCACCAACGCAACTGGCGTCGCATCAAATATGCCCCCATGCCACATACATTAGCCCTCTGCAGTACAGTCGTGTTGCGGACTCGATCTGACCATTTGATATTCATTATTTCACGGTGGCATTTCAGATGGAATCTGCCCAGTGTGCGTATGTGCTTACTATACAGGCACCAGGTCTCAGAGGAATAGAGAATGTTAGGCAAAATGACGGCCATGTATAATTTGATTTTGGTGTTAAGTTTTAGATTATGGGAACGAAATACCGTCTCGAAGTTTACCAAAAACAGCCATAGCAGCGCCAAGTCTACCATTGATCTCCGAGTTGAGGTCGCCTTTTGCAGTTATGCAACTTCCCTGATATTTAAACTTATCCACCTGATTTAGAACCTGCCCCTCAATATGCAGATTTAGCGGAAATTGTTGTAATGTCTCCATAGTCATCACTTCTGTTTTAGAGATGTTGATCTTCAAGCCAAATCTACAACAGGCGGTGTTAAGCTTGGTTATCAGGTTTTGAAGTCTCCTATTGGTGTTACCGCTACAAAACACAAATCATCCACATACATCAATTCGGTAATAAGATCGTGGATTAAGCAGCTGAATAACAATCTTATTTGATGTGATAATACCTTTTAAAGATAGTTTTATTGGCATCTCTCTTAGAAGTCCTATTGAAAAACCTTTACATCAAATTACGCTGTCTTAATGATGACGATGGAAATTTAGCTATCTATTTTAGTATCTAGTTTAGTAGCTTTTTAACATTTGGTCCGGGGGATAAAATATAAACAGTCAGAAAACTTCATATCATAAACTTTTTTATTCATAAAAATAACCATACTTGTAGTGGGGCAAAAAATCCTTCATTTTAGTCCAGAGAGAGAGAGAGATAACCACATGTTGGGTTGGGTTACTAGAATAGAAAAGAAAGAGTTTATTTTCTTCTGTTGAGTTCTTCAGTTGATTTTGGACAAAAGAAGTTTAATATAAATAAAGAATGATTAAAAGGACAATATTTATTTGACACCGAACATAACATTCAAAAAAGACACAGATAAAACATTACAATACATAATACACGGGTGATGTGAGAATCCAGAGACTTATTTGAAGTATTTTCGCCAACCCACTCAAATCTAACCTAGATCTTTTTGATTTCAGAAACGAGGTGGCCAACTACAGAGGCGAGGACCAGGTATGTGATCTCATCATATTATCTATTACTGTAATACTTAATTTTGTTTTTAGAATAATCAAGCGCATCAGAATTGAATGGAAACAAAGAGGGGGTTATTGTACATTGACCACAAAGTAAACTCGCCACAGAAAAAAGTATGTGTAAACTCACCACAGTTCTATTTTTATGAAGTAAATTGTTTATTAATAATTTTGGTTATTGTAAACTCACCACCATTGCTTTTGTGAAAAGGTCTGCAGAAAAATCAAACAACAAGTAGAATAAAAAATTATTTATTTTTTCGATATTGGAAAAATCAGGAGGTTACATAATAAAATATATGTACAAGTATGTAGGTAAGGATGATTAGGAAAGGAAGGAAGGTAAGTAGCCGTGTGGTCCCCGGCAGAGTAGAATAGACCACCCTCACTCTTACCGAGGTGTCGTAAAAGGCGACTAAGGTAAAGCTGCTGGTATGATCATCAGCATCCAGAGAAGGAAAACTCTGCAATTATATCAAAACCCTCGCCAACCCGTCTGCCAAGCGTGGTGAGTATGGCAATTACCCCTCATGTGATTCAGGGAGGCCCGTGCCCCAGCAGTGGGGACTTAAATGGGCTGACGATGATGATGATGTAGGTAAGTAGTATTTTTTTACTTTAATTTATAGGGAATCGATATGGGAAAAATCAGGAGGTTAGGTAATAAAATATAAGTAGTATTTTTTCTATAATATTTGAATTCATTGTACTTACACCATGTCCACTGGAACTAGGGCTTGATTGATTGGAATCCATTATTTTGGATATAAACCAATCGACTGGTTGGTCTGACTGTTATCCAACAGGTTACACTTACCTAACAGAACAAATAACCACACGCGCATCGACAAGGTCAAGGGTGATTGAGTGTGCAAAAGCGCAGGAGAAAAAAAGAAAGATGTGCTTTACTGTTAATTCTTAATTTCGTATTAGTTTTCATTGGATATTAACTTATAGGTACTCTCTTAATTTTATCAATATAATTATTCTCTAAAAAAATCAAGATTGTTTGCTATCGTTACTTTAAGCAAAAACTATGTGAACTGAGGATTTGTGGCGAATTTACAACAAACCTCACCCGCCTGTGACTAACTTACACATATTTTTAATGCATGTGGTGAATTTACTTTCAATGTATGGAGTTTACAAAATGTGGCGAGTTTACTTTGTGGTCAATGTACAATAACCCCAAAGAGGAGCTATTAAAATAAATTGCAGTTGCATTGCGACGTCAGCTGGGCACGCAAAAACAGCTGACTGTGCGGTTAATAAGAGAGGAACAAGTTCCTCAGAACCAAGTAAAGATAGAGGGTTCTGTATTGTGTGTTAGGTATTATCTTATCTTAAAGAGGGGTAATTTCTCCTCGTTAAACCTACGGGATCTTTTGTATATATTTTTTAATACGGATCTCCCGAACTATGTATGTACCTACTACCACAGTATAACAAGAGTTTTTAAGAAAAACTTATACCGGGTACTACCATGAATATTGCTATTTGAATACTCCCCTGATGGGAGGTTGGAATGCGTTATGTTACTACGTCTGGGAATGGAGGCATTAAGTATCAGCCTATATATTGTCCCACTGCAGGGCTAAGGCCTCCATCATAGAATTCCAGTTATCGCTACTATGATGGTATTAGGATTAATTACAATTCGTGAATAATGCGGATTGCTGATCACAAACCCGAGCAATGTTTGACAAATTCGAAACATACTTTTCCTCGAACCGGAAATCGAAGGACCCGAGATCACCGCCCGGTACTTAAACTACTAGACCAACAGGGCGTTACTAGACCAACAAGGCATTCATATGGAGGCATATGGGTCCACTAAAAACCAGCCATGTATTCATGGCCATATTAAGGAAGATCGTGGGAATATAGGGAGACCGTTGAAATGCCGAATGATGGTCTTTCAGTAGTTTATTCTCTGTTTTCCTTTTCGTTTTTTTTTGTTTCGTTTTATTTTTCTGAATATTTATATTAACAGGTAGTACAAGAGATGTCCTATTAATCTTTCTTAAATTCGATTAGTCGCATTCTACTTACGCATCCAAGAAAGCATTTAAAATAATAAAAAATATCTTCTTTGTAACTTCTAATAGGTATTTATCATAATTATTTTCTTCCTATTAAATGTTTACGATTTACTAATTGCTCCAATTAGTAAACCGTAAAAATATAAGAAAAAAAATCGAATAAAGGGACGGACCGTGGACCTAAATATTTGAAGAAAAAATACAGTTGTTATTAATTCTTTTGTTAGTAGAGGACAACTCTCTGTAATCTTTTTTCTCCTTTAATGTGACGGGTAGGGCAAACTAGCGACGCCAATTGATATAAATTGTTAGCAACTAAATCGGATATCTTTTAAAAGATTTCCAAGCTCAAGCTTCTTGGAAAACACTTATCATCATCATCAGCCCATTTAAGTCCCCACTGCTGGGGCACGGGCCTCCCTCAATCACGTGAGGGGTAATTGCCATACCCACCACGCTTGGCAGACGGGTTGGCGAGGGTTTAGATATAAATGCAGAGTTTTCCTTCTCTGTGTGCTGATGATCATGCCAGCAGCTTTACCTTAGTCGCCTTTTACGACACCTCGGTAAGAGTGAGGGTGGCCACGGCCACATGGCCATGGCCACACGGGGGTTACACGGAAAACACTTATACTATTTATTTAATACTTTTACTTAATTTTGGGTCTGCTTTTGTACTCGAAGTTTGAATTAAAATATGGCTACTATTGTGGCGTTAATCCAGTTTCAAGTGCAAAAACATATCAAAAAGTAATGCACAATTATTAAATGAATAGTAAAAATGTTTGGTTAGAGACTGCCGCTCCAAAATTGTTTAAACTAACAATTTAAATCAATTGGTGTCGCTAGTTAGGGGTACCCGTCGCCTTAAGTCATAAAAATTCAAATAAGTTAGTATAGTTTTATAGGTTTGTGGCAATTGGTACTTTCTACTATGATAATTTACTAAAGGTACCTAGACTTTCTCCTATTTCTTTTTCAATTATAAGTATCCACTAAACCGTACACTTAAGGTATGTACAGTGGCGGACAGGTCAAGCTATACAAAACTGTCAAGTTTCCTCAATCGATTTCGAACTCAATGTGTAACAATATAAGGTTTATAATCGAATGAAGAAATTTGACAGTTTTGTATAGCTTGATATGTCCGCCACTGTACTTACCTGTTTTTAATGCGCGGGAGTTGGCGATTTGTAGCAGCCATTCGTTAATGAGAATCGATTGCTATATAATATTTATAACGTATATTATTATACATATTGCCGAAGCCATGCATACCATGTATGTAACGTGTTATGTTATGTAAAAATATGTAGATAGTCTTTATTGAAAAAAATACTTAGCTGTCTAAGATAAAATATTACAGATTTTAAGACCATAGTCATATGCTAATACGATGTGATTTTTTTATGCAGCAATAAATATTTCACAACATCACATACATTGATCTGACTCCGAGATAGGTAGCTCAAGCACCTGTGTTTCAGATATCAGAATCAACAGTGGGATTACAAATATATACATATAATACTTTTCTTTTGTAAATACATACTTATAATACATAGCAAACACCCAGACCAATACAAACAAACATGTTCATGCACTCAAATGTTTGTACTGTGCGGGGATCGAACCCGCAACCCTTGTATCAGAGGCAGCGTTCACTACCACTGTTCTAATCGGGTCGTCAAGTATGAGATGTACATAATAATGTAATATAGGCCCTACTCAGTTCATAAACACTAGATTGATAATAAGTGTATAATATACTTCATCTTAGCGTGTAATTCCCGGTTAGGTCCAAAGATGTCGCTTTGGAGCCCAGGGTACGCTTAAACCAAGATTTAGAATTGAGTTGGTCTGGTAATTACAATGAAGCGACTGCCGTCTGACCTTCACAACCCTTTAACAGGGGAACCAGACCAACTGAATCATGGTTACACGTTTCAGAAACTTTTTCCGAAACGTGCAGGTTTCCTCACGATGTTTTCTCTCACCGCCGAGCAGATGGTAATGGTAGAAATACGCACATAGATTTGAAAAAAAAACCATTGGTGCATGCTCGGATTCGAACCACGATCACCTGCGTAGAAGGCGCGTTCGTATCCATTGAGCTACCATCGCTCTTAAGAGAGCTAATAAGTGTATAACGTAAGTAGTATTTAATATAAAAGAATACACTATTATGAGCCCTGTTGGTCTAGTGGTTTAAGTACCGGGCCGTGATCTCGGGGTCCTGGGTTCAATTCCCGGGTCGAGCGCAAACTATGTTTCGAATTTTTCGAACATAGCTCGGGTTTGTGATCACCAATCCGCATTTGGCAAGCGTGGTGATTAAGCCTAATCCCATCATAGTAGCGATGACTCGATTTCTATGATGGAGGCCTTTGCCCTGCAGTGGGACAGTTTATAGGCTGATACTTTACTATTATGAGGGTATAATACCCCATAATAGTGTATTGTTTTGTATTCTCATAATAGTCGATGAGTTTTCGATATGTCAAAGGAACCCAAAAAACGGGTCGCCAGAAGTCGGTTGCCTTGCCGAGCTTACGATCCAAGTGTTGACTTATAAGCAGGTATTATGGGCCGGGATAAAACATATTGATTTATTTATATCTTATAGGTACATTATATATTACGGGACTGGGCGGCCACACTCTACTTACCTTATCGAGTAATGGGAAATTACGTTAAATGAGAAGTAGACCAAAAATTATTTGGAAATATATTGGTCTGACATGGCTCAAATGTGGCAAAAATTGTCTGGCATGGGGGAGCAGTGGGGAGAAAATGGTAGAGAAAATCGAGACAAGGTTGATGTTTGTCTCGATTTTCTTTTTATTAATGACTTTCAGATTGCCCTGTATAGCAACCACTATCCAACTGATAACGGGACCGACGGCTTTACTTTCGAATTTTATACATAGTGCTTCTATTTGGTACATCACGGGAGTAATTTTTCACTGTGGGACTGGGTGAGCCTCTAATTGAATGGGTCGATTTGACCGAAGCGATACCACGGCCTGAAAGTGTGTTTCGTGAGGGTCTTGAAAGCTCAATCTTCGGAGGCCGGGAAAGGGGAGTTTAAAGGCTGGCAGCGCACCTGGGACTCATGGCCGGCGGAATACATGAAAAAAATACCACGGGGTTAGTTAATAAAAAATATATCTTTGCCTTGTCCAGCTATGTTTTACCACCACAGGTAAAATACCATCTGCCAACGAAGCAAGCCTTCAACTGGCACTATGTCTTTGGTGCAAGCAGATTACCCCTTATGACAACATAAACCACAGCACTAGCTAGCACTACGTAGGTATCTGGACTGTGGTTTCTTATTTACACGGTGCACAGTAGCATTTTTTCTCCATTCATCTTTTTGTTTTGTACCTACTTTTTGTGTAGCGTGTCGAAGTAAGGCTTCGGCGCGGCGCAAGCGGCGCGGGCGCAGGCCGGAGCCCGAGCAGTGAACCGAGATGGCGCATCCTTGACTGAGTCTCTCCTAGTGATGTGACGCGTACTTTCTCGATTTATTCAATGCCAGCATTGCCAGCTGATTCGCTTAGTTTAGCGATTTTTTAACTTCGGGTTACTTTAACTGATATTAAACTAAATGTGTTTGACATTTAGGCGAGGGTCAAATCAAAGAAATTAACAGGTTTAAAAATACGTCTTTCTTATAGGCTAATTTTAAGTTATTGTAAATATTTTGAGTTTTTATATTCCTAATGTTAATATCTCAAATGTTGCGCCTCCAGGCCAGGCTTTTTAAATTGAATAAATAAACAAAATGCGTTTAGAATTAAGGCTTTAAAAATATTGTGCTCTAAATATATTGTTTGTTTTAACTACATCAGTATGAACGCGCCTTGGCTTTAATGTAGCAAGGTTACCATTTTTCCAGGAAGATTGTGAACTCGATATATTTTTTTAAACTTAAGGCAACAAACAGTCAGATTTAAACTGGATGGAGGTATGGTTAACTTTAGTTAATAGAGATTAGTTGGTCTATCTATTCTTTAGTAATGGTATCTATAACTATTTATACGAAACACGGTAGTGGTTGAACTGCTCTTTTCAACACAAATCGGGTGTAGGTATCCAGAGATGGAACATCTCTAGGTCCGACTCGGTCCCCTATGGGAATACAGCGCTAGAGCGGGACGGCCGATGCGCCTGACATTTTAACACGGTGACGTCATATCCAAAGAGGTACAGAACGGACCGCGTTTTTGAATATAAGGGTTTTACTGCCTGCTGTGATCATGATTATCAGACCCCATTATTTTGATGTTTCCGAAAGTGTCCATGCAATTTCTTTATTTCCTAATTCTTTTTCTCTTCCAAAATTTCCGAATTAATCCTAATTCTTTTTCTCTTCCTCTCCTTTGTCAATTCTGACGGCCGAAACTCGCCGTAAGGGCTAGTCTGAAAACCAGCGCTTGGGCATTTAGCCGAGCAAATGCTGAGACTAGTACCTTTTGTCAATAATTGTACTACAGCCATACTTAGTTTATAATTTTCGTTTATATTATTTTGTAGCCTTAGATTTATTGTTAGTTGGTTTTTCTATCTTTTTTATTGACAATAAAGATCTTTTTACTTTTACTTTACTTTACTATTTACCAAAACAGCACGCGTTACTTTTTACCGGACCTGCGTATCGTATCTATTAAAAATATTGCATTTATAGAAATATTATTAAAATTTTGAAAATAAATAAATACACCATAGAAACGCACAAACATATATACATGGAACTGATGCCATAGTAGCACGTCTAGTTCCATTAAATTCGTAAAGTACGTAAGGCTGGAAATATTAACATAGATTTTATAACATCAAAACGCAGAATTTTCACATTATATGTTCTCTCACGAATGTTTTTCAGGAATGGGAAGCAAACCCACGCCAGAAAATAATGATATTACTTAAACGTACAGCTCGATTACCTGTATGAAAATGTAGACACCATGAAACTCCTCTGTAATGGTGTTTGCAGGGACTTTGAAAGTGTGGGGCGACCTGGGGGCCTCCTGAGGCCAGCAGCTAAAGGGCCTACAGATTTTGCCATGACCATTTTTAACGAAATCGCAGGTTTAAGTACCTATTCAGTGCAAGCCTACGTTACAACTGATTCAACACACAATAAATAAATAAAAAATAAAAATGTTTATTTATCGAGTACCAAAAAGATTCACATTAGCAATGTCTAACAATTTTGTAATAGCAGCGTTAAGAACAATACGTTGCATTACGACAAAATCCTACTGCACACAAGTCAATTTATATCTATGAAGATATACTTTCAGTGGTCTCGAATCTCGGCGAAGGCAATATAATATTATTATTATGTCAGTTGTTCCAAAACCACCGGCAACTATGTCCCGGACTTTTAGAAGGCGTGCGTGGGGCCGAAGCCAACACGTAGAGGCCCGATCAATTGACAGTTTTACTATAATGTGATGTAACACCAGCCGCCATTACTATTATTATTATTTATTATTGTGTGACCAATGCCAATAACGTTAACTATAATGGTGTCTTCTCTACTTTGGACATTTTTCTATCTCAATTGACATCTCTCTGAACTTGGGCATGTTGACATTTGCCACCACCAACCATTTAGGGGTAACCCGTATCTTTGTTTCTCCTCTGCGCTGCCTACTCGTTGAAGGCACCAAGTCATTCACGTTTTATCTCTTTCTACCACCACAAGCGATGTGCTACAATGTCGCCAGCTCAAACCCTTCCCGGGCGAAGGCACCGCCGCCGCGGCCCCGGGGTAAGGCTGCGCTGGACATCGCAAGCGGTCGGTTAGCAACGGACATGAAAACTTTACCTGTGTCACACTGTACTCGAAACAGTGAATCAACGTATAGTATTACAGTAAGAAACCTTTTTGCTCTCTCAATTTTAATTTAGGAAATAAAAAAGCTTTTTTCTTTTTCGTTTACCAACTACAATATAGGAAACAAATAAGGATTGATAATATAATCACGATTTGCATAGATTAAGGTGTTTTAAGATAAAGAAAACTATGTTTTACGACAGTTATTTTACTGTAAAATAGAGTTTGTAAAAAATATTCTGTGTGTTGGGATGTTTTTAAAAAAACTGGAACCCAACTACGCACCATTGAATGTCCTCTGAAAAGTAGGAAACACGTTTTCAATATGTCCTTGTTGCAATAAAAAATAACTTTAAGTGACCACCTGGATTTAGATTCCTATATAGATAGACACAGCTCTGGTTTTGTCAGATGAATGATGTATTTTATTGAGACAAAGACTAAAGCGACTACGCTATAAGAACGAAGTTGGAACTGCCATTATGGCGCCTTGTGGTTTCATTGTTGACCCATAAACCAAGTGATTACTACACTTTGGGATCAGATATAATGTATGTGCTGTTGTCCGACATTTCTGACATTCTCTGTCGCCTAGTGCAAAGCCTGTCGCACCACGGCCACGGCCAAGGCGAGGTTGCCTCACTGGCCGGAGCCCGAGTGCGAGACTGGCCGCTCCGCACCACCGCATGGCTTCTTTCTTCAGTGATGTCTGCGGTCCCGGGGCGCTCGGACCCGCGCGGCGGTGTGTATTGTGTTGTGTTCCGATCTTAGATCCCGTCATGAGTATACCCGTCCGCACTTTTTCAAGTGACTTTTGAACGAGGAGCCGGTTTCTACGCGTTTTATTATTCCTTTTCCACCTGACCGGTGTCTGTGGTAAAAATGTTTCGCTATTGTTTATGTTTAACGTATTTTGGACTTGTCTTCTTCTAAATTGCCATTGTGGTGAAAGGTAACTTTTAAAATACATAATTCTCTTCCAGGGCTCTAAAAATGTTGTATCTTAACTTTCATACAACTTGAAGTAACTATACTTAGTAAAATGTTAAAAGAAACAAATAACAGGTGGTTGAAAGAGTAGATTGAAACTACTTTTTGGAAAGGGACACCGGGTGGTCAAATCGTATGGGTAATGATGTAGCTTCGACGAAATTGGTTCTTAATTTGAAATGAAAACACCTAGGGTATTTAAAAGTCGAAAGCTGCAGTTGCAGTCTCCCAATCGAGTGAAAGAGTCGGCGAGCGGACTCTTGCACCGGTTTTGCGTATTCGCTCATACCCTTACCGTGGTTACTTTTGTTATCAACTGCTTTAGCTGATATCCATACTAATAATATAAACGCAAAAGTCTATCTGTTGTAGTTTTAGGGTATATTTTGTTCATTTTGAATTGCACAAAAGTACGATGGTAGTAGGCATATAGGCTTTAGATTTACATAATTAAAAGGTTCTTGAAGGTAACTAAAGCTGGAACCAAGACTTTGAAAAAACTGATTCTGGGGCTATTCTAACACAACATGAAGGCCTTATTTACATCTGAGTTGGAGTGTGATAGATCTCTGGAACTATCAGCAATGTGATGAAAAACTAACCGCAGCCGAATCCGATATAGCGTTTCGAATAATTTCGGAAGAGAGAGGGGGGGGGGGGAGATTCTCCTTGAATCTTAGTAACAAGTTTTTATTCATTCCGGTGCGGGCGAACCCATTTTTAACGTCCGAAACTAAAATGATTCAAATTATTTTTATGTCCGTGATTATTTTGAAACCGAAACGTACATAAAGTTTGTTCGTGACGTGACAAATGACTTTTTACCAGTCTATTGTTTGAAGTTACAATTTATTAGGAGTAAGTTCAATCTACAGCCTGTGACTGTCTACAATTCAATCAAAATTCAAATAAATTCTGCCATCATACTGTGCCATCAAATTCTATTCTCAGCCTCTCCTCATCCAGCCAAACGAATACTGTAATTAATTTATAAAATTTTAATTAACGTAATTTTCCAAAGCGACACACATCGAAAAATAATAAAAAAAATGTGTTTTTGTAACACAGTAACAACGACCCTCAGCTTCGAGGAATATATTAAAGAACACAGACTAAATAACTTTTGGTTGCCGACAGCTATTTTAACATACTACCTTTTAAACTTTAAAATAAAGATAAATAAAAAACGCGTTAAAGAGATGACCAGAAAATAGTCAAGGCATTGCATAACATGAACTATCGTATCTAATCGTAGGCGTCTTAACAAGGTAAATTATAGCACTCCATTAGCTAGGCAACATTAAAAAAAAGTATTATTATATAAAATATCAGAAACACTTTTCTGTAAAAAGATAAACTTTTTAAAAATGCAGTCGGTAGGTAAATATTTCAAAACTAAGAGTAAAAATGCATCCATTGTGTTACATCGACCGAAAGTCCTTTTTATTCTTGCTTGCTTCTACATCACAGCTGATAAGCAAATCTTTTTACACCTTCGAACAAAAGACGATAAAACAAAACCATCGATAGTGCATCGATACAACAAAACAAAGGTTTTTAAATGACATTGAAGTTTTCGAATCTCCCACTTCGCAGAAATTGTTTAACAAAGGATGCACTTAAGTTTTTAAGTAGTTAGGTTCATTGAGTAAAGATAACATTGAAATGTTTAAAAATCAATATTTGAAGTCCGCATTTTGACAGGACTGTGCAAAAACTTGCCACCGGCAAATAAATTAAGATTTAACTCATTTTTCAAATGACAATAACTAAGTTCGAGTTTGAACAAAATAAAAATGACTTAACTAAATAAATAAAAACATCTTTAGTTTAGTTGAGAATTGATTTACAAATTTAATAAGACGTTAAAATAACTCGTTGAGCCGGCTTTTTTTTAAATTGGTAAGAACATTAACAATACTGAATTTACTATCTTAGTACGAAAAACTGTGACCACTTTTAAAATAACTGACACAAAAAGTTGTTTATCATTGTTATTAAGAACAGGTTGCTTGCTTTTTTATTTTTTGCGACGGCTTAACGGAACTCTATACCTGGACGAGATACATTCATACGTTGTAGTTCAGTTTGGTCTAGACCAAGATTTAACTTTTTATCGCCATTTTTGAGAACTACTGCAATAATAATAATATAATTCTCACAACATCTCATACGTTGACCTGATTTCGTACTAAGTAGTTTAAGCACTTGTGTTACAGATATCAGACAACAGAGGAACACAAATATATACTTAAATACATATATTACACCCAGACACCGAACAAACACAAGTGTTCATCGCATGAATGTTTGTCCAGGGTGGGGATCGAACCTTCGACCTTTGGCGTAAGAGGTAGGGTCACTACCAATTGCGCCATCCGGTCAGTCAAATCAATATATGCAATATATCTGTAAGGCAGTCTAAAGTCAAAAGAGGTAACTAATCCGACTCTGTTCTACAGACTGTCCCAAAAATAGCGTCAAGCAAAAGCCCAG
Source organism: Marasmia exigua (assembly GCA_019059595.1). NCBI lineage: Eukaryota > Metazoa > Arthropoda > Insecta > Lepidoptera > Crambidae > Marasmia > Marasmia exigua. The sequence goes on along the minus strand of CM032494.1, from coordinate 12,600,648 downwards.
GAATTAAGAACCCGAACTAGTAGGTCGAGTGACCCAATGAATAGACTTTCGGATGACACATTTTTTCTGGACAAACTGTGACCTGTGTACCGTATAAATTTCAAAGTAAAATTATAAGATAATCTATAAAATACGAGCCGATTTCTTTCCACAACATATAGGTATCTTCCTGCCGCAACCAACAATATCATGTATCTGTTATTATTAAAATATTGAAAAGCAAAAAGAATATTCGGATTATTAAACTGACAAAGATAAAAATATAAGCAAACGAACATCAAATTCTTGTTTACATAAATACTATTGTTTAAGCCTGACTATTCAAAGCGACACATTTACCTAAATGTAAATTTTGATTCTTCCTTCAGAAGACGGGTGATGTCAGGTAGTTTTACAATTGAAATAAGATAGTTTTCTCGCATTAACGAAACACTTTCTCGGCTTGAGGCAGCTAAGTACTATCAGTCGCACAGTTACCTGTCCCTGTCTACGGGTGACCCTATGTGTTACTAGTGGACACCATCAACCCAGCTCGCTTGAAATTCGGAAAAGTTTTTCAAACAAATAAAATTGTATTTTTTTCGTTTACATCCCGAAAACCTCATAATGGGTATCGTGAATAAAGACCAACATAGTAAGCAAAAAGAAATCAATTGTTCCACATTAAATATAGCATCAATGCGGCAATAGTGTATGGAACAGCTGATTTTATTTTCGCTTATTTGGTTATTTCTATTGTGTGACGGTGTATATTGTTCAGGTTTAACAGGTATAATCGTTTCATTAGTTTCCGAGATTAGCGCTAACAGTCAATGGTTAGGAGGTTTAGTTCTAAACTCTACTAATAGATTAGATATCTACTATTATGTTAACTTATATCACCTAACTGTACACTATGGTCGCAATAAAGATATTGAGTAAATGTCATCATCGTCATCGACAGCCCATTTAAGTCCCCACTGCTGGGGCACGGGCCTCCCTCAATCACATGAGGGGTAATTGCCATACACACCACGCTTGGCAGACGGGTTGGCGAGGGTTTAGATATAAATGCAGAGTTTTCCTTCTCTGGGTGCTGATGATCATGCCAGCAACTTTACCTTAGTCGCCTTTTACGACACCTCGGTAAGAGTGAGGGTGGTCTATTCTACTCTGTCGGGGACCACACGGCGTCAGTCAGTGAGATGGGCCTTGTCCTCCGGCCAAAAAAACAGAGATCACAAAGATCAGTAAATGTATGTGTGCGAAGACCGTTTAGCTCAATGTAGGCAGCCGGCCGTTCTGGGTCCAAAAACAATTATTATATGAAAAAAGCGTTAGAATGTCAAGTCATAACAATAGACGGACGTTGAATGAACATTCTTACATTGAAAACATGGGCCTAACTTTATTAAACATTCATTACTGAGTTCTATGTCGATTATAGACGTTTACTTCGAACCAATTATACCAAGATTCAGTATTACCATATATACTCGTAGTAGTAATCCAGTAATTTTTTTGATTTTTAAATTGAAAGAGCTAGTTGGCTAAAAAATACAAGCAAAATCAACATGGGAGTCTTAGCATAGAAACAGAAGTCCACTTTACATTACATTAGATTAAATACAACATATTAGTCTACTCTATATTACTGGCGAGCGTCAAAATATGTGGCTTAATCGACAGTTTACAGGATTACTTAATTTAGGATTTTTAAGACCTATATAAATATTTGATACTAAGTTTAGCTTGATATCACCTCGCATTCCTCAGATAAAAGGGACTGAGGGATCCTTTATGGTACCTACCCGGCTCCAGTCCGTTCCCCCGTGACGTTCGTGAGATCTGAGAGGTCCCTGATGGTCCAGGGACCTCTTAAATCTCACGTGGTCTTCCCAGTGGTCTGAGCAGTCAACACTACATCGTCAGTGATAAAGGGAGGTTTGAATTACCAAATTCAGTTTATTTTATTATTCATGTTGTCAAGAATGGTTTAGATTCCTTAAGGGTCGTGTCTTTTTAGGGTTCCGTAGCCAAAATGGCAAAAACGGAACCCTTATAGTTTCGTCATGTCCGTCTGTCCGTCTGTCCGTCTGTCCGTCTGTCACAGCCGATTTACTCGGAAACTATAAGTACTACAGTGATGAAATTTGATGGGAATATGTGTTGTATGAACCGCTACAAAAATATGACACTAAATAGTAAAAAAAAGAATTGGGGGTGGGGCCCCCCATACATGTAACTGAGGGATGAAATTTTTTTTTTCGATGTACATACCCGTGTGGGGTATCAATGGAAAGGTCTTTTAAAATGATATAAAGTTTTCTAAAAAACATTTTTCTTGAAGTGAACGGTTTTTGAGATATCAGCTCTCAAAGTCGTAAAAAGTATGTCCCCCCCCCTCTATTTTTATAACTACGGGGTATAAAATTCTAAAAAAAATAGAGGTGATGCATGCTAATTAACTCTTTCAACGATTTTTGGTTTGATCAAAGTATCTCTTATAGTTTTTGAGATAGGTTGATTTAACTGTAATTTTGGACTTTGCTGCTACGGAACCCTTTGTGCGCGAGCCCGACTCGCACTTGGCCGGTTTTTTTATTTTGATGTACGCGACCCTAAAAAATACTCAACGCTAAATAATGTATCTTTGGTATCACGTCGTCTTTCTCACGAAGTGATGACATATAAGAAGTATAGAATCAGCCGGTGTGTCCGGTATAAGCACAAATTGTCGTGCTCCAAGAGCTATTTCTTTGTAATAAATCTATGCAGAATGAACTAATGAACTTAAAACTTATAATATTTGATCAAACTACATTTAAAATTCTGAAATTACGACTACGTTTAAATAATATATTGTTTATTGTAAAAAAATATAAATTATAATGCAACTATGCAATGCATACAAACTTTTTTGTTAAGAAATTCTTTAACTGATTAAAAAAATCTTGCATAGATGATTATCCTTTTTATTTAAAACTTTAATGCACAAATTTTGTTGTACTCGGCGAACTTAATGTCAAGAGTCTCTACTAGTCAAATTTTGGAATGCACATTACGTATTTTTAGGAATAACCTAACTCCTTTTGATATGTATTAGGAAAAATGATATTAATTATTCATGCGTTATTAATTTTATTCCATGTCAGAGGCTAATTGTAACTGTTTTCTTAATTAGTCACGCCACACTATAAAATACTAATTTAAAAACATCCAGCCAGTTTACGTTAGATAGTGACAAAAAAGATAAATAATAAGGAACATAACTTTTAAACCTTAAAATTTTTGATTACTTACCTGTTAAATGAAACTTAGTAAAAATAAGAATTTGCAAAATCGTCAACAAACAATACAAATTAGGTTAGTTACTAACTTTTACCGATCCTCCGATGATCCGATGAACCTGGGTCGAAATTAAGAAGAATGTTATTATATTACTAATAATGTCTTTCTATAATTTCATCTTAATTCCGAATATGCACTATTATACTAGAGTACATAACGATAGGTACATAACCTCCTTTGATGTCAATAATTAAAATAGTATTTTTTTGGAACTCAATACAGCCATCAAAATATCCGCAAGCTCTTTGACTATTTGGTCATCAGAAGACACCGGGTCGTTGACCTGTGTTGCCGTAGCAGACACTTTGAGTCGAGTCTATGACTTCAAATCACGGTGGAGGTCACTAGTCATTTTATGTTATACAAAAACCAACCAGTTGCAAGTTTTATTCCAATACGAAGAGTATTGGCCTGAGTATTGTTTAATTCTATGGCAACACATCGTGATTTCAATTACATGGTTTTAATAATTCACGAGTAATGTGTCAGTTTCACAATAGCTGATTACACTTGCTGGAGAAAGGAATTCTTATCTATAAAATCGCAATTAAATTATGCACTCTTCAATATTCCGGAGACTCTGAATAAAAGTAAGACATGAAATGTATATTTGTGTCAATGAAATGTATGTATCTCAACGATTAACCGGCAAAAAAAAAATCATGAGTGTTTTCAATTAATTACTTATCTTCTTATTAATAATAAATTGAGACGACATTTCATACATTTTTCTAGTCCCAAACAAAGGTTTCCCTTGTACTATGGAAACCAGTAACAATGAAGGCACCACAAACACCCAGACCCAACAAAAATATCTGTCTATCTATTATTTTTGTCTTTCATCTTGTTATCATATTTTACACTGCGTTTAGCAAAATCATCTGTATTATTGATCGTGTAAATTGATCATTGCCAAATTATAAATAATATACCGTAAAGTGTTTGTTTTTAGATATTTTAATAGTTTTTAGTTCGGGGGCAAATCAAATACCTATTATTAAAATCGGCATCTGCGGCATAACTCATGCTTGGTGTAACTAATATAACTTTGCCTAGGGCTGGTTTTTCAATGGTCCGTTAAAAGTTAACAAATCAATAAAATGAAATACCATTAAAGGTAATAGTCACATTCATGCAAGTAAGTAACAATAAGACTACTATCATTTAATTTTGCCGGGTAATACTTTATCCATCTGTTAAATTTTATCAGACGATGGAAAAATCAGCCCTTAATAAAATAAAATGTTACAAGTAGATTATATTCGTATAAGTATTATTTTCCAAACAACAGGTTGGTCGGAAGAAGGCTCAATAATGATGGTATTAGGTACAGAACCCTGGCTATGCCTGACAAATTCTATGTATACAATTTTACCTGTTGCCGTTTCGCTACAGGTAATATTCAAATTGTATTGTGTTATGCTTGGTATGTTCAATAAATATTTATGGTTGATCTGCAGCACAGCGACATGACTTTGATTTGGAAGGTTCATTAATGATATCTAAACATTGACTGTAAATATGTCATCGTCACCGTCATCGTCAGCCCATTTAAGTCCCCACTGCTGTGGCACGGGCCTTTCCAATCACATGAGAGGTAATTGCCATACTCACCAAGCTTGGCAGCCGGGTTGGCGAGGGTTTTGATATAAATGCAGAGTTTTCCTTCTCTGGGTGCTGATGATCATGCCAGCAGCTTTACCTTAGTCGCCTTTTACGACACCTCGGTAAGAGTGAGGGTGGCCTATTCTACTCTGCGGGGCACCACACGGCCAAAATAACTTGTAAATATGTAACTAATATAAAAGGTATACAGTACAAAATGATCCAATCAGTTTCATGATCCGAATTAAATTTTTAAATTTTAACGCAAGTGCAAGGTGTTGATTTCATGCAAAAGGACAATACATTTAACCAATTTTACGATTAATAAATCGTTTTGACGAATAAATTGTCCTGTTATCAGTCCACTTTTTTAAAAGCCTGCCTCGGTGGCGAAGTGGTTAGTGAGTTACACTCTAAGGCTCTGCAAGAGGTTCCCGGGTTCGATCCCCGGGTCGGGCCAAAAATGTGTTGATACCTATGTTTTCGGTAGCAAATTCTTAGTGTCAGCCCGGAGTCTGGAAATTGGCGGTCTTGTACCCCCGTGCCTCGGAAAGCACGGTTAAGCCTCTGGTGTCGTATCACGCTGGTGTCCTATCGCAATATGTGGGTAAGGGACTAGAGAGTGCACTTGTGTTTGCGTACACACTTGAGCACTATAATATATCTTGCGTATGGGGCTGATCGTTGAGATTGGCCGCCGTTACCGTAATCGGTTGGAGAGTAATATTATTATTTGAAATACCTATATGCTATTTATGATTGTAGTATAGCAATACGTACCATAAACATTATGTAGCAATGCATTATTAAAGTAGTCTTCCGTGTATGCGTAAAAATGCCGATTTACCATGGTTAATAAATACTTTCAATGATGATTGTTATGGAACCGTTTGTAAAGCATTCACCATTCATTTTTATTGAATTAAATAAAATTAGCACCTAATAAAAATTTCATATTTTTTTATTAGTTCGTGATTGAAATAGGTACTTATATCCTTTTTTCAGATTGTGTAGTTTCATAACAGGTACATAAAACTGGTTTTGGTAAACGCATTCAACATTATAATAATTTTCACAACAACTCATACGTTGACCTGATTCCGTACTAAGTAGCGTAAGCACTTGTGTTACAGATATCAGACAACAGAGGAACACAAATACACACTTAAATACATATTTTACACCCAGACACCGAACAAACACAAGTCTTCATCGCACGAATATTTGTTCAAGGTGGGAATCGAACCCACGACCTTTGGCGTAAGAGGCAGGGTCTCTACCAATTGCGCCATCCGGTCAGTCAATTACATTACATTAACAATTGCTTCATCCCACTACCGATCGTTTCTTCAGTAAATGGACAACATTTCATATTTTTAACATGTCCATATTGTTTTTTTATATGAAAATAGACATAAAATGAACGGACCCATATTTTTTCTTTTTTCAAAATTTGTCCATTTTCATGCATAAAATAATTATTAAAACTCTTTATATTCTAAATAGACGTAAGCGCCAAATGACGTCATCGGACGGCTGAATACAGCGATATTCCTTTGCTTATCATTGTTTTAATAAAAAAAAGGTACTGTCAAAGGTAAATAATACTAGTGTCAACATTGTCAACGTCATTCATACATTCAACGTTGACAAGTTGTCTTTTTTTTGACAGTTGCATGTCATGGGTTTGGCATTTCGTAAATTTAAAACTATAATGTGCTAAGCAAAGAAATATTTTACATTCTGCCGTCCGATGACGTCATCTTACGTTTTTTAGTTTTTATTTTTATTCTCAGTAAATAAGCAATATAAAAAATTAATAAATATATATTCGCGCAGCGGAAAAGTAAATAAAGAAATGGTATTTTTTGTTTCAGAGCTTAGCAATTTTGAAATGTTGTCCATTGTGCTCCGTTGCTCGTTTGGCGGATAAAGAATGGGATCAAAAATGGCGGCGCATCTATTCACTTCTCGCTCGCACACTATTTGCGTCTATACTCGCACTCGTGTGGTGCGAGTCTTATCCGCACAGGTTGTACATAATGTTCTACTTGCTACTTTGATTCGCAGTATTTTAAAATTTGCATTACCAGATTTTTTTTGACAACTCACTCAGGGTCGTGGGTTCGATTCCCTGGTCGAGCGAAATGTATGTTTAGAATTTTTCGGACATAGCCCGGGTTTGTGATCACCAATCCGCATTTGGCAAGCGTGGTGATTAAACCTAATCCCATCATAGTAGCGATAACTTAATTTCTATGATGGAGGCCTTTGCCCTGCAGTGGGATAGTTTATAGACTGATAAAAAAAAGTGTCAAGTGAACAACTTGCTATGGACTTTAAAACCTGCGGATTGATCTCTACTGAATCCATATAGCAATAGAACGCTAAAAATATGTTTTAATTCGTGACTTTGGCTGACTGCGACTGTTGATTATGCATTCAAATGTGCAAATTACCCTCACAAAGAAGAGGATACAGTCAATTAGAGGATAAAATTGAATTCTCTCACAAGCAAACTCTGGAATGACCTTCCAGCCGCGGTGTTCCCTGATCGCTATGACATGTCCTTTTTTAAACTAGGTTTGAAAAGAGTTCTTCTCTCACGGTAGGCAGCGGCATGACTGTGCTCCGGCATTGTTGATGTCTATGAGCGGCTGTTACCGTTTACCATCAGATGGGCTGCAAGCTCGTCTACCTACTATAAGCAATAAAAAAAAAAGCGCATGCCTTGTCCCATGTCTCGTTCTTTCACATTATAGTCATATTATAGGTTATCTATATTTTTTTATGTGATCGGTGGCAGACAAGCAAACGGATGGTAAACGATTGCCGCCGCCCATGGAACCCCCGCGACACCAGTGGAGTCACAAATGCGCTGTCAACCTTTAAACCCAGTTTCCCCCGGTACCCTCACTCACGCAGCGAAACACAGCCCAGTGCTGTTACACGCCAGTTTTCATCCATAGATTCACTCACATGGGATTCGGTCCACAAAAAGTGCTTTCCTGCGAAACTTTTGTTGCGAAAACACGAAACGATTGTGCGATGTAATCTTCATCTAGCGCCATCTATTGGTATTAAGTGGAACTAATGTCCCGAAACGAAGAGAGGGCGTCTCACTATTCATTATATTTTAAAAGGCAGACATTAAGGAAAAAATACCTTTTGTGGCAAACCAAATACCTCGCGAGTGAAGCTGCGGACAACCGCTAGTCCTTCATAGATTAATGACAGCACCTGACTTCGACGCAAGTGTGGCCAACTTTACAAAACAGGTAGTGTTTTTGCTCGTTACAGAGCCGCTTGCATAAATTGTAAATAAATATCCTTTGCAAATAATAACCAATGTGCCTGAGACATTCTCTTAGCAAAAAGCTTGCGCCTCAAAATGGTTGAGCTTTGAGGATAACTTCACCTACTTAGAGAGTCATCATCATCATCATCAGCAACCCACACTCGTCCACTGCTGGACATAGGTCTCCCCTAATGCACGCCACTGCTCCCGATTTTCGGCCACTCTCATCCAGCCCACACCAGCCAGCCTTCGAATGTCATCATCCCATCTTGTCGCAGGGCGTCCAACACTACGCTTACCGAGTCGCGGTCTCCACTCAAGGACGTTACGGCTCCAACGGCTGTCAGTTCTGCGGCTAAAACTTAGAGAGTGTTAAGGTATTTTTACCGTGGGAGAGCCAAGCTTCGGCATGAATGGGCCGGCTCGACCGGAGTGATACCACGGCCTCACAGAAAACCAGCGTGAAGCAGCACTGTGCTTTGTTTCGCTGCGTGAGTGAGGGTACCGGAGGCCCAATCCGGTGGATAGGGGGGGTTTGAAGGTTGGCAGCGCACTTGTGAATCCACTGGTGTCGCGGGTGTCCATGGGCGGCGGCAATTGCTTATCATCAGGTGATCCGTCTGTTCGTCTGTCTACCTATTACATACATAAAAAAATAATAATAAGGGGTCGGTAGCGCATGCAGGTCCTCTGGAGTTGGAATCAGCTACCAACGATGGTGATTTCCGAACAGATACGACCTGGTGATCTTAAAAATAAAGAGCTTATTCCTCCCTTAAGAGCCGGCAACGCATCTGTGATGCCCTGTGTGTCGCAGATGTCCATGGGCGGCGGTAATTGACTTATCTTCAGGTGAGCCCTCTGCTCGTTTGTCTGCCATAATGTAAAAAAAAAACACGTCTATACGCTTGTTTGCCAGTGACGTAGTATAAATAAATATTTCACTACATCACATACATTAAAATAAAATAAACTAAGTATAAAATCTTCGTCCTAATGGCAAAAGGCCAGTCGGCCGTCCGAGATATCGCTGGAAGGATGAGGTCGAAAAAGACTTGCGCGGACTCTTGGCAGATGACTGGCAGGAGGTGGCGCAGGATCGACCAAGATGGAGGCTCTTATTATCGGAGGCCAAGACTCACTATAGGTCGCTGCGCCAACCTAGTTAGTCAGTTAGTTAGTATAAAATAAAATTTGTATAAAATAAAAGATATCAGCTACAAAGGTCTCTTTCATACTCTTCATTGGCTTCTAAAAGGATTTGCTTAACGTCGTAAGGGATGCTAATTGCTATTTAACTCTCCACTATGCTATAGAACGTGCGAGGTGGAAGAGGTTGCTCATGAGACTGACCACGCTTTGGCATGAACGGGCCGGCTCTTTAAATAGTTAGATTAATGGTACCACACGGCGTCCACCTTTGGACGTCACAGTGTGTAGTTTTCGAACAGAACAATGTATTTTGTTTTGATAAACAAAACTCTATTGTATTATTCATACGTTAGGTACTGTATTTATAAACATTTATTTTATTTCTTTGGATACTTCGCACTTGAGATTCGAAATATGTAGGTCCAGTGAGAAGGGATACTTTGGCCGAAAAGAGGCGTTAATAGTTAAATTATGTACGTGACGCCGTGCACGTCGAGTTACCCTTGACCTTTGGACCGTCTTTACGTCTGGGGCACAAGTATGAAGCTGACTGTATTTAGCTGCAATTTTTCTATACAGGAGCTAAATTTTTCTTCGAAAGTGTCGCAATATTTGACACTTTTCAAGGCTTTCGATCTCAACGATCAGCCACGCAGCAGGAATATTATACTTAATACACAAGTGTGTGCGCGCTCTCTCTTGTGCAATCTTACCCTCATATGCCGATGGCACATCTGTGCATGTGACACGATGCACTCTCCAATGCATGAGGGTACACCAACTTCCAAAATCCGCGTTAACAATATGATTTTGCTACGGAAAATCTCAGATAGGTACAAATACAAATTTTGGCCCGACCTGGGAATTTAACCCGAGACCACTATCATAGAGTATGACCTACTAACTAGCTAGCCACTGTGCTATATACATAAGGTGTCTGAAACAGAAGGTAGAACTAATAATAATTAAAAAAAAAAAGTTAGGTCTGACCCATTGACCTACTACTAATCTAGATCGATGCCATCTTTACTACACGTTACAAGGGAAATACAATCAATGTGGTTTAATTATTCAATAATATACAGTGTTACAATGTCTGTAGCAACATTAGAGGTATCAGACGTGTCATCAGGCGTAATTTTTGAAACCACTTACAAGTTTGTTCCAATTATGAAGTCCTTTTTGACATTTCGAAGAACTTACGTTCTTCGAAATGTCAAAAAGTACTTCACGTTTCGTATAAATCCAACTGAATATTTCTTTGTTTATTTGATTATAAATTCGTCATTTCAAAAATATACAATTATACAAAAACTCCCTGCAATCAATTAACAAGCAAAATTAACATATTGTTTTTTAATATAATGCTCAAAATAATCATAGTTCAAAATAAAATAATATTTTTTGCGCAATTGCGGTTACGTACCTACTACGATTTATGTTTTACTTTTAAACATAATGACGTGCCTCAAGTACCTCAATCATTCGCAAATGAAAATTAATCTGGTGGCAGTGCGGCTGCTTATAGCTGATTAAAACGTTATAAAACGTACAGTCATTTGCAGGTAATATTTAAACTGTTTAAATAATTTAACTTGAACTGGACTTGAACATTGAAAGTGATGAATGGCTTAAAAGGGCATGTTCCAGAGATATAAAATTCTATGTTCGCCAGTTTTAAAAATCCGTGTTCATCAATCATCATCTGCCATTTTGTTTGTCACTTGAGTCAGTTATTACTAAACATCAAAACGTGTATGTCACTTTCGACAAAAAGCTAGATTGGAAGTTTTGCATGTCTAAAAGTGTTTTTCGACAATTTCTATAAATTCGATTAAAGTGGTAACAAATCGAGAATCGATGCCGCTGAGTATCGATTTCTAACGGTACTTCCCTAGTACTGAACTATTAACATCTGTCAAAAAGGATTTTATAATTTGAATAGATAGGGCTGCATACAAAATTCGGGTCCTGTCATTATATAAGCTTTTTTTATATAAATAAGAAAACAAGATAACTAACAAAAGACGGGACTAGGCTTCTACAAAGGCGTTTGACACAGCCGTCATTTAATTTTGTGTGACTTATCTATAACTATCTGATTTCCGAGGCAAAGGGGAACTAGACCGCTAACTTCCAAAATGCGGGCTGAAACCTACAGGTTGATTTACTTACCTGCATATTTTAGTCTGACCGAGAGCGACAGTAGCTCAATGGATACGAACTCGCCTTCCACGCAGGTGGTCGGGGTTAGAATCCAAGCATGCACCAATGGTTTTATCAAACTCTATGTGTGTATTTCTACCATTACCATCTGAGGGAAAACATCGTGAGGAAACCTGCACGTTTCGGAAAAAGTTTCTGAAACGTGTAACCATGATTCAGTTGGTCTGGTTCCCTTGTTAAAGGGTTGCGAAGGTCAGACGGCAGACGCTTATTGTAATTACCAGACTCCCCCAATCCTGAATCATGGTCTAAGCGTACCCTGGGCTCCTAAGCGACAGCTTTGGATGCAACCGGGGATTTTTTTTTTATTAAAAAACACAGACAGTTTACAATCATTACAGATAATAACTTAATATTGTTTATTAAATTAACTTAAGTCAAGATCGTAATCCAATAAAAGTGTTCCTAGCGTGTTTAAAATTAGTATTTTTTATCAAATTTAAAACAATTGGTGCATCACAAAACAAAAATAATACACAAAAAAAAACATAAGGAAAATTGGTGAACATTGAAAATACATTGAGCATACATTAAAATCAAAATAATAATAAAAAAAACTACAATGTTATTATTATTAAAATTAGAATTGAGAGTAAAAAAAAAATAAGACAACATATTATTATAATTATAAAATTAACAGTACTAAGTATTAAAGAGGGTTTTGAGACTCCTCCTGAAAACATTTGGATTGGCAGCAAAGATATCGATATCATGTTTCAGATCGTTGTATTCGCGACACATGCGGACTAATAATTGCACGCTAAGATGAAGAAGATATTTTAGTCTGACCCGAATATCAAACCTGGGAGCCCAAGATAAAGACAAAATTGTTTATTTGCCAGAATAAAGGTTTTAAAGGTTTTAATAATAAAATTGGTAGGTACAAGTATTTAACATGCATGCAGGTGTGCAAAATCAAATAGGCAGTTTGCACCATCGCTACTTTTTTATTTGACTATGTAAATTAATATACGCCGTGATTGTTTAAGCGTCTTACTCCCATATCAAAGGCATTATACTGATGATAACAAACATTTACGCCTAAGGAACATGGGGTGTAATCTAAAAAAAAAATTGCCTTCTCATACAATTCGGCAGTTCTTATTTCTGCCGTACCATCAAGAAATGGAACTCGTTGCCAGCGCATGTATTTCCCCCTACAATATGAGTTCCTTCAAACGAAGCGTCTCTTGCTTACCATCAGGCTGAGGAGAGCTAATATACTTCCTCCCGCGCGCGCTCCGCCGCTTCCTTCCCTGCCACCACCTCCTCACAGAAGGTGGCGAAGGCCTTCTAGGCCTCCTCCCCTGACAGTATAGCTTCCACTTTACCAAGCCAAGGGTGAGGTCCTGGCCGACCTTCACCACCAGTGCCTGGCGCTGCTGGTCCCATGACGGACAATACGCGAGCGTATGATTACCGATACACCCTGTATCAATACGTTGTTACCATTACCACACCATTACTCGGTGCATCGATCATTCATACTCCTACCAGTCACAATGCAACAACCACTTTCATTTTCAGGCTTCAAACCTGTCTTAATTCGTTATTTCGATTTTCGTTCGCTCACTTTACGACTCTCACGGTGGGTACTACCTACTTAATATTATGTACATATCTTTGCAACTGTCCCTTTCTTTGCTTAAGTAATAAGCAGGATAGTGTTGCCACTAACTAGAATCGATAGAACATAATTATCACATCCTGGTCTCATGTTTTTTTTTTTTTACTTAGATTACTTTTATTTTTTTTATGCTAAAGGCAGATAAACGAACAATCGAGTCACCTGATGGAAAGTAATCAACGGCGCCCATTAACATCCGCGAAATCGGAGAGATCAGATATGTGTTGCCGGCCTTTTTAAAAAAGAGTACGCTCTTCTCTTGAAGATCCCTAAGTCGTAACTGTCGGGAGATACTCCCGCAGCCAAACCGTTCCACAGAACTGAGGTACGTGGTAGAAAGCTCTGCCAGAAACTTGTACGTATATATTTTACCTTAGTATTATCAAAAAAAAATTCAAATTTAAGATAAGTACCTACGAATTTAATGGGAATCGTTTCATGTAGATACTTACTAGAAATCATTAAGTTGAATTTGTTTTTCGATTACGATAAACACAGACACTAAAATTTACGTACAATATTGCCTTAATTTTATCGATAGCAGAAATATCGATATTTCAACTTTACAAACTAGTATTGACACCCGGCATTTTCTGTGCGTGGGAACGTAAACTCGGCTTGCTACCGGATACAAAAGACTTAGAATAGGCTTAACTCTAGGTTTATTTACCTATTCCTAGACTGTATGTTCAGCAGCTAATAACAGGTAGTAGTTTTTGATGGATGGGTATAGAAGTGGGCAGCATTGTCATGTATTTCGAGTATTCCGAGTTAGTGGTAGAAATACATGACAATGCTGCCCGCATTGTCATGTATTTCTACCACTAACTCGGTGGTTACAGAATACATCATCATCGTCATCGTCAGCCCATTTAACTCCCCACTGCTGGGGCACGGGCCTCCCTCAATCACATGAGGGGTAATTGCCATACTCACCACGCTTGGCAGACGGGTTGGCGAGGGTTTTGATATAAATGCAGAGTTTTCCTTCTCTGGGTGCTGATGATCATGCCAGCAGCTTTACCTTAGTCGCCTTTTACGACACCTCGGTAAGAGTGAGGGTGGCCTATTCTACTCTGCCGGGCACCACACGGCCTTAGAGAATACATCATGAGGAAACCTATTTGTTTCTTATAGTTTCTGGAACAGGTACCTAACCATGATTTAGCTGGTCTGGTTCCCAGTGTTTGTGGAACTAAATGGTTGCAAAGATCAGACATCAGTCACGGTTAAAGGTGGCAGATGAGAAGATCACCTGATGGCAAGCAATTGCCGCCGCCTATTGACACCCGCGACACCAGTGGAGTCACAAGTGTGCTGCCAACCTTTAAACCCCCCTTTCCCTTGGATTGGGCCTCCGGTACCCTTACTCACGCAGCGAAATACAGCACAATGCTGTTTCACGCCGGTTTTCTGTGAGGCCGTGGTATCACTCCGGTCGAGCCGGCCCATTTATGCCGAAGCGTGGCTCTCCCACTCGGGCTCGGGTAGTCTGGTAATTATAATGAAGCGACTGCTGTCTAACCTTCGCAACCCTTAGACAGGGGATCCAGACCAACTGGATCACAGTTACACGTTCTGAATCATTATCTCAATCATTGTGGCTATCCAAAAATGTACAAATTTTGAGAAACTACCCAAGACGCTGACGATGACGATGATGATGAGCACACATTATTATACTAAGTAATATTCACTATTTAATTTATTATTGTGGTTCTGCGAAGCCATTCTCCAGTTTGTATACCTACATTTAATTGGATCAAATTGCATTATGATTTATTACACTGCTTTTGATGTACACATAAACGTTACTTAATATAACGCCCCTTGTTGTGCAAAGAAAGCAAGTAGGCTGATTAACTAACGACTCATTAAAATAACCTTTATAAATTCAGAGGAAAAATACTTATCATTTACTCAAAATCAAAATCAAAATAACTTTATTGTTAACTACAGGTAGTTGTTACATTGTGTGGGCCTCTTCTTTTAAGTTTGGCAAACCTGTATTAGAAGAGACCCCTCTCTTTAGTATACATTTTTGTTGAAATTGAACTCAGTTCAAATGTATTTATGATAATAAAAAAAAATGTTACATAGAATTTGATAAATTAAATGTTATGAATGTTATGATTTACTAATAGGTATATGAATGAATGAAAACTTTATTTGGTATAATACAAAACAAGGAAACTTAATTAGAAACATAACCTAGACATAATTCATAAACGAAAAGTAGGACAACATTATCCCTCTATGTACCAAAAAGGCGGCCGCTCAGCAATAGTCGGTGCTGATCCAAGAGACCAACCCTGACGCTGGTCTTCAGCGACTACCATAAAATTATTGCGCATCTGTTCCATATCTATGTAACAGGCGCATGCATAAAATTGAGATTGGAATAGCAAAAATGAAATAAACAAATGAACAGATGCGCAACATGGGACATCCGCTTCTGGAGGCTCCAAATACTTCGGTCTTAGTATTATACTTTAGTCCTAATTGAAAGACACTCAGGTTAGACCGATACTGGACGCTCGGCCGAGACTCGTCAACTGTCGGGACGTGGACGGACGACATCCACGTCCGCTGGGTGAATACTTCAGTCTTAATACAATATATAAATACTTTTTATTGCACAACATACAAAACTTAAAAGCTAGGCATACATAGATACAACGGCTGTGGAATGAGGCTATCATCAGAGGTTTCCCCGGGAGAATACAGGATGAGGTTCTCCAAAAAAGGTGTGTTAAGGTTTTTAAGGGGTTGGAAACGCGTAAGCAGGTCTTTTGGAGTTGCAGACGTCCGTAGGCTGCGGTAATCGCATACCATCAGGCGAGCCGCACCGCAATTTGTTTTGATGTTTTTCATTTATCTTTGTCGGTGACTCCCTCTCTACTTAAATGGTTTCCAAAGAATACCGGGGTTATGGCACTCCAGCGTCGTGACAAAACATATCGTAACGTAGAGCATATCACGGAAAAGTTTTTTTTTATTTTGTCATTGATAGCCTCGGTGGCGCATGTGGTAGGGAGCTTATATCTAAAATGTCGTGACGTGGGATCGATTCATTGTTTCTTGCACTGCCCGTTTCCCCAGATTACCCATCATCATCAATTATGGCGATTAAAGACCGATCCTTATGGTTTAAAAAAGTAACAATGAGTAAAATATTGATAAAATGTGTTTTATGAGCATAGTTAGCTGAACCAATAGAAATATTACAAGGAATTATGTAATTTTGACAATTGGTTAGACAGTCAACAATAGTTAATTCATCCAACGGATGAATAAATCGGTCCTTAGATTTTATTTTCACCATATTTTTACTAACTTTTTTCTTCACTTACTTGCGTGTTTGTTTTGACTTATTAGCCGTTATGAACTGAAGTTAAATAGAAAAAAACATCATTTACTTAATTGGTTTTGTTTACTTTGATGAACAGCCGCAATACATAAACTACAATCCAGCTGTAGCATATTGAAGTATTCGGCACAAAAAAATCTCACAATGTCTCTAACAAGCAATGCTTTGAGCCCATTTTAAGCCATGGGCATTTCCCGTGACCAACATTAACTCGTATCGTTTAAAAAGAAATGGACGACTGACTACCTCTAGAATGCCGGACATAATAATTACTAGGAGACTTGTAGTAACAATAAAATTCTTAACACTTTTTTTCTACTCTAAAATTCAACCATTAAAGTTGAAAATCGGATGGCCCGTGGTTTCTTTTAACTTCGGTTTTTAGAAATTTTTAAATCATAGGGCGTGTTCGGACTACCGTGTATGGGAAGGATCTTTTTAAAATTTATAGGTGTAAACAAACGCATTTAAATGGAATATTACGGTCTTTATAATACGATTCGGTGTTTTGATGTGTTTTAACAAAAAAATTAAAGGGGCAGCGTTTTGTCAACATTAACATAATGAGAATGGTTTTACTTAATTTTATTGGATAGTTATTAATACCGTGCGTATGTTTTTTTCATTTGGTGTATCGTGCTTGACTTTTTATTGATAACGCTGCTCTCTTCGGTATTCGTTGTAAGAGTTCGAGTAGAAAAAATGCCTCTAAAGCGTATTTTTATAAAACGCAGATTTACAAATTTGTAAGAGCTACATGCATATTTACAAGTAAATACAAACGACAACAAAATGGCCTATCCTAATTAAATAAAATATCTAAGCAATGTCTCCAAATCTTGCTGGCAGCTAGAATTTATAGGAATTTATAATAATAAACGATTTAAATTTTAGTTTATTGTTTTATAAAAATCAACATTGATTATATAGGTTACATAAAACATAATAAATCATATAATCCACGAAAACCTGTATATTTAGTAAAATACATATTTACCTAAAACTAACATAAAGTGATGTAAAAGCTATTTTAAAGTAATATTATGTAAAAACTATTTTCAATTTTATGTCAGTCTTTTTGTTAGCTTTAATCTTGGTAACCACTGAATGAATGTGTTTTGTTAAATCGCTGCTTAGCCATTTGCATATGTGTACGTATCGAAGTATATTTTTTTTTTGGAAAAAAATAACAAATCTCAAATAAGTAATTTATTAATGTGCAACAAATATGTAACACTGTCACTATAGTTATTTGTACAAGGTAAACTGCCTATTATGAAGTATCACTTGTGAATTTTTTATCTGCATTTTAGACAGCAATTGCCACCACCTATGCCATAACTAAGGCTAAAGTATCTAATATAAGGTTATTCATATCACTCTATAAAATCTGTTTATTAACCAGCGTCATTTCACTAAGTACTTTTTACCTTAGTATGGCAAAAATTGTTCAGCGGTTTTCATTAGATGGAGCTTGTAAAAAGCAGATGTAGCTTTAAAAAGCAATCAAACAGATGGTTCGGCGTTGTTTCGGTAGATGTCACTATGCATTTTTACATCGCGCTAGTATAGCGAGTTTCCGAAACAATGACCTCAAGCCGCCTGTCCACATCAGCAATTCTAAAAAAACATGGAAAATTAACCAGAGATCTAGTATTTATTAGAAATTTTGTTAAATATCAAATAAAATTAATTCTGATATTTTAAATAACCGTCGCCGTATGGCCGTGTGGTCCCCGGCAGAGTAGAATAGGCCACCCTCACTCTTACCGAGGTGTCGTAAAAGGCGACTAAGGTAAAGCTGCTGGCATGATCATCAGCACCCAGAGAAGGAAAACTCTGCATTTATATCAAAACCCTCGCCAACCCGTCTGCCAAGCGTGGTGAGTATGGCAATTACCCCTCATGTGATTGAGGGAGGCCCGTGCCCCAGCAGTGGGGACTTAAATGGGCTGATGATGATGATGATGATGATGATTTAACTGTCTCCCTGACTGATTCTCGAAGGCGGTCGTACTGCATAACCGTTGAATATTGGTCGATTTCCTCTAGATGGCGCTAGCACTGGTTAGACGACTGATGCCTCTATCTCAGTATATATAAGTTACTCTATGCTATTAGCCTATTAACGTAGACATACTATGTCACTGTCACAACTAGGAACTGCAAGTATCAAGACTATTATTATAACAAATTAAACCGAGGACAAAGTAATTAAGAGTCTGATGGACAATTTTTACTAATCACTCAGATAACCGAAACTAATTCAGGAATCAGGACTCAAGTCACCTTGAATTGGCTACAGCTAATTTGACCAATAAAAACGCAACAAGATATGCATAAATGGAGGTTCAATATAAATACTCAAGTCTGACAAAGTTTCATAACACTATGGATGAACCAATAAATTAGCCATCGCCGTGACAACCTTCCCCATAGTACGACAAAACTTTTAAATTATACTTTCCCATATAGCGAAGTAGTTAGTAAACCGATTGTTTGAGTTTGATACTTTTTTTATACTTTTCATTAACTTTTTTTTATGTTATAGGTGGCAGACAAGCAGACGGGTAGGGCACACTAGCGACGCCAATCGATTTTAATTTTTAGCTACTGAACCGGATCTATTTTAAACTATTTCGGGGTTACAGCCTCTAGGCAAACTATTTATTAAATAACCATGCACAAATGTTGGGTTCAACGCGTACGCGAAAAATTGATTACCGCCCAAAGCGGTCACTTTTGGCGTGAATCAATTTTTCGCGTACAAAATCCAACCCAACATTTGTGCATAGTTATTTAATAAATAGTATATAAGTGTTTGGCCGTGTGGTCCCCGGCAGAGTAGAATAGGCCACCCTCACTCTTACTGAGGTGTCGTAAAAGGCGACTAAGGTAAAGCTGCTGGCATGATCATCAGCACCCAGAGAAGGAAAACTCTGCATTTATATCACATCATAATCCCTCGCCAACCCGTCTGTCAAGCGTGGTGAGTATGGCAATTACCCCTCATGTGATTGAAGGAGGCCCGTGCCCCAGCAGTGGGGACTCAAATGGGCTGATGATGATGATAAGTGTTTGCCGAGAGGTTGTAATCCCGAAATTGTTTAAATTAGAGCCGGTTTATTAGATACTAGCGACACCAACCGATTTAAATTTTAATCGGTTGGTGTCGCTAGTGTGCCCGCTAGTGCTAGCTGTCGCTAGTGTACCCGTCGCCTTAAAACATAAGTATTCCGCGAGTTCTCAACTTGGTCCTCTTATCCCTACTAGTATGTAGAGCTATAATCTATGATTGAATATGATTTCTCGTTCAAAGTCATTAAGTAAGTAATAAGTATCTACAGATAAGTATCTACTACTATGAGCTTTCTGATGTCAAAGATTTACTTTGAGATTCTTACTAAAAGACAGCGTTAGATAGCGACGACTTTTTGTCGCACACAAAAATTTCTTTATTTATTTAACTGTACAATATCTCGGAAATCAAATTTGTTTGATACAATGTGGCTTAATAGGTAACCATTGCGCTATTGCATAAAATGCGCAAACGATTTATTCATACAGAAAATATGGGCCTTTTTCTCCTTGCAATAAAGCTGAAATTTTAATGAAGCACACAATATTGCTATTTGTATGAATGTTAATTTGCCACACACAGTCTAGTAATGAAGATAACGCCAGGTTGCGTCCGAGATTTCTTATCAGTTCCGTCTCAGTGGTTTGTGCTTACGTAGTGTAAGTATATTACTTAATTTTTACCCGACTATTGCGATGCAAAAAGGATGGTTATGACTTTGACCTGTATGTATGGTTGTTCATCTGTTCCCTCATAACTTCTAAACTAGTTATCATATTTGAACAAATGAGATGTCGTTAGAAGCGTCTTGATTGTTTTCAGGTTATAGGCTACATGACATTACCTTAAAATGACTACAGCGCAGCGCACTCTAGGGGACTTAGAGTAAGAAACTAAAAAAAAATTTTGCTTGGCGATACCGTGGGGGAAAGAGCTTTTTTAGCACATTTCAAATATGTGATTTTATTTACATAACTAAAAATATGGTAAATAAAAATAAAGTTTAAAAACTAAAACCCGACTACCAAAAAAACACGCTCTAAAAAGTACGAAACAAGAAAACTGTCTCTGCTGAAATTATTATGCCGTATGGCCGTTGTCGTATGCCACCTACTGTAGCAAAACAGATTCATTATAATAATAAAATAAAATCAATGTGGCATACGACCACGGCAATATGGCTTAATAATTTCAGCAGAGACAGTTTTCTTGTTTCGTACTTTTTAGAGCGTGTTTTTTTGGTAGTCCGGTTTTAGTTTTAAAACTTTTTTAAATATAAAAATGGATTTAAACCAGAACTTTCCTTAAGTTTGCATAAGAAGGATGTATCTATCGACAGACAAGATAGTTAATACTTATTATTTTATTTTTCTTTATTCGGTACACCGAACTGAGTTGCAACAATGTATGATTAATACATAATTAATCATTGAAACAATGATAGGTTGCAACAGGTTGCAACATCAAAAGTTGTGCTCACAGCATAACAATCAAATCAAGCTTAGAGAACCATCGTTTTAATATTAACAGGTTTCATATGCAAATCTATGAATATTTTTATGTGATAGGTGATAGACAACCAGTGTCACCTCAACCTTCTCTCTGGTTTGGGCCTCCGGCACCCTCACTCACTCCACGTAACACAGCTCAGGAGCCGCTTCCCGTGACCAGATAGATGTATCACTAGATATCACTCCGGCTGAGCCGGCCCATTCATGTGAAGTTTGGCTCTCTCACGATTAAATATGACAAAAAGAGACGCCTTCATGCAAGCGTATGATTAAGACTGAAGATTACATAAGTGTATGATGAACATTAAATAACTGATATGTATTTTGATCTAGGCAAAACATATCAAAATAATTTGAGATTGTCGCCATACACATTAATTGCACGAAAAATACAATGATATAGATCAGTAAGCTAACTTTTTTTTATGACATGGGTGGCAAACGAGCAGACGGGTCACCTGATGGTAAGTGATTGCCGCCGCCCATGGACACCTGCAACACCACAAATAACCATGCAAAAATGTTGGGTCCACGCGTACGCGAAAAAATCATTCACACCAAAAGCGTCCACTTTTGGCGTGAATCAATTTTCGCGTACAAAAACGGATCCAAAATTTGTGCATGGATATTTAATAAATAATATAAGTGTTTGCCAAGAGGTTGTAACCCCGAAATTGCATTTTAAACAATTTCGGTTTAGTAGCTAAAAAATTAAATCGATTGGCGTCGCTAGTGTGCCCTACCCGTCACCTTAAGGTGCCGTCATACGGATATACAAATGCAAGTTAATGCGCCGTCACACAGATATATAAATGCAACTTAACGTCACACAGATAGGTATACCAATGCAACCTAACGCGCCGTCACACGAATAAACAAATTTAAGTTAACGCGTTGTCACACAGATGTACAATTACGTGTCTATAACAGACTTTTGGCGATTTTGAAATATTTACCCATATTTCGCAATGTTTTTACGAACCAGAGATCTGCTTGAAACCGCTTCCTTTCATTGAGTCCATCATGTTTTGGTTTACGATTTTTTACATTTCAGTAAGATCAGCCCGTCACGTATTTGAAAGAGTTGAGGAACAAGAGTTAAGTAAATCTGTTTTTAATTGTGGTAAACACAAGTGACATTGTTGTATAAAAACCGCTAAGTCACACAAGAGACAGGCTAAGTCTTTTGTTAGAACGCCACAGACTTCCGACAATTATTGATTAAATGACTGACTAAAAATATATCGAAACGTAATCATTAATAAAAAATGGTTTTGGATAATTTTGATTCTGGTAATAGTTACCTTTTCTCAGATTAATGTTATTATACCACACTAATACACATCACAGTTATAGTTACAGAATTAGGCACTGAAGGTAAAATCTAAGCGTAGAGCAAAACTAAAACCCCTTCTGGTTTTAACTCTGCTTACTTAAAATTTAAAAGAAAACATATTTTTACCCTTATAGATTTTTTTTCCTTAATACTTAAATGCCCATTTTTGTTCTGAGTTGAATAGTTTTTTTTAATTATTTTAATATATTACAATAACAGTTTTAAATTAAGAGTGTCATAAAAGCCTTGTCGGTTTTTCCTTGATACGGTCACACATGAATGTCGCTTATTTAAATCATTAAATAATTATAATATATTAGTAATAATAAAGTATAAATAATAATTTTACGAACAAAGGTGAATCATTTGCTCACAGCAGCGAATATGCAGATATTGTTATTTATTGTTTTTTTTTTTAATAAATATTTCACAGCATCACATACATTGATCTGACTCCAAGATAGGTAGCTCAAGCACCTGTCAATTCAAATAATTCTTTATTTGCATAGGCTTGTACACAGCACTTACAAATCGTCATACATTTGAATGACTTAAAACTATTTATAAGTACTTATGTATAATTTACATGTTAATACATATATATGTTGATACATAAAATATACTAAAGAAATAAATAAACATAATGCGATTCTACCACCGGCTCGGAAAGTTGTTTCTGGTCGAGAAGATCCGGCAAGAAACTCGCCAGTTACTCTTTTTAATCGCCAACTTTTTTTACAGTGGTTTATTATCCTCATACCAAGTCATACAGTCTAATGCAACACAAAATAGAATGAAGCAAATTAAAAGCTAAATATGAGGTAAACCGAAGCGGACCAGTCCCCAAAAGTGGCACCTGTTCACAAGTATGACGTATGTGTCAGCCATCATTTCACTCAACCATATTAGAGGGAATGTAATGACCCGCCACATAACGCCACCACCTCAGAGACATTTGAGTGAGCATGACTACTTAGGTTCCCCTCATAGGTCACAGAGTACTTAATCCAATACTAATAAACTGCAGGACGAGGTGTACAATAGTAGGTGGTTAGCATCTTGTCAATTGTTTGATTAATCAATACTAATCAATTTGTATACAATAATAAATGCTGCTAAGCCTAATTTATTAAAAATGATTAATTATATAATAATAATGATTCCAGTAAATATTTATAAAATTACTACATGTGTGCAGGCACGGAGGTCATCATGTCCATGAATCCTTATCATTTAAGTAATCTACAATTTTATAGTATCCTTTACTCATTAAACAGGTTTTCACGTGGGATTTAAATTTATGCGTTGGTAACTCAATAACATTTTGTGGCAACTTATTGTACATTTTAATACTTTGACCAACAAATGAACTATTAATCTTTTGGAGCTTCAGATTTGGAATCGCGAGCTTGTGTTTATTTCTAGTGTTAAAACCATGACAATCAGATTTTTTTGAAAAAATATCAAAGTTCTTTCGCACGTACAAAATACAGTCCAAAATGTATTGGGAAGCTACAGTTAAAATGTCGATATTCTTAAACAGTTCTTTCAGCGAATCGCGAGGCCTAAGGTTGTATATGGAGCGGATGGCCCTCTTCTGCAATACAAAAATAGTCTGTATCTCAGCCGCCGACCCCCACAACAAAAGACCATATGACATTATACTATGAAAATAACTAAAATAAACCAGTCTCGCGGTTTCAATATCAGTCAGATGTCTGATCTTCTTAACCGCATATGCGGCGGAACTAAGTCTTCCCGCCAAGGCTGCCAAGTGTGGCTTCCATTGCAGTTTGGAATCCAGTGTAATACCTAAGAAAATTGTCGAATTAATAACTTCAATATGTTCATTATTCATAACGACGTTAGTGTTGACCTGCTTTACATTGGGCATAGTGAATTTAACACATTTGGTTTTCTTGGCATTTAAAAGCAAGTTGTTAGTTGTAAACCAATGTAGCACTTGTGAGAGGGTGTCATTTACGTCGTCAAACGTATCTTTTCGACGGTCAACGTTAAAAATCAACGAGGTATCATCAGTAAATAACACTACTTCACAAAGATCTTGTGCAAAGTAAGGGAGGTCATTTATGTATATTAGGAAGAGCAGAGGTCCCAATATTGATCCTTGGGGCACTCCCATTAATAAGGGGGCGCCTGAAGAGTCAGTTCCATTGACACTGACTTTCTGAAGTCTATCTGATAAGTAAGAATTTATCAAACTTAATGCATTATTTAGAACACCATAGTGAGCTAACTTCAACAACAATGTTTGATGCTCAACGCAATCAAACGCCTTCGAGAGGTCGCAGAAAACACCAATTGCATCCTGTTTGTTTTCCCATGCATCAAAAATATACTTGATAAGTGCAACTCCTGCGTCAGTGGTTGACTTACCCTTGGTAAACCAAATTGTTTATTATGAAGTAAATCGTTAACTTTAAAATGAGACAGCAACTGAACGAATATGACTTTTTCAAAAATTTTACTCAGTGCTGGTAAAATAGAAATAGGCCTAAAGTTAGATGTGTTACATTATACCTAGACGACCGCATCCTGCGAGTCGTTAGTAGACCGTGGGTCGTTCTTCTTTTTTAGCGACAATGGGCCCGTCCTCAGTAACTTATGAAGTAATTAATTATATAAAAAAATATATGTTACATCATCAAGAATTCCTAATTTACCATGAAATAATGACATTGTTTTATAACCTCATAGGTACTTTAGCATGATTTAACTATCTAAAAAAGTAGATATATAAAGCGTGACAGCGGTGTAAATGGCACTAAATTCGGGGGACGTGACGGAGGTGTTAATTTCAATCAAAAACTATTCTTTATCAATAAAATTTTACATTATGTAATAGTCCATCTGTAAAATAGTACATTAACGAATATTTAGGACATACTATTTATCATTTGTAGTATGTTATAGAAAAGTTAAATGTTTATTTGTAAGTTTGGCTCATTGTCGATAAAAAAGAAGAACGACCCCAGGTACCTGTGCCGATGCATCTCGCTCGCACTGAGCTACCCAGGTTACATGTTTGCGTATTTTCTACAGACGCAAGCTTATGGCGTTTTCCGTGGCTTCATCATTCCCATGATTTGCCGACTAACGCCGGCGCGGGTCACACCGAGAGATGAGGAATAACCCGCGGGTCGTGTAAAACGTGTCACGAACGGGACTGGGGCCTAACACTGAGCATCTGAGATAGGGTTGCGCATCAAGGATAGGAGGTTCCAACAAGCAATGGGCTGGCTCGACGAGAGTGATACCACGACCTTACCGAAAACAGAAGCAGCTTCTCTGCTGTGTTTCGCTGCGTAAGTGAGGGTACCTGAGGCCAAATTTGGGGAAAGGGACTTTAAAAGCTGGCAGCGCACTTGTGACTAGTATTGCATGCAATCGCTTACCATGAGGTAATCCATCTGCACGTCTGCCACCTATCACTTTAAAAAATAGTTGGGCGAGTCTCACAGGGGGGGTTACGTCGAGTAATGCCAAGGGCAAAAAGAATGACATGGTAATTTTAAGAACAAAAAATGATGTATTATTTTTATCGCATTCACTTATAACTGTCGACCACTATTTTAAAATTTAGCATTTTAAAGCGTAATAAACGCTACAGTAAAAAAGAAGTAAAGGGAGACATTGAAAATTCAAAACATTTTTTTTGCATGCAGTTCAGAGAGCCTCAACAAAATTTAAGTTAGGAATCCTGATCTGGCGCCTCCTTTGATGTGTTATGTTTTTTTTTGGTGATGGGCTTGCTTTATACTGAACTAAAAAAGTTGAGAAAAAGCCTAAGATGTAGCGAGCTTACCCAGAAGTTAGCACATTATTCACTCTAGCTTTAAAAATTAATGTTTGAGGTAGGTACTTACTAATGATGAAAGTCGTATCGTAACAAGTCACACAATTCCAAATAAACTACATTCTTAATTAGTTCTGAATATACCTTTGATCAAGCGTACAACTTTCTTGTTCTTTGATGGAACGTTACCCATGTATCTATTATATCCTCCAACCGATTATGGCTACGGCGGCCAATCTCAACGATCAGCCATGTACGCAGGATAGTGCTCAAGTGTGTGCACAAACACAAGTTCACTCTCTATTCCCTTATCCTCATATTCTGATGGGACACCAGGGTGATACGACTGGAGAGGGATTGGGCGTAGGACCAACGGCTTAACGTACTTTCCGAGGAACGGGGGTACAAGACCGCCCACTTCCAGACTCCGGGCTGACACTAAGAATTTCTTACCGAAAACTTAGGTACAAATTTTTGGCCCGACCCGGGGATTGAGCCCGGGACCTCTTGCGCAGCCGCCGTCCGACCCACTAAGCACTACGCCACCGAGGTAGTCTCCGACTCAGACATTTGTAGCGCCAACCCTAATTGTAGATGCCGTATCTCATTTACAAACGCCGATGAAATAGCAAATACCTACTCTGTAAACATAGATTTTGATGTTCCGATGTTTGTCGTACAACTATACTATTAATTGCTCACTGTAAGTCTAACATATAAGGTGGAACAAGCATAGAAAATGTCTTAAATCCTTCTATCAATCTTAGTCAAGAGTAAGTCCGTTTAAAGGTTGCCAACCTTTAAACCCTCCTTGTGACTTGTGACTACACTGGTGTCGCAGGTGTCCATGGGCGGCGGCAATTGCTTACCATCAGGTCTACCACCTATCACATAAAAAAAAACTTACTCAATGCGCGAAAGGTTTTTAGGTCTGTTATTTACATGAAGAAGATACTTAAGTTAGCATACGACAATTTACAAAGAATAAGCGTATACCAACAGCGCGGTAAACTTTAAATAAATTACTTCATTCATAAATGTGGTTTAAAAACAGAACTTACAACGTGGGCATAAACACGTTTACTGGGTATCGTTTTTAAACTAATACAATACGATAGAACAAGCAGTCGGCTTAACCGATGACCCGCGACCTTGCTGAGGTGGGACACGGCACAAGCGACTAGCGGTTTCGAACTTTTCAATGATTTGACAAAAATAGTTTTCATTACCATCTATTCGAAAAGGATGACTGGGTAAGGCGAATTACAGCTTCATGTGCACCCAAATGTGGTGTTTTCTATAAGAAACTTTTAGCAGGCAGAAGTGATCATTTCCGGGCACTTTTTCAAATCTCGAATCTCTCACTTCGCTCAGGATTCCCTTATCATACAAATCTACTGTTTAAGTCTGATAAATGAAGAATGTGATGTGGGCAGATATTTTTATATAGCAACATCACATTCTTGACCCCAGTAGCTTAAAGGCAAGTGTTATGTGTACCAAAATCAACTAAGGTAACACGAACAAACTTGAACAGATTTTTTTTTTTTTTAAGTTTAATTGAATAGGCTGGCTTAGGTTTATTCAATATGCTAAGGGCTTTTTCTCAAAGAATTCAGTGTTTAAACAGAACATGTGAAAGGGACGTGTTCAAAGATTGGCTGTGAATCCCGTTTCATTGTATTCCTTCAGATGCTTTCTCGACCGCACGATCCTCTTCCTTCTCTTGAGGTGGCTGATCCAGTAAAGCCGATGCACTTTCTTCTCTAATGATGTTAGTCTGCCCCTTCTGCAGCGGTAAGTTAAAATGAGAAATTACGACGACATGCTATGACAGTTATCCCATACAAACCGTCCTCTGTTTTTTCCTTTTATATCAGTCGATTAAGAGGTTTTCCTAAATATCTATTCACTATTAGCATTTCCATATA
Organism: Marasmia exigua; assembly: GCA_019059595.1. Taxonomy (NCBI): domain Eukaryota; kingdom Metazoa; phylum Arthropoda; class Insecta; order Lepidoptera; family Crambidae; genus Marasmia; species Marasmia exigua. The sequence continues at coordinate 12,572,366 of CM032494.1, read as the reverse complement.
ATGTTTTATTTTTCATAAAAAAATCAATCTCTAATACTTAGGTATCTATTATATAACATTAAATGGCCAGATATTTCGCTGTGTTCCAACATCCAGAAAACCATTTCGATGAGATTACAAATAAAAAAGCTCAAGTTTTTTGTTATAAAATAGTTCAGTTTTGGAAACGGTATCAAAGAGAAACCTCAAGGCTGAAAACCTTACGCCGTCAGCTGTCACTCTAAGGTCCGATCACGGTAATTTGGCACGTGGCTAAAAACGGAACTAATGCTGTTTTGACATTTTCCCATAGAAAATATGTTTTACAACGCCCCTCTGTCAGTATCACTGAAGTGCCTTCTGATAGTGGTCGCACTGTATTGAGCATTTTTTCCAGGCCGTACCTCCTAACAGCCGCGCCTTGTATCGGAGATATCCTTACGCGTATTTTTTTGTACAATAGTCGAATTCTAGAGAATTCGACTATTGACAGAGTTAATTTAGTTTTATAAATGCCTATTTAGAATTTCTCTATGCCATTCCTTCTCTTTTTTTGATAGCCTCGATAGCGCAGTGGGTAGCAGTGGGTCGCACTTTAAAGCAACGGTTGCGATTGGAGTCCCGATTTCAATCCCCGGGCCAAATTTCTACCTGAGTTTTTCTGTTGAGAAATTCTCAGTGTCACCCCTGAGTCTGGAAGTTTGGCGGCCTTGTACCTCCGTACCTCGGAAAACACGTTAAGCCGTTGGTCCGGCCGATCCCTCTCCGGTCGAGTCATACTTGTGTTCTGAATACGAGGGTAAGGGAATAAGAGTGCACTTGTGATTGCACACACATTTGAGCACTATAACATATCTTGCGTAAGTGGCTCATAGATATGATGAGATTGGCTGCCTTAGCCGAAATCGGTTGGAGATTATTATGCCTTACTTCTTAAAAGCCGCGCCTTGTACCGGATATTGCCGTTCACGGCTGCCTTTTTGTGTCATAGGTACAGTGGCGGACACATCAAGCTATACAAAATTGTCAAATTTCTTCATTCGATTATAAACCTTATATTGTTACACATTGAGTTCGAATCCATTGAGGAAATTTGACAGTTTTGTATAGCTTGACCTGTACGCCACTTTACGTAGACCGTACTGTCCTGTCGTACAATAGACGAACGCTCTTGACTCATGCTGCGCCCGCGCTATTGTCACGGCCAATCTCGTTAGTTCGCATTCCCTCGCCACAAATACACGAGTGACGGGAATCCTCTTTGTGGTCTGCTTGGCCATTTCAAGCTGGCTGTAATAATATTACCTTTTTGATGGCCCGATAGCGAATTTGGTAGTCCCCTGCCAAGGTTCGATTTCTACTGGACAAACATTCGTGTGATGAGCACTTGTGTTTCTTCTGTTTTTTACCTATTTGTAATTTTGTTATAGTTTCTGATAGACGTATCACAGGTTCTTGAGCTACCTATCTTGGATTCAGATCAATGTATGTGATGTTGGGAAACATCATATTAAATAATTTAAGATAGGGAATTTGTGGTAGACCCACTCCTCGGCATGAATGGGCCGGCTCCACCGGAGTGATACCACGGCCTCACAGAAAACCGGCGTGAAGCAGCACTGTACTGTGTTTCGCTGCGTTAGTGAGGACTCCACTGGGGTATCCATGGGCGGTGGCAATCGCTTACCATCAGGTGATCTGTCTGCTCGTCTGCCACCTATTACATAAAAATAAACAAATCTTACAACCTGTGCGGATAAATAATGGGATTAGAAATGGCGACGCATCTATTCACTTCTCGCTCGCACACTATTTGCGTCTATACTCGCACTCGTGGGTGTGCGAGCGAGAAGTGAATAGATGCGCCCCCATTTCTGATCCCATTCTTTATCCGCACAGGTTGTACTTTGTTTTTATGGGGTGCTACCATTCTATAAATAATGCATTTTGTTTCTTTTATAACTATCTTTAAAAAAACTACAAGCACTACTTAAGCTAAGTGACGTCACATTTAATTAAATATTGTAGTGGAGCGATTTGGGAAAGTATTTTATGTGTAGGTAATGCAAATTGTTATAAAACATAGATTATAGCAACATGGAAAGAATGTTTCTTTTATTAAGAAGTTCTTTGAAGAGTATTATAGTATTATTGGTATTACTGACCTACTCGGGACACACCTACAGTTGTCAATGTTTGACCGTGGGAGAGCCACGCTTCGGTATGAATAGGCCGGCTCGACCGGAGTGATAAGTACTACTACACTGGGCTGTGTTTCGCTGCGTGAGTGAGGGTACAGTCCCAATCCAGGGGAAAGGGGGGTTTAAAGGTTAGCAGCGCACTCGTGACTCCACTGGTGTGACGAATGTCCATGGGCGGGGCAATCACTTACCATCAGGTAATCCGTCTGCTCGTCAGCCACCTATCACATAAAAAAAACATACTTTAACTACGCTAAGATCTGAGAGATGCATAGGGATGTCATAAATCTACCTAACCATTGACAATAAATGATTGTAAAGCGATACAGATTAAACAGATTTCTATAGGCCCACAACACCGCAAGCCTCAGCATATGTACCTTTGTGGGTATCATAGTACCATTTAGCGATAAGGTCTCAGTTTTCAATGCCTCTCGTGGTACATACATAATTCGTATGTATGAGTTATCTATTTACCTCAATGGTATGAGTATGCGATTATGTGCTTTTACGCTCTCTAGGCTATAGAAATCGGTTAGTAGACCGTTTATTAAACGTGAAAAATAAACAAATATTAACAAATAACTACAGGATGTCCGTTTGCAGATTTATTTTCAAAGTTAAATAAAAAAAATCTGGGTAACATATAGTTTCATTGAAAGTATTACAATGTAGATAAGAGATGCGATTCATTTTTTAAATATTATGTCATTACGACTGCCTCGGTGGCGTAGTGGTTAGTGGGTCGCACTTACGCAGGTCACGGGTTCAATCCCCGGGTCGGGCCAAAAATTTGTACCTAAGTTTTCGGTAAGAAATTCTTAGTGTCAGCCCGGAGTCTGGAAGTTGGCGGTCATGTACCTCCGTGCCTCGGAAATCACGTTAAGCCGTTGCTCCTGCGCCCAAACCCTCTCCGGTCGTGTCACGCTAGTGTCCTTTTGGAATATGAGGGTAAGGGAATAGAGAGTGCACTTGTGTTTGCGCACACACTTGAGCACTACCTATACTATATCCTGAGTTCGTAGCTGATCGTTGGGATTGGCCGCCGTAGCCGTAATCGGTTGGAGGATCATCATCATCATTATCATCCCCACCGCTAGGGCACGGGCATAGGGCATCACATGAGGGGTAATTGCCATACTCACCACGCTTGGCAGACGGGTTGTCGAGGGTTTTGATATAAATGCAGAGTTTTCCTTCTCTGGGTGCTGATGATCATGCCAGCAGCTTTAGCCTAGTCGCCTTTTACGACACCTCGGTAAGAGAGAGGGTGGCCTATTCTACTCTGCCGTGGAACACACGGCCACACGGTCGTGTGTGCTGAGGTTGGAGGATATTATTAATTATATGTCAGTTGTTCCATAACCCCGGGCAACAATGGCCTGGACTTTTGGAAGGCGTGCGTGGAGCCGAAGCCAACACGTAATTATTATGTCATCTAAATGTTGCACACACTGTTCAAAACGGAGCCTCGTTTTCCAGGCCAGTCGCTGAAAACGAGGAATAGTAAACTTGGTTTAGTTACGCTCTCGCCGAAATGGTCTTTTAAGATGACGGGAAGGGCACACTAGCGACGGCAGTCGATTTTAATTTTTAGCTACTAAACCGGATCTATTTTCAACAATTTCGGGGTTACAATCTCTCGTGCAACACTTACCTACACTATTTATTAAATAACCATGCACAAATGCGGACCCAACATTTGTACGCGAAAAATTGATTCACGCTAAAAGTGGCCGCTTTTGGCGGTAATCAAATTTTCGCGTTCAAAAACGGACCCAACATTTGTGCATGGTTATCCCGAAATTATGTAAACTAGATCCGGTTTAGTAGTTAACATATAAAAACGAATGGTGTCGCTAGTTAGGGCGTCTTAAGCCCACAACAGTTGACGGATTATTAGTGTAATGTAGAGGCAACCTTAAAGAGAGAGTATTTCTTTATTAAGACCCTAGTGTTACAGAATATTAAAAGGAACACATATAAGAATTCGTACAAGTTGACATAAGAATGAAACTATTAAAGGTGTCTAGTGTTCCATACACGGACTATGGCGTCACACGCGATAGTGTGACGTCACCAGCGGAAGCCACATGTTCGATGCCTGCGACAGCGAACTTGCGATACATGATAACGACGAGGAGTAATATTGACTTTTACCTCGAAATTTACCATTTTTTTAATAAATTTTTCTGTATCGTTTACCAGATAATGGGCGTAGGTACAGTCAGCATCAAAATTAGCTTAACACTTTAGTACCATGTCGAAGTAACATTTTTTACGAACCCCTTGGAAACTGACTGTCATAGGCAGAACAGTTACTTTGACATGGTACTAAAGTGTTAACCTACTTTTGATGCTGACCGTACAATCAGCGCAAAAAATATTCGGTCATAATAAACTTCATACATAAGTCGAGCACTGTAAAATATTCTTGGGCATCTCAAAATCGATTGCAATGATATTTTGACTTTATAACTGCAATATATCGCAAAATATTGCTGACAGTTGACAACCACAAATCAAGTCGGCTCGATAGGTATTGATCATCGATATAATAATATCGTACTGATGTATAATTATTGCATACCTCCAGAACTGTCTATTGTCATTGTAAGGTGGTGTTATTCCGCAGTTTAGCTAATCGCAATAATAAAGGCGCAGGCGCACGTCGCCATCGAAAGTGCGGCGCGACATTCCGACCCTCGATCGATATTCATATCGCGAACGCGTAGTTACGTCGACAGGTAGCCTACTATGAATGGACATTGTCTGCTTGTATTGTGCGCCGAAAAATGTTTGTCTTGATAAATGCAGAAACGGCTAACTCAGCATTTTATCCCGGTTACGTCCCAAGCGTCGTCTGGAGCAAAAACGGCTAAAGCTTTGCTGGCTCAGTGGGCTAAAGTCTTTCAAAGTATCAGGGCCTTGGGAGAAGTGCACCCTGTAACTGTAACAGGTACTTCTGGTAAATTTACATGTTAATTTTTCTGCATAAAATAATGTAGGGCTTCTTCCCAATTTCTACAAACAATTTAATTTTTTTTATGTGATAGTTGGCGGACCAGCAGATCACCTGATGGCAAGCAATTGCCGCCGCCTAGGGACAACCGCGACACCATTGGAGTCACAAGTGTACTGCCAACCTTTAAACCCCCCTTTCCCCCGGATTCAAAATAAAATTGTCTTTATTCAATTTAAGTCCGTACAGAACATTTATGAATGTCAAATATTATTAATCTACCGTTGATTCGGAATGTCAATTTCTACCGAGAAGAATCAGCAAGAAACTCAGTATATTGTTTTAAACTTTCATGGTCACTAACATTAGAATAGTTATTTACGAGATTTCTACCATGTACCTTATTTTTGAGTTTCCGATATTTCGGCACTGTTGCAAGCGCTATGGTCACGGAGTAACTGAAGTTTTTGCGGGTAAGATGTTACTGGCAGACAAAACGGTCTACCCTCCTTCACGGTCTTTTAGGTACTACGCGCACCTGCAGTACCACTGTTCACTAACTCACTATTCACTAACTTCAGTTACTCCGTGACCATGGCGCTTGCAACAGTGCCGAAATATCGTAAACTCAAAAATAAGGTACATGGTATAAATCTCGTAAATAACTATTCTTAAGAGATCAGTATTCTTAGTTACTTTTTTCAAATAATATGGTAATTACAATTTTCATTCTTCTACAAATTATGATTACAGTGACAGTATGATATACAATGCTTATAATCAATATCGTTTCGATAAATCGTCAAAGGAAAATTATGAAATTAATTATACATTAAAGAACAGGCGAAGAGATTAACATGTCCAGGAATTCTTATCATTCAAATAATCATCTTCTTTTTTTATTTCCACCACGGAACCAGACCAACTGACTTACGATTACAAGTTTCAGAAACTATCCTATAGGTGCAGGTTTCCCCATGTTTTCCCTCAGCGCCGACCTAATGGTGTCCGCCGAGCTAATGGTAGAAATACGCACATAGATGTGAAAAAACCTGATGTGCATGCTCGTGTTCGAGCCTGGACCCCTCGTATGGATGGCGCTTTCTTAATCACTGAGCTATCATCGCTCTTGGATAAAAAAATGGATAAATGTCCTTACTCACATAATGCTTATATTTTAAAGAGCTATCTATAGTTATATTCAACAATGGGTACATTAGTAAGCATTAGAGTAAACAATCCTTGGAGGTATTTTATGAAGACAGACCCGAAGTCTTCATTATCTTACTGATTGTATACCGTCTACAATAGCTGGTGGCATTGACACGACACTTAAATACTTACTTGAATGTTTTAAAACATTTTGTGATTCACATTATAATATATATTTTACTTACACAACGCTGTTGGTCTGTAAATAACGCAGTAACTTAGATATTTAGGGAATAAAATTATGCTATTGTTATCAAAACTTAAAAATAATTATTATCGTTTTGTGATACGTTATTTGTAGTATATATATTTTCTAAACGTTTAAAGAATAATATTGCATCAAATTGTAAAATATAAATTTTTGCTCATTAGTATGAGAAAATTGAAGGACAAAGTTTGAAAGGCGTGAAATATGAATACTTATTTTTTGTTTATTTTTTAATGTGATCAGATAATCCGTCTGCTCGTGTGCCAAAGATTTAATAATTGTGGCTTACCATCAGATAAGCCACAATTATTAAATCTTTGCGGTAAGCAATTGCCGCCGCCCACGGACAGCCGCAATAAATGTGGAGTCACAAGTGCTGTGCCAGCTTTTTAACCCTCCTTCCCTGGATTGGGCCTCCGGTACCCTCACTCACGCAGCGAAACACAGCTCGGTGCTGCTTCAAGCCGGTTTTCTGGGAGGCCGTGGTATTACTCCGGTTTACTTATATAATATTACCTTATATATAGGTTTACTTATATCATCAACAGCCCATTTAAGTCCCCACTGCTGGGGCACGGGCCTCCCTCAATCACATCAGGGGTAATTGGCATACTCACTACGCTTGGCAGACGGGTTGGCGAGGGTTTTGATATAAATGCAGAGTTTTCCTTCTCTGGGTGCTGATGATCATGCCAGCAGCTTTACCTTAGTCGCCTTTTACGACACCTCGGTAAGAGTGAGGGTGGCCTATTCTACTCTGCCGGGGACCACACGGCTACTTTACTTATATACATGTTTATTATTAAAAGTGATTTAACATTGAGACTACTGGGTATTTTCAGCTCACTCATAACTCACCGTTATCCGTTACCTTGTAAATATAGGGGTGTGAAAAATATACATTGTGATTTTTTGAATTCCCCAACAACATCTCTAGGGCATTATTCCAATGAAAACCAATACAAAAGTGATCAGTCAGCTGATCACTTTTGTATGGGACCCAAAGTGATCATTGGCCTCTGATAATAAGAGTCTCCATCTAGGTCGGTCCTGCGTCACCTCCTGCCAGTCATCCGCCAGAAGTGTACGCAAATCCTTTTAGGCGAAACTAAAGTACATCGACTTCGCTGGCTCGGCCACCTCGAGCGAATGGGAGAGGATCGTGCAGTAAAAAGAACGTACCTGTACTGGCCTTCGACCATTTGGCCGTCCAAGGTACCGATGAAAGGGGACTTTAGGAAAATCAAATTATATCACCTAATAATAATGCACTTGAAATCCAGTAGGTTTGGTACCTCTGTCCACGATTAGAGAATTTCGAAGTCAGATGGCAGTTGTTTTTCTTGAATTATGTAACAAACACTGGTGGTCAGACCCTCGGTGAGACGGATGATGGCCCCATAGCGAGGTACGCTTAGGCGCGGTCTCAAGACAGAGCCGGTCCACCAGCTTTCCGCCGGTTGGCCGTCGGGTAGCAATGGGGTCGCCCCGATTACTACCCGACGTAGCCCAGGGGACACCAGACGCGGCCGTTAGCAGCTCTTTTGGCTCTAAATAGGGCACAGGAACAAAAATACTACTCGGGGAGGTCGCTGCATCTTAGTCCCCCGACCAAGCATACCCTTGGGCTCTGAAGCAACTGTGTAGTACACCACGAATCAAAGTATACAAAACTGTCTTTTTTCAGTCGATTCTTCATTAAGTATCAATTGCGGAAATGATCGATTGAGGCATTTTGACAGATTATATTAACCTAATGTGTGACTGTACTTACGATATCACATCCTTAATTACAAATTGCGTCCTACGGTAAATAAGCGTCAGGTGAATCATAGTACCTACAAAGATTACAACAATAAGAAAGGTCATTAACTCTGGTGTGTAAAAATCTAACAATGATTAGATGGTTTGTCTTTGCCTACACACACAGTATGAATGAATCATCCTTTCAGTTTATGGAACACTTTCGCGCTCGTCTGTAGTAGGCACATACACAATTTATTTTAGTTGATTTTAATGTGTACATATTTATTTATTTAATCAATAATTTTTGTCGGCATTTATATTATATAAGACAATCTCATTATTCATTTTATAACTATTGTCTACAAGTTTTTATCCAGTCCACAGAGCCAATCGACATCTTCAGGTGTCAGATTAAGGAGGGACCTCCTTCCCAGGGTCGCTCCTGTCACGGCTTTTAAGGCATCGCTTTACGATGTGGTCTGATCTTCAATTCCGCAGACACACAGTAATTGCAACTGGCGTGCCCAGTGCGGATTCTTGACGAGTATAAGATCACCTAGGCTCTAGAGGTTAAGTTCGTTTTGGCAGCTTATGTTCCTAGTTATATCATGGTATATTTCAAATTCAGTCAAATTTTAGACTGGTTTAAAAAACAGTTCTTAAGAAGTTGTGGTCCTTGGACAGCATTTAAATCTATGTATCATAGATTTTCTGATAAATATTTAAAATGAGAATTGAAAATTGCTTTTATTTTTTAAATTAGAAGTTATGAATAATGGCTTCTGGGTGTTTAATAGGTTATTTTTTAATTTCAAGATATCAAGATGGCGCTTCGCTCATTATTCAGAAGATAAGAGACCGTGGATTTAACACGTTTGTCTAGAAAATACTCGTCAAGAACGGTTACTAGTGTTAAGTTCTGTTGTTTGATATCCGTAACACTTAGTGCTTAAGTTACTTAATACGGAACCAAGACTATGAATCAGATTATGGATATAAGATGACCTACGCGTGAATCCTTCTGTTACTCTGTGCCCGCTACGTTTTCGCATATTGCACAACTGTGCTCAAATCGGGCTGCCCACGCGCATCTTACGTAATCTGTTTAAATTTAGAACTGAATACCGCTAATGACGGTGCCGTTGTCAAAATAGCTGTCAAACTAGCACAATTGTCAAACGAAACGTCATTGACTTATGCTTTTAGTCGCGTTCTTTTATTTTATTAGATTTGTCAAGATTAATTAGGCAGAATAAGTGAACTAGTCACTCAGTTTGGAGTAGTAGGCGGATCTTGAAAAAAACTTTTTATTAAATTGTTGCGATCAGCGGGATTAAGATTTTTGTGTTTTATGTAGCACTGTCTATTAAGTGACAAACAGGACATAATTATTATGTTTCTGATTGATTCAGTATTATGACTGACCGGATGGCACAATTGGTAGTGACCCTGCCTCTGACGCCAAAGGTCATGGGTTCAATCCCCACCCTGGACAAACATTCGTGTGATGACCACTTGTGTTTGTTCAGTGTCTGGGTGTAATAATATATGTATTTAAGTATATATTTGTGTTCCTCTGTTGTCTGATATCTGTAACACAAGTGCTTAAGCTACTTAGTATGGAATCAGGTCAACGATTGAGATGTTGTGAGAATTATTATTATTATTATGTGTTTCAGAAGAAAATCAATGACGACCCCTGAAGTTAGTATAATGACAGCATAAAACATTTTATTACATTTCATAATTATGGATACAGCTGGTAATAATATGTAATATGTTATCTTGTATTGTTGTTGGCCACTCTTACGCTTTTCCTTTTTTTTAATTTATTATTTGTTTTATGTATTATATGTTGTGGTCAATAAATAGTTTTACTTGCTTTCTTTTCTTTCTATTGGCTTGTAACCTAAGCATAAAAAATGCGTCTCTTTGTATTTAGAGAAACATTTAAGCTGTCTCGTGGTTGTTGTTCTCTCTCTCTCTTTCTTCTTCTGTAACGTTTTATAGCGCATTCCGTTTAGAGTACCAGCGCGTTTTCTCATTCCATGGTGACACATACAAATGTAATTCTATGGTTGATCGCAGAGTATAGCTTCTCCAATAACGCTATGAGGAGACATGAACAATAGAACGACATGCATCCATTCTAGACTTACACTTAGTCTTAGATTAAGATAAAATATTAAGTCAGCATGAATTGGCTTCAGTTTCACCTATTACATCACCTCATTGTTCAAATAATGAACTTCTCATAGACCTTCAATGAGAAGTAGTGACATCATTTTCCTGACTTGCCTCTCACGAGATACAAGGAAAATGTTCGTCTCGCTATCATGAGAAGTGCTTTGGCTAAGATTGTCTGGTCGAAATTTAAGGATTAACTTTAGATTGCGATCTAGATATGATAATGATGACTGAATAGGTATTTTGATGAGTTTACACTCGTCAAGTCTTAAATGTAACTTATATAAACGGCCCCCTATACGGGAGTCCGTCGCTTCAGACCTACCGAAACGACCAATTTAGTAATTTTAGATCGTTAACGATTTTATTCATGAAGATGAATCGTCATTGTGTTGGTTCTTTCAACGATTAAATTTTATATCACTCTGACACGAGTAAATAAATGAGAATTAAAAATAGATAAACGTAGTTTCTTCTATGGTCTAGGCTTGTGTCCTAGTAGTAACTGTACGATTAGGAAGCAAATTTTTTGAGTGAACGAGAACGAACTATTCTCGTTCAAATCGGTCATTTACGACAGTTTCGGAGCGTATCTCTTCGGTAAAAGTTGTCGTTATTTGGTCCCGCGACTTTGCGAGAGCTGCAATAGATAGTGTTTAGTCACGTTCGTGGGAGCGTGATAAGAGATGTACGAATTAGGATGAATTGACGAACGAACGAGTAAGAAAAGCGAGCGACGAGATTATTAATATACATACAAGTTAATGCTTTAGGATTAGTGAACTAAAATGAATTAATAATACTAAAAGACTAAACTAGTACATACATTTAAACGATTGTACTAGTTCAGGAGCCCAATTCTCGTGCTCGTGATATTTATTTTCATACGACATATATCACTGGAACACAGTTTTTTTGTATGGTTTTCAGGTGATATCCGCCATGTTTTTTTCATATCGACATCCCCAGAATTGGGCTCCTGTGCGCTCCATTTGGTGTCCGAGCATGAACAAACATACTAGGGGCGTCTATTCGATGCAATCAATCGTTTACGATATCGCATCAGATCGATTGTAACGATGAATCGTACCGTATGTGCGGGTCTTTATTACTTAGGTATCGGGGTCGGTCATAACTATTTCATAAGCCTGTAATAAAATATGAGAAGCCTTTGGATGAAAAGACTTTCAAGAAAAGACTGTATACAGTGCAGCAAGTGAGTTTTCATTGAAAGAAAAATCATTTTAGGAAGTAAACAGACTAAATTGATTGATTGATTGACTGCGGTCGGAGAATTGCTTACCAAAACAGCGATCCTAGTAGAATCCCCTTCTGTATCCGTTTAGTCTTGTTCGCAAAGTGGTGGTAGTTGACAATGCTGCATTTTAATAAACAAAAGAAAAACAGTTGATGTAAAGCTAGAAATGACACATAACTTTGTTAAAGTAGTAGTATCTAGGGATTTTAGTACCTTATTTGGTTCGTGACTGTATCATTCGGCTCATACACTACTCGTTCGGCAGTGGAGTAGACATAAGGTCGTGGCGTCTGCGCACGATTCGCTCGGCCGGGTCGCGCGCGCTCACGACCCGTGGTCACTCCGGCCGCAATGTACTGTGGCCCTATTCCTTTATCTCTAGGATTTGCTGGAGAAAGTTCCTTGAGTAGTCGATATACTTATCTATACAATAGACTTATCTATATCTATACTATTTATAAATAGGTAAATTCTACTGACAGCGGCACCGCTTATAGGAAATCCGAAAACTCGAAACGCTTGCGCGATGTAATCCACACCTAGCGCCATCTATTGGTATAAAAAGGAACTATAGTTCCGAAACCTAGTAAGGGCGGGCCACCAATACTAGTGGCCCAAAAAAGCTGGGAACTTGAAATACCTATTTATACTACACAGTATAAATAAGTATTTCAAGTTCCCAGCTTTTTTCCTCAGTTAAAATAGGTGTCTTTATATTTATATACTATCGCAATAATGTTTTAATTACAAAAATCCTTATTTATACACATTCGATTATCAAGGGGGCCAGGTTGTACCTAGATTTATGCACATTTTTAGAAAGTGTATTAAAATCTTCGTCATCATCATCATCTCTGACAGACCTTCATCATCATCCTCTTGCCCTGTTCCCAGGTTATTTGGAGTCGTCGGTGGATTTTCCTTTGTAATACGTTGCTGTCATTGGCCGTCGACCCAACTAGGCATAATATTCAAAGGAACATTTGAGCTTAGAGTAATTTAAGTTAATTAATCTTTACTCAGTGTTTGAAACGAACATTAAGTTTTTATTCTGAGATTAAAATAATCATCGCGACACACCTCGCATATAACAATCAATGAAGTATTAACTCAAAAAATGTTGTTATTACATTTTAAACCATATTAATTGTAAATATAAGGCGGGAACTCTCAAAACAACATTTGTGAGTTGATCTATGTTGATTTTCATATGCGACCTGTACGCAGATATTTGTTGCTCGACTTCAAGCTAAATGTATTATTACTTTCCTTTTTTAATTTTTATCTTCTCTTTTTCTTGTAATGTTTCGTTTTTTGTTTTAATTTGTATTTTTTTTCTGTTCGTTTTGATGTAGTATCGTCCGTTCGTAGGCTGTAAAATGTGGGGTGTCGTATTTTCAGTGAATAAATATTTCTATAGATACATCCATACTAAATATAACATACTGGCTATAAGGAATTATATTAAAAGAAAATATTTTTTCTAAAACCGCTCTCTTACCTACCTTTTACAATATCTTCGTCAGTTCATTCCAAAAAGTGTTTTTTTTTTCAGTAGGTACTATTGCCATGATACAACAACAGTTAAAAGATTATGCCCGTCCCTTTATCTGCTATTTTATCTTTTTTATTTTTCTTCATCACTGCGCCCTCAATCAAGGCGTGATGAATCGTCGAAACTACGAAGCGCGTGCGCCGGGTTCAGCGACCCTTTGGGCCAACTTCCTGACAACTAATTAGGAAGACGATAGTGGACCGTCGGAAGGTTTACGAGATTTTATTTTCGAAAATATTTTTAATAGATTTTTGTTTTTACTGTATAAAACCAAGACACAGTTACGAATATAAATTATACATACTCTCAACTCAATATCATTCGTGCGATGAACACTTGTGTTTGTTCGGTGTCTGGGTGTATATTTGTGTTCCTCTGTTGTCTGATATCTGTAACACAAGTGCTTAAGCTACTTAGTACGGAATCAGATCAACGTATGAGATTTTGTGAGAATTATATTATATTATATATTATATTAACATCACACACGTCGTCCTAATTTCAAATAAGTTACCTAGTTCGATTTATTGTTCTTTGAGAGAATCGTGTGATTTTAAACAACATAAGTCCTTTCATTGCAACTTTCGAGATACGTTCTAAAACGACACACGGTTTGAAGATGTCTTATTTTAAAACCATACCATATTTTGTCACTCTTGTTTAATGGTATTGGAGTGTAAGGATAGGTATGTGTGGTATTTTGACAACATGTAGCTAAACCCCTAGAGAATGAAATTAGTTCAGAAACCAAAATATCAAGAAAGTACGACATGTGTTGTTTTAAAATCACACGATTCTAATAAATGCACTAACATACTTATTTTTTGCTTATTGAGAATATAAGTGTGTTATGTTAGGGTAGTTTGTATTTGGATGAACTTTATTAAATAAAACAAAATTAAAAAAAGTGTTACGTAACCTCATGTTGGCCCACGATAATAATAATAATATATCCTACAACATATTAGCCGCAGAACTGACAGCCGTTGGGGCCGTAAAGTCCTTGAGTGGAGACCGCGACTCGGTAAGCGTAGTGTAGGACGCCCTGCGACAAGATGGGATGATGACATTCGAAGGCTGGCTGGTGTGGGCTGGATGAGAGTGGCGGAAAATCGGGAGAAGTGGCGTGCATTAGAGGAGACCTATGTCCAGCAGTGGACGAGTGTGGGTTGCTGATGATGATGATGATATCCTACAACCGATTTTGGCTCAAGCGGTCAGTCTCAACGATCAGCCGATTCCGCAGGATATATTGTAGTGCTCAAGTGTGTGCGCAAACACTAGTGCACTCTCTATTCCTTTGCCCTCATAATCCGATGGGACACTAGTGTGACACGACCGGAGAGGCTATTACACACGATACTATTCTAATTTCATCTTAATAGGTATATAAATCAATTACAAAAACTATAACAAACATTCTGGAAATGTTTCATAACTAGGTTAAACAAACCATCCTATAGTTCTATTTTCGTGCCGACATTGAACAGTTTCCATAAAATATAATATCTCGTTATAGAACAAAACGTGCAAAATTTAAATACACCGCTTGCCGTGTGAATCGGTAACATTCAATTTCCCAACCGCATCCTTTCGGACGCTGTAAAAATCTAATCATAACATCTTGGCGCTTATCGCAAACTAAAATCTGAGCAGCGTAGAGCAGCGATGACCACGTGCGTTGAAAACCGACATGACTCGCCATAGCTTCGCCTCAGTCGCTTCTCCGCGATTGTGGACTATACTGACCGTTAACCAAACGCACAACAAGAAAAAAATACGTAAATTCCTTTTTTTGCAAAAAAAAAATCAGAAAAGGCGCGAATTCTCTAATACTGCTTGTCAAAATAAACAATGTCATACCCGTTCCATTTTCGAAAAGTAGTTACACGTTCTTTTGTAAAAACAAAAACCGGCTCCACATTTCAAAAATCGAATACTAAAATAATAATTATTTTCTAGATTCTCAAATGTGATATTAAATTAGATGAAGTGTATACTGTGATCGTAGTGTTTATAAAATGATTGAATTGGTGAAAGTGACTGAGAAAAGGGTGAACGGTACCATGCGGGACATTGGGGCGGATTCGTTCGTGTGCCGCGTGCAGTACCTCAACGATTTGGATCCTTTCTCGGAGTACAATGTGAGAGAGCCCTCGAGGCCTCTGTACCACACGTTCAATACAACGATTCCGCTGTCGTACCAAATAGCGGCTGTTCATCGGCTGCTCCAGGCACCCCATAGGGTAAGTGAACCAATTACACTTAGTTTTAAAGGATGATAAAGAAAGAAACAAAAAATATGCTACTGCCATTTATCATATATATAAATAATTTAAAAGTTTTTTTTTTACTGTAAGCTAACGCTTGGCCACAATCGCATCTGATGTAAAGCGACGACGAGGTCTAGGATGATGTACGCGTTTGCTTTCAAGTAGGTACCTACCCTCACTTCTCATGGGTTCGGTGCAGGGTAGGTAATGGAAAGTAACAATTGGCTGATGCTATTCGAAGGTTTTAAAATAGTTTTGTGTGCACCTTATTAGTGTGTGTTTGTGTCAGTTAATTTTGGCTTAGTAATATTATCATGGAATTGTTTCGTTTTCAAAACGTAAATTTTTTATGTGTTAGGTGGCAGACAAGCAGACGGATCACCTTTATTTTGTCTCAGAGTAGCATCTTGCGTTGGACTTAATTGAGTCTTAGAATCTGCGGTTTGTTAAGAGTGGTCTTGTCAGATAAACTAAACACCAACCATATTATTCATTTTTAATTTTATAGACGTACTTAATAATCATTTCAGATCACTTAATGCCCCAAGGGGACACGGTAAACTTTCGTCAAGAACTTTATAATCATGTCTTTTTTTTTAATCGTGCATTTAAAAAATTTTGAACTTTATTTAAGTAGTAGAGAGAGCTAAAATTTATAAAATAAATTATTGATTAAGTGAGTACAATATCAATAGCATTATCTTTTGTGCTACACATTTTTGGTTGGTTCCCAATTATTATTTAATGTTTTCTGTGCAAATAGCGCTTACCGGCATCTTTTTTTTTTTAATAATGGTTCTGCGTCTTGCCGCAACTTGCCAATGTCAAGGGATTAAAGAGACACGTTTCTTTTCTTGTTGAAATTGGACGGTGATGCGAGTTGGTGTTGATGAATCTCTTTAATTGAGTTTGTTATTATTATTTTAAAAAATAAATAAATTTAAATACAGACAGAACACCACCTAAAACAAACAAAACAGTACAATAGACAACATAGTATAACTTGGGAGCCGGCATCTTATCAGTAACTTGGTTGGTAAGCACCTACTTATTTCCCAACTTGTCATTTTTTTGACTATCAAACTACCTACTAGGTACCTAAAATACCTTTCTGCCTAGGTGCAAACTAATCCTAAATTAATTTGACTCATCTAATTCAATCTCAACTACACACACTCTTCCGTTTGAATTACTCACAGATAATGTAACACATAATTAGTCATCACCTACCTGAATTGTTTTTCATTCCTGTGACGTCAATCAATTATCCTTCTTAGGGTTCTTAGACAAAAGGGCAAAAACGAAATGTTGTTACTAATATCCGGTGCCTTCTCACTGCCTGTCTCCAAGCTCTCCACCGTTAGGTAAAGCTGGACAGTTGAAGTTTTCACAGATGATGTATTTCTGTGTCTGCTATATCAACAAAATGATATTAACATTGAAGCGGGAAAGGACTCCCTCAGGTGAGGCTGATGTCCATGGGCGGCGGTGATCACTTACCATCATATGACTCGCTTGCTCGTTTGCCACATCGTCAGCCTATGTAAGTCCCCACTGCTGGGGCACGGGCCTCCCTCAATCACATGAGGGGTAATTGCCATACTCATCACGCTTGGCAGACGGGTTGGCGAGGGTTTTGATATAAATGCAGAATTTTCCTTCTCTGGGTGCTGATGATCATGCCAGCAGCTTTACCTTAGTCGCCTTTTACGACACCTCGGTAAGAGTGAGGGTGGCCTATTCTACTCTGCCGGGGACCAAACGGCTCGTTTGCCTCCTTTTCTCATAAAAAAGGGAAGATATCTCGGGAAGTTTGTAATATATCAAAGTAATTATATCTCTATAAGGCACAAGTTCGGCCCCATATGGAATACTACTCCCATCTCTGGGCTGGTGCACCTCAGTACCAACTTCTTCCGTTTGACCGCGTACAGCGTAGGGCTGCTCGAATTGTCGGTGATTTGATCCTCTAGCACTGCGGCGGGATATAGCCTCCCTCAGCATTCTATACCGCATCTATCATGGGGAGTGCTCTGAGGAACTGTTTGATCTACTCCCTGCAGCTGAATTTTATATCGAACCACACGCAAGCGATTGTCATTCCATTCTCATCATCTCGATGGATGGCGGTCGAATAATGTGCGTTTTTCGCGGAACTTTCTACCATGTACCTCAGTTTTGTGGAACAGTTTACCTATGGGAGTATTTCCCGACGACTACGACTTAGGGACCTTCAAGAGAAGAGTGTACTCCTTTTTAAAAAGGCCGGCAACGCATTAGCGATCTCTCTGATTTCGCAGATGTTAATGGGCGGCGATGATTGCTTTCCATCAGGTGACTCGCTTGCTCGTCTGTCGCCTCTAGAATAAAAAAAAAATATAGTTGAGGAATCTTTCGATGACATATCAAATAAAAGAGGAGTCGCAATGACGATGAGTGATACCATAATTTATAATGTTGTTTCAGTAATATATTTTGTTTCATTATTTTATTTAGTACTTAAAATTGTTTACTTTTTTACCGAAAGTGACGCATATTGCTGACAGTACTTCCTAAGATTATTTCCCAACTCTCCACACGAGACCGAAACTCAAAATTATGTACCTACCTACATCTTTTTATGTCGCGTCAGCTGGACACGTTTTTTTTTTTGGGCAGTCGTACTAGTTCAATCTCCTTCCTTCCTCGGAATTCCCTTTTAAGAGATCTACAATTCTTACAATTATCTTTAGTATCAAGGTGTGCAAGTAACGCTATGGAAAAGTTCGCGGAACCATCATGTGTCGACAGAAATAACGCAACAGAATGCGTGTTGCAAATGTTATTGAAATTAGCAATTAATTCTCTGTTAACCTCAACGTTTCGGCACATACTGATGTGTTCATACGGAACCTTATTATAATTGAATCATCGCTATCATTTTTAACTAGCGTATTGGGGTAGTAACTTGGTGGTATGCACTACCTTGTTGCTCCACGTGAGTTTAAGTTTAACTATTTATTAATTTTCAAAGGAAACATACATACGTTTTTATCATAACTTTTTTCTTTTGATGTGATAGGCGGCAGACGAGCAGACGGATCACCTGATGGTAAGCAATTGCCGCCGCGCATAGACACCCGCGACATCATTGAAGTCACAAGTGCGCTGCCAACCTTTAATCTCCCCTTTCCCCCAGATTGGGCCTCCGGTACCCTCACTCACGCAGCGAAACACAGCATAGTGCTGCTTCACGCCGGTTTTCTGTACTGTGCTATGTTTCGCTGCGTGAGTGAGAGTACTGGAGGCCTAATCTGGGGGAATGGAGGGTTTAAAGGTCGGCAGCGCACTTGTGACTCCACTGGTGTGCATGCGATGGCAATCGCTTTCCATCAGGTGATCCGTGTGCTCGACTGCTACCTATCACATAAAAAAAATATCATAAGAATAGTTGGAGTACTAATAAGAGCCGATTCGACCAACCTTATTCCGATAATAAATCTATGGTATAGCGCTGTCATTCTTAACAAATCTGACGTTATATCCTTAATTTATCCATGGATAAAGATTGGTCCTAAGTAGTAGGTATCTAAAATTTCGCTTTTAAAATGAATCAATTGTTCATATTATTTGACGAAAAACGATTGATCGATTTTCGTCAAATAATAATTATGTATTATGAACCTTACACAGACAGGTATAGGTATACCTCCTACAAAAACACTTTGTAGAATTTCGCGTTTATTTGCAGTTGTGTATGCAGGTTACTCACTCGGTATTCGGCTAAAATTAAACGTTCTAAATATTCAGCCCACACTCAGGTGTGTCGTGACATAATATTGTATCTGCCCAGTATTATTACCAACTGGCGCGATATTTGGTGCAATTGCTCACTGTCCTTCCGCGTTGCTTTAATTATAAATAATCTAGAGTACTTTCTTTCAAGACAAATTTCAGCATTAGTGATACTAATAATGCATAGGTCCTCCGTGGCGCAGTGGTTAGTGGGTCTCAATTATTTTTTTTGGTCAAAAGGCTGACGCTTGACACCAATCGCACCTGATGGAAAGCGACGATGAGGTCTAGGATGATACGCGTTTGCCTAAAAGATGCTGCACTCTTGCCTTAAAGATGTCCAAATTATAGTGGTCAGAAAAAACAGACCTCGGCAGCGAGTACCATTCCTTAGCCGTCCGCATTATAAATGTGGAAGCGAATCGCTTCGTGCGGATAAGGGGTAGTTCTACCACATAAGAATAAAAGCCCTCGCCGCGCCTTGTCGTCCGGTGATAGATCAAGGCTGGGGGGGATCAAATTTTGTAGAACCTTCGCACACTCCTCGAAATGAATCCGGTAGAAGACCGAGAGGCATGCCACTTTAAAGCGACGGCTGCTCAAGAGGTCCCCGATTTGATACTCGGGTCGCGCCAAAAATTTGTACCTAAGTTTTCGATAAGATTTTTTTGGTGGCAGCCCGGAGTGAGGAAGTTGGCGGTCTAGTACCCCCGTGCCTCAGAAAGCACGTTAAGCTATTGGTGCTGCGCCCGATCCCTCTCCGGTCGTGTCAGAGTAGTGTCCCATTGGAATATGATGGTAATGGAATAGATAGTGACACTTGAGCACTATAACGTTGCCTGAGTACATGGCTGATCGTTAAGATTGGCCGCCGTAGCCGTATACGGTTGAAGGATATTATTAATGTAATGTATAACACATATCGCGA
Organism: Marasmia exigua; assembly: GCA_019059595.1. NCBI lineage: Eukaryota > Metazoa > Arthropoda > Insecta > Lepidoptera > Crambidae > Marasmia > Marasmia exigua. The sequence goes on along the minus strand of CM032494.1, from coordinate 12,552,083 downwards.
AATTCGTCTCTCAAAAAGCGCAAGTCGGATTGAAAGTAATATTTGGAATAAATATTTTCTACATTAACCAGTACGAAATACCCCCCTGCAGTGGAAAAATAGCACTTGTGCCCCAGACATAAGGACGGTCCAAAGGTCAACAAGGGTAACTCCATGTGTACAGTGCTTCTGTCTGTTCTCACATGGTCCAGTTGGCCGCTAACAGAGGTGTACACCCTGAATTTTCGAAAATAGAATGAAAACTGCTTTGTAAAACCGTTTTAGCTTAAATGGTCTTATCTAAAAGTGTGTGTTAAACCTTTGTTAAACTTAAAAAGTGTTTCAAAACAGTTTTCATTCTTTTTTCGTAAATTTTGTATGATTTTTTTTTGTTTCAAACGTCGAAACTGCTCTATAACACCGTTTTAGCTAACAAAGTTCTATTGAATGTTTATGAATAAAACCCTTAAGGTTTAACAAATATAATAAGACCCGTGTTTGCTAGACATGGATTGGGAATGACTGTTAGTGTGTTTTTAATCGGTATTTGTCGTGTTTGCTGTTTGTGGCAAACAACAAGCGTGTAGATCCGGCTCAAGAGCTAAATGTATCGTACATCAGCGAACACAGACACAAGACAGAACTTGTAATGTCAGGTATATGCTATGGACAATGGCAACTGGTTTGTGTTAGAGCTCAAAAGATTCTTCATCTACTTGTCTACGAACCTACTCTAGTCAACAAGTAGTAAGATAGAAGTCAATAGTAAGTAGAGTAGTTTCTGAACCATGATTAAGTTGCTCTGGTTCTCTTGTTAAAGTGTTGACAAGGGCAGACTGCAGTTGCTTCATTATGATTACGAGACTCTCCAAATCCTTGAATCATGGTGTAAGCGTACCCTGGAATCGAAAGTTACAGCTTTGGACACATTATAAAATTAGACGGAGTAAGAAGATATTGATTAGAGTCAGTTTGTAACAGTGGGAGAGCCACGCTTCGGCATGAATGGGCCGGCTCGACCGGAGTAATACCACGTCCTCACAGAAAACCGGCGTGAAGCAGTGCATGCGCTGTGTTTCGCTGCGTGAGTGAGGGTACCGGAGGCCCAATCCAGGGGAAGGGGGGTTAAAAGGTAAGCAGCGCACTTGTGACACCACAGGTGTTGCAGGCGTCCATGGGCGGCGGTAATCGCTTACCATCAGGTGATCCGTATGCTCGTCTATATCATAAAAAAAAATGTAGTTAGATCAAAATCGGTAGTTGACAAATAGGTACAGGTACTTTACGTAACGTTCGTACGTACGTTAGTTAGGTACATGAATATAAAACCTGGAATTATCCACAACGATGTTAAAGCGGGTCTGAAATAGCCTGACACTGAACTGCTTTGTAAAAAGGATATACCGTGGACCCTAAATGTACCTAGTATCTACCATATAAATCAAAATTAAATGCTCTGGCTACGTAATACGTATAGTTTGTTGATTATACTTGTAGTTCGGTTTTTAGATAATCACTTGAATAGGTACAGTCAGCATCAAAAGAAGCTTAACACTTTAGTACCATGTCAAAGTAACCGTTATTTATATTATATTATAGTCAGTTTCTAAGGCGTACGTAGTAAATGTTACTTCAACATGGTACTAATGTGTTAAGCTACTTTTAATGCTGACCGTACATAATATTGTTTGAATATCCCAATGAAAAATTACGCCAATAAACAAATGCTCTTTCCATAATCTATGAACAAACAAGACATATCATGCGGTAGAAAATTTGATATTTTTGTATATTTTTGAACTCTAGCCCTTTAGAACAGATACCGCGATGGCGTGCTGGCAATTAGCTACTCAAGCATCCTCATAATATCTTTGTTATTTATTTTTGTCTCTGTCTATCTTTAATAGTTGTAAGTTGGTAGTTCTTGTCACCAGGAAGAATGTGAAACTCATTATGACATCAGAATCTAACTCGCGACTGTAAATGACATCATAACCCCTTAGCATATTAGATTATCTGTTATTCAATGTAATGAAAAATTAAACCAAAATCCGACCAACTTTAATGAGTTACCGATATCATGGCCTTGGCTCTAATCACAACGTTCGGCCAGCTATAGAGATATTATAGTTCACGTGTGTGCGCAGACACAAGTCCTCTCTTTATTCCTTTACCCTCAATTTTGGATGGAACACCTGTGTCACATGATGACTGAAGAGAAAAAATGGGACCAACGTGGTGAAAGCGATGCATCAGTAGCTCGGTGGATGAGAACGCGCCTTTCATGCGGGGGGTCGTGGTTCGACTCCGAGTATGCCCTGTGATTTTTTTCAAAATATGCATATTGCTACTATTGCATTGGCTCGGTGGTGACGGAAAACATCGTGGACAAACCTGCACATCTCTGACAGTTTCATAAAATTGTGGATACCTAGAATACAATATTTTAGATTATTATTCTTTTTTTTTTTTACTGTAGATAGGTAAGCGTTTGACCATATTTCACCTGATGGTAAGTGATAATATGGTCTAAGATGTATCACGATTACATAGAAGATACCTATTCACTCGCGCTTTGAAAACCCCCAAATTGTAGCCACTAGGGAACACCTCTTCAGGCAACTGATTCCACTGTTTCGCAGTACGAATAAGAAAACAGGATTCAAACCTCTTTGTGCGGACTTTTGGTATTTCTACCATGTACCGGTGTCGATTGAGAGTCTGCCTGGTGGAGTAGTGGAAGAACGTGATTCTGAACGTGAAACCTTTATCCAGTTCATCCAATCCAGTTCCAGTTGGCCTTGTTCCCGGTCTATGCGTTGTGAAGGTCAGACGGCAGGCGCATTGTAATTACCAGACTTCCCGAATCCTGGATCATGGTCCAAGATACCCCGGGCTACGAAGCGATAGCTTGCGCCCAAGCAACTGTGAATTTCACGCTAAGATAAGTAGAAGGTGACAAGACCGCTAATTTCCTGGCTTCAGCGGTAACGAAATTTCTGGCAATACGTTACGTATATCTGAGTCACTAATGTTTTGATGTTTTCAATGAGAACTTGTAGTACCTATAAATAGTGCAAACATATTTTTGTTAGAAACTTTTTCTTAGAGCTATATTCCATTCATCTGGGAGCCATAAATAAACCGCTCGTACCTGTTAGTGTAGTGATGTGTAATACGTTATGTACTACACATAATGAGTTAACGTGCTAACTTGACTCGAAATAACTCGGATTGAAATAAAGGTACCAAAATGTAATTTAACTCTATTGTCATTGTAACTCGAGTTAATCTTTCATTGAAAGTTATAATTTTTATTAAATATTTTGCAGTATTATTAAATTAATTAACGAATTTATTTATAAATAAAATTAAAAGGAAGGAGTATTTTTCTAACATTGCTCATTAGGCAAGCGTGGTGATTAAGCCTAATCCCATCATAGTAGCGATAACTTGATTTCTATGACGGAGGCTTTTGCCCTGCAGTGGTATATAGGCTGATACAAGTACAATTATAAGGGAAGATCCCAATTACATATTATGCAATACAAAAACCTAATTCCCATTATATTTTACAAACAAATAGCAATTTGATTTAACAAAGACTTCATTTTATCTGCAAATATATCAAATTCTAGATGTAGTGACAAGAGTGCGTTATGTGTATGATGCATGCGTAACAGCGGTGACTGCGCTCAATCAGAAACCCTAGTAGATAACCACGGTTTAGGTTGGCCAAAATTTGAGACTCACCTATATTAGGTGGATAAATTATTCGCGATAGGGGATACGAATCTACCTTTCATGCGGGTTCGTATTCCAGCCCGAGCATGCACTACTGTATTTTTCAAACTTTATGTGTATTTCTACCGTTAGATCTGCGGTGAAGGGAAACATCGTGAGGAAACCAGGACTTTCCGGATAGGTTCTCAAACGTGTAAACATGTCAGTCTAGTTCCCCAGTTAAAGTGAGACGGCAGTCGCTTCATTGTAATTACCAGACTCCCCAAATCCTAAATCATGGTCAAAGGCGTAGGTACCTCAAGCTCCAGAGCGACAGATTTGGACGCAATCGGGACATACACGCTAAGGCGAGGAATAATTAATGAATTAATATCTTGGAATGATCAACGAAAAATCATAAAATAAAACCCTTGATCACATGATTGGATTCAGTGAGTTGATTAATTCCCTTTGTAGGTATGACACATATTTTCTAGGGTTAGAGAGAAACAACTCGAGTTACTCACTCAGGTTGACACATCACTATTAATGATGAGTGTACCTAAGCATTGTTCACGGGTAAAAATAATGTTGAATTTCGGTGAATCTTCGCAGGTGCTTTTGCTGTGTGTGACGTCACGCGTTAAAACTCTGATCTAAGAATAGATACATAAATGCATGTGCTGGATAATAATTTTGTTAATAAGTGTTATATTAGAATCGGTTAAAAATCTTACTTTTTCTGGCATACCTATTTCCTAAAAAACAATAAGTTTTATTTTTGGATGATTACGTTCTTTAACGTGAAAACGTGAAGCTCAAGACCGTTCGAGATGGCGGAGCACTCTGGACGCCCTTGGCCCCACCTAAAGGACATAGGACATTAAGTCAAGTAAGCTTTGTTAACAGTTAACCTTCGTTAACAGTTGAGGTGATTAAAAGTTCCTTACAAAATACCTTTTGTAAACCTAGGATCGTAACTATATATTTATAAATGCAGTCTGTATCAAAATCGAAAAATCGTACATTTCGTTTCAGGTAATCGTGAACCTGCAAAGAAACGCACGATTTTCGATTTAATACGCAAAAAAGTTTAATAAAACCGTATCAAGGTTCAGAACCGATTCGTCTCATACATGCAAATGAGACTGGGCCAGGGTCTCTCAAACTTTTTGCTCTAACATATGAAGGCATTTTTGCTCACACTGGATACAAAGTGTTTTTCCTTTATAATGGCTTCGTTTTCTGATGTAAAAATAAATATCATAGAAAAATAAAGTAAGCATTACGGAAAAGCCGAAACCATCATGGCGGGAATGACATATACATATATATATACCTAAAATTTTATCGGTCAGACCGTGACTCTCGCTTACGTCATTTCCCCATTAGGAGAGCCACGATTCGGCATGAATAGGCCAGTTCGCCCGTAGGGATAGAAAACTAGCGGGAAGGACTGCTTGCGCTGTTTTTCGCCGAATGATGAAAGGGAAAGAAAGGTTGGGCACGGGTGTTGCGGTCGCTGGCTTACCATCAGGTGATATATCAGCTTCTCTGCCACCTATCATTTAAAAAATTAAAACAGCAAATAAGCTAGTAGAGGAAATGGCTGACTGAGGCTCAACTTTTAGAAGTCCTGGCTTAGGCAAAATATTATAATATCGTCCAGTTTAGACCTGCCTGCCATTGTGAAACACGAGTGTTTCGCCACGCGGGATGTTCATCAAGGTGCGATTTGTAAAAATAAATGAGTTTCACAACTTTGTAATGTGCGTGCTCTTTAGCCATGCTGTCTGGCTTAAAATATAAATAATTTTGATTGCGTATTGCATCTCTAACTTTGTGGACACAGGTACTTACTCCGCTGTCTCAGTAATCAGAATAAGAGTTAGGAACAATTTATTGAATACAACACATTATACATAGATGATACATATACATAGGGTCCGGGGCAGCCCCAACACCATCCTGAACATGTTCTCGCGTAGGTTTGACTGTCGGTACCTGAATCATTGTGCAATGGTTCAACTGCTGACTAATGAGCTAATAATTAGACAGTAGAAATACAATAATAATAATTATTATATTATTTAACTTCAATAGATAATAATGACATGTATGACTTTGAGTTAAAATCAATGAATTCTATCTATCTTAGAACAAAGAAAAAAAAACAAACGGTACAGAGATATAAACAGTTGCGGATAACAAGGCTCAGCTTCAGCATATGCTGCAACGGCCTCAAATAGCAGCTGCCGCTGCAGCTGGTGTTGGTGTTCAGGCTGGACCTTGGGTGACACCTTTGCGTTAGAAAAAATAATATAAGGATTGACATGCAATACCCAGAACAAAGTCTTGGAGCCCAATACTCGGGACATTGAAAGATATGGACGAATTTATCCCCGGGTCGGGCCAAAATTTCTACCTGAGTTTTTCTGTTAACAAATTCTAAGTGTTAGCCCGGAGTCTAGAAGTTGGTGGTCTTGTACCCCCGTGCCTCGGAAAGCACGTTAAGCCGTTGGTCCTGCGCCTAATCCCTCTTCGCTCGTGTCACACTAGTGTCCCATCGAAATACGAGGGTACGGGAATAGAGAGTGCACTTGTGTCTGCACAAATACTTGTGCACTATAATATGTCCTGCGTCGATGGCTGATCGCTGAGATTGGCCGCCATGACCGAAATATCGGTTTGGAGGACATTCATTCGACTGCACGAGAATTGGACTCTTGGCCTCTGAAACAAGAGATCCTCGTCGCTCGATCCTGCTCTACTGTTTTCAGGACTTTACCTGGAGGTCGCAGATCAGTTCTCATCCTCCTGCCCTCTTCCCAGGTTATCTGGGGTCGGCGCTGTGTCTTTCTCTTCCACACGTCCCTATCTAATGACAGGTAGATGATCTGCATGATAATTCACGCAGATCAGTATTTCCAAAAGTTTTTCTATCTAACATTCGTGATTCTCCCGGGATTTTGCGGTCTAAGATTGGACAATTTATAAATAATCTGAAACGCAACAAAAACCGGGACGCATCTTTAGTTAACGGGAACTGCATGCGAGTCGTCAGTTGGCCGGTCGCCAGTCCCGTGGAAACTGGAGCACAACTTGAAATAGTCCCTGTGTCCACACGATTCTTTCAAATTCTCTAGAATATGGATCCAGTGGTGTAACAATGGAGAGATGTTACATGCGAACTCCTATGCCTTAGGGAAACTCATATAGGTTTCCTTACTATTTTATCTCTTACCGCCTAGCTCACAGTAGAAATACACACATAGATTTGAAAATACTAGAGGTACATGCTTGGATTAGAACTACAACTCCCTGCATTTAAGGTGCATCCACCGAACCAGAGCGTGTTCTCTGCCAACGCCAATTGATATTAATTTTTACCTCCTAAACCGGATCTATTTTAAACAATTTCGGGAATACAACCTCTTGACAAACACTTATACTATTTATTAAATAACTATGCACAAATGTTGGGTCCGCTTTTGTACGCGAAAATTTGATTCACGCCAAAAGCGGTTACTTTTAGCGTGAATAATTTTTTCGCGTTTGTGCATGGTAATTTAACAAATAGTATAAGTGTTTGCCAAGAGGTTGTTACCCCGAAATTGTTTAAAATAGATCTGGTATAGTAGGTAAAATTAAAATCGATTGGCGTCGCTAGTGTGCCCTACCCGTCACTTTAGAGAGACTATGTTCGAAAACGAAACTGTCGGGTGTTTTGAGCTGAACCACCGCCGCTTTTATTTGACATAGGTGGTAAACGAGCAGACGGATTACCTGATGGTAAGCGATTGCCGCTACCCATGGACACCAGAGATAACTATCAATGAAAATGAATACCTACCTTGATAACATCAGCCGGCATCATGACGGCCACACGTGACTGTCTGTGCAGTGGATATCTAGTTATAGACCTAGATGATAATGTATACTATCATAAAAGGATCATTATGTAATATAAAAAGCCTTTGAAGTTACCTTCCAAACAAGGAGCCATACAAAGTACTCTGTGCATAGAGCAACGCGGATCTTCCTTCAAAACTATGTGTGCTACTACTATCTATCTAACTATGTAACTAGGTGTCCATGGGCGGTGGTAATCGCTTGCCATTAAGTGATCCGTCTGCTCATCTGCCACCTATAACATAAAAAAAGAATTAAAAAAAAAACAAGTAGAATTGTACAGTTCGTCCTTTTCTTTGTCGTAAGAAGCTCATAATGTATAATGTTATCAAATTATATATCTTTATTGATTTAATTAAACACTATAATGTGACAACAAAAAGACACTATTTTGTGAAAAAAAAAAATGAGTTCGTGTAAGCTTTAAAGATTAACGGATCATAAAGTGTACGAGAATTATAATGTAAATTTACCTACTACTCTTGTGTTATACTATGCTTGTACAAAGAATTTTGAAAAGAAATAATTTGTTGAGTATGATGCACAAAAGCCCGTGGCCTCTGTGTAGGTATTCCCCACTGACCTAGCTGAACTGAAAGGAAGGTCGTGTGATGTAAACAAAGGATTATCCAATGTTCCGCTAATTGTAAAGGCCGTAAATGAAGTAAATGTTCATTAATTTTATGACGGTTAAGCATAATAAAGAACTATTTCTTTATTATCCATAAATATTATTTTCTTTAGTATCGATAGCGTGTCTCAGGGCAGCATTCTCTCTCTCATTACGAAATACTACACTGATACTGGCTTTGGATTAATCCTAAAGTAGAAAGTTCATGATTATTACGCAATGTTAGTTATTAAATTTTTATTACAAATCAAAGACACACCATAGACCACATAGTACCGCAGAATAGTATCAAAATTGATGGAATCATTCAATCATTCGTTCGTTTAGTGCCATTTCATTTTTACATAACCTTGTTTTGTTGTTTGAAGTACCTAAGCTTGAGTTTTTAAGCAACAATAAATTAAAATATTGTAGTATGTAAGGTTTCCAAGTAATATGAATAGGCATTGCTTATATTTTAGGGATTAAATCCATAAAATTAATTGACTTCTCAATAATTATTTAGTGTAAATTGGAATGAACTGTCTGTAAATTGGAATGAGTGTGTTGGAGGCACAGGCTGTCATTGTTACTGAATCGATATTTTGAGATTATTATTTTAGTACTGTTTATTTTAGTTTTTCAGCTATTCCCAGTTTTAAACCCACTACTTATTTTAAACCACGTTTTGGAATAACAGGGTAAAAGTTTATACCCTGGGCGTGGCCTCGGGTAAGATACTTTTGCCAAACCCTGGCTGTTCCGTTTGTTTTAAACTTATTTATTATTATTTTTTTATGTATATTTTATTAGGTCTGTTTTGGCATCCTGGGCATCCTAAGTCTATGGATTTGGCGGGTTTGACAGATATGTCGAAAATGGAACTAAATGTACAGTAGTTTTCTCTGATATTTTTGATAGTTTTCCACTTTAAATTATTTGGCACAAAAGTGACATGTCAAAAACACTGTCGTCCGTGTAACATTTAGTAAGGAATCAGCATTAGTTCCTTTGAATAACGAATATTAGTTCTGATTTATAGCACATGTGTGCCAGTGGGGTTAATTTCTTCCACAACTGGCTTGTTTTGGATAAAGAATTATGAATTAGTTAGACAGCGCCATCTATAACGTTCTTGTCAATACAGTTCACGGATGCAAGGCAGAGCTTGCTTTGTTATCAAATTTGTGAATAGGAGTTAGTGTGCCAAAGTTTGCATAGATGGCGCTAGTGATATGCCCGAGCGAAACTAAATGTAGGTATACACGCATAGTATAATAACAAATTATTCTATGTGTCATGACGTCACGTGGAGTGACCCTTCTTCGTCTTTATACCCTTATGTCTGAGACGCAAGTACTGTTTTTGCACTGCGGGTGGGTAAATCGACCTGACACGATTTGGAAAGATTTTGACCGTGGGAAGGCCACGGAATGATACCACGGCCACACAGAAAACGTACGTTATGAGAATGTTGTTATATGAATGTAGGTATTTAAATAATGCACTTAATAAACAATTATCGACAGTCTTCGGGTGGGACTCGAACAAAATTCGTCGGCTTACTAAGGTCTCCGGTAGCTTTGTCGGTAAAGCAGTTACCCGGTTAACAAAAGATTGTGGGTTTGAATCCCACCCGAAGACTGTCGCAATTTTTTTAAGTGCATTATTTACCTAGGGCGACATCCTGTGGGTAGACCACCTTGCCGATAGTCCGGCAGTGGGGAAACAATGGATAAGGCTGGCTGGGGACCGAAGGGAATGGCGTGATTAAGAAGAGGCCTATACTCAGCAGTGGGTGAATGTGGGCTGATATGTTGATGATGATGATGATTTACCTAAGAATAAATTGCAAAAAAATGCTATAACCATAAAATTCATATCAATATTTGTTTTTTTCTTTCAGTTGGATGACGCAGCGCTGCAGGTGTTCAAAGATGGCGACTACGGGCCCTATCTGGACCTGGATTCGACCCTCGGGGAGCAGGATGAGGAGCTGGAAGGTTTACAAGATAAGTGAGTTCAAATTGCAATGCTTTACTTAAGGCCGATTTTTGAACCATAAGTAAATTGAACTAAAATGGTTTAAAAAATAACTAATAGCAAAATATCTCTAGTGTTCTTTAAGCAATAGTTAGCTTAAGGTGACGGGTAGGGCACACTAGCGACGCCAATCGATTATATTTTTAGATACTAAACCAGATCTATTTAAAACAATTTCGGGGTTACAACATCTCGGCAAACACTTATACTATTTATTAAATAACCATGCACAAATGTTGGGTCCGTTTTTGTACGCGAAAAAATTATTGAATAAATTTTTCGCGTACGCGTTGCACCCAACATTTTCACCTTAAGGTGAAGGGTAGGGCACACTAGCAACGCCATTTGATTTAAATTGTTAACCGGATATTATTAAAAATATATCCGGTTTAGTTGTTGTCAATTTGAATCGATTGGCGTCGCTAGTTAGGGCCACCCGTCGCCTTAACTAATAGTAATGTTACAAAAATTACGTCACTTTGACTATTGGTTAGACAGTTAACTAATAGTTAATTTAACCAAAGGGTAACTACGGATCAAAAATGTCGTCCCCTAATATTTCGTCGAAATCTTTAATACTGATGTCCTACCTACAAACTTAAGGTAACGGGTGGAGCACACTAGCGACGCCAATTGATTTAAATTGCTCGACCCGGGGATCAAACCCGGGACCTCTTGCGCTCGCTTTAAAGTGCGACCCACTAACCACTGCGCCACCGAGGCATAGGATATTTATTCAGAAATGAATAAATATGTGCAGTCTCGCTGTTACAGCTATTAAAGATGGATTCATCTTCTCGTATTTATGTAGTCGTATTAGCAAGAGGCTAAGAAGGACACTAACTAATAACTGCCAATGTATAGCAGACAGTATCTATGTAAAATCTAAAATTGTATAAAACATACTATACTAGGTAGGTACTAGGTGGCCGTGTGGTTCACAGCAGAGTAGAATAGGCCACCCTCACTCTTACCGAGGTGTCGTAAAAGGCGACTAAGGTAAAGCTGCTGGCATGATCATCAGCACCCAGAGAAGGAAAACTCTGCATTTATATCAAAACCCTCGCCAACCCGTCTGCCAAGCGTGGTGAGTATGGCAATTACCCCTCATGTGATTGAGGGAGGCCCGTGCCCCAGCAGTGGGGACTTAAATGGGCTGACGATGATGATGATACTAGGTAGGTAAATCTAGTAGATAATGTTAGATTTTATATCACAATTTAATAAAGTGATCATTTATTTTCTTTGTTAGCTAGGTTACAAAATATCGGACGACATTTATTTATAATTCAACGATATCCACCCTGGGAACTGATGTGCACGTTTCTCAATCAAACTATGAAAGGTTCTTGTTCGGGTCACTAAATAGTAGTGCGCCATTTTTTTATTAATTGTGATGAATTTTAGGCATTTTTTTTTCATAGAAGCCGTTTCTATTCTTTTTTTATTTTCAATACCAATCTTGTTATCTTTTTCTCTGCACAAGGAGCAATTAGTGAATGCATCATATTGATTTTCTTTCTTTATTTGTACCTGTGGACATCATACCTTTTTACATATTTTTATGGTAGATATAATCACATGCCAACTAGTCTATTTTATTTGCTATTATTTATTTTATTTTTCAAAATTCTTTGTTTTTCGCATACCAGACGTCTTCAATCTGCAAAAGGTATCCGCAGAAAACCAGCGTCGTGGCGCACTTAATTGTCGTGTCACGGCAATAGCTAAGCGTAACTAAATTTTGTAATGTGCCAAATAAACATTATTCTATTCCATTCTATTGAATAAGTATTCTTAAAAGTGACCCCTTTTAAAAATCTACGACTTAATGCCTGTAGGTATACAGACATCAGGCTAATACGTATAAGCTGTCTGTATTCCGTTGATATCGAACCAATTATGTTTGTAACTATAATGCATCAGTACTGGGATTAACACGATATTTATTATGTGAAACAACATTGTGTACTCACATATTTGGCTCGTATTACATTTATATAAAAAAAAAAACAATTATGTTTGATCTAAAGGTGACAATCGATTGGATGATAGATTTGTTTGTAACCATTACCGTGTCGCATTCATGTAATCTAATCTGATTTCCAGTTAACTACCAGAAAAGTCAAAAGAAATTTATTATTATTATTTTTTTTGGGTATCATTGCCCCAAATGGTGTCCCCCAATTGGTAGACCACATGGCTGGTAAACCAGTTTTACTTTCTAGGATTGCCTATAATTCGTCAATCAAGTTTCGGAACAAGCTGTAGGTTTGGACTGTTGGTAAACCTAGCGACGCTCTGGTGCTTCTACGTTGAACTTTGTGCTGATTATTTTGTAACCTCGTTTTCAATAGCAAAGTGGCTAAGGTCTTGCGTCCAAGTAAAGTTTACGGTTTCAATTCCCGGTGTCGGGTGAACAGATTCTTTTAAATTATACATTTTTTTCTATAGATATCATCTAGTTACGCATAGCACAAGGAATGTCCTAGTTTGTGACTAGGTAATCGCAGAATAGCTCGGCGCATTTATTTATTTATTTAGTACGAAAGAAAGAACATAATTTATTGACCGTCACAAAACACAACGAAATAGTTAACAGAGGAACAAGTTCAAGTTCATAGTTTTTACTTTTCGACACTTACCTACAAAATCACATAAATTTGTCGCTCGGTTTTGCCGTAAATGACGGACGTACAAACAGACAAAGACACGTACACTTTTCCATGTATAATAATTAATATGGATTTCTTTTCTCTTCATCTTAGCCTATAATTCCCAGATCGTCTAAAACTGTCGCTTAGGAGTCCAGAGTATGTATGCTTAGAACATGATGCAGGAATTGGGGAGTCTAGTATTTACAACGAAGTGACTGCCGTCTGACCTTCGTAACCCTTTAACAAGGGAACCAGTCCATAGTGAAAGGTAGAAAAATATGGACATAGATTTGAAATATCCAGAGGTGCATGCATTGAACTATTATTACTTACAACTCACTAGGTTCAGCTCGGTTTCGAACCATGCCCCCCTTCCCTTTCCCGCATGGAAGACACCTTGTTAGTCATGAATTTTACACATAAAAATGGATCATTGAAATTTGAACGAGCATTGCCATTGCAGTAAGCAACTGCGCCATCAAGGTCACCACTTTCATGGCCGTTGTTAATGTTGAACTACGTAGCAGCAAATCAGATCTCCCCTACCCTCGCTTCCTCTGAAGGGAACGCGTTCATTGACTAATGCGGAAGTGAATGCATCATCGTTTGGAACGGAACGTAGAAACGATCCGGTAGTGAACGATGAGAGTTTATACAGATATAAAAAAACGACTTAAAATAACAACTGATACAAGAATATTTACCTATATTTAAGATTTACCTAGATAAGTAATCAAGAAGTAAATAAAAAAAGAATATACATATTTACAAAAAGAAACTGTCCACCCTAATGACGTTGTCCAATGTGCCTTGCCTCTGTAATACTGCCCGTTGCCTTTTTGAATGGCGTTGGCCGAGGTAGCTACCAATACCTGGTCGCAATCATAGACTTAGGATGTTACCCTTTATTCTATGGTCGCAATGGACAACATTTCAAAATTGCTAAGCTCTGAAACAAAAAATACCAATTCTTTGTTTACTTTTCCGCTGCTCGAATATATATTTATTAATTTTTTATATTGCATATTTACTGAGAAAAAAATTTAAAACTAAAAAACGTAAGATGACGTCATCGGACGGCAGAATGTAAAATATTTCTTTGCTTAGCACATTATAGTTTTAAATTTACGAAATGCCAAACCCATGACATGCAACTGTCAAAAAAAAGACAACTTGTCAACGTTGAATGTATGAATGACGTTGACAATGTTGACACTAGTATTATTTACCTTTGACAGTAGTACCTTTTTTTTATTAAAACAATGATAAGCAAAGGAATATCGCTGTATTCAGCCGTCCGATGACGTCATTTGGCGCTTACGTCTATTTAGAATATAAAGAATTTCAATAATTATTTTATGCATGAAAATGGCCAAATTTTGAAAAAAGAAAAAAATACGGGTCTGTTCATTTTATGTCTATTTTCATATAAAAACAATATGGACATGTTAAAAATATAACATGTTGTCCATTGTGAAAAGATGAGATCTGCAGGAGAACTAAGGTCACAAATATAGCCGTAAGTATTTCTTGCCTCGAGTGGCAATGGGCTGGGTAAATTGCGAGGAGAACAGACAGCCATTGGGACGGAAAGGTCCTCAAGTGAAGGCCACGTTAAGGGAGTCTCGGTCGTGGCAGGCCCCCCTACAAGGTGGACCTGGTGAAGGCCATCTATTGGCTAAAATTATGATGCAAAGTGCGTTTGTGGCAAGCATTTTGAAGAAATCCGCCGTTGTTGATGAATTATTGATTATGGTAAGGCATTATTATAAAGGCGTGTCTTTGAAGCCCAAAGATCTTGATCCAACATTAAGTGAGACTGGTAATTAAAATTAACTTTGGAATATCGGGAATAAAAGTTGACAAGTGAGCAATCAAATAAAACATTTGACGAATAATTTGAACAACTGTTTCTGCCAGTACAGCGGAATTAGATGTTAATCCAACAGAAAAGGTACACACGGGTGTCTCTTGCCATCACGCTGGTCAGACGTTCCGGTCAATGTACCACATCCAAGAATAGACACTCGAGCCGAATTCGACACATGGAGATTTATTTGGGTTACCTCTAGAATTAACCGGGTAAGAAGAGACAGATTCAATGTGGCTCATTTGCGATTTTTACATAAAATATTGAGTACGCGCTTGTAGCAATACCTATATTTGTGGCATATTCCTTGGTGCTTGCATAATGAAATGCAAAGCAAAGGAATGATACTTATTGTCACTAGTAAAAGGGAAGGTTTTGCAAATGTATACTTGAACTCGTACATGTAATTTTTTTTATGTAGAAGAAGATAGATAGTCCAAGCTTATCTGAACTGGTTTGCAACAATATACTACTTACCTTGACCTAATAATTTAGCACATGCATCAATCGAGAGCATCTTCACGATAAAATGACATTATAGTATGGTACGAACAATACTAATTTATAACTACACATTTATACTAGACGTCATAACACACCATAATATTCATTTGGCACTGTCTGGACATGATTGAATATAGTTTTGTTTTTTTTTTCCTTTTGTTTTATTTTTATGCATTTTTAATTGTTTTATGTTTTGTTTTCTGTTTGTGCCAAATTATGTTCTGTTTACAATTGCTATATGTTCTGTGTTGTGATGTCTATAATAATAAATATTTTCTTTCTTTCTTTCTTTCTAATATACAAATATAGTGCGTGAGCTGATATCTGGATGGAGCAAACTCATTATCTTGGAGCGTGAGACTAGGTTCATCATCAACTTCATTTCAGCTAATAAACGTCCACTGCTGG
Organism: Marasmia exigua; assembly: GCA_019059595.1. NCBI lineage: Eukaryota > Metazoa > Arthropoda > Insecta > Lepidoptera > Crambidae > Marasmia > Marasmia exigua. The sequence goes on along the minus strand of CM032494.1, from coordinate 12,536,377 downwards.
ACATAAGCAATGATCTCAACACAGATCGGTCTTGTGCCGTCCGCATCCAAGGGACTCCCGCGACCGTCACCAGATCGTCGGTCCACCTTGTGGAGGGCCTCCCACGGCTCCGACCTCCACTTGAGGACCTTTCTGCCTCATCGGCCGTCAGATCTCCTCGCGATGTGCCCTACCCACTTATACCACTACCCCTTGCCACTTGAGTCATGCAATTCTTTGAGCTATGACTTTGACATTGGTTCTCCTGCGGATCTCATCATATCTGATACGATCACGCAAGGATCACTCCGAGCATAGCCCTTTCCATGGCTCTCTGGGAGGCAAGGTTAATACTACCGAATGCAGGAGCGGGCTTTTTTAATCCTCCAAATCAAGACCAGCTGCTTGATAAGAAAAATTCCCATAAAAATGTTCAAATCGATATAGAAAGCCAAGAAATCTCATTTAGAAGCGAAACCGTGAGTGTTTCGCGCAACAAAATGTTTTTTTGAGTAGAGTTTCAATCGTGATGAGGTCGGAATCTGCACAAAAAGTTGGGTTTCATTGAACAATGAACTTACACTACGATCTCATACACAGGCTGTTCTGTTTTAATTAGCGTAAACACTGGTTCATTTCTTTTAAAACTCGTGGAAGTTCCAGTTACGTATGTATTGCTTCAAATGCGTCAAAGAAATACAATTTTTTGAAGATTACACCATCGTTTGACGGTATGCAAAGTATAGCTTATAAACTTGAATGTACCACTTTTCTAATGTTTTAATTTTTCGTGCGTCCAGCTCAAGAAAAAGGTTCCTTTTCTTACGAGTATACTCGTTTTGTAAATATTGACGTTAGCAGCCCAAACTTTACAATAGGTCTTGAAGTGCTTGAAAATCTTTGAGAAGCGTAGTATATACAATTCTAAAGAACTTCAACACTTTTAAGGTTCGGTATTTATTACAGTGAAAAAAAAATATTTTAATGCTGTTTAATTGCTGGACATAAGTAAATGAACAATATAAAAGTAAAAACTTACTACTTACTGATTTATCACGAAAACTCACAACTTATGATAATTCAAAATTCAGCAGTTTTAAAAAATATATTTTACGTAACTCCACTCCTAAGAAGGTAAAACGGAGATTGCCTAACTCCACGAGTACCAAGTTACGGCCGGCAGCTGATTATACACATATTTGCGAATATTATTTTCTACCTGATATTCATAAAGAATTTGTAGTTATACCTCGACGATATCAATGCAACGGAACTAGGGGTCCTGTGTCCGTTATAAATACTTACTCCTTGCAAATTGAGATTAGGGTCCGAGTAGCTTGTTCCTTGGAGCTACAATTGATATCGAAAAAGGAGATTCTTCTTTGCTCTAAATTTACTAGCTCGATATCAAAAACTCGATGTGTTATCAAAAAACATTTTTTGGCTTGTTGTATGGCGTTTGTCATATATTTACTTTGGCCAATGTCAAGTGATTAAAGAAATACCTTTCTCGCCTCGGCTGGTGACTTGAGCGGGTTTCTTTTGATGGCTTTACAATATACATTGATTTAGGTACGTGTAGTATGTATTACCTAAAGAGCGACAAGTGTGATTTGGCCGGTGGTCAAATTTGAGACTGAAACCATGGATTTAGTTACAAGTTTATATTAATATATAGTGTCCATATGGTTGAATCTACAGATAACGCATCGAAGGGACTAAATATTGATACCGTATGCTTCTCAAAAAAGAGAGACAGAGGATGCTCTGACTTCTCTCTTGAAGGATGCTGTGTCTTTCTTATTGATGATCAACCCACACCAGCTATTAGCTATATCATAGTTACTTAGCTCAACAATAGTGGGACTTTATTGTTCTCATCTTTGCGTGTGATTTCCAGTTAGCCCAAAGCTATAGTTTCGGAGCCTGGGGTTCCAAGATTCAGGATATTGCATAAGTGTTATATTGTTTCAAACTTTCATGGTCACTATAAAATAGTTATTTACGGGATTTCTACCATTGTAATGTACATACCTTATTTTTGATTTTCCAATATTTCTAACTAACTAGGTTGGCGCAGCGACCCATAGTGAGTTTTGACCTCCGGTAATACGAGCTTCCAACTCGGTCGGTCTAGCGCCACTTCCTGCCAGTCATCCACCAAAAGTCCGCGAAGATCGTTATCGACCTCATCTTTCCAGCGGTATCTTGGACGGCCGACTGGCCTTCGCCCATTAGGACGTCCCAGGTACGCTCTCTTTACTGCACGATCTTCTCCGATTCTCTCGAGGTGGCCGAGTCAGCGAAGTCGATGCGCTTTATTCTCGCCAATGATGTTAGGCTCGCTAAACTGATTTTCCATTAAACAACGCATCTTTCAACGCATCTGATACTTGCTGGACATTGAGGACATTTAACCTAGCAACAGGAGGAACTGTTGCTAGGTTAAATGTCCTCAATGTCCTGGACATTCAACTAAAATTAATATTATCAATCATTGGTGAGACTTATCTAACTAGACCATGAGTATGACAGGTTGATGCTTTATGCATTTAGTTTCATAGATACTAACAAAGGTTTGCTGCGCATTGTTACCCGATTATGGCAAATGAAAGTTTTAGCAGTCAAATGTAATTTTTTATATAGTCTCACTTGTTCGTAATTGATTAATATTAGTACATAGTTTTATGTTAATTTATATTTAAAATATCAAAATTTTTAGTATTATTGATATTTTTTTTTATTTTATTTTAACGAAATCATGAGACTTGGTGAATATTTTATATTCAAACAATTCTCCGCGATAAGAATTTTGTCGTCAATTTTGCCATAACATAAAATAATAGTTACTTAGTTTTAATAGTGTTTGTGACCAAGTTATTAGCCGGTCAGCTGATTGGCGCATATGAGCAGACTTTCATAAAATGGGCGATAACGCTCCCTTGTGGGCGCTGCAAGCCTGCCTCTTGGTACTCAATCCCGTTTTTCATATTTTAAAATTTAAACAAATGTTGTAATGATCATAATTATTATTATGTGCGTGAGTACCTAGCGTATAATCTATACCTCCTTTTACTACTTTTTTTGCTTCTGACCTTAATTTACTATAGAAGTGGGCATCCTACGATAATTATGTAGGATGTAATAATACATTAAAGTAAACTAAAAGGGCTTATGAGAAATCCTCTATGTCAAAATTTGTCAAAACGCACGGTCTTTTACTGCTTTAAAATTTGTAAAATGTCGTGATTAAGCGATGAACTTGACAGGCCTATCCGTTTTACGTTCACGTGTGTACAATTGAATAGTAAAATTAAAATTTCGCCGTATTATCAATTGATTTTATGTTCGAAGCACCCAGTGATCCAGTCCAGTGCGAGTTGAGCGCTGGCTGGGACAGCGCGATCCCGCCAGATCGTCCCTAGCGGAGGAATAAGTGAAACATTTCCTTTCTGTTTCTACATTGAGATGGTACTCCCAATTGTCGATTAAGATAAATAAATAGAATCATTCATATTAGTTAGTGATGAACTCTGGTGAACGGTAAGTTATTTTATTTCAATTGAGTGTAGTTTTGAATATAAAACAAACGGTTTTTTATTTCATAAATAGTTTTTTTTATTGCAAACATTAAACAAACGAGGCAGTAGACTCTGATAGTAAATGGTAACCGTCGCGCTCTCAGACATCAACAAGATGCAGTAGCACAGTCATGCCGATGCCTACCATGAAACTAGAATTCTTTATTATACATACACTCATGTAAATAAATAGTTATAAATATATTTTAATATATGATGATTTGTAAGAGCTGTGTGCAAACTAGATTTTACAAATAAATACTATTTTAAATTGAATGGAATAAAATGAGATTTACCTACAAAATTATTTAATTACTTAGGTATAATAATTATAGAATATTAATAACGTTTGACTATATTGTTTCGGGGAAGTTCAATAAAACCCTGACCTGTAACTTCAATATGTTAGGAAGGTTACCTAAATTACATGGATATATATATCGGACAGGTTGCATAGTATTTTATTGTATAAACGTATGTTTTTAAAATGTTACATCATATACCATTATTTTAATGGTAAATAATTTACAATTGGCACAATTTTGATTTGATAGGTAGATGATTTCAAATTAATTTCTTGCATTTGTTGATGAATGCGTACAACTATTGGTGTACTTCAAATTTGATAGAATTAAATAATTCATGTACCATAGCTAATAATTAATGAATTAAGTTCACAGACCGAAAAACATTATTATAATATTATATGTAAAATAAATATCACTACTTACTTTGAACCTAAACACGCTGGTTTGCTGGTCAGAATTTTAAAATACAAGTGGACCAAAAAGTCACAAATTTCATTAATATTAAGGCTCAAAGTATACTTTGTAAGCCTTTCGAAACGTTGAAATGTCGATTTATAAGCAAGATATTTATCTGATTACATAGTTGAAATTATAAGGTCTTGTTTTGAAAAGTATTTTTTTTGTTTTTAAGTATAGGATATAGAAGTCTAGATGGAGTAGAAGTAAGATTATTACGAATACTACAAATTGCCTACGCACATATTACATGGCACTCGATGTACATAATAAAACATCCTGTATCGTATCGTTGTTAATAGCAGGGAAAAAATGTCACAAGACGTCCCCAGCAGAAATGGCTTCACACGGCCGTCTACGTTCGAGGCGACCAATCGGTTGTCTTTCGACTCCGGCATAGCCGAGGACGATAGTCTTCACGATAGTCTCATGGTGAAGACCAGTATCGACTTCTCGGACGATGACGTCATGTCCGATGTCGAGGACCTGGCCGACTTCGATCTCGATATGTAAGTTGCACATTTTGTGGGAAAGTGAAAGTGAAAATGGTAGATGATGATGAAAGTGAAATGTTTTTTGTGTTATTGTTATTGGTGATGTGATAATCATGGAAGAATATTCTCATTTCAACCTCCGTCACGTAGGTAGGTATTGACTTGTGATTGACACCCAAAAGCACCTTGTAGGTATACAAAAAGAGTTTTATAAGCCAATAGTGTGTGTCGGTATGCCTAATGGATGAGTTTTTACTTAGTTTTTAACCTAATAAAACGATTTGGATAATAGTAAGTTGATTGAAACACCAAGTTCAAAAATCATCGTTCTGAAGGTCATAAGCTCGTTTCTCATGTTTACAGGGATGTGAACAAGCAACTTAATAACTATTTAAATACTTATTTACTTGACGGATATTTTATTAATATTTTCAATTTAAATTTAATAAGCCTGACTTACTGCTGGAACTTACTGCCACGTGTACCTATCATAACTCAAAGGGAATTAGTCTTGATAAAATTTTAAGTACCTACCTGCTTACCTGCGTGTGTGTTGCCAGTGATGACATTCGGAACCGAACCGTGGCCGCTTACAATGTGCTGATTAAGGAGGCTCAAAGTCACCCAGAGAGCAATGGAGAGGGCTATGCTCGGAGTCTCTTTGCGTGACCGTATCAGAAATGATGAGATCCGCAGGAGAACTAAGGTCACAGACATAGCCCAAAGGATTGCATGTCTCAAGTGGCAATGGGCAGGGCACATAGCAAGGAGAACAGACGGCCGTTGGGGTGAAAAAGTTCTCGAGTGGAGGAAGGAACACACAGGAAGTCGCAGCCGTGGCTGGTGGCAAGGTGGACCAACGATATGATGAGGTTGCGGGAATCCATTAGATGCGGGTGGACAGGACCGATCTGTGTGGAAAAAATTGGGGGAGGCCTATGTCCAGCAGTGCACGTCTATTGGCTGAAAAGATGATGACCTACTACTTTTAAATCGATGATGTTACGTAAAGAAAAAGAGTAGTCACGCAAGTAAATAGGAATACAATAATACTGGCACAATCGACCACCAAGGGATTTTCATACAAACTTGTTGGGTGAGCCAACAAATTTGTATGAAATCTTCGATCTATGAATTAAAAAAGTAAAATATTTAATTGCAATATTTTTTGCGCAACATGATCCGCGTTGTGCTTTTCTTGATTAGGATTTTAATCAACAAAGGAAACCTAATGTTTCCAAAGAAATAAAAACAGTTCATAAATTCATCTTCTCGCCCTTATGATAATATTATAGTGCTTAAATTTTTATGAGTTTTTTCTACTCCTCAATTAAAATTGTATATTCTTAAAATTGTTGGAAAATAATTATAAAAAACAATAATATTGTAATAGTGCTTTACAACATCACATACATTGATCTCGAGCTCGTGTTACGGATATCAGTGTACAAAATACATTTGATTTATTTTTTAGAGAAAGGGAGGCAAACGATCAAGCGAGTCACCTGATGGTAAGTGATCACCGCCGCCCATGGACATTAGCCACACCAGAGGGAGTGGAGATGCGTTGCCGGCCTTTTAGGAAGGTATAGGGTCGTTTCTTGAAGATTGCAATGTCGTTTATATTATAATTAGTTTTCTTCTTTTCGAAAACAATAATATATTACACAAGTGAGAAATAAAAGTTCAAGTTTAGTTTTTTGCGACGGAAAGGTGCTAGTAACCTAAATTGTATGCTATTTATACGAAATGTGTAAACAGCGTAGTTCGGCCAACCATGCTCGGCTATGAAGTCCATAAGGCGTACGCCGCACACACATCCATCCATAGGATATTTTTCATTCATACACTGCGCAAGACGATTGAATGGGGTCGATCATGTCATATAATTTTCAAAAAGGCAGGACTCTTTGAAAAAAAAAATACATTTTTCTATTACAAAAAAGGAATATCATGCATGGTCTTAAATAAATAAGTTCATACGTATCATACATAGATCTAAATACGTACTAAAAGAAAGTGTTTTGTTACTAACGTGTAGTGTACCAGACAAAGAACAAACACAAATATTCATCACATAGAAAGTATATCTATGTCCTGAGCGGGAATCAAGTCCGCACAAGATGTGATGATAAAATTAAACTACCACAATTTTTGTAATATAAATAAAACATACATTTAGGTACTTCTAGGTTCGATTACTCATTTTTATATGAAACTAGGCGCAGAATTAGTTTTTTGTTTTTGCCACAGGAACCTACCATTGTATCTATGTCCGTCCCTAAGCTACCTCTCAACTAATTTTCAGCTAAATTGGTCCATTCATATTTGAATTATGAATAGTGTAACTAAAAAAGATTACTTTCTTCGATCTATAAAGTTGACATCTTTGATAATCCGAGATTATAATCTCGGATTATCAAAGATGTCAAATTGGTTGCATATCGATATCGCTTTGAAAACAGAATACCTAATTATACTATAGGTATATTAGTTCCAATATTAGCCCTCTACGGTCGCACTGTACAGACAGCGTTAGGTCTAGTTATCCCCCCCATAAATAGGACTTGTGTCTCAGACATAAAGTCCAAAAAGGGAAGCTGCACTTGACGCCCTGTGTACTTTTGACTATAAAAACAATAAGCAGCTTCCTTACTTCCTACCTTCCTATTCGGCATTGGCATGAAAAAGATTACCATCTAAAGGAAACTTACTTTAATTACTGACATTCACATATTTTAATAACTAAGTACATTAGTTTGAAGAAGGCTAAAGTTAAGTGTAGACGCTTATCAACGATATTTTTACAATATCTTTGTGTAATGCGCGGTGTGACGTGGAATGTGCCTAAGGATGGAACTCTTGAGCTATGAAGCTGACCAGGTCTTGTCTGATGGGGCAGTAGCACGGCTGCAGAATAAAAGATATTCAGCTAAGTTGCCTCAGATCGAAACCTTTGAATCCATGCGATGCGAGTATGTCAGGTATGCAATTCACTACGGGGTGTAATATAATATTCTCTAACCAATTTCGGCTAAAGCGGCCAATCTTAATGATCAGCCAATTGGCTGATCGTAATTACGCAGGGTATATTATAGTGTTCAAGTTTGTGCGCAAACACAAGTGTACCCTCTATTCCCGTACTTCATATTCCGATGGGCATGGGACACCTGTATGACGCGACCGGAAAGGGATCGTGCGCAGGACCAAAGGCTTAACGGGATAGATGGATAGATATTTTTTATTGCACAAAAATAAAATACAAGCATGACAGCAACAGACAGTACAATAAGGCGGTCTAATCGCTTGTAGCGATTTCTTCCAGACAACCTTTGGGGAGAGGAAAGAAATATCGTATTCGTAATAATAAGGGAAAGCAGTGCAAAGTAGTTTAACAAATGAAATTGAGAATGGCAGAAATATACATTATTTTATATATTAATATTATTACATTACATAAATAATAATAAACAATACATACATACCCAATAATAATATATACATAGATAATTTATAACAAAAAAACAATAAAAATATTTCTTATAGATAGGTATAAATGACCAGAGAGCAGACCACATAAAAAAGGAAGAAGAGACAAGGAAAAAACAGTGTACCTATTTATAGAGATAGAAAGTGAGTTTTGACACTGGATTGAGTGGATTTCCGAGGCACGGGGGTACAAGACCGCCTACTTTCAGACTCCGGGCTGACACTGAGAATTTCTTAACAGAAAAACTCAGGTACAAATTTTGGACCCTTCTCGAGGAACGAATAAACCGGATGATCCTCTTCTTGAAAGCATTTTCTTTCTGTCAACTTCTATTCCGATGTTGGGTACATTATGAACCAGAACATAAAACGACAGAAAATTTCTGAAATTTTGACACAAGTGCAAACGCAATGGACAACATTTCATATTTTTAACATGTCCATATTGTTTTTTTATATGAAAGTAGACATAAAATGAACAGACCCATATTTTTTCTTTTTTCAAAATTTGTCCATTTTCATGCATAAAATAATTATTGAAATTCTTTTTATTCTAAATAGACGTAAGCGCCAAATGACGTCATCGGACGGCTGAATACAGCGAAATTCCTTTGCTTATCATTGTTTTAATAAAAAAAAAGGTACTACTGTCAAAGGTAAATAATACTAGTGTCAACATTGTCAACGTCATTCATACATTCAACGTTGACAAGTTGTCTTTTTTTTTGACAGTTACATGTCATGGGTTTGGCATTTCGTATATTTAAGACTATAATGTGCTAAGCAAAGAAATATTTTACATTCTGCCGTCCGATGACGTCATCTTACGTTTTTTAGTTTTTAATTTTTTTCTCAGTAAATAAGCAATATAAAAAATTAATCAATATATATTCGAGCAGCGGAAAAGTAAACAAAGAATAGGTATTTTTTGTTTCAGAGCTTAGCAATTTTGAAATGTTGTCCATTCAATAGCCTGATTGGGATGCAAATATATTAGTAGCAATCATAAAATTTACAAAGCCGAGGAAGACCTCGAGACCGCTGTGCTTCCATTACCATTTGGTAAAAATGCATTACCGTTTGGCATAAATGCATTATCATTCACCATTTAGCTCGTATCTAGTGGTAGAAGATGATTGCTACTTGTAATATGCCTACGCTATTCATTACACAGAGAATGCACTGAGAAATCAATATGCGAGTAGAGGGAACCGTCCAATAGCCGTCCTCGAAGTCTGTGACGTCACATATTCCGACTGTATGTTAACCCCAAGTTCACCCTATAATATCGGGCATCGGTGGTTCAGTGGTAGAATACTCGTGGTACATGCGGGTGGCCCGGGTTCGAGTCCCGGCCGATGCCATCAATGGCGCCTTTGACCACTTTTTGTGTTATTTTTAAATAAAGGAGAATGGATAAACCAGAGTGTAACAAGAGCCTTGTCTTTCTGTGGTTAAACATTGTTTCGATTATCAGTTTGCTAATTTAAACTTAGAACCGATTTTTACTAACCTTTTGGTTAAATTAACTATTGTTAACTGTCAAAGAGAAGTAAACGTTTTTCTTGTTTTTCATTTTAGTATTGAGTGATAATTGTTGAGGTACCTTTGTTTTTTTTTAATTTTTGCTCCGGAGTAATAGATACATGTAGGCTGGTTTATATTTGTACCTAATTATCTCTCTTTAGACTCTTCGTGATAAGAGTCTTGTTACTTTAACTTAATCCCTAAACGGCATATACTTGTTTAAGAATTAACAATTTAACGGAAGTGACATTTGTAAGCCAGCAACTTTCTTTTTTAATTGCATGCTTGAATTTAATCTACTCTTTTAATTATTCTACACATGCAGCCCTCATAAGAGCCTTTCTCGTCTTAGCGTGTAATTCTCAGTTCCTAGTTACGACCGAATTGGACTTATTCTCTTTCACACTCGCTGTGTGTCCTTTATTTGGATGCGACAGGTATATTCTCGTTTGTTACGGGACGGCATTAAATTAAGCCACCAGGATTCTGGAAGTCCGGTAATTACGACACAACTGCCGTCAGACCAAACTGGTTCACAGTTACATACAATCATTATCTCTTATATTGTACTTATCTAAAATTTTGAGAAACTATCGGAGACGTGTAAGTTTCCTCACGATGTTTTCCCTCACCGCCCTCACACGACTATCCTCTTTAATTGCAATCGGAAACGAAACCAGCAAACATGGTAATACAGAAACAAAGATCACTTGTTAATATATACTCAATATCTTTATTGCTTTTATGTTACAATAATTTGTTAGTAATAATATATAGGGTTCACAGTAGACCCGGCGGTAGCACTGCCATAGATATGGGATCTTTCTTTGATATCAGCAAACAAGATTATATTTAAACTTTAATGTATATAAATTTTACGTTGGTGTTATTAGCTTTTATGTTGTTACATGGTTTTAGTATACCGATGAGTTCCGAAAATAAATAATGGTTTTTAATTTTCCCCTTAATTATTAATTAATTCTTTCTATCTTACTATATCGTAGAGATATCATTACAGGTTATCCGATAGTGTAGATTACTAACTTAGCTTGATTTATTTGACACTAAAACAAACAACAAAAATGTAGCCTTTGTGAATTTAGTCACAGATCAGCTAAACACGTGTTTAGCTAAGTTAGTAATCTACACTACGGTCCCAGCGCTGCTCGTGTTAGCGGCGCTTCTTTTAAAGCTTGTCCAGATGACGCGTATTTGTACGCGTCACGTGTAATACGCGATTTGTACTTCATTGCTCTTTAGTAAGAAGCTCTGTAAATAATGCGGAGAACGCTTGCAGCAATGAACTACAAAGTGCGTGTATATTGGTCCGTGCGTGCGGGGCTGCGAACAGAGGTGGCCTTAGATAAAGCTAGCATCGCTGTGTCCCAGCTTTTTGTTAAGATCTTGCGAGCTCGTCACTCTAGAATCAACCAAAAGGCCACATAGTTATAACTATGCCGATCTATCATATTCAAATATTTATTATTTTAGAACACATGTTATGTAGTACAGATCATAATATTATGGTTTGTTACGGTGTCAGTTTGCAAGGGTGTAGCAAAAACTTAATTAAATGCCTTTTCCACAATTAACTCTTTTCGCTAATACGTGGTGCTGTGATGACGGACAGTTTATCATGCCTGCTGGAGCACGGCTTATAGCCTAGTGATCAGACCACCCCGCTTTTACTTATGAAGTGGGACTTTCCCCGTTAAACCCATGTTATGTATGGAGAATGTGTTAAGTTACAACAAGTATAAATATTTCCTTTTTCATTTTCAGTCGTAAAAATGCTCTCGTCCTGCGGACTCAGCTGCCTGTACGCGTCCACGCTATCATTGGTGAGTGCCTCTTAAAAATGTTGTGTGCATGTTAAATAAATAAGAACAAATATAATTCAACTAATCAAATGTATCTAAATCAGATACATAAAGTTGTTTAACACTGAGCGGAGGTTCAAATGGATAGGACAATTATTAATAAGCTGCTTTTGCAAAAATCCTAAGTGTGTTCAGTTGGCGAAAACATAAAAGTAATTTTATTTAAATTTCACTATGACACCAACGTCCCATTGGTCTAGTAACGTCCCGTTGGTCTAGTTCACTAACACACAAGTATAAATCTTAGCGTGTCCATTTATGGCGAAACTATAATGACTACGACATATCTCTACGCATCACAAACCAACCACGCACCACAAACCAACAAGATTTTCCTTCCAAGACTCTAAAAATATTTTTTTTACGTATCTCCACGTATTGTTTTCATGTTCCAGAGAAACTTCTTCACAGCCAGGGGAGGGAACTGCGCCGAGCACTGTTTTCCCTCAAGCAGGTACTACAGTCTGACAAAGACTTGGTACACGACTTCGTGGCCAACAAGGGACTGGATTGTTTAATGCAAGTAGGGAATATGGAAAACCAAAACTACATAGACTACATTTTGAGGGCCCTCGGACAGGTACGTTGGTTTAATTACAAGTAAGTACTAAGGCATTACTGTGACATGCACATAAAAAGCACATTATACTGCCAGACACGTTAGGTTATGTAAAAAATACAAAACTGGTGTATATTTTTTTTCAAGAACCCCTTGATATATTGAAGTGACCATGTGGCTGACAGTATACGAGTATGCGCGTGAAGCGTCAATAGAAAAATGTTGTATTGGTTTTGTTTGGTAAACTTCTGTTTTAACTAAAAGAAAGTGGTGTTGGTATTGAACGAACAGAAGAAACATCAAACAATTCATACTGATCATCCAGTCTCGGACTAGGGTATTCTATGTACTATGAATAATATAATATGGCGAAGCCGCCAAATCTCTCTCTAGAAAACTGAAATGTACCTTAACTTAATAAACAGAAAACTGTTAATTTGACTATTTACTCATTTCTATAGTATAATAATAGCACATTTTCAGATTCTGTTGTATGTGGACGGCATGCACGGCGTCATGGGCCACAAGCGCTGCATCCAATGGCTTTATTCTTTGATCTCGAGTAAATTCCGGTACGTCGTCAAGACTGCACTCAAGCTTCTAGTCGTTTTTGTTGAGTATACTGAGAAGAATTCCCTCCTCCTTATCGACGCTATTCACGTTGTGGACACCACCAGTGGCAGAGCACCCTGGTATAACATCATGAAGATTCTGCAAGACATCGACGCTTCTGACACAGAACTCCTCATATACGCCACTACTCTTATAAACATGTGCCTGAACAATGTTCTCGATAGAGACATGTACTATGATCAGGTAGACGCGCTGCAGGATCAAGGGATGGACGAGATCATTCAACTATACATGACGAAGCAAGGAACTGACTTAGATCTCTTGAGACAACTTCAGATTTTTGAAGCTGTCTTGTTACTCGAAGACGGGGACGATACTGGTACAGCAATGAAGTAAGCGCATTGAATATATAGGCCGTTTTAAAATCCGTTATAGATTAGATTGCTTCACTAAATTGACACATTACGAAGGAAATGTAAAAAAAAATGTGGAAAATAAAGTTAACTATTCATATTCTTACTCCATGCAAAATTAAAAAGGTTAATCTCAAACGGATTTTAGAAAAGACTATAAATATTTACTGAATTATTTAATTGTAATACAATTCTAAAATAATTATAAATTCCAGGCAATTAGACGAATCAATAATTAATTCGGTAAAACGACGAAGTTTGAGTTTAAGTACCCCAGAAAAAAGGAAGTCCAAAAAGTATCAAACAAAAGAAAAAGGTTTGCAAAGTTAATTTTTTTTGAGATATGAAATGGCTTTCATTGTTTTTCATTCTAGATGACGTGTGACACCTTGAATGTTATTATTAGCATGATCCATCAAGTGAGCTTTATGTAGTTTACGTCATGTAGAAAAAAAGCTGGATTTTATATGACCATAATCTACACCATGCTTTGTTACTTCTGTACAATTATTACAGTCATGTCCTGCGTACTTGGCTATTCATTGTGATCGACTGAAAGTCGAAAAGTCCGGTGGAGGACATTTTGGCGTACGCTATATTTTTTCTACATGACAAGAACTATACTCGCATAAAATATACTTAAAGCCATACTCAACAAATGCGAATGATCTCGTGTACACTTGTATGTTTGTAATGATTACCCTAATAATTTAAAATGAATATTTTTTTTGTTCTGGCTCTGCTTTACATAAATGTAAAGTTACAAAGGACCCAGTAGAAAGTGTAAACAAGAAACTATATCACTATACGAAATTATATTACTATCAAAGAAAATTATATATTGCAAGTCTTGTGCATAATAATAAGTGTGTGAAGTTCGCATTTTTTGAGTTGAGTTTCGTAAGATTTCGATCTGTGTGTTAATTTTTAATCAAAATACTACAAACCATGAAATCAGTGTAGTAGTTTGTAGTTGCTTTTGAAATATAAATCACAATCAATAAAAAATACAAGGATCGCCATAAAAAAATGAATTTATTTTGAGTTTGCGTTTTATAAACAAAACTAACTTTCTATGGCATTTTACTAACAACCAACAGTGAAAGCATCAGTCATCGCCCATTCAGACCCAAAGGCAAAAGTGACTAACAACCATCGTCCGCAATTCCTACCATCCATAATAGATAATAATAAGGAAAGCAAAGAACTTAGCACGGCACTGAGAAGAAGAAGGGACAGATTTGCAAGACAAGCACACCATATCATACAACAAGAAGAACTACTTAATAACTCGAATGGATCATTCAACGGACTTTTCAATCTCAACGGGTCTTACACTAATACGAATGGAAATGCGACAAACACAAGCTACACCAACGGATCTTATCTTAACAACAGTTTTTCAATCATAAACGGTAGCAATATGAAACATTATAACAGCAATGGTGTCAACGGTCATGAAGATGACGAGGCATATATTAACAGGGCAGTCAATACCTTAAGTGTTACAGAAATATTACAGAAAAACGGTTTGTTCATTATCTAACCCACTTTTATCATTTGCCTTAGTCACCTCCTTTTTGTTTGGCTTTGTGTTTTTTATTTAACCTTTTATTTGCTTCTAATTTTATTTTTGTTTTTATGGAACCTTTTTTGTGGACGATCCTTTCAGGCAACCAAAGATATACGGCTGGTTTAAAACAGCGAATCCAGAATGGCACCTTAGGGCATAGCGTTACTGCTGTAGACGCAATTGCGGTAATCAGACAAAAACAAATAGATGGCACTCCTGAAGTAAAAGATGACCGAGGAATCCTTTTAAATAGAGAACACAGCATTAAAGATCTAGCTCAAAGATTAACAAGTCCTGTAAGTCCCACAACTGAAGAAAAACCACTGAGAGTAGCAGAAATGACTGGAATAGTTTCAAAAGCCAAAGAAGAGTTAGCTAAGTCACAATCTAAGGGTAAGCAAATAAGATCATAATGAAAACTAAAACCATAATATATATAATCTAACATAAACAAATTTTATTGGAACCAAAGAATCTCTTCCTTTATGATTTGCATTTCATAGCCATCGTTATAAAATTATCAGGAAAATTTTACTTCCTGATTATGAATAATTATTCTTAATAAATAATATACCTTAAAAAGTATTAACTAAAGGAATTATTAAGTATCAATGAAAGAAATATTATTCCTTTTATTTAACAAAAACAACATGTTACTCTAGATAATAAATCTATGGAAACTAGGTAAGCCCGAGTATGCAGTGGGAAATGCTTTATCAGTAAATGTTTTAAATTTTGTAATGAAACAAGTGTATATAGGTACCTATTTATTAAATTAATTGGTGATGCATTGCTTTTACAGAGGTGATTAAAAGTCCAAGTATAGAAAAATCGCCCAAAGTACATGAAATAAAGATATCGGAAAATGAATTGCACTGGGAGGAGTTGAGACAAGGCTGTTTAAATAGGGAGTTCCATCTCTGCGATCTGGACTTTTCCGATTTGCGACAGGATTCTGATGACGAAACGATGTCACCTGTAGTCAACGCTATCAATGGACCACCTCCACCTCCCCCCGGAATGTTCCTTCCTCCAGTTTGCAATCCCCCTCCTTTACCGGGGCCAATGATTCCTACACTACCTAAAAACAATGTACCTGCACCTCCACCAAAACCTTCCAGTTGTTTGGATTTGTCCAACGATTCCGACAGCTCAACCATAAAAAAGAATAAAAAGACAGTGAAGCTGTTTTGGCGTGAAGTACAAGAAAACCCAGTTCCAACTTTTATTAGATCTAGGATTGGAGGTTTCATTTGGGACGACCTACCTGATGTACCGTTGGATACAAAGGCATTAGAGCACCTGTTCGAATCCAGGACCAATGATTTAATTATAAAGGTCAGTGTAGTCGACAAATGTGCTTACTTACTGTATACTAACGAATTCGTAGAAAATTGTGTATCGCAATAGGCTAGTTACCAATGTTTTTTTTATTTGATAGAATATTACGCCAAAAAAATATTTTTCAAGCACCTTTACTAATATATTTTAAATTATATTACAGTCTTATCGCTATACAGTCATAAAGCCATCCGCCATGATGGCCTATTAATTATCTGTGCCGTGACGTCGCTGTTATTGTAAGCAATACGCGTGACTGTCATGACTGTCATAACCTTTTTATCAGAATAAAAACTATAGTTTCGAAAGGATTACGAATAACCTAAAGGTGGCGTTTGACGTTTTGTTGTTTATAATAATGGTGACGTAGAACCATGGCGGACGGTGTTTTCAATCAAGAGATAAAAAAATAAAAATATAACGGGTTTAAGTTGAATTTTTTCAGCAATCCCTTATTTATATTTATTGAAGTTTACCCTTGTACGGAATAATATTTGAATTAAAAGTTATTTTTATAAATGGTGACATAAGGCAACTTGCCTATTATAGATCTATTTTATTCCTAACATGCTGCCTCTCTGAGAAAGTTCGACGTCGTTAAAAAAAATGAAAAAAGGAGAGCATGTAAATAATTCAGTTGTGTGCTAACGTTAAATTTGTTTTGTTTCATATGCTGCTGTGTCACATTGAATTTTAAAATTTAGGAAGTAAGTATAAACATATAAATACATTTTCAAATGTTTGAGGGAATTCTGTTTCTTAAATTAAAATGATATGTTTTGTTTAGAAATTAATGGAGCCTAAACGAAACCTGATCTTAGATACGAAACGGTCAAACGCTATAAGCATTGCAATGAAGAAGCTTCCGACGCCACAGACGATCAAAGCAGCTATCATGAAGATGGATGCCACAGTAGTTGGCAGGGAAGGAATAGAAAAACTATTGACTATGCTCCCCACTGAAGAGGAGAAAATCAAAATCCAAGAAGCTCAGGTAAATGATTTACACTTATTGAAACAGTGATCAAGGTGATGATAACGAGGAGGGAGAGTTCTGACTTTGACCGCGACTTCTTAGTAACTATATAGTTTAGGTTTTTTAATGATATAGGTGACAGACGAGCCGACGGATCACCTGAAGGTAGGCGATTACCGCCGCCCCTAGACACGTGCAACACCAGTGGTGTAACAAGTGCGCTGCTTACTTTTTAACCCCCTTCCCCTGGATTGGGCCTCCGGTACCCTCACTCACGCAGTGAAACAGCATGCACTGCTTCACGCCGGTTTTCTGTGAGGACGTGAAATTACTCCGGCCGAGCCGGCCCATTTCAGGCGAAGCGTGGCTCTTCCACTGTTGAAAGGTATACTTCAAGGAGGATGTCTTTGGTATACTTATATAGTATTATTTTAAGTACCTACTTGGATTTTATGCTATCAAAACTGCCAAAATCATTATTTTTCCATTTGCATGATTAAACTCAAATGTAGTTGTTGTCGGATCCTTTAGTAGATTATGATTGTGAGGATGATATATTTTATGTTGGTTTCAGTATGCTAATCCTGACTTGCCATTGGGAAGTGCAGAACAGTTTTTACTCACATTGGCATCCATCAATGAATTATCTTCACGTTTGAAGTTATGGGTCTTCAAATTAGACTTCGACAATTCAGAAGTAAGTGATGTTAGCTTTATATGAAGCAAATAATACATTAAATTCTTTTTATTGTTTTATACTGTCATGGTCACTAACATTAGAATAGTTATTTACGAGATTTCTACCATGTACCTTATTTTTAGTTTCCAATATTTCGGCAATTTTGCAAGCGCCATGATCATGGAGTAACTATTTAAATTATTTTTAAAAAATCCATGAGTAAATTCCTAAACCATGTATTTGCAGAAAGAGATAGCTGAACCACTGATGGATTTGAAACAAGGTATCGAGTTATTAAAAGTGAACAGGACATTCAAGGTGATCCTTGCCACTCTTCGGTCAGTCGGAAGCTTCCTCAACGGAAACCAAGTCAAAGGTTTTCGTCTGGAGTACTTGTCTAAGGTTATGGAGGTCAAAGATACGGTGCACAAACACCCTCTGCTCCATCACATTTGCGAAATGATTATTGAAAAATTCCCTGACACTACAGATTTCTTCAGCGAGGTAAGCTTACAATATCATAATTAAATTAAACATTTTCAATTATTCATTGTAGTTAGTGACTTTATGAGTGGTTCATTGTTTATTCTGTTAGATCAGTTTCATTGCAGAAGTGGTGGTTATCATTCAAATATAAGGAAGACAAATTTAGTTACGAAACAAAACATTAAAATATTTACTTTATCTAAATTAGGTGGGGCCTGTTATACGCGCTTCCAAGGTGGATTTCGATATTCTTGACATAAACCTGAAAAAATTGGAATCTGATTGCAAAGCGTCATGGGATCATATGAAGAGGATTGCCAAACACGACGGATCTCAGATATTCAAGACAAAAATTAATGAGTTCTTGACAGATGCCGCAGAAAGGATAATCTTATTAACTATTATCAGAAAAAGAGTGATCAGCAGGTAAAGAATATTTCTTAAGGTTTTCGATGCGAATTTATAATTTGAAACCATAGATAGAAATGTTGCTTAGCGAAAATTCAATGTTTTGTCACTTGAGTAGTTTTAAGAATAAGCAAAAGCGAAAGGCGCGTACCTACAGAAAATGCCCATTGTTGTACGAAGACAGCAAAGTATTTTTTATTGTTCCAGGTACAGTAAGTTCCTGCTCTACCTTGGAGTGCCGCCTTGTGACGTAGGGAAAACCAAACCATCGGAATTTTTGAAGGTCATCGCAGAGTTTGCGTTGGAATATCGGACTACCAGAGAGCGGGTGCTACAGCAGCTGGAGAAGAGGGCAAACCATCGTGAGAGAAACAAGACCAGAGGAAAAATGATAATAGATGTGAGTTTAACATGTATTTCTAGGTTTAGTCACATCATTAATTGACTGCCTCGATGGCGTAGTGGGTAGTGGGACGCATTTTAAAGCGACGGATGCGTTTGGGGTCCCAGGCTCGAGCCCCGGGTCTAGTCAAAAGTAGTACCTGAGTTTTTCTGTTAAGAAATTCTCAGTGTCAGCCCGCAGTCTGGAAATTTGGCGGTCATGTACCCCCGTGTCTCGGAAAGCACTTGAAGCCGTTGGTCCTGCGCCCGACCACTTGTGTTTGCGCACACACTTGAGCACTATAAAATATCCTGCGTAAGTGGCTCATAGATATGCGATTGGCCACCTTAGCCGATGTCGGTTGGAGGATATAAAAAAAATATCACATATATATAAAAATATCCTCATAATATAAGTATTATATATCATTTTTATATTTGATAGGTGGCAGACGAGCAGACGGATCACCTGATAGTAAGCAATTGCTGCCGCCCATTGACACCCGTGACACGAGTGGGGTCACAAATGCGCTGCTAACCTTTAAACTCTCCTTAATTTTTTTGTAGAATCCGCGTTACGAAAAAAAGCCCCGTAAAAAGTGTAATGTAGTTTTTGTGTATATTACACAAGAAATCAGAATTTTAGTTCCGTGTTTTCAAAGTAACTGTTCTGTCTATTCTAGTCAGTTTCTAAGGGCTTCCTAAAAATGTTACTTCCACATGGTACTAATGTGTTATGCTACTTTTGATTCTGACCGGACATGACTGTAATAAATAAATGAAAAAAAAAACTATAAGTTAGTTCGCAATCACCTGAACTTTTTTGTAACATCACGGCACGACATATGAAAGGCAGAACCTGCTGCTTTACCGACAAAAACTTAGTTTATACCTGCATTACGTGGTTAAGTACTTGAAAGTCAAGTATAAGCCTATATACAGTCCCACTCTAGGGCAAAGGCCTCCATCATAGAAATCAAGTCATTGCTACTATGATGGGATTAGGCTTAATCACCACGCTTGCCTAACGCGGATTGGTGATCATCACAAATCAAAGCTATGTTCGAAAAATTCGAAACATACCTTTGCTCGACCCGAGAATCGAACCCAGGACCCCGAGATTAAAATAAAACATTAGATTAACAAGGCGTTAAGGTTAAGGTTAAGTACTTACTTTTCTTCAAACTTTGCAGATTGGGAACTATACGAACAAAATTGATGATAATTCAGCGGACAGTGCACTGAAGGAGCTTCTCAAGACCGATCCTGACACTGACAGCTTAACTGAAGGCAGGCGCAAGTCAGCTCACAGCAGGAGGATTTGCTCTAAGTATGTATATGTCACCGGAAATAACAAGATCCGTAAGTTTATCCTGCCGTAGGCCGTGTGGTGCCCGGCAGAGTAGAATAGGCCACCCTCACTCTTACCGAGGTGTCGTAAAAGGCGACTAAGGTAAAGCTGCTAGCATGATCATCAGCACCCAGAGAAAGAAAACTCTACATTTATATCAAAACCCTCGCCAACCCGTCTGCCAAGCGTGGTGAGTATGGAAATTACCCCTCATGTGATTGAGGGAGGCCCGTGCCCCAGCAGTGGGGACTTAAATGGGCTGATGATGATGATGATGATGATGATGTAAGTTTATCAATTTACTAGGAAGCTTATAAACTTTCGTTCGATTCTAAACGGGAGATAAATTGTATTATTTCACGTCCACACTTTCGTAAATTTATCAATTTCCGACGTCACACGGTAAATTTATAAACTAACGGATATCTATTCGTAAAATTTATATGGTTCGACCAATCACTGAAACTCTTTTAAATACGCATCTTTGATATACGTAAAATAAAACACTTCTTTCTGATTGGTCAATGTTCATAGTGGCAATGCCAATCAGATCGCGCGTTCGGATATTGCTTACTTATTATTTTACGAGTGAGTTCAGTAAGTTTATCAATGTACGAAAATGTGGACGTAACATAATACAATTTATCTCCCGTTTAGAATCGAACGAAAGTTTATAAACTTCCTAGTAAATTGATAAACTTACTGATCTTGTTATTTTCCGGTGACGTATATACTCAAGCCAGTTTTCTTTGCAAAATCGAGTTATTTCACAAGAAGAAATTAGGTGCCCGTCTGCTCGTTTGTTCGCCATAATGTAAAAAAATGAAGGAAATAGCATCAGGGATGCGGATGGGTGCATTGTATTTTGATCTGACAACGGTTTTAACATAACAAAATAAGTATACAGAGTTATTTTTAAAAACAATAACAGCCCCAATTACATCCTAGATAGATTTTTTTTATATGATAGGTGGCAGAAGAGCAGACGGATCACCTGATGGTAAGCAATTCCGCCACCAATGGACACCCGCAATACCAGTGGAGTCACAAGTGCGCTGCCAACCTTTTCCCCTTCCCCCCCATTGGGCCTCCGGTAACCTCACTCACACGGCGAAACACAGCGCAGGCGCTGCTTCACGCCGGTCTTCTGTGATGCAGTGGTATCATTGCGGTCGAGCCGGCCCATTCATGCCTAAGCGTGGCTCTCCCTCATTTAAAAGATACTGATTGTATTGCTCTATGGAATATATTGAATTCCAATTTTGAATAGATCTACATCTTAATCACATATTTGAACGATAATATTTTGGTACTCTATATGGTAATCTATATAAGTGAGTAAATCAACACACACCTAATAAATGTTTACGCAGGTATTTATTTAAATATCGCGACATCTATAGTCCGACAATCTTGCGCGTGGCCGTCCCGCGGGGTGATATGGAAGTTGATTTATAATAATTTTAGATTTCTTAATCATTTGTCCTAAAGCGTTATATAAAATAAAAGTAGCTTAATCTATCTTTATATTTACTCATAATTATATTACATCACAAGTTCAACTTATCACAAGATATATCCTGGCACACTTCTCTTTGTGTGTAGCCGTGTGCTAGAATGACCTGCTACCTCACCCCCGCCAACGTCTGTCACGCCGCAGAACGGTCGCGCACAAAGTTATCGGACTACAGACACTGAGTAAATGATTATCACACGATGTGTGTCGAAGGCGAACTTCTTTCTTCGGGCGATGGCTTAGATTAAACCAAAAAGAGCTCTACGGGTGATGGTAGGTTTCGCCACAGGGAAGGCCTTTGTCCGGCAGTGGGCGTCTATTGCTTGAAATGCTGATAATGATAGTGACCAAGTGACCATGCTGGTTATTGAATTGTATTGTATGTTACTTTTCAGTGGGGAGTTAACAGCGGATGATGAAATAATAGAAAGCCTTGTCAGGTCGGTGACATCTAAGAGGAAACCAATGACCCGTGAGCGAAGAAGGAACCGGCTAAGCGATAGGAAAAATTGTAAGAACCTTATTTTTTTTAATAATCACGCTCTATATCGGCGAACATTTACCATGAAGACCTGTGATTTTCCTTTAACCTCCTCTTCTACCAACCAGTCATCAATGCTTTTAGACTCCACATACAAAATGAACACGAGCACCTGTTGTGTGATTTCTTTTATGCGAATTGTCATATTGAACAAATTTTGGTTCAGAATGTCTACTGATAGACTTAGATTTAGACTTTAATAAATTATTATATAAACGTATTCATTCACCACTTTTATTTTACGACTACATTTTATACTTTTATTATGCGCATTTGCGAGTTTGCATCCATCTAGTTTTTTTTTTGTATAGTCGCCTGCAATGATTGTAAAGACTTCGACTCTTAAGGTGACGGGTAGGGCACACTAGCGACGCCAATCGATTTCAATTTTTAGCTACTGAACCGGATCTTTTTCAAACAATTTCGGGGTTACAACCTCTAGGCAAACATCGCTACAAGCGATAAGACCGCTTTACTGTGCTGTCTGTTGCTGTTGTTGTATCATGCTTGTATTTCATTTTTGTGCAATAAAAAATATCTATCTATTTATACTATTTATTAAATAACCATGCACAAATGTTGGGTCCATCGCGTACGCGAAAAATTGATTCATGCCAAAAGCGGCCACTTTTGGCGTGAATCAATTTTTCGCGTACAAAAACGGACCCAGCATTTGTGCATGGTTATTTAATAAATAGTATAAGTGTTTGCCTAGAGGTTGTAACCCTGAAATTGTTTAAATAGAACCGATTTAGAAGCTAAAAATTAAAATCGATTGGCGTCGCTTGTGTGCCCTACCCGTCACCTTAGGGAAAAACAATACGTTTCATATTTGATGGTGGTTGTATACTTATTAGTGTACGTGACTTATATTAATGCTTATAAGAATGGTCATCATTTATTGAACAAATTTCTTTCTTAAAAATCTTTTATCGATATTGTCGAGTACTTGTTATCCAATCACTACTAGCAAACTTAAAAAGTTTAAAGACCACTTTTTAAATCGCACACGCCATTAAAGTCACAATAATCTCTAGTTATTGTGACTTCAATGGCGTGTGCAAAAAAAGGTTAAAACATCGAACATTCCTATGTAGTTAGAATATCTTAATCAATGTGTCATTTATTCTCTTAATTTTCGTCACAACCAAAAAAAACTGGTGGCGGCCACGATTCGGAAAAGGATTCTTAAAATTTTATGTTTGTATGAAAATTAGGTCTCGATTCCGTTTTGTTTGCTTGCGAATGTATATTATTTAACCAAAACCTTTCGGTCCCACGTTTTTAATAAATTAATTATTATTATAGTACTCGTACTATAATAATAATTAATTCAGGTATAATATTCAAGGCCTGGCCAACCTCTGCTTATGCGAAAGTTTGTTTGTTATAAAAAATGTATACCTACTTTGAATATAGGTAAAAGAAAAATTCTGTGCGTCCTGTGAAAAGTGGTACAAGTCGACTTATATCGAATTTGATTTTCTTCTTGCTACTTCATCACAAAAAAATCCTATAATTTTTCTGTCTGATCAGACAAAATAATAGAGGATTTTTTTGTGATGAAGTAGCAAGAAGAAAATCAAATTCGATATAAGTCGACTTGTGCCACTTTTCACAGGACGCACAGAATTATATTGCTACCACAAATCTTACTGTAGTAGATTTTATTTACCTACCTACATTTTGCTTTTCGTCGAGACTGTTGGAACAGTTGTCGTTATGTTGGTAATTTTATTATTATTTTTGTTTCCAGTCAACAGAACACTGGATGGTCATCAGCCTTGGCCAGTTACTGAAAACAGCAATGGGTAAGAATATTATTATTTTGTACTTGTGTCTTAGAAATTATTTGTTGTCCTCTATTCGTTTTAAATGGTAGCAAATCCCTGAAAGAATACAAACCTTATTTTAATTGAGTGAGGATATTTTTGAAAGAAATGAAAAAGCTCCTTTTATTTATCCAATTACATGAATAAATAAATATTTCACAACATCACATACATTGATCTGACTCCGAGATAGGCAGCTCAAGCACCTGTGTTACATAACAGTGGGATTACATATATACATATAATACTTTTCTTTTGTAAATACATACTTATAGAAAACACCCAGACTAATACAAACATGTTCATGCACACGTTTGTACAGTGGGGGGATCGAAGCCGCAACTCTTAGACCAAAGGCAGCGTTCACTACCACTGTTCCAAACTGGTCGTTCAGTGTACCTCATTAGTAAAAACCAAAGAATGAAGTCATCGAAATAAAATAAGAGACAGCTGAACGCAGACGTATATAGTCCGACAACTTCGTGCGAAACCGTCCTGCGGGGTGACAGACGTTGGCGGGGGTGAGGTAGCACGTCATTCTAGCTCACGGCTACACACGAAGAGAAGTTTGCTAGGATAAATCTTGCGATAAGTTGTACTTGTGACGCAGTATAATTAAGAGTAAACATTATAGATAAAACTATTATTTATTTTATATAACGCTTTAGGACAAATCATTAAAAAATCTAAAATTATAATGAATGGTTTTATTATAGGTCAATTTCCAAATCACTTTCATGTTCACTTTCTGTTTGATCATTTTCATCACTTGCATCGTCATCATCAGTGTCGTTTTCATTCAATTGAATGATGAATCTAAAAAAAAACAAATTAATATTCTCCTCTTTGACTGGCATGTTAAATATTTGAAACCAAGCCTATGTATTCTGTCTTAAGTATTCACGTGAGCAATCAAGTATATTTTCTTGTTTCAATTCCGCGTTCAACTTTTTCAACGACGGGATACATTTTTTGACAGTATACCATTGTGTAATTTTTCTCCGTATGACACCTTCCGTAAAACTGTCGATTTCAATCCTGTTTTTAGGAAAACTGTTTTTCCGTGGTGATTTGAAAGTCGCTGTGCTGCCTTGTGTATCTATGGATCTAGCTTCTTTTATAATTTTTTTAACGCTGAATTCTGACAAACAGGTGGCTTCAGCAACAGTTTTTTCTAAATTAATATCATTTGCGTATTCGGCAGATGATCGATCATTTTTTCGCCTTTCAAAAAATTGGTACACTTTATGTACAACTTCTTTAAGTTGTCTTGAGATAGCCTTACTCATCTTAATCTCGTGTGCGTCGATTTCAAAGCGGTACAAAGTATTAAGCACGTGTTGCCGCTTCAACTGCGCGGCCGAGACCAACTACTCTTTGGCCGAGACTGCCGAATTTGACGCGCAGATGCACGCGTTTCCCTTCCCCGCTACACCGCCCGCTACCCGCTGACATCTTGATTACCTCGCCCCCGCCAACGTCTGTCACCCCGCAGGACGGTTTCGCACGAAGTTGTCGGACTATAGTCGCCCCACGGTTATTTGGCACGTGGTAAAAGTCGGAACTAATAATGTTTGACCCATAGAAAAAAATGTTCTACAACTCAGTGACATTGACAGGGTGTCAATGTCACTGAAGTGGCTTCGGGACCTCTATTTTTGATTCACTCGTACGAGTTAGCGTCGTCGCATGCGACGTAAGTCACATTCGCCTTCTAAGTCGCATGAAATCAATTTTCCTTATTTTTAAATCATTCGATTTCGATGTTGCCAATATATTACGGTAAATTGACATTCTAACCCTTCTATGCTGAATTTTATAAAAACCGGTAACTTCCGCATTGCAAACGGAACACAAAAGCCATAGATTATGGGCTGAATATGAAAATCTTTGCTTTTGTGTCAAAAACAAAAACTATGAATGTTACAGTGTTAACTGTCAAAATAAGTCAAATCAAAGTTTTGAAATTTATAATATTTTGTTTATGCTTGTTGCTATTGACAACTATTTTGACGTTGCTTCTACCGCTCGCTTTAGTCACTCGACCAACGAGTGGGGTCACTCTAGCTTGCTACATTAAATAGTATCTGTGGGTCACTCGTTGCAGAAGAATGATTCAAAAATGCGAAATTTCGTATGTCGAAGGAAAAATCAGTAGAAATCGTTCGCTCGTCACGACGCTAAGTCATACGAGTAAATCAAATATAGGTCTCCTGATCGTGGCCACCACGGTGGTGGCACTAGTATTTTCTTCACAGCTTGTGACACAGGCCAATACCGAACTTGTTTGTAATGACTAGAATACTATGCTTATTAACGAGGAATAAACTACATGTACTCTATTTAGTATTTTGTTACAGAACAACAGCTGGCACTCAACATAGGTAAAAAGCATAGAACCCTAGAACATACATAATATCGTGTTTATCTAATGACGTAATTTCCTATCCACGTTCACGGGGTCTTTTCTTCTCTATTTTTAACAAAAATCAAACTTACAAATAAAGCAGTAAGGACCTACTAAAGTTATATAGCATGTCTAGGATTTACATTATATTATTATTGAACAAATAAAAAACAATACTTAAGTCTTTTTTTGAAATGATAGAATTTTAAATGGACATATAAAAATGATCTTAGCGTTCAAAAAAATAAAAAATATCTGAGCAAGTCATCATCATCATCTTAGCGTTTAGTCCAGTATGCGTCCCAAGCCGTCGCTTCGGAGCCCGGGGTCCTCTTTCCTGCTTCTACTTCTCCACTACGCACGATCTTGTGCATCCAATGTAGTCAATTTATTGGCACGCATGTCCTCCCTTACGACGTCAAGCCACACCTTTCTAGGTCTACACCTTCTGCCGGGGCCCGGTGGCGGTTGCGTGTAGTATTTGACATAAATCACTTTTAGCACAATATCTCGTGCCTACTTTCATTTGTTCTCGATCAACAAATAGAAAATGCACCGTATGTCTTCTATCAATTAACGCTCAGATATTTTGTTAGGTTTGAAACGCTAAGATATAGATCTAGATATCCGGTCAGAACCTTAAAGAATGATATATAAATTAAATGAGCGCTTATGTTTCAAGTTATTTTCTGCATTATTTCATTTTTGTAGACTAGGCTAACACTTCACCACAATTACACCGATGGAAAGCGATGATGAGGTCTACATAATCAAAGGATACGCGTTTGCCTAGACGATGCCTGTTCACTCTAACGTTTTTTTATTATGATAAAAGGCTTAACTACCCTGCTGGCCAGTTAGTTATTTTGCTTGTTTGTAACAGTGCTAAATAAACAGGGCAATGTGATTTAAGTTTCAGACATGTTATCTAAGTTCTATATTTGCTGATCGAATTCAATCATGAAACGGCCGAGTCAAGCTTGGCTTCTCTAGCAATGTACCTAGCATCACGTACAATGGACCAAAAGATAGTCTTAAGTTTGGTTAAAGGAGTCCACTTTTCAGTTCATGTTTATAACTCTTCATGACAGTTTTGATATAATTTTTGTACAACGACTCAACTGCGATTATATTAATATGAGAGCTATCTGGTGGAATCGCAGTTGAGTGGTTTTACTCGTTCATCCACACCTGAATTGCTTGGTTGGTATTGTATACACAATAATCAAAATAAATTATTTTAATAGGCAATTGTTTTATATTTATTTAAAAAATCTTGAATCTCATTTTGAAGAATTTTAAGTGCTTATGTTGAAAATAAAATTAATTTGATATTAGGTATATGTCATAATTTTTAACTGCACATCCAGTCTTCATTGATAATATTTGTAATTATTCTAAATAAATAAAGCAATTGTGTTAAAACCAGAACAAACAAGTATTGAAAAATCTACGATTGTTCGAAAAATTGAATGGTTTTTAAAGAAAATTAACAGCTGGACTGTAAACGTTCTTAATTGTGTATTTGTATGTACTGTGCTAAGTTTAATTTATTATGATATTTTTGTTTTTTTATTATTGTATAGCCAATCTGTTTCCTGGTTCTAATCTGAGGTTGGAGAAAAGAAAGTCATTTTAAACCTTACACGGTCCACCTGGTTAAACGCCCATTACACGAATACATTAATGAATAAACATACCGGTTCCTCAATCACGATTTCTCATAGGTATTTATAAAATTGTTAAGGGCTTCAGAACAGCCCGATAAATATCACCATTTGTCACCACCAGCATATTAAGTATGCTGGTGTAAGTCTGCACACTAACAAAAAATCTACTATGAATACTATGTATACTTCTGTATACCTCTTTTACTATTCCGTGTATGGATTACCAATATTTGTTTTATGATATTGTGTATGATACTGGATATATGTAGAAGCACCTAGTTACCCTACCTATGTAAGTAGATATATAATTGCTATCTTTCACATAAAAAATGCAAAATGATTTCACATAAGACACATCATACACATCTGGTCGCCTTTGTCTTATTCTTCTTCTTTGGATGCCTCTTCAGTTCTCTGAAGGCCGGAAGTTCTGTTGGCCGTCAGCTTTCCAAAATCTACTCTGTTCATTGCGAGACGAAATAGCCGTTCCACAGAATGCGCTGCCAGTCCACTCCCTTATATTATGCAGCCACGATATTTTACTACTTCCAACGCTTCGCCTCCCCTCTATTTTTCCCATCACGAATAGTTGAAGCAACTTGTACCTCTCATGCCTAAGTACCTACGTGACCTAGGTATTCGACTTTTGAAAGCATTCATAAAGTTACGGGTCATGGCGACACGTTGGGGTACCGTTTCGTTTGTCACTCTGTGTCTAGCTGATATGGGGCATACCGCCTCTGTCTTATGACCATGTTTATCATTTCAATATTATCCTCTACTAATGTAATAAAGCACAGCAAGAGCGATGGTAGCTCAATGGATACGAACGCGCCTCCCACGCAAGTGGTTGAGGTTCGAATCCGAGCATGCACCAATATATTTTTCAAATCTATGTGCGTATTTCTACCGTTACCATCTGCTCGTCGGTGAGGGAAAACATCGGGAGGAAACCTGCACGTTTCGGAAAAAGTTTCTGAAACGTGTAACCATGATTCAGTTGTTCAGGTTCCCCTGTTTAAGGTTGCGAAGGTCAGACGGTAGTCGCTTCATTGTAATTATCAGACCTGAATCATGGACTAAGCGTACCCTGGATTCCAAAAGCGACAACTTTGGACGCAACACGCTGAGATGAAGAATGTAATAAAGCACAGCATGATTCAACGACTTATTCGTGACCATCGGTTTCCGTTGTGACCTTATCACGTAGTATTTGGAAGATTAATATTCATTTAATCCGTTTTTTTTTTCTATTAGGTAACTTGGGCCCCATCAGAGGCCCTATATCTGTTACCGTGCGATGTACAGCCCCGGCAGGAGACGAGTTTTCGGCTTGGGTAGTGGAATTTGCCTTGAAAGGCGCTCACTGTTGAGGATCGACGGCTGGACCAGCCTCTTTTATCTTGTTGATGTTTTATACTTTTTTAATAACTTTGATATATCATTGTTTTATTTTCACTGTCTCTTCGCTGAGAACTTAGCCATCAAGGAAAATATACCAGCTATTTTATTGGATCCCGACACCAGCGCTTATTGCAGTCCAATTGCCACATTCACATTATACAAAAAAAAATACTTTTGAAGTAGATTCTGTAGATGATCGCCACTCACGCCTCGTGTCGCGACCTGTACCTACCAGCCTCAATTTAGCAAAGGAACAGTTGGGTAATTTTAAATGAATCCCAGGCCACAGATCACAGTCTATTTGCCCACAAACTTTATTCTCCGCCATTATGTTTTCGTCCTCGCGTGTGCTCTCCCTTATGATGTTCTGCGTCTGGCGTTGATCATGAGACATGCTGGGTACGTTAATTCATGTTTAATAAAACAATAAATTAAAAAGACCGATTCTGAAAATGATACTTAAACAGAATTGGGTAGTTACCTAATTTAAAACGTACCTATCTGATTTTATTTAGGTACTTTTTTGCCTGCCAACTGTGGTTAGGTAGGTACTATTCAAATTTAAGTTAAGAACTTTGATAATTTTAATATTTTTTTGTATTCAATTGTATAAAGCTCAAAATATGTCTATGTATGTAACTTGATATTACTTGTATGAATACCTTCTAAAACATTTCCCTATGCATCCAATATTGTACTATGGTTTAGTATCAATTATGTTTTTCCAATATCTGCATTTTCGAAATATTTTATCCGACAGCATTATCATAATTTATTTCGATATTTGTATACTAAATTGAATGAGTAAATAATTTACAACTTATTATTAATTTGTGCTTCTGCGTTTGTGATCTAATAAATAAGCCTAAAAAGAAAATATGTATAAATTATTCCATTTCCTACAT
The DNA here is from genome assembly GCA_019059595.1 of Marasmia exigua. Taxonomy (NCBI): domain Eukaryota; kingdom Metazoa; phylum Arthropoda; class Insecta; order Lepidoptera; family Crambidae; genus Marasmia; species Marasmia exigua. Next base: position 12,505,648 of record CM032494.1, on the reverse strand, counting down.
AAATTAGGCTCGATTTGACCAATGTTTATCCGAGAATAAATCTACCATATACTTACTTAACGCTACAAGTAGTATGGTTTGAACTGCTTTAAACCATAAATTAAACGAATAAAAATTCGTCGAATCGGGTCTTAGTGAGAAAATAAGATGATTTTTGATGTATTGTAGTTAGTTTGAATTAACAATATCCATGTTAAATTGTTTGTCCAACCTATATCTGTACCGTATATTACAATGGACTTAAGAACATCACACCTTGAAGGTATCAAACATACCAACAGTTAATATTTCAGAAACCCATTGTAATTTAGTAAATAAGTAGCTACGAGTATATGCAGATACTTTACCATCACCTACATACACAACACAATGTGCTCTTTAGGTATGCTTATTGAATCGACTTGTGAAAATATTAAAATCATGAGTTGTAAAATTGTCAATGTTTCAATGTGTATTTATGTAAATAAATTAATTATGCACATAAACTTTGAAGTGGCGAATCAATTTTATTGTTTTATTTTCTGTCATTTAAACATTTTAGGTCACAATAAAAGTTGTTTAGCTTAAGGTGACAGGTAGAGCACACTAGCGACGCCAATTGAATTGTAAGCAACTAAACCGGATATCTTTTTAACAATTTCCAAGCTGCAGCCTCTCGGAAAAGACTTAATTTATTTAATACTTATACTTAACTTTTGCGTCTGCTTTTCTACTCGAAATTTGAACAACCGCCAAAAACGGCCTTTATGGGGTTGTTTCCAAGTTTCGAGTGCAAATACAGATCAAAAAGTAGTGCACAATTATTAAATAAATAGTATAAATGTTTGCTTAGAGATTCCCGCTCCGAAATTGTTTAATATAGTAGCTAACAATTTAAATAGATTGGTGTCGCTAGTTAGGGCTTCCCGTCGGTATCAGTTTTAGGTTGGAAGAATCGGCCCTAAAACCAATAGTTCTCTCAAAAGGAAACGGTGTGAAGCAGCGTTTGTGCGAACGGTGTTTCCGTTTGGCTGGGTAAGTGATGGTACCGGGTTGGTGCCCAATCCGGGGGAAAGAGCAGCGCACTAGTGATTCCACTGTTGGTGTTGCGAGACTATGGTCAGCAGCAATCGCGTATCATCAAGTGAATTGTCCGCTCGTCTGCCGCTTATCACATAAAAAATAACGTTGTTAGAGCGGTTTTTCTTGTCACGCGGAAGCTTGTAGGACCACGAGGAAGACCTATTCCTCGTGGTCCTACTGGTAGGACAAAATAGTAGGACCACGAGGAAACAGCTATTTTGATCTGCGTGCGGACAAGCGGCCATTGGGTCTGGGCAGTCACTTCACGTCTGCTAAGGCTACCCTCCGAAATCGGTGACTAATGTTTTGAAGGAGAAATATAGAACGTACCAGTCGAGTACAAACAGTGTGAAAGCCTTACCTACCTAGAAAATACCGCTACAATACAATAACACTTCATTTCGAAAATTACCTAATATAATTAAAAAAAAAGTTTTAGACACTTTTGTGTTTCCAATGCGGGCCTAATTCTGCATCACAGAAAAACAGCTCAACTTAACTAAAACTTGTCCAATTTCGTTATAAGTTTAGGTGATAAATAAAACACTTCTGACACTACACTCAACATTTATTATTAAACATGTTACCTGGTATAATAGATAAAGGCTTGGTACGTAAACCTAATTGCAGCATGGCTACAAACCTTTACTAAAATTACAATTAACAAAATTAAACTACAACACTTTGAATAAACCCTGGGATTTTACATTTTACTTATATTAATAATATTAAATTACAGTTTGTAACCGTTCAATCAATTAAGCATACATTTTATACTAAAGGGTCATTTAAATGTGTCCCAAACATGAAATTCTCATTTTATATGATTTTACAGAGCTCTTCTTGACTTTGTTCATTATTCACTTTTATTAGGCCCAAGATATCATAACCAAATTTTTTTCCAATCGTTCAAAGCAGTGCTTATGTGCCGTTTTGTTCTTAAATAAACAACGTTTCATTCAATCATAGACAAATTTTGTCACATCTAGTATTATGTAAGTATTAAACTAATTTTAAAAGCTAAAAAAAGGTAACTTCTTACCACCTTAGTAACTACAAATCCAGGGTTTAGTCAAATAGTGAAAAATAAATAGAATCGAAAAGTGATACATTTCATAGACGGTGTTATAATTAGTTCTAATTATAATGAATTTTATTTTGGTTATGTTTTGTTTCAAACAACCAAAAATCTTTGTTGTGGATTGTAAATTATTAGACGGAAATTTAAAAAATATTACAATTTTTTTTTTGAAAATATAAACTGGGCAATAAAATGAAACATGCACACTTTCCGATTCTTTTTGTTTTAGTGCCATTAGGAAAGTTAAGGTTTTAGATACAGCCTACAAAATTATCGATAGTTGCCATTGGTTAATAGCATTTACAAGTATTAATAGGTACATATTGATATGTTCATGTCAACAGTAAAAATAGTTGGATTTGCCATTTATTTGAGGTCCTATTGGTCTGCTCTATTAAATTGCAACCCCTGGATGTGGAAAAAGTGACATTTAGATGTTAAAATTTGTTGCTCTGCTTAAAATAGATTACGCGTTACTTTGTAAATCAATCTATTTTTACTGTCTTATTTTACATATCGGAACAGGGCAAAAACTTTTTGTAAATTTTTTATTACTTTTATGCTATATTTCTTTTAATTTTTATTTTATTGATTTCCATCACATAATTATTATATTCCATAAAATAATTATTAAAATAATTAATTAGTCAACCTGAATTAATTTTTTTGTTTTCTAAATTGAATTAACTAATATTATGAAATTAATTTTAAAATATATTTCAATGATTTCCCTTTTCATTTGTAAAATCAGCAAAATTGAAGCAAGATTATTAGGTTTTGGTTTGGGAAATATATTATTTAGTAACATTTAACAAATTAACACAACAAGCCTATGAAATTTATAAAAAGTTTTTACCTCAGAAGTGACTTAACTCTAATCCGACCCGGTTTAGGCCTTTTAAAAGTAGGAAACTTAAAAAATAACTTAATATTATTACGTAAAAATGTAAGTCAGATTAAACTTGACCAGCTATACTAACAAAACGATCCCTTAAATCACGTGAATATTGAATATTCAAAAGGAATACAGGAATCAGCCAAAATAGCATACCGAATCCGAATACTAAATAATCACTCACTTTAATTTTTTGCATTCTATATTATTAAAAGTACACATCAAATATAAACAAGGAACTTTTTATAAGATAAGGTTACCTTAAAATGTGATTTAATAAATCAGTCGTCATATAAGCGATTGACCATTGAGACGTGTACCAGGAAACCATTTATTGCCTGTTTATAACTTACACCAATACTTGTAGATGGCGCTGGGAGTCGACTACATCGCGCAAGTATTTCTCTGTTAGCCTGGACATTGCTTTTGCAATGAGGGTTTTCGCGTGTGACAAATCCTCTAGATGGCTATTGTTGGACTGAGGTCAAACATCAACCGCATTGGTTGTTTAGTTTGTCAAATTGTCATTTTGACAGATCACGTTTAAAAATAACCAATCACTCCATCTAGCGGATTTTTCACACGCGAAAAGCCTCATTATAACGTCTTTATAAATAGTATAGAATGTCGATAGATGTCCTTATAATCAGAACGGTCAGATCTCTATTTAATTACTCAAGCTGATCATCAGATTCATAAATAAGTTTACCATACCAGACTATAACAACCGTAAAAATTCTTACATATCTTTTGAAAGCTAATAAGTACCTAATCCACGAATATCATTTGTTCTTTTTTAAGTATCTCGAGTGTTTACTTTTAATACACTATAGGACAGTAGACAATGTTTCCTGGTACATGCCTCTAGAGTAAATATGTAAAGAAATTTTGTGCACATGAGGTCCTTGCCCATTGAGATACGATAACATTTTTAAAAATGTCAAATCTAATCTTTCTAAAAAGATATTTTTCAGACGCTTCTCTTTAATTCGTGATTGTTCGTCATAATCATCATCATACCTACTAGCCCAAAATATATATTTTTTCAAATGGGCTTAGACCTTACACATTAGAAGCACCACTCAAAAAGCGTTGAAATTCTTATTTTTATATTCGACAATAATATTATCTAAGATAGTTTTAAAATTGTAACATATATAAATGCTGTAACCTATGAAACTTGACACCAGACATTATCAGAGTTAATTATGAACTTACCTCACTCTAGATTAAATAGTGGATTTACCACCAATCGGAAACTATTCGAGAGAACACATAATAAGTAATTATTATTATCTACGTAAGTATATCAGGCATAAAATATGTCTTAAGTTTAAACACTGATCACTCGTGTAGAAAAAAATATTGTGCTACTAATCCACGTAACAAAATAGGTCAAAAATGCTGAACCAATTTTATTAATTTTTTATTCAAGGAATTCGTCCAGGCCCGGAATAGCAGAATACTTTTAAAATTCGAAAAAAGCAAGTAAATTGCGAGCGGCATAATTCGCCTTGAATACCCGATGAATTTCTCAAGGGCATCATCATACTAATAGGAACACATTTTTCCAAAAGGAACACAATTTTAACTGTTTCTGGTGGAAAAATATTTGATTTCATTAGTATGATTCCGACGAGTAGTTTCTCGAGAATTCCAAAACTCAAGGTGTATAACCGAAATAAATTAGTACAGAAAGCATATTTTATCAAGAACAAATGATTTATGAATATTGCAACTGGTTCATTTTTTTAGCTCATCAATCAAAGTATCGTGACTTATGAAAGAAAAAAGAACTGGAAAGGTTTAGGATAATATTATGTACCAGTTTTTCATTTATATAGGACAGGAATAAAACGTCGAGTAACAAATATGATTTATTCGTGTTTGGTTTATAATTAAGCCAGTCAAAATAAAATGTGTCGATTCACACGAGTGAGTGCATGCATTAGGATTATAGCGAGAAAGGTAACATCAATAACGAAGTGCTGACATTGAGACACGACATTTAAATTACGGAAAAAATTGTAATTAAAGTTTTATAAAAATCAACACCTAAAGGGGTGTAATTAGAAAATTTGGGTTATTCTGACGTTTATACCAAAAATAACCTTTTTCAGATTTTTGTTTAATTGGACCTCTTTGAGGGTTAAAACCTTAACAGCCTGTCTAATCTGTCGGTAGTTGCCCACATATGAAATATTTATGGCGCCTTTGTAAAAGCTATTCTAAGTAATAATCAATTGATGTTGATATACTTTGACCCGCCTCGAATGTCATGTGGGCGACGCGCCTTACTCCTGATGTGTTATTTGTTTTACTTAGCGTTTACAAATATTCTGACTTGTTTGGGGATGTAATAGGGGTATGGAAGTTCGAAGTAAAACTGCCCAATGTAACTATTTAACGCGGACAAAGTCGCGGGAAACATCTAGTATACTCATAATGATAGCTAGTTAGTAAAGTAAGTACGCGGAAACTGAATTGTATGTAAGTAACTAAGTAAAAGTAGACAAGTTGCAAAGAATAACAAGTACCTACTTATAAGTAGGTACAAATTAATACTTACATTGATATTAGAAGTATGTACCTACATTTGAAATACATTTGAATAAACATGTAGAATGTTGGAACAAAATAATTTGTTGGTAGGTACCTACGTAGAACGATAGGATTATTTAGAAAAAGTGAAAAAAGCGAATAAGGTATTTGGGCTATTCAATATTTAACGATTATAAAAACTCTATTGAGTTTAAATATACACCCTACGACCTTATTCAAATATTAATTAAGACGATAATTACTATCTATCTATCTACACTTACAGTAATATTATATCTAATTATAGTATTTAATACCAAATCTAGAGATTTAGATATAAAGTAGGTATGATGTGTTACAATGCAGAAAATTAGGTACTTATGAAATTAAATGACTCGAAAAATACATACCTAATATTTTGAAGAAGTTTTTCCAAATGCATGTTAGGTAAATACCTAGCTTGATTATTAGAAAAATGTTTAGTACAAATATTATAACGTTTGCTCATAAATAGATTTTTAACACGAATTAAGTTCACTTTTGAAAATTATGTCGCGTCAGATTTTACTATTTTTAATAATAAAATAGATATGTTTTAATAAGTATTTCATTTTAGCTCGCAAACAATACTCCAAAGATTGTGCTGTAGTTCAAACTGATATTAGGTTTTTTTATTAATTGGCACATCATCTCACAATACCGTTAATGTAAGAACATCGAAAAATACTTAGCATTTGCCTACATGGGTTAAAAATACTACAAGTGAATTCGTGGGTTTCTTTAGTTATGGCCCAAAATATCGAATCACAATTTACTATAGTCATACTGTAGTAAAATTCCGATTACCTAACTTGCTTAGGCAATTATTAATTACAGTAGTTGATATTAATTTCTACATAATTTTATTTAGGGTACGTATTCAAGACCTCCGTAAAAATAAAGGTAAGGAAAACCAATTGCTAAGCAACTCGACAAAAACCGAAACATCACAGTTAGATATCAGCAAAAATATTTGATCGCTATGCATTTTATGGAACTTAAACTATTATCTATATTAATTGCATCTAATCTTTGTGTTCTAAAATAATAGAAATGTTTTAGTAAATATTTTAAACATTTAAATGTGAATTGGAAGCGAATAAAAGAATAGGAAAAGTTTTTATCGGAAAAAATGTAACTTGGACCCCGGAATTGGTCAAAATTTCGATTCTAATTGGAGGGATGACAAACCATTTATATTACTGATATTTAATTTTATATTAAATTCACTCTAAACTATTTCTCAAGAGATGATTAATGCAAAGCTGTACAATAAATACAATCCAAATAATAAGAAATTGTTCATAAGTACTTAAAAACCTAATATATTAAAAATGTTGCAATTTTGCCTAAATATAACGATTATATATTTTTATTATTCGTATACATTTTCATGTATGATATTTTATACCATCGTAATATCATATACCTAACTAACTAGTATGTTATTTGGTGAAATAATAACCCGTAAATGACCTTTTATATAAAATTTGCAGACCCAGTGTAGCTAACATAGAACGATAAGTACATTGTATTTAAACTTGGCACTTACAAATATTGCGGGATTCAAGTAATTACAAAATTTAAATACAAAGTATCTTTGTTGGAAAAGAACATGAATTTTCGAAAGAAATTCTTCATGGCTGTGTTACCGAGGTAAAGCGAATCACTTTAGGACAGTTCACGTGTTCTATACATATACAGTTACGTACAATCGCTTTTTAAATCTTAATAAATAATATTCGCTGTCTATCCGAAACATTCTGGGAAAACAGCCTGACTTACATATTAATAAATCCATTAAATACAATTTATTGTATAGAGAAATCGTCGAAAATCCCGTTAAAACCTTTCAGGCATAAATATATTATACAATATAATATCATGTTATCTATAGAAATATACTTATTTACATAAATATATACAATGTAATAATAATTCAATACTTATCTAACTTGAGATTGTATCTCTCTCTATGGCGGGATTTTCGCGTTCTGCTAATGCAATATCTATATTAAACTATGTACAGGAACGTTTTTTATCCTTTTCAGATAAATCCGTTAATAATTGTGCGTAGACCAACTCATTTGCATCCAATGTACAGTAAATAATACTAAAGTTGACTCGACTGGGACAAGATTAGATGTTCAATCTCATATTTATTTATTTATTAGGGTTCACCAACAGCACATCATACGAACATAATTATAACAGCTTTTTACAGTAAATTAGATGTCAGTTTGAAGCCAATCATGGAAAAGAAAGGTGTTAGACGTGGCGTACTAATCACTGGTCATTTAAATGGGATACCGGTGGGTAGGCTATTGGCTATTTTATTTAAAAATATAATTCGCATTATTTATAAGTTTAAGAAATGTTAAATAAGAAAGATTCATTAATGATAATTAATTCATCTTTCTAATTTAACATTTATGATGTATATATTATTTAATATAAAACTAATTATAAAAAATAATATTACGAGAATTTCGGTAAGCGTTGACCGCTTAGAAAATTCAAAACTATTTTTTTTTCAATTATGGCAGAAAACTACAACAGGTATCTCTCTGTCAAAACTTTATTAAGACGATAAAAAATACAAAGAGGAAATATCATTCGATAGTGACTTTAAAAATCTGTTTTTTTTATGTGATGAATAAATATTTGCATTGATTAATATTGAACCCAGTTTTATTTTAATGCTTTGTTATTGTGTAGGAATACAGACAACCAGTCGAGCCACACGTACAATTAACATCAAGTCTAATAAGAAGCCTCTGCAAACTAACAACATTGATGACAAACCCTAGTTCAAAAAAATCTCACTTAAGTACAAAGCGGCAACCTAATAAAAAGTGCCAATAGTCATCGCAAATAAAAATTGTAAATTAAAATTATTTTAAAAATAGCTAATTTAACGTTAACTAATGATAATTCAAAACATGTAAACAAAGTTGTACTTCTTAACAAATCAGGCGTTCTATGACACACCAAGACAACAAATATTTTTTTGATTCACGAGGATCGGAATCGGTTGTGAAATGTTTTATACAAAATAACCTTAGTAGAAATACATAACTGTTCTAAGAAAATGTAGTTTGAACATTTTAGATTCATCTAAACTTTTGCCATCTTATTCCAAATCGCGATCTAAAGTTATTACCGTACTAAAGCTCATGACATCTCGTTCCAACACGAAATGTTAAAAGTGGCTGGCACGAATTTTGCTCCGGAACTATCCTGAGTTCACGATTTGTAATAAGGGGGTTTGTCATTTAGTTTTATTTTATAGAAGTACGTGTCTTAGGTTTTTTAAACGTTTGGTAGATATATTAATAGTTACCGATCCCTCCTTTGTTAATATTTTTTCTTCGTTCAATTATTTACATGTTCTTATTGAATTGGATTTGCAATTTTTTCACTAGCAACTGTTTTAAAGTGCATATTATCATTTACATATAACATAAGTCACTATTTTAAAAAGTTTAAAGTTAAGTAAGCAAACGACCATTTAAAAAAATATTATCACAACAAATTAAATTAATCAGGATATTAGAATAACTTAATGTATAATTTGACGTATCACGCTTTGCCGATATACATTGAATATGTTAGCTCAACCTAGGAATATTCCCTGGTGATAATAACAATATTCATTTTTTTTTGTTCATCGAAACATTGGTTTCAGCTACATAGAACTAAATTGAAATTATAGTGAACCAAATATTTTTACATAATTTTACGCTAATAATTTGTTTGAGGAAATAATACCGTTTTTTATTTATTTAGATAAGGTTTATAGCGGCGTAGGTACTCGTACAAATGTACCTAATATGATTTGACTTCGGTAAAAGTACTATCGAAGTCGTTTGTCTGGGTTGAATAGATAGGAGCGTATAATGTTTCTGTCAAACCAAATCTTCTTTTTTTTTCTCAACGTCATAAATTAATCGGTGATTTTAATATTAAACGCCCCTGGATATTGTTTGTTCTCTAACTCGATACAAGCGACTAGCCTACTTATTCTAAGATAAGCACTCGTTTTATCGGGCACCACTTTTGCATCTCATGTCGTTTTCTAAAATATTCAAAGTTCAAGGGTATTCATTAAAATGGAATTTCGACAGTAAAATAATACTAATTAGTAGATCAACATTTTCCGATGTACTTTTACCTACAATAAAAAAAAACAACGACATTCCCGGCTTTTGAAATGAAAAAGATATTTTTTTTATTTCTTTCAATCTAAAACAGTTGCTTGAGAAAAAAGCAGCTTAGGATGATATATATCATGTTGTAAGTATATTGTACGTATGTTCAATTACACCTATATTCAATGATTATTACAATTCAGATATTGTAGGTTGAAACTGGTTAAAATATTTGATTTGTAAGCTACAAATCTAGAATAATTAGTATATTTAAACGATTAAGCACGTTGTTTAGCGATAGACACGAAAACCTACGGTAAAATTATGATTAAACTATTTACAGACCATTTGTTATGTAAAACAATGAGCAGTTGTAACCATGAGAATAAATCAATATAATATAAACTTTAGTAAGCCCTGTGGAGTCAATTACAGTCCGGTGAACTTGTATTAAAAAGTATTCTCATTGGAAAAATCATCAATGTAGCTTTTATCGATGCTATTTAATTTTTTAGTTGTTCAGAAGGATTAAGATTTATATTACTAAAAATATGAATTTCTTGATCAGATTATTCTCATGGCATGAACTGTTAATGCTGTTTGTCATGAAGAACCGATTTTACAAAACTCTGCTTGTTTTCAAGGAAGATAACACAAGTGCTCGAAAACTTCAAAGAATTTTGTGAAATCAGGTCAAAACTTGCCATATCAAACCAATAGCATCGCACGCGTGATCCTCTACCGAGCAAATACAATCTCACTTACTTACTTTATATTCGATAGCTCCTCCTAGCTCGTGTGAGCGACAGTAAATAACTGTTTTTGAACTACCCCCAATTGACTACATCAACGGGACTATCTCAACCCGTATCATCACAACCTTTTCTAAAACCATCATTACTAATATCAATAAATTCGTTTAGTAAATTCCGGGAAGTGACGTCGCTTTATATATATTGACGACGTGGATAATTAAGCGCTGTTTTATTTATTTGATGTTATAAAAGGACTGGTTAAATGGATCTCCTTCAGAGCTTAGGGCAGCACTCGACTACACGGTACAGACACCGATAGCATAATTGAGATATGAATGGAAGATGGTGATAAGTCACATTTTTTTTGGTTCTCAAGTTTCTAAACATAGTGGAAGAAGGTCTCATGAGTAACTATTAGACTTTAAGCATAAAGTCGGATTTTATTAATTAAAAGAAGAAAACTGACAGATGTCAATGTGTCATTTCAAAATTTGCAAAATGTCAAAATGCATGGAGACCTAACTTTTGCATCTGTCAGTCAGTTTAAGTCGTTTAATTAATAATCCAACTAAAGGTGTTTGTGTCTAATTATGGAATTAACAACTTGATGAATATGTTATGTACACAATACCAATACTATGGTTGAAATTCATAATAGATTATTTATAGAAATGAAATACTAATCTAATTTACTTTGTTTCATTCTTTCATATTTAAAAATAAATAAATGTTAAAGCCACTTTAAACCTTTAAGATCCAAGTAGCAAGGTAAGGTATTTAATATGTTTAAAATAGCTTTTAATATTTAAGCACAAATTGGTACAAGGGATGTACCAATTTTTTTTCGAAATCAGAATTTTGCGACATTACCTCACTTTCATCCCTTTATGTCTTCAATGATAACGATGAGCCAGAAAATGATAGCTAACGTTTACCGTTGTCTTACGAGCTTCAACTGTTATATTATTAATGATATATTTTTGACTTCTTTACCACTTCATTAAGACCATTTTCCACTAAAACGGGGGCGAGAGATGTGTGAGACTACACGAGATTAAACAAGATCGAATCTCGCCATCAGATGCGTAAATAACATTTTTATATTGTTTGCTTAGATATTTATGAAAAAATCTGCCCTAAGAAAAGGTTAAAAATAGATCCACCATTCCTAAGAGCCTAAGATGTTTTACTCTCTCCACCTTATTACAAAATGCGATCTTGAGTTATTATCATAGATCTCATGTCATCCCGTTCCAACACGCAATGTTAGAAGGGGCTATATCGGGTTTAGTTCCAGTACTTTTTCTTAGATCGCGTCTTGTAATAAGGCGGTTTGTGTCTGTGATTTAAACTGGTGTACCTTACTTTGCAGCTAGAATACAGTAAAACTGTTAATCGCTGGCAGATTGAAAGTAAGGCGGTGGTATTTCTCCAGTCCGGACCTGACACATAGTCCTCCCACCTTTAACAGCCTAAATATCCAAGATTAGTCCGTGTTTCATTCATGACCTTAATATATAACAATGCGAGGCATAAAAGCCAAACGCAAGTTTAATGAATTCTTAATAAACAATACTAAAGTGTCAGCAGCATTTAAGGACAGCATCTACACCCTAATCCTTCATTCAGCAACCCTTACCGATATCTTTAATTTCTAGTATAAAAGTGAAAAAGACCACTCACTGAAACAACGATTCGCGTAGACACGCCTCATCATGATGTCGACATTTTAGTCTTCGGGTTCAGTAGCTACGTCATCTAATTGGAACCTTTATCTACATATTTACAAAAAAGATGCAATTTCGACTAGTGACTCAGATTAGATGAACGCATCATCCGTGTCCCGGTTGTCGTCAATGACAACGTTCATTGGATTGGCAATGATATTGACGGTAGCGGCATTGGCGTTGAGCCTGGGCGGCTTTCTCCTGAAAAGGAAGTCAGCTAAGCTGGCGGCACGGCGTGGGGCGCGACCCTCGAGTAGAGCCTCAATTTCGCCGCTGCTCCGTGACTCGATCACGCTTTTCTTGACGTCGCTTAGTGAGAAGTTCTTGTTGCTCTCGCAGTCGAAGTCGGTGGAGTAGGCGCGGGAGGTCATCATGGAGATGAGCGCGGGCAGGCTGGTCTCGTCGGCGAGGGACTGCGGCCGCTCGAGGCGACGGAGCACGCGCGCGCGTACCGCACTCGCGAGGCTCTCGTGCGACGACGACCCGCCATTCTGGAGCTTCGGGCTGATTGACCCGTTTTGATTCTCTGGAATTTAGAATGATGATGTCACATCACCGAGTAGATTCCTACTTGTAAAAACCATGATTGTTTTAATATACCTCTGGGAATGGACGCACGAGGCGAGGGACCTCCGTCCTCATCGGTGTAGCCCTCCGAGAGAGTCTCTAGGGGGTGGTGGTCTGTGCGCATGCTCACGTCGCTGTGCGACAGCCCGCTGCCGCATCCGTTCGCTCCTGCGCCCGATGTTGACGGCGTAGGGTTCTATAGAGGTAAGTGACAAATACCTAAATTAAAACTATCCCAACCATATCTACTAAGTTAAAATATATGGAACAGCTGATTTAAGTAACTGGCTAGGTCCTTGTGTTTCATGAATGATCCAGCAATGAACCTTTTGGCTTACTCGTTACCCCTTGACAAACACAATTATGTAGTTATTGGATACTCACTTACTGGATACTTCCATACATGACTGTGACCCTAGTTCAGTATCTATCGTCACAAAACATTGTATGTATGCTTTATTAATACAAAAGATCCCTTAGGGTCGACGTGCCCCATGAAAATGACCCCCTAACAGATAAGATAAGAAGAAGATGCTTTATTATATCAACAAATTTATTCTTATTCTTACTAAAGCGAGCTAGGGGTTTATTAAGTATAGATACTAAATGTGCCTAATCGAATTCAGGACGCCCTGTATTCGTCAATGTAATTTTGATTCGACAGCTTTGACATAAACCCAAATTAAAGTACTTTCACGCAATTTGAGATTAAATATTATCAGGTTGTCCGTCTGCTTGTCTGCCGCCTATCACAAAAAAGACAAATTAAAATTAAAGTACTCGAGGATTGACCTCTAGTATTGCAACAATACCTCGGGCAGCGGATTTTATTCAATAAAAAAAGTAATCTGAATATCGATAAGCCGATTAATATTATACTACTTTGTAAATATAACTCAGTGCTGATATACCGATATTGAAAACGCAAAACCTAATGACTCCAAGAAAAGACAACGACCAAATTAAACTCTACGTCTACTTATGCAGTTACAATTTAAAAACCCCCATAAAACACAGATGACTCTATATATACTATATTTACTATGTATTGTAGGTATCAAGTACCCAGTTATAATTAATGTAACTTATTGCAAAACCAAACTAAAATAAAAAGAAATAACCACTAACAGTTTTGTAACTGTATCTCAGGCTTCACTAATGCACGATTACTGAAAGTAATTGATCTTAAGTTAGTAAAAGTACCTAGCTTAATTTTAAATAAGATATTTTTATCTTGATTAAAAGACTTTCTCAAAATTAGACAGCAGAATTAATTTTACCTATTTGAAATTAGTTTTTATGTCAGTAGTCTTCAGGTTATAATAATAAATTCAGACGGCTGACAAATAACTAAAAAAAACTTTAAACGAGTCTCAATAAAGATCTAGCTGATAAGTAACTAATATTAGACTTACGCTGTAGATGTCTCTGGCACCAGGGTCGGAGGTCTCCCCGACTCCCTCGAGGAAGTACGTGACCATATTGCCCTTGCCCTTCACGTCCACAGTGCCCCGGCAGCGAAGCTTGTACCCTCGAGTCACCAAGATGTCATACACTTCCTCTGTAACCTAAACACATCGCTCGGCAATGTAGATTTACACAAAGAATACATCCTGGTAAATATCAATTCGCAAATCCTTATTCAAGTAGTTGCAATATTTCGCATTAGCAATTTTTTTCAATTATTGAACGACAGTTGGTTTTATGTGTTAAATAATAATGTTATTGTGGTACCACAATTGCACAGCATATGTTTTGAGTTCTAGTAATCCAAATAGATTGAAATCAACGGATTTGTACGTTTTTATAAGAATATTTAACTAATTCATTTAAAAGGTGTTTCAAATGGTTTTGGATTACCAGATTGAAAAATTGCAGCACTTTATGGTAATCACCTGGATGTGATCTAATAGGCCAGTGGAGTCCATTCGTGATGCAACGTTGACTGCGTTGCCCCAGATGTCATACTGAGGCTTGCGGGCTCCAATGACGCCGGCGACCACAGGCCCGATGTTAATGCCTGATCAAAATGATTCACATCTAGCATATATTGACGATATTCTAATGTACAGTGAGGACCTTTAAGAACACGATAATAAATCACAATTCGCTGCGCAATCAGTTTCGGTAGGTCCTACTAGATTTCGCGTTGCTGTATTGAAAATAAGTTATGAAAGGCTTTGAATGGGATGGTGGTGATAGGGACAAGCAAACGCTTACTTATCAAGTAACTTAATACTTACCATGTGTAACATCGAGTTTTTGTCTTACCCGCTGGCCTAGGTGAGCGACAGGACGTGACAAATACACTGTGACCCATAGTTATGCCCATAGGTTCTATTGTGTCATCCAAAAGGCACAAATACAAACAAGGCAAACGGCCCGCAGTTAATACAAAGCAGAAAGTTAAAACCATAAAAACGATACCAAGAGGACGGTCCGACTGAAGAAAGTATATTACAAGTCATAGATTATTGAACTTCTTAAATTTTTTCCAATTTAAGCGATAAAATCTCGGCGCGCCTCGTCAAGCTATACAAGTTCGCACTTGACAACGTGCGAACAAAATTCGTGCTGCGATTGGACGCTATCGCGGCATCACGTTGAGAGGAGTTGGTCGCTCACCTAGGACACGGGTTAGTGTTAGGTACTCACTTACCGATTCGAATGCGGAAGCTGTTGAAGGAGTGCTCGTTGACATACTGGAGCTGTTCGCGCAGGCGCAGAGCGTAGTCCGCCATCGCGGTCACGTGGCGGTAGCCGCGGAGGTCGCGAGTTGCAGCCGTCAAGCCTGAGAGGCAAAAAGGGTCAAGATTTCAACACGAATAGTTAGAATAGATATTATATTCTATTCTGATTCGGATGAGAAGAAGTTATGTTTATCACAAACTATTAATACCAGTTGCATCAAAACGTATCTCCTCGAATCCCGGGTATGCTAGGACCATGATCCAGGATTCGGAAAGTCTGGTAGTTACAATAAAACGACTACCGTCTGACCTGCGCTACCCTTAGATATGGAAACTAAACCAACTGGATGCCGGGTGCAAGTTCGGAATCATTATATCTGTCCGAGCGGCCGGCTCAGGAGCGACATCAGAGTGGTTCTCTCCCTAATTAATATCAATACAATGTTACTTTGTAGACGTGAGTATAACGTCCGAGTTGCTAAAAACTAGTTGTAATCGTTCCAACATATTCACGAATACCCAATCAAATAAAGTAATAGTTCAACACTGTTTTTATCACAACTATAATAAAGTTCAACTAAATTATTTTAAGAACGGATAACGAGTCCACGGGTCGCACTCTGTCAATGCTCAGGTCGAAATGCTTAACCGCCCACAGAGTAACATAAACTAACTCTCCCAAGAATATGAGTAATTAACTGCCAGCTTTTGAACGGCGCACTATTTCTTGCGCGCCGACATATCTATTACATACAATTACAAAATAGATGCGAAAACTGCATATAAAAACCTGTAAGCATAGTGTAAGTTCACCGGTTCAAAGTCGCTCAAAGAGCTAGGGAAAGGGATAGCCCTTTCCACTCCGAGCATAGGCTCGGAGTATCTCTGAAGGACCGCCTCAGAAATGATGTAATCCGACAGAGAATCAGAGTCACCGACATAGCCCACCGAATTAGCAAACTGAAGTGCCAGTGGGCTGGTCATAATAGCCGCAGAACTGACAGCCGTTGGAGCCGTAAAGTCCTTGAGTGGAGACCGCGACTCGGTAAGCGTAGTGTAGGACGGCCTGCGACAAGATGGGATGATGACATTCGAAGGCTGGCTGGTGTGGGCTGGATGAGAGTGGCCGAAAATCGGGAGCAGTGGCGTGCATTAGGGGAGACCTATGTCCAGCAGTGGACGAGTGTGGGTTGATGATGATGATGATGATGATCCAAATCGGACTTAATCAAACTGTTTCAACACTGATCAGCTATTTTCTGACCCATTCAAAACCACCGATATCCAATCAACCGGTTTGAGAAACCAGAGGTGTAGTGTATGAACCTAGTCTCGAGCGCACATGCCACAAGATAACGCGGCAGTCGACATCGGCCGGCGAGCGAGTTAGTTGTTTCACTGCGGTGCTAATGTGATTGTGTGTGTTGGCGAGCCAGGTATATTTGGAAAATACAGCGATTTTACAAGAGGTATCAACAAAACTGTCCCATTACGAACGAGAATATAAATCCTTGTCGCATCCAAACAAAGGAGATGCACAGCGAGTGTGACAAAGAAGATGAATAATGAAAGCACTTGAAAATTCTTAAACTGAAAATTCAGTCACCAACCTGAAGCAGCCATGTAAGTAGCGCCGGTGCTCTTGATCTTCTCGATGTATCTGAACTGCTCCTCGGCCAGTATCTCGTCGAAGTCGGCGATGATCTCGTTGAGGAGCCGGAGGCACTCCACCCCCTCGTTGTTGCCCTCCAGCTCGACGTAGAACTCGGAGAAGTTGGGGATCGACGCGAACATCACGCACACCTGACTCGCATTGCTCGTGGTAGAGTTCCTGCTTAGGTGCCAAGATTAATAGGGCTAACACTACGCCGAGAGAGGAAAAAGACAGGTATCTACAGTCATCTTCTAAAGTAGCTGATCAAAAACAAATTTCCAAGAGTACTGGCCCTTCGGAATGTCACAATAACTTAAATCCATTTTTTTTTAAATTGATGATAAGATTTTACAGTCGAAGATATTTTTGAAATAAGAACAAAACCTTCCTAAGGTTTTGTTCTTATTTCAAATAAAAGTCAAAAATTTCTTTATTCAATTTAAGTCCATATAGAACATTTTATGAATGTCAAATATTATGTAATCTACCGCGGATTCGGAATGTCAATTTCTACCCAGAAGAATCAGTAAGAAAATAATTTCGGAAGATTCTATAATCTAATTCGATTGATATGTTTGCTTGGCAAGATATTTATAATTGTCTCTACAACAATGTACACACGGCGCGGCGCCACGTCGAATTAACCTTGTGGATCTTTGGACCGTCCTTATGTCTGGGGCCACTGCCTGGTCGGCGGCGCAACGGTCAGTGGGTCGCACTTTAAAGCGAGGGTTGCGCTTGGGGTCCCGCGTTCGATCCCCGGGTCGAGCAAAAATTTGTACCTGAGTTTTTCTGTTAAGAAATTCTCAGTTGCAGCCCGGAGTCTGGAAGTTGGCGGTCTTGTACCCCCGTGCCTCGGAAAGCACGTTAAGCCGTTGGTCTTGCGCCTAATCCCTCTTCGGTCGTGTCACACTGGTGTCCCATCGAAATATGATATGGTACGGGAATAGAGAGTGCACTTGTATCTACGCAAACACTTATGCACTACAATATGTCCTGCGTCGATGGCTGATCGCTGAGATTGGCCGCCATGACCGAAATATCGGTTTGGAGGACATTATTTTGTCTGGGGCATAAGTGCTAGTTTTCCACTGCAAGGGGGTAACTTGATCTGACGCAGACGTACAAGCATTATGGTGTTTTTTGAAAATCCGGTACGATATATTAACTTATTTTTAAATTACTTTATTAAAACAGAACGAATAAAAACGAGGACAAAATGAAATTATAGAAAACAAATAAATGGGAATCATTGTATAAACATAATTATCGTTTACTCAATAATCAGTTGTTATTAAGGTGACGGTTAGGGCACACTAGCGACGCCAAACGATTTTAATTTATAGCTACTAAATTTAGTAGCTAACAATTAAAAACTAATGGTGTCGCTAGTTAGGGCTACCCGTCGCCTTAAGCAGCAATGATGTAGTAATAACATAAAATAATAAAAAAATAAGAGTAAAAAACGCCTAAATAGCAGTTAATACGTGAAAAAGTGCGTCCCACCACTAACTTAAGCCAACCGTATGAGCAATCAGCGTGTGTGTATCGCACATAGGTACTTGTTCGTATTGATTTTGTTTTAATACCAAATTCGATAGTAGTAAGTATTTTTGTAGGAGTTTTAAATGCATAATCATCATCTTAGCGTCTTTCCAAGCTCTGGCTTTTTTGAAAATTAAGAGTTATTTAAGGTTATAACCCCACATAATACGAATACTATATTGGATTGTTATATACTGATATAAAATATGCTCTTATATATAATGATATAAAATATGGTTCCAGTAATGGTATCGAGTACAGTTTTTCGTAAAGTCAAACTGTGGTGAGTTGGATTGATTGTAACAGCTGTATTTTGTAACAAATAAAAAAATAGGTAACTTATAGGTATTAACTTTTATTCTACGTAATAGAAGGTATATCAGGCAAGGGGGCTGGTGGATTTATCCATCCATATCCATTATCCATTATAATCAATATTTTCTATTTTCTTTTGGTTATGAACTACTTGTCACTATACTTAAAGTAAGTAAAGTATCAGCCTTCATACTGTCCCACTCCAGGCAATGGACTCCATCATAGAAATCGAGTCATCGCTACTTTGATGGGATTAGGCTTGATCACCATGAATTGCGGATTGGTGATTACAAACCCGAGCTATGTTTGAAAATTTCGAAACATACATTTGCTCGACGCCACGCCCCGTTGGTCTAATGGTTTAAGTAGTCGGAGCCATGGGTTCAATTTCCGAGTCGAGCAAAGGTACAATTTACTTAATTAACACCAATACGGTAAATAAAAGGTACAGGCCACGGCAGATAAGTCCAGCAGTGTTCTTGAGTGCGCAAAAATCATTTTTGATATAAATTCAGCTAGCTATTTTGCAAGTGTGCAGCTACCGGCACTTACGTGCCGCAGCCATGGAATTAAAAAGCGCACGTTTTAAACGGAATGTGTCATTTTCGGAAGAAACGTCACAGAGAATGAAAGAGATCCAACTGGCCCCAACGCAGATTATATACCAACGGGTGCGGTAGAGAAAGAATGTAGCCAGAAATCACCCCAGTACTAACGACTTGGCGCGGTTTTTCAAGTATGGCTTTCTATTAAGAGGCACAGTCTGTCTAAGGTGCATGTCTATGGCCGCAGCCTGTAATAAAAATTAAGACACTTGTCTTACATCAATGTTCTTGTCACTGCAAAGGAAGTGTTGCGCGACGTGCTCCGGCAGAATGTTTGCGAGCAGCTTGCGGTTGTACGCCTCGAGGTGCTCCATCTCTTCCTTCTCATCTGAAAATAAATGAATACAATGCTGCCATTCGCTGACTAAAAGGTCGCTAAGCCACAGCGACTCCCTATGTCTTAGCGGACGGTAGAATGGGTACATTCCAAAAGTCCGTACTGTTAGAAGTTTTTTCGCATGCGATAGTCCCGATTCATACAAAACCGCATACATTGACCTGATGCCTGTAGGTACTGAGTAGTTTTTCGCTTGTGTTCCGGTCACCTAGGAATAGGTATAGGTAGTATACTTCCTAGCGGTAACATGTTGATAGTTGTTTTCTCTTAATACTTAAATTTTTTTTTATTATTTCGAATAAATTTCGAAGGCTTTTTTGGTATAAGACTGTTCTTTATACAACATCATGACACCGATAGAAAGTATGACATGGATATGGATATGAAAATTTGTTAGATGGGCCTTGTAAAAAGTAGATGTAGCTTTAAAAAGCAATCAAGCAGATAGTTCGGCGTTGTTTCGGTAGATGGCTAGTAGAGCGTGTTTCCGAAACAATGACCTCGAACTACCTGCCAACATTGGCAATTATAAAACAGTACGGGAAATAAACCAGGGGTCCAGAGGGTATTGGGAATTTTGATATTTAATCATCTCCCTGACTGTTTCTCGAAGGTGGCCTTTCTACACACGTTGAGTTTTGGTCGGTTTCCTCTAGATGGCGCTGGCTATCCGACTGTTGACTCTATCTCAGTATATACTTAAGTTACTCTGTGATATAAGTTGACACGGATGTTAGCACCACGTGACTTGCACGCTAGGAATTTTTGTACCAAAAATGTTACTGCACAAGTTACGTGGTATTAAAACTTAGTTCAACATAATATGGCGCGAGCAGCCGAATCGTTGTGAGGATGTCATTATCATTAATAGTTACCGGTGGCCTGCAGTTTCCAAATGAAGTCCAGTCGGTAGGTGCTCTCCGTCTGCTGTGAGTGCAGCATCAGGGCTACGGTGGCTGCGAGTGCGATCACGATATTCGTCCATTGTTGATTCCAGTCCAAACCGCATTGGTGTCTGTTTGCAAAACACAGTATGTATAACTAACTATGTATTACCACAAAATAGAAAGACACGTAGAACTTTTCACTATATAGCATTATTTCTATCCAAATTTCTACCATCAGCTTGGTGGTGAGGGAAAACACCGTGGGAAAACCTACACTTCTCGGGTACTTTCTCAAAATTGTGGATTACCTACAATATTTAAAATAATGATGATGATGATGATGTAACCATTATCCAATTGGACCCGTTCCCCTGCTAAAGGGTTGTGATGGTCAGACGTCAGTCGCTTAATTATAATAAACAGACTTCCTGAATCCTGGATCATCGTCTATCATACCCTAGGACCTGAAGCGACAGCTTTTGAACGCAACTGGGAATGAAACGTAGAACGCCAGCCGCAAATTGGGCGATTACCAAAAGGTAGAAATTCTACCTTTTGGTAATCGCCCAATTTGCGGCTGGCGTAGCCACAGCGACTCCCAGTGGCTTAGCGATCTTTTAGTTAGCGGACGGTAGAATGGGTACATCCCAAAAGTCCGTACTGTTAGAAGTTTTTTTACATACAATAGTCCCGATTCATACAGATCGCATACATTGTCCTGAATATTTTTACCACTTAATTGTGTCTCTCCACCTGTATCAATGGTCTTACTTACTGGAAATCAAAGAAGTAGTTGGTTAGATACAGGTGCTCTTGCGTAGTGATGACCACGTAGGTGATGCAGATGAGGAGTAGCAGCACCGTCTTCACCAAGGTGATTAGAATCTGGTGCGCGGCGCACAGGAACATCGCCATTAGCGTTAGCTGCAGGTAGTGCTGGAAAGATATTAATATCATCATTAGCATGTGTTTATAGAATTTTCAGGTTACTCGCTAGGTGGCGCAGTCAGCCAGTTAAGGATATAGGACGCTAAAATTTGCTTGGATTTGTTTACAACCTGTGCGGATAAAGAATGGGATCAGAAATGGCGGCGCACTATACTCGCACTCGTGGGGTGCGAGTATAGACGCAAATAGTGTGCGAGCGAGAAGTGAATAGATGCGCCGCCATTTCTGACCCCATTTTTTATTTATCCGCACAGGTTGTACTTTAAATACCTATCCTAATATTATCATAAATTTTATCATAAGTACATTTTTTTATGTAATACAACTTATGAATATTTTCAATTACAAACAGTGTTGCAATATGAGACTTATATAATTTTCTTGATATTCTACTTTTCATATCTATTTTATTAATGGGTAAATGAAAATGAATTAAGTCAAGACTGTAAAATATCTCATCCTCAAATGCTGTTTATAGATACTTTGCAGTTGTTGCCTTTACAAATCATAGACAGAATAAATCATAGCCAGTTTATGATATAGGACATCCTGTGGTCCCTATAGTCCATTCAGTATGTGAAGGCGAATAAGTTAAAACGTTTCGGATCATACATCCAACTTTCTACAAATAAAAATTTGAAACTGTAATAATCATTAACTTTTTTGTGTTCTTATTCTTCCAAAATAACAAGAATTAATATTTCTCAATTAATCTGAACAAGAAATTAAAATAATTATTACCAATAAAATTCGTAAAAAATATCTTATGAATTGCATGCGCTAATCGGAAATTTTTGCTTATAGGGATTGACTCAAAAAATCGCAATAAACCAGTAATCGATATAGCAGCCTTCCATAGAATTGCTAATATTGTCTCGTGCAAAATATGTCCGCATGGATTGCATTAGGGACCAAGAACTGGTAATTTCTCTTGGTGATGAAGGTGGTTCCGTCACGGGAAGCGAAAGTTGTTATTTTTCAGGTGAATAAGATGCATATTATTTCATTATTAATGATTTATTGCGTATGTACCACTGGAATGTATTGAACAGATACTATGTTAACTAAACATACTCTTTAGTGTACGTATACTATGTAACCTACTTTTGTACTAATATAATGGATGATATATTGAGAATACAAACAGTATTTACTCAACTTTCTTGTCTTTAATTTCTCTCTCAGGGCACCACTTTACACCACTAAGAATATTAACTTATTGTATTCAATAGCCAAATAGTTCAAATTCGTAGATAAAATGTTGATTAAGATTAAAAATCAAACAAATAAAAAGTCGATTAGATTTCTAAAGAAAATATTCTCGATTCTTAAAAATATAGGTTAGATTTAAAAGGAACGTCTCACTTTTAATGTCAAAATAGAACTGTCCTATTCACCTTCACATAATGAATGGACTATTGCTGAAAAAAAAATGCTTAGGTTTGTTACATTAAATACCTATCTTAATATTATCATCAATTATATCGTAACTACATTTTTATGTAATAATAATAATATTAAGCGTTTATTTCAGACAAAGTCCATAATTACAAGCAAATGACATTACAAAAAATGCAGCAGATTTCACCGGCTGGACGCAACTGCACTTAATATGCATGCAATTGCATCCAGTGCGTATACATAGGTGAATCCTAGGGCCTTTAGGATGCCGTTTGAGCTGGCTTTCAGCCTCTTTAGTGTAGACGCGCAACGCTTACTCACGATGGCATGGAATCCATCCACGTGCCTCTCTGTGAGCATTGATGAGGCGCTACAATGACGTGGCAGCTTGAACAGCACCCTAAATGCGTTATTGTATTGGACGCGCAGAGCGCCATAAGCCCGCTGATTATACAAAATTCAAATGAAATGCATACAAAATACTTGTGTGTGACGTCACATCTTAGTCGCCATTTGTATGGAGCGTTTTGGGTTGCCCAAAATAATGTGATTTTAAAGTTGTGATATCTCAGGTAGTTTAAATAAGAATCAAGTAATTATTTCAACGATGTTTCTATCATTGAGAGGTCTATAGATTACAAAAATAAAAAAAATGTCAAATACCATATTTCATTTACTTGTAGGAAGAAATTATGACTTATTATCTCAAGAAATTCTTAGTACTTTATTTTATGGATTAACCGTTGTACTTTTAAAAAAAAAGTCTTATAATCGCCACAATCAATACAAACCTTTTGGCTGCGCTAGTTTCGTCGATGCGTCGCCTTAAAGTTAAACTGCTCACTAACCCATACCTATATGGTTCAACTCTCGTAAAGGAAGGCGAAAGAGGACTTGAAAGCTGCCTGAATAGATTATAGACCTTTATAGTCCATTCAGTATATAAAGATGAATATGACAGTTCTATTTTAATATTCAAAATTGAGGCGCTCCTTTTGAACCTAACCGATATTTTTAAGAATCGAGAATATTTGCTTTAGACATCTAATCGACTTTTTATTTGTTTGATTTTTAATTTTAATTAACATTTTATCTATGAATTAGACTATCTGGATATGGAATACAATATGTAAATATACTTGGTGGTACACACGCAATAAATCACAAATAATTAAATAATATGAATCTTATTCATCTGAAAAATAGCAGCACTCGCTTGACGTGTCAGACACCACCTTCATCACCAATAGAAATTAATATTTCTTGGTCCCTAATGCAAATCTATGGGGACATATTTTTTACGACACAATAATCGTGATTCGATGGTAAGATGGCCGCCACGATTACTGATTTGATGCTATTGTTTGTGTCAATCCCTTTGACCAAAAATTGCGATTAGCCTATTATGCAATTCATTACATATTTTTTTCTAATTTTATTGGTAATAACTATTTTAAGTTCTTGTTCTAATTGAAAATGATTACTATTTATTATTTTGGAAGATTACGAACACAAAAAAGTTAATGATTTTTAAGGTTAATATTTTATTTTTAGAAAGATGGATGCATGTTACGAAACGTTTGAACTGTCCTCTTCACCTTCACATACTAAATAGACTATATATAGCAAATAAATTAAGCCTTTAAGCAGTTATTGGACTCACCTCATTCATGTCATATGGGCAGAAGTCGGTCTTAGGTGAATTCGCCTGCACCTTGGGTTCTACCCTGGAGCCCGTGTAAACAGCCAGCACCTGAATGAAATATGCATAAAACATTTTTGTGCACGTTCAGCAACATAATTAAAGACTGATGTTACTTGACGATTATCACGTGTACCTATAATCTAAACTATTACTAAAGAGGTATATCTACTAACAACCACAAACCGAGACCTACTAACCGAAAAAACGAAACATTTGCGCGATGTAACCAATACACAGCGCCATCTATTAGTACCGTTTGGGACAAATAAATTTTCCGAAACGGAGTGAGGGCGAACCACAAGTACGCTAATACATAATACGCGGAGAAGCGTGTAGGCGCGTCATTGCCCTTTGGCCACATGGTTCTTAAAAACTCTAACCACCTTATTCTAAATCACAGGCTTAAGTTATTTCCTTTCTAAAGCTCAAGCCGTCCCGTTCCAATACGCAATGTTAAAAGAGGTAGGCACCAGTTTAGTTCCGGAACTTGTCTTAGACCGCGTTTTGAAAAAAGAGGGTATAGGTAACGATGCATAACCCCTTTCCAATTTGTTATAATTTTCGTCCACCCCAAAGTAGTCTGGAAGAGATAGATATTAGCGAGATCGCCTATATTCCATAAGCATATTATTATGACTGTAGTATTAGAATATGTAGCTTTTCTTATTGTGCAATTAATTAACGCCTTCTGCACTTCGAGGACAACGCTAGTTTCAACAAAAGATAAACTCACCATAACGACTTGGATCTGCAAGATGAGGGCGAAAATGATCACAAATGACAGGACTTGAGCCAGTGCGCGGTTGTTGTGCACGCTCACTGCGAATTTCTTCAGCTTCGGCGCGGTATGCTGAATGAGAAAAAGAAAACCCAATTTAAATTAAAAAAAAAGGTACGAAAACATCTCTTACCTAAATAAAAAGCATCTAGCATAAAATATTAAACACAGAAAGTCGAATCTAGCTGATATTTATACCCGCCAGGAAGAAAATTGTCAGGATCTTAGCTATATCAAATTATACAACATTTGATTATAGAAACAATTTCTATGAATCTCCCAATTAATAAAGTTTGTGTTATCTAAATGTGTATGTCAGTGTAAGCATTGTTTGTTTTAGGTGGTGTTTGATACAAACCCAAACTCTATTAATTAAAGAGAATCAGCTCATTAACCGACCAATTTTCTAACGCCGTGTGGTCCCCGGCAGAGTAGAATAGGACACCCTCACTCTTACCGAGGTGTCGTAAAAGGCGACTAAGGTAAAGCTGCTGGCACGATCATCAGCACCCAGAGAAGGAAAACTCTGCATTTATATCAAAACCCTCGCCAACCCGTCTGCCAAGCGTGGGGAGTATGGCAATTACCTCTCATGTGATTGAGGGAGGCCCGTGCCCGAGCAGTGGGGACATAAATGGGCTGACGATGATGATTTCTAAGGCACGTGTCTCTTTAATCACTTGACATTAGCAGAGTTGTCTCATAAGAGGAACAGCAAGCCATAAAAAAAGTTTCGTGTGGCCAGCGTTAGGTACTTAATTTTATTATTAGAATCATCAAGTGTTATTTATTTTAGTATATATTTAGGAACATTAACCTTCGCAAATACAATATGCAAACGCATAAACAAAAGCTTTTATTACTCGAAATTCCGTCCAGGGTGTGAATCAAACCGTCACCTTGGACTTTGCGACAAAGCTACTGTAAATAAATAAGCCTGCCCAATTTCGGGCTCGTTCGATCAATCTTTTTCGACACCAAATAATGCTATAACAAACACTGTCATTCTATACAAATCTGACGCTAAACCGTATTAATTACCATTCACGATCCACAGATAAAGATTGGTCGAATCAGGCCTCAATACTATTGCACGATGCGAGATTCATTACACTGTTCTCGCGTTAAAACTTCAAAAAATGTTTTTAAATAAAATATAACAATACCTTGAAATCGATGGAAAGGATAACGTAGGTTGCAGCAATGATGACGAGTCCACTTGCAGCCATCGTGATGTATCCTGCCAGATGGCTAATAACAAAGGAAACATATTTCAATCATTAACAACAGAAAATACAACAACAAAAAACAGTATTATAAAACAGGAAAAAGAATGAAAACTACTTCTAACACCATTTTAGTTAACAAAGATTAATTTATGTGCAAAAAAACCTGCACGTTTCGGATAGTTTCTGCAACGTGTAGCCGTGGTTCAATTGATCTGTTTTCCCTGTTAAAGGGTTGCGAAGGTCAGACGGCAGTCCTTTCATTGTACAGACTACCCAAATCCTGAAGCTAGGTTCAAGCGTACCCTGGGCTCCAGAGCGACAGTTTTGCACGCAACCGGGAATTTCACGCTAAAGTTAGGGGGACTTTAATATAGGTAGGTTTAAATAGTACTTACATTTTAAACGCGAAGAATTGTACCATGCAAACAGCGGCATAGATGACTAGCGAGCAGATGAAATAGACTTTCAGCATTCTGTCCCGCTCTGTAGTATACTGAAAAACATTAAATACATTTGTAAGTTCAAATGATTCAGTTAGTCTGGTTCCCCTTTTAAAGGGTTGCCTAGGTCAGACAGCACTTGTTTGATTGTAATTATCTGACTCCCCAAATACTGAATCAAGGTCTCAGCTTGCCCTGGAAGCAACCGGAAATTATACGCTAAAATGAGGAGGACATTCGTAAGTTCAATCTTCATACATATTTGAAATTTTCTTTTCTCTTTCCATTAGCCAGCAAAGAAGATCCCCGGACTTTCATATATTTTTTGTCAAAATATAAAAGTGAAGACAAAAAAGAATTTGCTGTATTCTGATAATAACTTGTCCCCTGATATTTCATTGAAGATATAGTAGAAAAAAAATATTCTTTTAATAGTTAATTCACTGTTTATGTAATTAGGTATAGATATGTTGTTTTTTCGAACTCAATAAAATCAAGGTTAATGATCTTACAGCTCGGGGGACAAGTCCTAAAAGAATACAACAAATAACTTTTCTATGTTTGGACCAAAAAAGAAGGTTGTCCTTTGATGTCCAGATCGAATCGGAAAACTCGTCGTGTTTTACATTTAATTAATTTGACAGATTTAAATATAGGTAGATGGTAATATATAACCTACATTTCTTACAATCAATGGCTGAAAACTAATTCGCATCAGTCCTCGGCAGTGGCAATCTAATCTATAGCTATTAACTGATTCATTATCCATGCACAGGCAATTAGAACTGGCAATATCAAGGCGGCTCTATTTGTACAGGCTAAGCAAGCGTCCCCCCCGAGGCGGGCTTTGCCATTGCAGGATCTCTGTGGCAAGAGTAATAAGCCTTCACCAGTGCCCACTGATGACTTTTGTCAAAGTGACTGTTACAGTTTATGACAATGTACGCACTTAGGTCTTTTTATGACATAGGTAGCAGACGAGCAGACGGATCACCTGATAGTAAGCAATTTCCGCCGCAATATTGGCATCTTTGGGCTATGTCTGTGACCTTAGTTCTCCTGCGGATCTCGTCATTTCTGATACAATCACGCAGGGAGACTCCGAGCATAGCCCTCTCCATTGCTCTCTGGGTGACTTTGAGCCTCCTTAATCGCCACATTGTAAGCGGCCACGTTTCGGTTCCGTATGTCATTACTGGCAACACACGCATTGAATTACATGCCTCAAGTGGCAATTTTCAGGGCACATAGCGAGGAGAACAGACGGCCGTTGGGGCGGAAAGATCCTCAAATGGAGGCTACGTACAGGAAGTCGCAGCCGTGGCAGGCCCCCCCACAAGGTGGACCGATGATCTGGTGAAGATCGCGGGAATCCATTGGATGCGGGCGGCACAGGACATTGGGGAGGCCTATGTCCAGCAGTGGACGTCTATTGGCTGAAATGATGATGATTGGCATCTAACAAAAGAAGGACTTCGTATTTGGAACCGACTATAGGATCATCATCAGCCCATTTAAGGCCCCACTGCTGGGGCATGGGCCTCCCTCAATCACATGAGGGGTAATTGCCATACTCACCACGCTTGGCAGACGGGTTGGCGAGGGTTTTGATATAAATGCAGAGTTTTCCTTCTCTGGGTGCTGATGATCATGCCAGCAGCTTTACCTTAGTCGCCTTTTACGACACCTCGGTAAGAGTGAGAGAGAGGGTGGCCTATTCTACTCTGCCGGGGACCACACGGCTGAGTTTACATAATTCAACGACTATAGGATATCGGTGTCTTTTTCTTCGCAGGGATCAACAAGTCCGTAACTTAACGACGGAATGTTAAAATTGCCGTGCGATGTGGTGACAGTGATGAAACAGTCGCGCTGGAAGAAGCCATCAGTGCGTGCAGACTCTAAATCTTGTTAAGTTGGCATAGTTGCAAGATTCTTGATGAAATCTTCAAACAATCTCCAATCATGTGTTACATACATGAACCCTAATACAATAGGGAACGCGCACATTGACGGTGCTGTCAACTGGCGCAGTCAATTTGAATTTAATTTGCCCTATTAGTCAATATTAGTGCTGCCACCTATCGTTAATGTATGTAAACGTGCACATTGAAGATGCTACGAACTGGTGCCATCAATTTGAATTTGATTAGGGAGTGCACTTGTGAGCACTATAATATATCCTGTATAAGTGGTTTATCGTTAAGATTGGCCAATTTGGCCGAAATCGGTTGGAGGATATTATCATTATTGATTAGCTATGCTATTCATAGTGCTGCCACCCAATGTTATTTTGTGTTGTAGTCCGCCACTGCACACTGGGTAGGTAACGAAGTCCTTCTGATTGGGCATTGGCTGCATCGTCAGATTAGTTTTAATTTACCGTAGATTGTTTTGTTTCGATGCATAGACACGCTACACGTCAGGAGTGTAATGAAATGAGGATTCGTTAAAGTCTCATCTTGAGGAGACTTTTATGTTTTTGTAGGTACGTGATAACCTATCTACCTCAACCTCAACTAGAGCAGTCCAAGGCGTTAATACAGGCGTTCGACCAGAAACGAGCTGTAGAAATAATAAAACTGAGCAGAGGACATATTAGGGCACTCACTCGGACCCTCACGGGGCACTGCAAATTAAACAAGCACCTGCACAACATGGGCCTTTCAGATACCAAAATCTGCAGGTTCTGTCGCGAGGTCGAGGAAACGATCGTCCTCGGCGAGTGCATAGCGCTGCACCACTGCAGAAGCCGGCACCTGGGAGCATACATGATCTCGACAGACGAGATCAAAAGCTTCCCCATCAGCTCCATCCTCGGGTTTATCCTGGAGCTGGAGCTACATGAGGTGCTGTAATAATTTCTGGGGCTGCCACAATAGATCTTTTACTGGTCGCAGTGGCTATAAGATGCAATGCTCACCCCATTTCATTCAAATAATAATAAGCTACGTGATGTACGTCAGCTTAGTTGCGGAGTTGTAAGTTAGAGGAAAATCCTATTTCAGTTGTACGTTTCCGGAAAACTCATTTGTTAAACTATGATATAAGATACTATGCAAAGTTACTCTGAGCAAGCATTCAAAAAATCGTCCAGTAATTAACATACTCGGTAGCTCAGTAGTTTTGAGCAGTCACTCAGTGAATGTTCGTAGTAAAATACTTAAGTCCATCCTTTGAAACTGTTTAACCCTCTTATGACAAAAAAAAACTACTCTGACACCGGCTTTAGTCCTAAACTAGCAAGATCTAATCATTAAATCATTCGTTCAATGACATTTCAATTTACATAAGCTTGTTTTGTAGTCTGAAGTAAAAATATTTAAGAAATGTTTTTAAGCAACAATATATTAAAATATTGTATTAAGTACTCAATATCCAATATGTCTCAAGCAATACGTTTTGCATTTGGCATTGCTTAAATTTTTGGGTTTAAATCCAAAAAATAAATTGACTACTTTCTCACAAATAACTTTAGTGTAAAACGAAATGAACTGTCACAGGGACAAGCTGGCATTGTTAGTGAACTCATTTCGTTAGTACTCATTTTAATCTACGGGTCCGCGTGGTTTAACTTGAGTATTATAGTTGATATACTAAGTAACGTTACACTTAGTTTTGTAATGATGTTTATTCTAGTTCTTCAGTTATTTCTAGTTTAAATCCCGCTACTTATTTTAAACCTCGTTTTAGAATAAGATAGTAAGTAAGGGCCTTGTTTATTTCAGAAAAAAATCATACAAAATTGGTAAATAAATACAAATAACTAGCAAATACTAATAAAATTATGTCGCCTTAGATGCAAGGCCGCATAGACCGCGGTGGCCCGGGTCTGGTGCGACCGCATCCCGCCAAATTAACCGGTCAGACAGTTTTAATTGGCTGCATCGGACCGCGGGAGCGACGAGGAAATCGAGTTGTTGGCGTTGATGGGAACAAATTGTGATTGTTGCTTTGCACGCGTGGCGTCAGTAATATGATGCGTATACTGCAATTCGCGCATCGGGCACAATGGAAATATTTCCAAGATCAAGACATTACATTTTTTGATTAACACTGCCCAAGTGGCATAAGTGTTAGGGTGTTGCCATACTAATCGACCGATCGATAGTAAACTGTAGTGCGCGGATTACATAAAATAAACAAAATATGACCGCTATTCCGCGAAAACGTATCGTAATCAGCATGACAGGAAAACCGCTCTTGGTATAAGAGCGGTAAAAGTATAAAAAAAGTCTAGAAGAATTGATTATTCAATTAGGTCCTAAAAGTTTTGACAGTTATTTCCACAGCTTGATGGATTCAAAAAGTTGGCAAATTGGAGAATAAAATTATTCCCCCAGTTTAAATTAAACTTTTCCACTACTTCTGTCATCGTTAAAGTGGTACGATGCAATTAATTTTTCTCCATAGGGAATTTTTAGGATACTAAATAAGTCTTTTAGTGCCAATTTTTAAAATTTATTAGATTTCAACCATTACTTGCTATCAGGATCGGCACGCTGGCTGGTGGTGGCCCCCCGGTTCCTGGTGTGGGAGCACCAGTGCTGGCTTTGAGCGGTCCCCTATCAATGTCGGACGGGGATGGCTTGGAGCATTCGGCCATCCCTGACGCCCCTCCCATTAGGAGAGGCCGTATTGTGCCAACTGTGTAAGTGAGCATTCCACCTGGGAGGTTGTAGAGCCAAGGCTGGATTCCCACGATATCCCTTAATATGGTGATGAGGATGCACCGCTGGTGTTTTAGTGGGTATGCCTCTGGGCTATATACCCAGACAGAGAGCTTACATAACCCACGCCGGCCCCCGCTGGTGGGGTATGCATGAGGCATGGTCCTCCCATTGCACTTCGGGAAGGCCGCATTTCACCAGTGAAATAAAAAAAAGGATCGGCACACTGACCTTCACCAAATATTCGACTTCGTCATTATCAAACAAATAAGATCTCAAACTGTCACAATACCTCCCAAATAAGTTGTTGTAACCTACAAAAATGAACTTTATCCTTTTTGCCAAAAGTAGTAATCTTTGTATTCAACGTAAATAACTGATGAAAACACAATTCGATTTTGTTAGATTATTGTCTAGATAGAGATTTTGTGGATTACACAAACTTACATGTGTGTTGGAATCTTGTCATTATAGAAATATCGATGGTAATCAAGATGTAATTTAAGAACATAAAACCATTGTTTTAATTAGTTAAATTTACACTTATACATAGACGACACGTGGGGAAACGCAGTGTTGGTCGCCCTGCGGCGCGATGGACTGACGATTCAAGAAAGATGGCTGGTGTGAGCTGGATGCGGACCGCTCAGGACCGGGCTGGTTGGCGCTCTTTGGGGGAGGCCTACGTTCAGCAGTGGACGGCGATAGGCTCATTGATTGATTGATTATACATAGATACAATTTAATACATAGAAAATTACTTTTCTATGTATTAAAATGGTGATCGTAAATTATCTTCATATTGATGCGCGAGAGCTAAACTGTAAGAGCTAATAATACCTACCTTCGCAACGCGTTTGCCTGATATGGTAAATTAGAACCATTTTTTTTTACAGATGTAATAAGTTATGAGAATTAGATAAGAACACAGAGAAGTACATGTCTATGGATAAGAACCTATAGGTACATTACTATTTTTCTCGAAAATATTTTTGTTATTGTGCATGTCCAGTAGGATACGAGCAAAAACAAATTGAATTAATAATCCAGGACCGTAATAATCCAGGATTTATTCTCAAAACAATAATTCACAATAGGAAAGTTTTTGAGTTCAAGTAATTAGACTTGTAAAATCAAACAATGCTAACCCATCTAGGGATATTTGGGAACATAAATGTTCAATGCTTCTTCTATTGTTCAATGAAACTTTTGCCGAAGAGTTTCTGCTCCACTGTTTATAGTACAAAGGTCATGTACAACATTATACTTGCTAAATATTTGTTAGATATTTTCGGGGAAATCTGCGTTATGTTGTTGTGAAAACTAAGGGCTGCCTGGTCTATAGAAAAAGCTATGCTCGTTGTTTTCATGATTGGAGATGTCTCGGTATACATAATGTATTTAGAACGCCCTCAGGCCAGATGGAGTGACGAATTGCCCGAGATTGCTGGCAGGAGCTGGACGCGAGTAGACAGAGATCGGTCGCAGTGGCATACATGAAAAGGTCTTGTTCAGCAGTGAGAGATGATGATGCGCTAAGATATATCATTGAAACTACCGTCTGTTAATTGTTCCTTATCTTTCTTTGTTTTTGATTCCCCTTGAACAATTAACGTTCTTATGTAGGAATCAAGTAAATACGCTCTATGGAGCCACTGTGGCATAGAGGCTAAGCCATTGGTTAGGGGAGCCCAAGTGCCGCGAGCGTTAATAGTTTCCTCAGGTATACCTACCTATAGGTCTACTTTGTGCTTCAGTTCCTGGTCACGAAATATGAGGATAGAGGGACGACATTGTTCAGCGCCCAGGCGGTGGATAGATCGGTCGTCAATGCCCTTCATCAGGTATCGCTCAAGTTGTTATTCTCTAAAGGAGGGGGTGAAAGAGCGGCAGTGCTCGCAGCACAGGCGGTCGATATCTTTCATCAGGTGTACACACCTTGTGCTCGAGTTTCTGGACACTGGAGGTGAGGGTGAAGGAGTGGCAGTGCTTGGTGCGCAGTCGGTCGATGGAGCGGTCGTCAATGGCCTTCATCAGGTGAATGTAACTTAAGCTCGAGTTTTTGGTCAGGGTAAATGGACGGCAGTGCTTGGCGCGCAGGTGGTTCATGACTTATCAAGTTGTACGTACCTTCCGCTCGAGTTTATGGTCACGGAAGGTCAGGGTAAAGGGGCGGCAGTGCTCGGCGCGCAGTCGGTCGATGGAGCGGGCGTCAATGGCCTTCATCAGGTACTCGTTAACCTCGTCTTCCGGCTTCTTGTTCTCATTCGAAGCGTCAACCCCAATTCTGCTAAAGAAAGTAGAAACAAATAATTAACTTCTATTTTTATCTAAAGGAAAAAAGAAAACTTATTTAAAATTACCAAACGTACTAAAGGCTTAATAGCTCACGATGGATAAACTTTCGTCATTTTATAAACGGCAATAAAACTGTGCATGCCTCCTACACCGATTATACTCCTTTCGCTTTATTATGCTATCGGTGACAGCAG
This sequence comes from Marasmia exigua, assembly GCA_019059595.1. NCBI lineage: Eukaryota > Metazoa > Arthropoda > Insecta > Lepidoptera > Crambidae > Marasmia > Marasmia exigua. The sequence continues at coordinate 12,471,134 of CM032494.1, read as the reverse complement.
GACAGAGTCATACGTGAGTCGCACGTCAGAAAGAGACTTACATGAAAAATGTATAGATTTTGACATCTGTCACCAATAACGTGCTACAGCGAAAGGAGTATAGTCGTTGCTGGTTTTTTTTATGTGATAGGTGGCAGGCAAAACTTGATGCTGTTTTTCAGCGATTACCTTAAAAACTATTGCGCATCTGTTACTCGTACATACTTTATTACGGTACATTAGATACATCTTGAAGAAAAACATAATAGCGAAGTCTTGGCCTCTTTACCCTTTGGGTACGGAAACCTGAAATCTAGCCCTATGTAATTTATAACAATAGGTAGGTATCTATATACATATCTACGAATAGTTATGGGGCATAGGAACCGTGTGCGCGCAACATAAGTGAGGCACTTCAATCTACGGCATAACAGCGGCCGTCCGCTCGTACGGAACAGGGGTACAGGACCGCCCACTTCTAGACTCCGTGCTGACACTAAGAATTATTACCGAAAACTCAGGTACAGTCAACTCCAAAAATATGTATACACTTTAGGACCTTGTCTCAATACTTACCTATAAGAAAGTAGAGGTTTACTTTCTTATATTATATATTGTGACAACGTCCTAAAGTGTATACATATTTTTGGAGTTGACTGTAAACATTTTTGGGCCGAACCGGGGATTGAACCCCGGACCGGACCTCTTGCGCAGCCGTCGCTTTAAAGTGTGACCCACTAACCAATGCGCCACCGAGGCAGTCAATATTGAAATTGAATCTTTTTTTTACCCCACTTAAGACGACTTTGATATGAAGACCATCAAATAATAATTATTATTATTATTATTCTCACAACATCTCATACGTTGACCTGATTCCGTACTAAGTAGCTTAAGCACTTGTGTTACAGATATCAGACAACAGAGGAACACAAATATATACTTAAATACATATATTACACCCAGACACTGAACAAACGCAAGTGTTCATCGCACGAATGTTTGTCCAGGGTGGGGATCGAACCCACGACCTTTGGCGTAAGAGGCAGGTTCACTACCAATTACGCCATCCGGTCAATCAAACGAAGAAAAGTCACGCCTATAATATGTTTTTTACCTCACTTTAAGACTGATTGAAGGAATCCATCTATCGTATCGTTGTTAATTCTAAAACTTATTTCAGGGTATTTTTAGAAAACTTTGATATCTAAAATTGTCGTTGTGGTTTGATTAGGTAGTTGTACGACTAATTTAAATGCAAAACGCAAATTTAGATCCATCCCATTCCATATTCAGAATCCGTAACTATTTCAAATCACGTGTGAGTGATTTAAATTAACGCAGCGAGGGTTGTTTTAATTACAGCCGCAGTGTAAAGATTAATAGTGGCTCGACTCAAGCAGGCATCCCTTCAGTTGAGTCAGTCTCTGCGGTTAGTTGAACTGTTGTCCACCCAAAGCAATTGTCCTAAACTGTACGGAGGCTCGGCCAGGACTTTGGGCAGTTGCCCAATACAGGCTAATATACTCGTACCTGCAACACTTTGTTACTGTTCGGTTTGTTTATAATAACTTCTTTTACTAACCAATAAATCCAAAAAAATATAGCAATACATAACTGCAAGAAAAAAAACATAGCCATACCAATTTATTCCGTGGCCATACATAAATCGGAGCGATCGGAGTAAGTATAAATAGAGCTAAGACTGCCCTTTCCCCCTCGGTGCTTACGTTATACTTAAAATGTCCTCAATGTATGCGGAAGGACACGGTACGTTCGAAATTTTTTTCCTGCATATTTCTTCTGGAAATTTTTATACTGTGTCGCAGAGTAATACCTACATATATTCGTATATGTGATTCACAAGTAATAAAATGAAATCTCCAGAATTAACAAACCCTACTTGAACTAGAATGTTTCTGCGAACTAAATACGACGGCTAATTTAATTGCAACTCATATGAAATCCCAGATCGCATCAAACTTTTGCTGCCAAAAGTCAGAGTTACCTTGCCATTACTTATTATACTCTCCTAGCAAATTAAGATCAAGGATATGCAGCATTCTGGCGAAATAGTTTCAGAAATCGGTAGATAGTAAGTAGTTTTTAAATTTTATTAATTACATCTATAATATAAAAATGAATCGTAAAATGTGTTGGTAAGTGCATAACTCAACAACGCCTGGACCAATTTGGCAAATTCTTTTTTTAAAATGTTCGTTGAAGTCCAAGGATGGTTCTTACGGCGAGAAAAAATCGAATAATTGTCGGGAAAACCCTAAAAACAGCCCTTTTATTTTTCACATACAAACGATTTCTAACTAAAACGTAGAATCAATTTGAGTTTTATTGCTATTATATAAAGTTTATATTTGTTGCCACATTACAATTTTTTTTAACAGGACGAAGTGTGTCGGGTCAGCTAGTTTCATAATAAAATTATCCTACGTCCAGAGTGTCCGCAGTGGTCTTCTATCGCAACCGGTCTTGAGCTGCGGGTTTGACTTCACTCCAAGACCTGCCGACGTTCTTTGCCTCGTCTGCAACATTGCGTCGTCTAGTTTGTTTGGGACGGCCACTTTTGAGTTTTCCTTGCGGATTACAATCCAGTTCCACTTGCGGCTTAATCTGCCGATGGATCGGAATTTCGTTGCTGCGTTCCAAAAGATGCTCGCTGGAGCTTCGTATTAATTACAAATCATCATTTATTTATTTATTTCTATCTCAGTACACAAGTGTAAGGTACTGTGATATCCGTACCTTTTGTGTAAGCTTCAAGAAGTTAACAGAATTGTTCCAAAACGCAACAAGTTTAAATTATAACAAGAACGAATTTATAAAATTCCAATAAAAAATACTCATAAAATCATTATAATCTCAATATGTTATTCCTGGTTGCATCCAAAGCGGTCGCTTTGGAGCCCGGGTCACTCTTGGGCCATGGTCCAGGTTATAGGGAGTCTGAAAATTACTATGAAGCGACTGATCTGAGCTTTGCAACCTTTGCCAGGCGAACCAGACCAACTGAATCATGGTTACACATGATCAGAAACTATATGAAACGAGAAGTTTTTCTCACTCTGTTTTCCCTCACCTCAGACTTAAAAATCGAGAATCGAATCAGAACATGTGGACTCGAACCTACTTCTCTCGTTTAAGAAGGCGCGCATTCTAGTACAAAGAGCGACGATCGCACACTTAATATTAATTTACTTAGAATAATAATCCATAGATACTGTTTATGTGTTATTAACTTTATGTCAACAAATTCGCGTTTTAGTTGACTGCGTTACACTGCGGTAATAGGTAAAAGCCAGCTTCGTAGGGCAGTTTCAGATTTGCGTTTTATACTCGCGTATAAGGATCGTTTTCGGAAGCACGTGTAGGCGCGGCTAGGCGCGCCTTTTGGTATAAGCTCAACTAGTAAAGCGTTGACGCGCTTCTAAGTTCGTATAAGCCCGTGCAATCAGAATCTATGTTTATACTGACACGACACCACTTGGCACTGGTTCGAGCGAATACACGGAAGTATGCACGCAAACGCTCGTCCGGTTTTTAGACGACCGTATAGTTAACTAGTAGGTATACCTACGCGCACAAAAATACGCTAAACTGAAACCAACCTAAATTGAAAAATCAGCCAGCTGTGCACTTTGTGTGCCGAGCTACGATAACATGTACTCAAATCAAACATGGGTCTGCCAGTTTAGTTTGCTTCTAAACGGATGCTTCCATCCATTTCTGAGGAGCTCTTTCTATTTGAGAGCTTAGTGCATCCAATAGTACACCGGATGCTCACCAACAAATTCCGAGTAAACCCCCTTTAATGCTCCGTTGTCGCTTTAAGTGATATTGCTGTTCTTGATAGTAAATGGATAAGAGAAGTCAATGTTTCTGTCTGATGTCTGAAATGAATCTAATGAAATCCGCTCTCTGTTCTACATACATTCACTTTAAAATACATACCTCTTATATTAAGTTCGCGAAATTAACCTTAAGTTTTAAAACCGTCTACCTACTTGATTAATATATTTGCTTAACTGCTCGTAAACCTACCGATAACTCTTTTGAGAGCATCAGAGTGGCCAGACTCACAGTAGGTACCTATTCAAGTTGGAACGGGCCGGTTTCATTACTAGGAAAAAATACTATTGATTGAATATTGCATAGGTAGTGTGTCAATCTACTAAATTGTAAGCCATAAGACAATCACACATTTTTTTTATTTATAAAAGGTTAAATCCTACAGACTGCGGCAACGCTTATAGGTTATCTTAAAACACGAAACGCTTGCGCGATGTAGTCGACACCCAGCGCCATCTATTGGCATAAAGTGGAACTAACGTCCCGAAACAAAATGAAGGCGGGGCACTAGTGAGATATAAAGATTATAATATCATAAAGATGTAGAAACTGAAGCATACATGGGTAAAACATGAGATGTCACAAAGAAATCCATAACAATTTTCATAATGTGTTCTAAAAAATTATATAAATACGAGTACCACCTTATTGTACAGTCAAAGAACAAAAATATTCGTCAGTTTTCAAATCGATTCGTTTGATATGCTATGAGCACTTGTTACCTTTCGTAAATTTGTCCGAGTAATACATGTTGCACAGAAAATTATGCTTACCTGTTAGATCACAAAGTTCAGATTTGCTTGTAGCAACATTGCATTGATTCCTTTTGATTTAAAGAAAATTTGAAGAAGGTTGGCAGATCTTTTTACAACGTTATGTTGGTATAATTGGTTCTTGCGAAAATTGACCTTAAGATGACGATCCTTTTTATTCTGTGTACCGTACCTTATGGAAAGCAATAAACTATTGAGTATTGAAATTTTGTTTGTTGTTCCTAAAATAAATGAAGTTTCTATAAATAGTTTAATATAATATCTCAGAAAAGTAATGACTTTTATTTTTTAGTTTTTTGCGTTCCTTTATAACTTACAATTAATTAAAAACGGACTCTTGTGGCCAATCTTGCTGTAACGTAGCCGAAAAAGCAAAAGTGAGTGCAAAGTGATGTACATAATAATAAATGTCGCATTAATTCCCGTTTCAATTCATTATTGTCGACTTTTGAGTACGAACGTGTTAATTACTCAACTTTAAATTTAGTGGTTGATGAAGGCTATAAAGAAATTGAAGCAATAAAAACTATCAAAATATTTTTATACTTGTTACTTATACTTTAATACTATTTATGAAGAGATAAATCCTGTTAACAGCAGCAATGCTTATAATAAGTAATCCGAAAACACGAATCGCTTGCGCGATGTAATCGATCTATATTGGCATATTTATTTATCGCCATCTATTGGCATATAAAGTGGAACTAATGCCCCGAAACAGGCCAATATAGTGTAAACATAAACTTAATAAACATACACCGTTCCCTGCATGCGACTGTCTATAATACCACGGGTGACGACTAAGCTAACAATCTGGTTATAAGCGCGAACTCTCCACACCTATACCCGAAACTGGAATTCAAGACCAAAAAACTACGACAAGCACGTCACTGTCAAATCTTTCAATGGCACTTATGTCATTGTCAAATCAAGTTTTCAGGTTTTGCTAACCTTTTTGTTATATACTTCTTTTCTTAGTATAAGCTGACACAATTCATGATTAGGTTTCCACCACTCCAGTAATTAATTCCTCCAGTTTTGCACATGTTTTAGATTTTAGGCATTAATAAGTGGAATAACTTGTAAGGAAAATGGTCAAGTGATATTTTGACAAAGTGGTTAGTCAACAGACAAAGTCAGTCAAAGTCCCAGTCACTCAATAAAACGGGGGCGTTTAGTGTTTTATCGTTCTATGGATTCTGCCGAGACTACTCTTAACAAAATCGCAGGTTTTAAGACTCGGCTGCACTTCACTGCACGAAACAACAACATGTAAGTTCAAATGTTGTGCCAAATGTTATTAACACCTGAAATGACACTAGTTTAATACCAGCCATTCTACCAAACATTACGAATTTATTAAAGCTTGTATTTATGTAAAAATTATTAAATAAAATTACTTCTTTAAATTATAGATTTAAAATTAAAATTACCAATTTACTTAAGCGTATGTTTTTAGAAAATAGGTATTTACTATTGTAGGATCATTTAATTGCAGTGGCAACATTGTAGTAGCTTTTTTGGTCTTGAATTCTTGTTTCGAGTATAATTGAAATTGCAAAGTTACAAACACGCCGCTGTTTGACCCGAATTCGTTACTTAACGTTACCTACTGTCCCAATTTAGAATCAAACAAGGAACAAAAGTCAAGGGTCTCCTTTATGTTATTTTGAAGCCGTTGAGCGACGTTGTGATCGGACAACTTTTGGTTTGAATATTTATGCACTAGGATGTTTTATGAAACTTACTTGGAGGAGTGCTTCCCATGTTGTGAACCGTGACCCATCACTCTCATCTCTTTGGACACGTTGCCGTTAATCGAAAAGCTGTGCTGTGGTTTCTTGTCCTGTTAAAAAAAATCATTTTATGAATATTTGAATCTAGCTACTATATGGATATAGTATCCATCCATAGATACACCGATTCACTGAGGGACGCCTACTTATCGTGTATTGCAGATCAGGAGCCCAATTCTCGTGCTCGTGATATTGATTTTCATAAGACATATATCACTAAAACACAGTTTTTTTGTATGGTTTTAAGTGATATCCGCCATGTTTTCAAAATATCACAAGCCTGAGAATTGGGCTCCTGGACCCCAATTCTCGTGCTCTTGACCTTTATTATCATACGACATATATCACTAAAAAATCGTTTTTTTATATGGTTTTCAGGTGAATCCGCCATGTTTTGACCGCCAATGACAAGGTTACTTAATAAATAGTATGAGTGTTTGCCGAGAGGTTGTTATCCCGAAATTGTTTAACATAGATCCGGTTTAGTAGCTAAAAATTAAAATCGATTGGTGTCGCTAGTGTGCCCTACCCGTCCCCTTAAAAGGGAGTACTACGCCCTTTACATGGCATGGAGTAACTACATGAGGATTTAATTTTCAGGGGAAATTATAGGCGATGGAAATTACTTAATTTTAGGTAAACCAGCTCTGCCGCCTAACACAAAAAAACTACATGAGAATTTTTAGGATATATTTTTATCTACTGACCACTCTGCTGGTGTCATCGGGCACAATCAGGTACGTTTCGATGTTGTGGTCCTTGAGGTAAGTGTTGCGCTGGCCACCATAGCCCGGCTCAACCTTGTAGTCGTCTCCTAGGCATTGGAGGGTCTCCTTTGTGATGTGCACTCGTCTGGAACAAAATCCGTGATGTAGAAATTGTATTAGGTACTGGTGGATAGTATTTATTGTAAGCGATTGCTCCAAATCTATACAATAAACCTCCAATTGATTTCGGCTAAGGCAGTCAATCTCAACGAACAGCCACTTAAGCAGAATATATTCTAAGACAAGTGCACTCTCTATTCCCTAATCCGATGGGACACCAGTGTGACTACACCGGAGAGGTATCAAGCGCAGGACCAACGGCTTAACGTGCTTTCCGAGGCACGGGGGCACAAGAACGCAAACTTTCAGACTACGGTCTGACACTGAAAATTTCTTAACAAAAAACTCAGGTAAAAATTTTGGCCCGATCCAAAGATCGAACCCGGGACCCCAAGCGCAGCCGTCGCTACCCACTGCTCCAACGAGGCAGGCAAATCTATATTAATCAAAGAAAAACGTGTTAGTTACACAATTTATAACTAAAAACTTGGGGAAGGATATAGGATATATTTATCCCGAAAAAAATGTCAGGTTCCTGTGGCATGACGGGCAACGGCTAGATTTCTAGAAAGAAGACAAAAGTCGTGTCATTCATGTGACTAAACTCTGTTATTTCTTTAATAAAACTTACCCAGCCACTCCTCCGCTCTCCATATAGTTGGCGAGCGTGACGTCATTGGACCAGACATCGAACTGCCACTTGCGCAGGCCGAGCACGACGCAGTGCACGCGGCCGGTGTGGATGCCCACGCGCATGTTCACATTCACAGCCATCACCTCGCGGACAAGCCTGACCAAAAAAAGTATAAAAATAAACTAATAAATATCGGATAAAAGCTCATGACATAAGGACTTGAAAGAAAATTATTGTTCTGTTGGTTCTGATATCCGTAACACAAGTGCTTGAGTTATCTATCCCGGAGCCAGATACCTCTAGGTACTTAGGTAGATACTTTAAAATTAATGTTTGTGGAATGTCCTACACAGTGAACAGTCTTCGGGAGAATTAATCATGCCTTTGAACAATTCTGAAAAACGTATCAAATTTGTCTCGCTATCACCGTAGGTTGGTTACCTAAGTGCTTATTTACGTTGAAAGCACGGACGTGAGGGGCCACGCGTTTGTAACGTTATCACTTGAATGCAAGTTATATCTATATACATTTACATCCCTTCAACCAAGTATTCTACTATCTATTCTAAACAACACTTGTTCTAGGATTTTTGAAATCCTTCCTTCCACTTGACACCACCAAAACAACACCACCGGTGGTGTCGTATGGAATCTCTAGTCCATAAGACACCATCGACTATTAGTGAGGTTACATAAAAAGTTGTTGATATGAAAACTCCAATGAGCAGTTTTCCAGTAGGTATTTTCGGGTGGTTTCTAAAAACAACACCAGATGTTGCTACTCTCACTATCAAATAAAAGTTCCTTTTTTGTCTATGATAGACAGGAAATATTTGATAAACCAACCATCATCATGACATTTACGGTCCTACCATATTTAACTTTATTTTACCCATATGTAAATAGAGATGAAAAGTAAACAAGTAAAATACATATTTTAATTGTTTACGAAAAGTTTCGTTTTGAATCACTCTCTGTCATTTAAAATGTACATAGCACTAAAAATACATATTAACTGCGAAGTATTAAGATATTTATTGAAAAAAACCTAAAACAATTTTCCCAAAAATTAGGGTCCACATGAAATATCATACCACACCTAACATTCACAGGGACTGATTGCGCCATCTAGCGAATCACCGCGTGCAATCAATTTATAAATACCTACTGGAAAACTGCTCATTAAGTTCAAGCAGTTTCATTAATGTCGAAACTTTTTTTCGACATTTACCAAGTCATGTGGCCGACTTTGTATGAAAACTTGTTTTTTTATGCGTATTTCCAAAAGCCATTGAACAAAATGTTGTTCAAAGTAGTTGGTGGAACACGTGGTAAAAGGGATATAAATGTTCACAGATACCACCTTTATACGTCATCCTCCGTATACCAAATCACGATCCGTGCTAAAGTGCATGTCATCCCGTTCCAACACGCAGTGTTAAAATGGGCTAGCACGAGTTTTGCTCCGGGACTATCATTAGTTCGCGATTTGTAATAAGGGGGCATATGTTTGATATTTGATATTCTTTGTCCACTAGTCAACATGTTTGGGCAATCACAGATATGAAGTAGGAATGTTTTTTTATGTGATAGGCGGCAGACGAGGAAACGGATCGCCTGATAGTAAGCGATTGCCGCCGCCCATGAACACCTGCGACACCAGTGGAGTCACAAGCGCGCTGCCCACCTTATATCCTTGTCCTCCAGATTGGGCCTCCGGTAGCCTCACTCACGCAGCGAAACACAGCACAGTGTTGCTTCATGCCGGTTTTCTGTGAGGCCGTGGTATCAATCCGGTTGATCCGGCCCATTCATGCCGAAGCGTGGCTCTCCCACAATCTAAGTGAATCACAGTGAATAACTTACGCAATAGCATCAATCATGTCGAGGCCCATTTCGACGCAGCAACGGGCGTGGTCGTCGCGAGCCTCCGGGAGTCCAGACACGCAGTAGTAGCAGTCGCCGAGGAGCTTGATCCGGAGGCAGTGGTGCTCTGCCGCCAGCCGGTCAAATCTGGATAGACAAAGACAAAAGACTCAGAGAAGACTTATTACATCACCTACTGAAAAAGGGTTGCCTGGTGGTAAGCGAATTCAGCCACTTATAGACACCACCACCACCATCTTATAGACAACCTTTAAAACCTCTTTCCTGCGGATTGGGCCTCCTTACTCTCACTCACGCAGCGAGACACAGCAGATTGCTGCTTTATGCCGGTTTTCCGTGAGGCCGTGATATCACTCCGGTCAAGCCACCCCATACAAGTCAAGATATTTTTGAGGATAAAAGATCTGTTCCAACATTTGATGAATCGATTTGAGTAGTCAACTAATGATTTGTAAAATTATAAGGGTAGTTTGTTAATTTCCGAGCAGCTCTTAAATTAATTTTCTTCTTTTGACGACTCTTCCTGCTTTCTTCTGATCTGAAGGTTGGCCGTCAGATTCTGAAAATCCATTCTATTAATTGCGAGACGAAAAGCTGCCGCTCAATCTGATACGATCCAAGTCCACTCCATTTAGTAATTCATATTCAAGACTTTTTCCTTCATCCACGCGTCGCCTATCCTTAATTTTACCGATCATGATTAGTAGAATTACATACCTATATATGAAATTAAATAAATAAAATTTGTCGATTATTCTAATCAGCTCAAAATTCACAAAGCGTCTAGTGATAGAATTCTATAATCCTTCCACTTGATAACGCTAGGTTGGAAGTCAATTTGATTTAAAAAAAAATACGATGTTAGTAGAAACTTTAGCAAACATATTTATTTTTCAACTTTAATAATACTAAACTAACTGAAATCTTCTCACTATGGGTCGCTGTGCCACCTAGTTAGTTAGTTAAAATCTCCTCGCCCCAACTTCGTTAGCAATCTCGACACAAAAAATAAAAATAAGCTATTTCAGTCTTCAATTCGTCGCTGACTCGAAGTTCTAACAAAATATTCATAGAATTGTCGTTAAACTGCAAAGTTGCCGGTTTTGCTTTCTGTTAGATATATTTTGATAATTATTCTTTTATTTTTATTCTGATTATAAGTTTATCTGGCTTTCTTCAAACAATTCTAACCTTGTTGTCATGCGCGTGTTATATTATTTTTAACTAAAGAATGCCATTTAAGCTCTTTAGGGCTGTTTTTTCAATGGCCCGTTAAAAGTTAACAAATCGATAAAATGAAATACCATTAAAGGTAATAGTCACATTCATGCAAGTAAGTAACAATAAGACTACTATCATTTAATTTTGCCGGGTAATACTTTATCCATCTGTTAAATTTTATCAGACGATGGAAAAAATCAGCCCTAAATGTATTAAAAGTATCTACACGAGTTATTTTCATGGATTTAGTATTTCCGACATCCATCGACCAATCTATGACTACTTCAATACTGTATTAGAATACTTTACGATACTGAAATCATATAATAATGTATTATAGTCACAATATTAATTTAGTAATGTAAATAATGACATATAATTATTTATTAGTTACATTTTGATGTAATTGGAAATGGTGAGAATAGGTGTTATGAAAATATTATAAGATTGTTGTATTGACAACTGAAAAGGGCAATCACGTGGTAGATGAATAGTTTTGCTTCGGTTCAATAAAACCGGGAATGTAATGGTTGGAAGCCACTTTTTTAATGGCATCTACTGCCATAGAACGGTACTATAAGACAAGATAAAGCTAGAGAGTAGACGCGTTTGGTTCAATACCGATTCAAGAAAGATTAATGTAATTTTATGTGTGGCTGGCTGTATAACTGAACCGAGCCAGCTCGGATTCTCATGGGTATTTTTTTTTTTCATGCTAGAAGCGGACAACCGAGCAAGCAAGTCACCTGAAGGAAAGTAATCCACGCCGCTCATGAACATTGGGCGGCGCGCCGTTGATTACTAATGCATTGTCGGCCTACTTAAAAAAGAGTACGCTCTTCTCTTGAAGGTTCCTAAGTCGTAGCTGTCGGGAAATACTCCTGCTGCCAAACCGTTCCACAGAACTGAGACCGTACGTGGTAGAAAGTTCCGCAAAAAACGCACAGCATTAGCCATCTATCGCGATGATGGAAATGGAAATAAAATCTAGAATATCAAAACTTCATTCGAATTTAAATATAACCAGCCATAACTACTAGGTATCCAACAGACAACAGAACACTACCTATCAAGCGTGTAATCAGATGGCGTTAAGAAGAAATAATAGTGGTCACGAGCGTGGTTTCAGATTTCCTTTCCTTATCCTTTTGTATGTTATATCCGCCAACCGATTACGGCTACGGCGGCCAATATCAAAGATCAGCCACGTACTCAGGATATATTATAGTGCTCAAGTGTGTGCGCAAACACAAGTGCACTCTCTATTCCCTTACACTCGTATTCCGATGGGACACCAGCGTGACACGACCGGAGAGGGATTGGGCGCAGGACCAACGGCTTAACGTGCTTTCTGAGGCACGGGGGTACAAGACCGCCAACTTCCAGACTCCGGGCTGACACTAAGTATTTCTTACCAAAAACATAGGTACAGATTTTTGGCCCGACCCGGGGATCGAACCCGGGACCTCTTGCGCAGCCGTTGCTTTAAAGTGCGACCCACTAACCACTGCGCCACCGAGGCAGCCTCATCACATACATGTTCTATGTAATAGGTGGCAGACGAGCAATTAAAATACCTGATGGAAATCTATTACCGCCGCCCGTGTACACCCAATGCAAACAATCACAAGTCCGCTGCCAATCTAAATACTCAGTTACCTTTTATTGGGCCTCGGCTACCCTCACTCGAAACACAGCGCAAGCAATGCCTGACGCTGGTTTTCTGTGAGGTGCCTCACAGATGGAGGAAATGTGATACAAAGGCTTCACCAAAGCACAGTAGATAAATGTGCCCAAAGCTTGGCTCTCCTATGGTAAAAAATAAACCTTTTTATCTAGTTATGTCCTCTTCCCCTATGGCTTGAAAAAGGAATCCAAAGCTAAGGTGAATGTCCCACTATATTATAGAGTCCTTAGTTGTTGAAGTTTCAGTTAAAATTTACAAATTATCAACTTGATGAACAAGGTTATTCCGTTAGTCGTAACCAGAGCTGACCTTTAGCTGGAAAGTTGAGTTGTGAAAAGTTTCGAGTTTGAGAACATTAAATCAAAGCATTTGTGTTAAAGGTGGAGGACAGCAAAAATTACAAATAAGGTTATATTTGAAAATAATAGCTGTCTGTTTCAAGTTTTCACCTGCACGTTTCGGATAAGTCTTTGAAACGCGTAACCATGATTCAGTTGGACTGGTTCTTAACCCCTTTAAAGGTTTCGAAGGTCAAGCGGCAGTGGCTTCATTGTAATCACCAGACACACCAAATCCTGGATCAAAGTCCAAGCAATTACTTTGGAAGGAACCGGAAATAAAATGCTTCGGTGATAGTGACGATTATGTCAAAATTTTCTATACATTATCTGAGAAGAGTCATGTTACGTTCGGTGCTCAAAATCATAAACTTGGGTTTATCATTAGAAAAAAAATCCTCCAACCAATTACAGCTACAGCGGCCAATCTCATCTATCAGCCACGTACGTAGGATATATTATAGTGCTCAAGTGTGTGCGCAAACACAAGTGCACTCTCTATTCCCTTACCCTCATATTCCGATGGGATACTACTGTGACGTGCCGTGTGGTGTGGCTGCCACTAAGAAATTCTTATCGAAAAGTTAGGTACAAATTTTGGCCCGACCCGGGGATCGAACACGAGACCACTTGCTCAGCCGTCGCTTTAAAGTCGCACTTTAAATTTGGGTTATTCATCAGGCCTGATCAGACGACCCGTTTAGCGTAGTGGTTTGAGCGCTGGTCGATTCCCACACCAACAAAAGTGTATGTTGATGAAACAGACATTTGTGCTGGGTCTGGGTGTTTGTGTTACTTTCGTTATTCTGGTTGCCATAGTACAAGGGAAAACCTTAGTGTCGGACCAGGACAATGTATGTGATGTGGCCTCAATTTTATTACTTTTATAATAATTCTCACAACATATCATACATTGACCTGATTCCGTACTAAGTAGCGTAAGCACTTGTGTTACAGATATCAGACAACAGAGGAACACAAATATATACTTAAATACATATATTCTTAAATACATATATTACACCCAGACACTGAACAAACACAAGTGTTTATCGCACGAATGTTTGTCCAGGGTGGGGATCGAACCCACGAACTTTGGCGTAAGTGTTGTAATTAAATAAACGATGAAGACTTTGAATATCCACGAGATTTATTTTAGAAGAATTATAAATTTTACATAGATGACAAAACCGGTGACAGGTCATAGAGAGAGCTGTTTCCTATAGCTACTAGCAACGTTTGCGTTCACTTCATCACCCTCTCCTGCACGCAAACCCATCGCAGTAGTGAGGAGGCGAAACTTCGGACGTGGTAGCCCTTTGGTCAGCGCATCAGCAACCATGCATTCAGTGCTCATATACTTCACGCATATTTTATTGGATGCAACCTTCTCCTTCACAAAATGATATCGGACGTCGATATGTTTGCTCCGGGCATGATAGGCTCCAGAACCTGAAATACTAATAGCGCTTTAATTATCGCAATACAGGGTAATTGGGATATCCACCAAAGAATACCAAAATTCTTCCTCAAGCTGCTTTAACCAGAGTGCTTCTTGAACAGCAGAGGCCAACGATATATATTCGGCCTCAGTACTTGATAGGGCCACTGTGGCTTGTTTTCTTGAATTCCAGCTTATACAAGCACCCTGAAAAAGAAACAGGTATCCGGTGCAAGATCTTCGATCTGATATGTCAGTTGCCCAGTCAGCGTCGCAGTAACCAAAAATGTTTTCATCATTCCTCTTGAAGGTGAGTTTATAGTTGATGGTTCCTTTTAAGTAACGAAAGATTCTCTTAACAGCGGTCCAGTGCTGCGCTGTAGGATTATTGTTGAATCTGCTAACTGAGTTGACGGCAAAAGTGATATCAGGGCGTGTTCCCTGTGATAGATATAACAAACAACCCACATCCTCTTGATAGGGAATATTTCTTAATACTTCGTACTACTGGGCCCATAACCTGTTGTAATTAAATAAACGATGAACACTTTGAATATCCACGAGATTTATTTTAGAAGAATTATAAATTTTACATAGATGACAAAACCGGTGACAGGTCATAGAGAGAGCTGTTTCCTATAGCTACTAGCGACGTTTGCGTTCACTTCATCAGTAAGAGGCAGGGTCACTACCAATTGCGCCATCCGGTCAGTCAATTTATGATGACAGTACTAAAACAAAAAATCGGTATTACCGGATATGACGCATGCTATAATGTATAAAGTTACTGGACTAAATATGATTAAAGACGCTAAATATCTTGTAGTTTATAATAAGTCTTTACTTATGAACTTGCCGCTTAGTAAGGTGTTTTTCTTAGAAGTTGAATTTTCAATACTACCTTTTTTTAATTTGTTAAAGTAACTATTAACGGTTACTACTCCATAATTAACTGTACTTTAATGGACAATGTTTAAGAACGTTTAAGATAGTTATTCAGAAAAAAAAGTATTGTTTTTAAGTTTTTATTGTTAAGTACGTCAATTCTGCCAATTAAAAAACCGATTACAGACACTTTTTTTCCAAGTCTTGTATTTGCATCAAAAATACAATAATATCTGATCTCTATTTTATTGAAACCTTCTTAAATCAGATCGTCTTAAATCAGAGTAAAATTAAAGTGTCTTTTTGGGTTTTTTTTTCAGGCAGGGTCACTACCAATTGCGCCATCCGGTCAGTCGAATATAAAAGAGATATACATCTTATTGTGCCTAGAAAAAAAAGGGCAGTTATAGAAAACCTTAGGTAAACCAAAGGTTATAGAAAACCTATTATAAATATCACAACTTCCACGGTTCAATTGATCCTTGGAGAAACGGTCATATCTGGTCCCGTCTCAGAAACCTACTGTGGCATACAGGGTGTTTCTGTGAACATTTACATTCCTTTAACCACGTGTTCTACCAACCATTCTGAACAACATTTGTACTGGGACTTTCGAAATTGGTCGAAAATTCTTTCGACTCCCCACACAAAATGACCAAGTCACGTGACTGACTTTGTATGAAAATTTTAATTTTTTAATGCGAATTTCCAAAAGTCATAGAACAAATGTTGTTCAGAATGGTTGGTAGAACACGTGATTGGAGGGATGTAAATGTTCACAGATACACCCTGTATACCTACTATTCAACACCTGCTCAAGAAAGCAACATCTTTATCAAGGTACTTTATTGGGGAAGCTTTAGTTCGGTTTGCTTCCGGTCCGGAGGTAACACGCCTGAGGGGCTCAGATGCGTGAGAAGAGGATAAAGATCACTATCTTCAATACCCACAGGGGCGCATTTACCTATAGTGCAAGGGGCGCGGTGCACCCGGGCGAGGAGAGCCCCTCGCTACACATAGAGCCTCTACTGTAACGCTCCGCAAGGAGCGGACGCGAGTACTGATCATTCTCCTCATCTTAGCGTGTGATTTCCAGTTGCGTCCAAAGCTGTCGCTTCGAAGCCCAGAGTACGCTTGGACTATGAAACAGGATTCAGGATGTCTGTTAAGGTGACGGGTAGGGCACACTAGCGACCCCAATCGATTTTAATTTTTAGCTACTAAACCGGATCTATTTTAAACGATTTCGGGGTTACAACCTCTCGGCAAACACTTATACTATTTTTAAATAACCATGCAAAAAAGTTGGGTCCAACGCGTAGGTACGCGAAAAATTGATTCACGCTAAAAACGGCCATTTTTGGCGTGATCAATTTTTCGCATACAAAAACGGACCCGATATTTGTGCATGGTTATTTAATAAATAGTATGAGTGTTTGCCTAGAGGTTGTTACCCCCGAAATTGTTCAAAATTAAAAATTATCCAGTTTAGTAATTAAATATTAAAATCGATTGGCGTCGCTAGTGTGCCCTACTACCCGTCACCTTAATAACAATGAAACGACTGCCCATAGGTACATTTTGTAAGGTTTTTTTTTTATTACATAGGTGGCAGACGAGCAGACGGATCAAATGATGGTAAGCGATGGCCGCCGCCCATGGACACCCGCAAACTCCCTTTCTTCCCCGGATTAGGCCTATTAGTATTTCATTTTGTTCGCGCATTTTGTAAGCAGAGGGCGCCAGGTTAGCGGTGTGATCGGGGCTACTCCCCCGGCCGTGCCATATGCTGAGTGGGCGCTATTTTGGTCCAATTACTTTCGTTTTTAAATTCAGTGTATTCGTTTTTGAATTCAGTGTATTTATATGTAATGTCGGACCGAATAAAGATTTTTCATTTCATTTTTCATTTCATTTTTCATTTCATTTTTCATTTCATTTTTCATTTCATTTTTCATTTCATTTTTCATTTCAGTTTTCATTTCATTTTTCATTTCACTTTTCATTTCATTTTTCATTTCATTTTTATTTTCATTTTTCATTTCATTTTTCATTTCATTTCATATAATTGCTAGAGCTGTCCCTGAATACACAAATTAATAAACTCTGTATAGATAGCAGATGTGTGGTGGTCTGAGCAGGGAGCTTCCCTTCTATGAGATAATTAAAGCGCCCATGCCACTGCGCGTCTGCTGACCATTCTACATGTAATAGACATTTACCATCTTTTGCCTTAATAATTGTCTCTCTCTTTTCGATTGATTTACAGAGTATCGTGACTCCGTCCCCTCATTACAGAGTATCGTGACTCCGTCCGACTCAACCAACTGTCTCCATCGATTCTGTTGCTCGGTGTAGGGTAGTGCTTAACAAGATCTCGAATTGTGTCTGGTCTGACCATCGCTGGCGAATACTCTTGGACTTTCCATTTTCCCTTTTTTATGTAATGGGTGGCCGCCCAAGAACACCTGCAACACCAGTTGAGTCAAAAGTGCGCTGCAAACCTTTAAACTCCCCTTTCTTCCGGATTGGGCCTCCGGTACTCTTACTCACGCAGCGAAACTAAGCACAGTGCTGCTTCACGTCGGTTTTCTCTCCGCGGCCGTGGTATCACTTCGGTCGAGCCGGCCCATTCACGCCGAAGCGTAGCTCTCCCACTGTCAAAATCAGGCCCCTTTTCTCCGTGCAATTTGTTCAAAATATTGATTGATACGTCGCAAACAGGTGGCGGACAAGCGCTAAGTATGTTGTATTTTAAATTTTTTGAGAATCGAAATGTGTGTGCGGCGGGCAGACCATGGTATTCTTAAAATACGGTGCCAGCTCCCCATTTCAAAAGCGTCGATTTTCTACAAGTCATGTGCTTCGATTGTCCACTTTGCTACACCATAGAGGGCAAAGGGGACGACAAGTGTGCGAGCGAGAAGTAAATAGATGCGCCGCCATTTCTGATCCCATTCTTTATCCGCACAGGTTGTATGTAATATGTCTAATATTTATCTAGTTACCCTTCTAGTTAATATTGTCGGGTAGTGCAAAAACATTTTTTGCTTTAGGTAGGTACGAGTAATATCTAGGCAGAAAACCGAAAGAAAATATTTTACATAAGAGAAAACATCTTAGTAGTTACTAAGATGCCTATTTTTTATGTAATAGGTGGCAGATGAGCAGACGGATCGCCTGTTGATGGATCGATTGCCGCCGCCCATGGACACTCGCAACACCAGTGGAGTCACAAGTGCGCCAACTTTTAAACCTCCCATTTTCCCCGGATTGGGCCTCCGGTACCCTCACTCACGCATCTAGAAACAGCCGGTTTTCTGTGAGGCCGTGGTATCATTCCGGTTGAGCCGGGCCATTCATGCCGAAGTGTGGCTCTCCCACGGTCAATATATATCCTATATTTACCTAAACCCAAAAGCCCCTCTTACCCTATAGCTAAAAGTTATCTGAAAGAAATCTCTGCTAACGCAAAAACCACTTTATTGTACCTACTGTGTGGCTTTTGCATTGCTTACTTCAATTTTGTAAAAACAATCAGTAAAATGTGATAGCTAGAAATTATTCTTATCGGTGTCCTGGATTGCGTACTCAAAGATCCTGGCATGCCCTTAGCCAACATTGGATTTTATAAATAAACCTAATCTGCACCAAATCCATATTATGCAATAGGTTCGCCTCTTTTACATGTTATGTTAAAGGTAGCTTTTGTGCCTATATTTTAAGGATCCGGTTCTGAACAGGCATATTTATCATTTTTGTGGGTATGATAAAGTGGCGTTGGCACGATCGGGCCATCCATCACAACACCTTTACGATACCGGACGGGCCCGGCTTATTGATCTGTCCGGGTTCCGCTTAGTGACGATGCCGAGTTCAATTCTGCCACTCGAGTCACTCTTTAGTAGCGATCGAATAATCGGGCGCTTAGTTACCTAAACTTTAATAAACAAATATTTGACAACATCACATACATTGATCTAACTCCGAGATAAGTAGCTCAAGCACCTGTATTACGGATATCAGAATCAACAGTGGGATTACAAATATATACATATAATATTTTTGTAAATACATACTTATAATACATAGGAAACACCAAACCAATACAAACAAACAATATTCATGCAAACAAATGTTTGTACTGTGCGGGGATCGAACCCGCAACCCTTGGACCAAAGGCAGCGTTCACTACCACTGTTCCAAACGGGTCGTCATGGATATGACTCTTTCAATCCCGCATGCGAATTACATAGAAACTGTAAGATTGATATTGTAAATATAATAATTAAATAAAATTGATGTAAAAAGACAAGTTCGTCTTAATATTTAGTGCCAAGTTTAGATAAATAAGCGCCCGATTATCCGATCACTACTCATAGTCTTCAAACGATTTAGACAGGGATCTTTAAAACCTCAGAAGTATTATTTGAATTACTGGGGAGCGTTCGTGCCGAGTGGTCACTGCGATCATAGATCGATGCGATTATAGATCGTCCCTCACTCCCGGTTAGACTGAACTGTATTGGGAGCGATAGCCTGTAAAGTAACGACGTTACAGTTGCTTTATTTTAATACTCATTCGGAAATGCTCAGAGACCTACATTTAAATTAAAAAAAACTCGTATACCACCTACCAATAATGAATTTTAATGTCACTCGAAGTTTTTAGTCTCAAATTGACTCTCAATCAAATGTAAGTAATAAATTATTCCAAGAAGTACAAATCGAGATCTATAGTTTATTCGAATCACTTAAGTCAACCATTTTTGATTCCAACAAGCTTTTTTATGTGATAGTTGGAAGACAAGTACACAAATAGCCTAATGGTAAGGGATTGCTGCCGCCCATAAACATCAGCAACACCAGTGGAGTCACTAATATAAACTCCCCTTCCCCCCGTATTGGGCCTTCGGTGCAGTCCCTGTTTCACGACGGTTTTTTATTACGCCGTGCCTACTCCAGTCGTGACGCCCCATCCGTGCCGAAGCGTGCTTCTCTCACGGTGGGAGGGACCGGAGTGATATCACGGCCTCACAGAAAACCGGCGTGAAACAGCACTGTGCTGTTTTACGCTGCGTACCGGTGGCCCAATCCGGCGGAATGTGGGGGTTTAAAGTTGGCAGCGCATTTGTGACTCCACTAATGTTGCGGGTCTGTCTGCTCAACCGCCATCTAACACAAAAAAAACAGTAAAAAAATTTCGCAAGTGAAACAAGTAAAGTTGACGTCACATCACTAGCACCACTGCCTTCGTTCTAATCAACCGGTGAACGGGAAAAAATACAAGCGAAGTCCCTAATGAGGGCGAACGTCTACTCTTTAACGGAAATAAAGGACTGCCCGTAAAGTGACGTGTAAATCCGATCCGTTTGGTACGTGGGAATCTCATTACAAGAACGGCTCTTCGATCGTAAATTTTTCACTGCACTTATTGCTCTTTTTACGATGCGAGGGTCACAGGTTAGCTGCAGGTGAAATGGACGATTGTTCTATAGAGATTTGTGACTCTTAATAGTCTCTTAAGAAAACGTAATGCGGATTTATTACGTTCATTATTGCAGCCGATGCTTTTTAAAAGTCGACGCAAGTTGCGGCTCTTAATGTTTAACGAACTAAAATTAAAATGGTTCTATTAGCAAAGCACAAATAAACAGATTTTTTTTGCTGGATTCTATAGGACTTGTCCCCCTGAGTATTTGTTATTATGGTATCAAAGCTGTAGGCTCATTTATCCTTGATTTTCATCATCAGCAACCCACACTCGTCCACAGCTGGACATAGGTCTCCCCTAATGCACGACACTGCTCCCGATTTTCGGCCACTCTCATCCAGCCCACACCAGCCAGCCTTCGAATGTCATCATCCCATCTTGTCGCAGGGCGTCCTACACTACGCTTACCGAGTCGCGGTCTCCACTCAAGGACTTTACGGCTCCAACGGCTATCAGTTCTGCGGCTAATATGACCAGCCCACTGCCACTTCAGTTTGCTAATTCGGTGGGCTATGTCGGTGACTCTGGTTCTCTGTCGGATTACATCATTTCTGATGCGGTCCTTCAGAGATACTCCGAGCATAGCCCTTTCCATAGCTCTTTGAGCGACTTTATTTCAAATCAACATTTTCATAAATTTTCAGTGAATGAACAGTTTTCCAGTAGGTATTTATAAATTTCCGAGTGATTCGCTAGATGGCGCAATCAGTCCCTGTAAATGTTAGGTGTTGTTTTATATGGCCCCTAATTTATGGGAAAATTGTTTTCCTATAAACTTGGGGGGTTAATTACATTTAATATCTTAATAGTACGTAGCTACCATGTATCTTTTTAGTGCCATGTACATTTTAATTTACAGAGTGTGATGCAAAACTAGAGTGTGGTGTGTGCCGTGTGGTCCCCGGCAGAGTAGAATAGGCCACCCTCACTCTTACCGAGGTGTCGTAAAAGGCGACTAAGGTAAAGCTGCTGGCATGATCATCAGCACCTAGAGAATTGCATTTATATCAAAACCCTCGCCAACCCGTCTACCAAGTGTGGTGAGTATGGCAATTACCCCTCATGTGATTGAGGGAGGCCCGTGCCCCAGCAGTGGGGACTTAAATGGGCTGATGATGATGCAAAACTAAACTTTATACATATTTAACTTGTTTACTTTTTTCACTATTTTCTTTTGGGTAAATAAAATAAAACTTAAAGGACTTAAAAATAAAATTAAATATGGCAGGACTGTAAATGTCATGATGATGGTTGGTGAGGAATGAGGAAAGCGTGGTGGTTAAGCCTAATCCCATCATAGTAGCTATAACTTAATTTCTATGACGGAGGCCATTGCCTTGCAGTGGGACAGTTATATAGGCTGATACTTTATTTTACTTTTAATCGTCACACTTGAAAATGGACTCACTGGTTGGCGAGTTAGCTCTATTAGCGGTGTCACCACTGCCCGTCGCATTTTACAGCTTTCATAACGTTAGGAGGAATGTGTTTTTTAAGAGCCAATAGAATCGCTTCCCTGTTGTCTAGGCAAGCCACCACCCGCCGGGTCCCGGCAGAGGTGATAGACGGCAAAAAGGTGTGAATTGACGTCGTAAAGAATGATATGCGTGCTAATGAACCCACAAGACCGTGCGAAGTGGAACAGTTTAAATAGGAAAACGGACCCCGTGTTCCAAAACGACAGCTTTGGACGCAACTGGGTTAAAAGATGATGAGAATCATCACTGAAATCTTATCTCCCAAAACAAACTTAATAAAGAAGAATAAAAAAACCGAATTCAAAAACCACGAAATAAAATGTGTAAAATAATATTTTTAACAATTTAAACATTTCAAAATACATTTTATAACAGTACACTCGAGAAAAGGTGTTACTGAAGATTGAAAGAGTTATCCTGTAACTCCTTGCCGTTGAGGAGTTGACCTTTCATCATCAGCAGAGCCACAAAATTAATACAATCAGGCGTATTACTGGTGCAATTTTGATAAAAGATACAAAAACAATACGTGTGCCTTTAAAATTTGAGGGTTCCCCTCAATTTTTCCAGGATTCCGTCATCAAATCCTGATATCCTCATCATGGTACCATTCCGGTACTATTTACTTTCCAACTAAAAAATAATCATCTTAATCGGTTTATAAATGAAAAAGTAATCGGCAAAAAAACATTTAAAAAAATATACATGTGGATTTAGAAAAATCATCATCATCATCATCAGCCCATTTAAGTCCCCACTGTTGGGGCACGAGCCTCCCTCAATCACATGAGGGGTAATTGCCATACTCACCACGCTTGGCAGACGGGTTGGCGAGGGTTTTGATATAAATGCAGAGTTTTCCTTCTCTGGGTGCTGATGATCATGCCAGCAGCTTTACCTTAATCGCCTTTTACCGTCGTTTTTAATCGCGTTTTACCGAAGCCGTGTGGTCCCCGGCAGAGAAGAATAGGCCACCCTCACTCACTCTTTAGAAAAATACTAGAATAGTATTTTATATGAACACACCAATTGTTGGAATAGTTTCAGCTAATTTAAACTATGCCACTGAGCTGTGTTTACCTGTCCCGTAGGTTATTCAATGGACTCATCTGGCACTGGATTTCGACGGCCATTCAGTAGACTTGGTGGCGGCACGTGACCTGTGTTCCTAGAGAGGTGGCTATAGAGTAAACTGTGTTAGTTGTGATAAGACAACTTGATTGTTTTGCTGCACAAAAGACAGACATTTTATGGTTTATTTTTAACGTTTGGCATTAAAATAGAAATTAAATTTTAAGGGACCTTTTACGGTCAAGTGGGACCACCACCTACAAATTTTTATTGATTGTAATAAAATTAAGACAATAAATAGAAAAATGTCAACATCGTTTACCATCAGGTGAACCGTCTGCTCCTTTGCCACCTACCATATAAAAAAACAGCTGCGCCCAGATAATTAGGTCCGTACTGATGATAATTTGTCCTACTATTGTAATTTAAGACGTTTTTGGTGTTGAGTGAACGGATAGCTGTTTCATAAAGTGAAAAAAATGCAATGCAAACACCATAACCTTTTAATTTTCTTTGAAGCTGTTTGTGGTAAAAGTAGCTTTTAAGTAAATTAAAGATTTAAAGCCTGTTAAAATATTTACTTTTGATTTTATCATTTGAAGATTATGACATGAGTGTAGATAAAACACTTTACGTTTCTCAAAAGTTTGCCTATGCATGCTTTCTAGTATTTTTACCGACTTCACAAAAAAAGGAGATTCTATATTCGTCTGTTTTTCTTTTTATTATTATTTATGTATGTTCACCGATTTCTCCGCCAATGATTGCCCATCATGCACAATTTTTTTTTATTTGAAAGAACATACTCTCTAGTTGGCTCATTTTACAATGTCATGATCTGATGATGGGATCCCAAAGAAATCGAGGGCAAACCTCAAATTTCATAGATACTTGTAATATTTTTGTAATTTTTTTCAAAGCTACACTATTTGATTGGGATTGTATACTTATTTGTACATATGACTGTACCATAGTGAGACGGGAACAAAGTGAAGTAAAATTGAATTTTTTTTAAAAACCATTATGTGTATTTGATTGTCCTGTTACTTACGTATAATCTATAGGTACTGTTTATAAAGAGGTAAATCCAACACACAACACGTGTAAAGGTAATCCGAAAACACGAAACGCTTACGCGATTTAATTGACTCCTACCGCCATCTATTGGTATAAAATGGAAGGGACGGGCCACTAGTATAAAATAAACCACAGTAAGACAATGAAATCGACACAGAATGCCGGTTGTCTAACAACGCGTGCTAAACAAGCTACACACAAATACGTACGCGTACTGCGATTTCGGCGTCGTTCGGCGTGAAATAGAGGCTTATGCCGCATTCAGAGACGTCAAATTATCTTTAATGGTTACTTAAGAAAAAAATATTGGCACTTATTTTAATAGGCATAAAGACCATCTATAATTATGTTAATGAACATTTAGCGAATACGGCAGTTATGTGGATCTGACTCTCTTTGTAATATTTAGTAAAAAAAGTAAAGTATCAGCCTATAATACTGTCCCACTGCAGGGTGAAGGCCTCCATCATGGAAATCAAGTGATCGCTACTATGATGGGATTAGGCTTAATCACCACGCTTGCCTTTGTTCGAAAGATTCGAAACATACTTTTTGATCGACCCTGGAATCGAACCCAGGGCCCCGAAATTACGGCCCGATACTTAAGGTGACGGATAGGGCACACTAGTGACGCCAATCGATTTTAATTTTTAGCTACTAAACCGGATCTATTTTAAACAATTTCGGGATTACAACCTCTCGGCAAACACTTATACTATTTATTGTTTAACCATGCATAAATGTTGGGTCCAACGCGTACGCGAAAGATTGATTCACGCCAAAAGCGGCCACTTAAAGCGCTAAACCAACAGGGCGTCAATTTCGATTTCTGCCGAAATATTTAGTGCCACTGGATAATAATACTAACCTAGCGAAAAGCTCGTTGAGAAGCCGCACCAGCTCCTCAGCGGTGCATTGGTCCGATAGTGATGTGAAGCCGCAGATGTCAGCAAAGAGGATGCTGTGGACAAAACCTTTATTTAATAAATCATAAAAATTAAGTCCTCGCCGCGCCTTAGGGGGATCAAATTTTGTAGAACCTCCGCACACTCCCCGAAATGAATCCGGTAGAAGACCGAGAGGCATGCCACACGTCGAATGTGGTCCAGGCCCTGCAGGCCAGCTTGGGAGAGGGTGTCATCACCGATGAGCCTATGCGCACGTCGCTCTTTTGAGTCCAGCGTGTCTAACTGATACCGGGCAGAACCGACTCAGAGGTGACAGCAGTACTCCAAGCAGGAGCGAACCTGAGCTCGATATAAACTTAAGAGCTGCTTGGGCTTAAAGTACCGCTTGACCTTCTAAAGGATGCCTATCTTTTTAGCTGCACTTTTGGCTATGGACTCAATGTAACGACCGAAATTAAGACTATTATTAAATAGCTCCCGTGTTAATGGATGTGATGTTTTATTAATATATCACACTTTTGACCATCGATTTATCTACTCACTTCTGAGTCCATCCATTACCTATAAATATTAGATTTCTGAATTCACCAAATGGCCATGTTAGTTAAAAGCATAAACCAGGTACGATGTGTATATTTAAAGCGATAACGTGTTAAATCCTCTAGTGAATGTTTGGGTTTATACATTTTAGAATATTTATTTTATTAGAAGGTAAGTACTCCAGTGTTTTGTGCCTTCCATTAAAATAAATATTTCAGGTCCTTAATTCTAAAACAGAGAGTATTTTTGTATCTTGATTATTAAATGTGAGAGCGTTACTTTATAATTAAAGCTACGTAAAAAACATTAGGTACCATTTTCCTTCTTGTTCGCAATATTCGTTAGTATCACAATCTTATGAATTTTACAATCTGACGTTAGAAATAAATAAACATATTACAACACCTGTGTTACGGATATCAGAACCAACATCAGAATTACAAATATTTACATTTAATACTTTTCTTTTTTGTAAATACATACTCATAATACATAGGAAATACCCAGACCAACACAAAATGACATGTTCATGCACACAAATACTGTGCGGGGATCGAACCCGTAACTGTTGCATCGGAACCGTTCACTACCACTGATTCAAACGGGTCGTCAAAGAAAGAAAGACTATAGAGAAGTAAATCTTTCTGATTTTTTTCTCCTATGTACTTTAAGATCCTTTATAGTACATAGTCGTAAAAATCTTGACTTCATTTAATTTTCACAAATGGTGGCGGTAGTGAACTGCAAAAACTAAAGTTTGGTAAATCGAATGTTGTTCAATGGGAAACATTCAATTCAATTCAATTCATGTATTTATCTTCTACAATATAATCTTTGTTACAATTCCAATATTACAGTTAATAGATTTATACTTTAACTATATTGTGAGAGACTGGCGTCTGTACTAGGATATCCTGTATTACATATTACCAGGCTCTCACCACCTCTAAGTTTAAATAGCATTGCAGAGCAGAGTAAATCAGTTATAAGGTTTGTACATAATTTTTGAAATGTTAAGTAGATAACTATGTATAATAAAATTAAATGCAAGTATTAAGACAAGATAAAAATGTGTATTTATTTATGTGCTGCCATTACAATAATCTAATCAATTATTCTAAATTCTATATTGAATGATCACCTTGTCAAATCCAACATTGTATGCAAAGGAGATAAGTTGTCCGCCTTTCAATCGAAAATCGTAAAGGTCATTTAAGAGGCTAAGGACAGCGTAGGACCCAGGATGCTGCCCTGGAGGACTCTGAAAGATATTAGATGGCCCTCACTGTAAATACCATCAATCGCAACCAAAAGTCGCTTTCCAAAATTTTACATTTGTATAGATATATCCATTCACTGTAATAAATGCGTTCTTTGCTCTTTCCTTAATCTAAAATTTTACAGGATACGCATTCACGACCGTCCTGTGTAAATGTTTGTATTCGCAAATATCCCCTATCTGCGTAAGAACGTAAACAAATGGATACCTCATTTCAATCATGTGTACTCGTCTACGGCCCCAAACATGTATGCAGGGATAATTAGTCCTTGAAACAAAATGCTTTTTGAAGTTAAATAAACGATCATTCAACATATCAGCCAAGACACATACATAAGATGGCAAAACTTAGATATTTTTATTCTTTAAATTTCTTGACAATTTATTTAAAAAATGGCGGCGCTACATAAACAAACAAGAATCTTAATAAAAAAACTACTAATTCACACTGAGAAATTCCAAAAGAAAATAAAAAACAAATATGTTTTGAGATGAAATGAGCATATTTGTATGAAAATCAGGACTTTTTGCTCGCGAGTCTGCAAAAATATAGTAAAATTAATAAAAATATAGTGTAATCTGTAATTTGTTTCATTATTAATTTAAGTGACACTTAAAATAGATGCCTTAACCATAAAATAGGCAATATTCTACCAACGCTAGCCAAATCACTCCACCATTTATTCGACGACCGCGAAATGGCAGCCATTACTTTTTTATCTGGGGTGGATCAGGTTTGCAATAACGGAAAATATTACTCCTAATATACCTTTATAGTGTTGTTTCCTTCGCAAATATAAAGGTGTTAAAATTATTGCAGGTAGTCGCACACCGTTCACCTCTAAAGATATGTCAAGACAAGAAGGCTAGATGTAAGAAAAGAGTTTGAGGTCTCATTACTACCATCAATACGAAGACAAGATTTAGAAACATATGTTTTTATTGAATCGAGTCAATCCAGAATATATAGGGACATAGCTTCCCTCAGCATTCTATACCGTATCTATCATGGGGAGTGCTCTGAGGAACTGTTTGATCTACCTACTCCCTGCAGCCGAATTCTTACATCGAACCACTCGCAAGCGATTGTCATTCCATCCTCATCATCTCGATGGATGGCGGTCTAATACTGTGCGTCTTTCCCGGAACTTTCTACCACGTACCTCAGTTCTGTAGAATGGTTTGGCTGCAGGAGTATTTTCGGACGGCTACGACTTAGGGATCTTCAAGCGAAGAGCGTTCTCTTTTTAAAAAAGGCCGGCAACACATTAGCGATCTCTCTGATTTCGCGGATATTCATATGCATTTTAGGAATCAGTTCCTTCCGAATAAAGTTCATAAAGTATCTACTGCTCCTGTTCCATGCAGAATTTTCTTTTATTATATTCATAGTTTAAAAAAAAACTGTTAGGGTGTTGCCCGAGGATTTTTTTTGCACTTCATGCAACAGCTACTCATTATGCAACAGGCTCTTAAATGACAAAGTTTATGACTCCCCAAAAATGTATATCTGTCAAACGGCCAAACACGATAAGTCGATTTAGCGTTTTTAGTGTTCCGTAGCCAAATGGCAAAAACGGAACCCTTATAGATTCGTCATGTCTGTCCGTCTGTCCGTCTGTCCGTCTGTTCGTATGTCCGTCTGTCCGTCTGTCCGTCCGTCCGTATGTCACAGCCACTTTTCTCCAAAACTGTAAGAACTTTACAATTGAAACTTGGTAAATAGATGTATTTTGTTAACCAAATTACGATTTTTACCCAAAAATTGGGGGGGGGGGGGTCTCCAAACCTATACGTGTGGGGTATCTATGGATAGGTCTTTAAAAATGATGTTGAGGTTTTTAACATCATTTTTTTCTAAACACAATACTTTGCACAAGATACGCTCCCAAAGTGGTAAATTGTGTGTCCCCCCGTAACTTCTATAATAAATTAATTATAAAACTAAAAAAATATAAATGATATACATTACCCTAAAACCTAACAACAAAAATTGGTTTGGACTAGATCTAGTAAGTAGTTTTTTTTAATACGTTGTAAACCGTAAACCGCAATTTACCTTCCATATATCTTACTTGCTGCTACGGAACCCTTCATGGGTGAGTCCGACTCGCACTTGACTGGTTTGTTTGTTTGTTTTGTAGTTTATTCAATAGAATAGAATTGCTCTATTTTTTTTAGTCTGAAATAGTAGAAAAGTATTTTTAGAATTTGACTCCACCAGATATTTTAGCGATAGCATCATAGTCTTTTGTCAGGAAAATCTACTAGGTTATGAGTATCAGGTATGTCTTTATAGCTTGTCAATATAGTTTCCGTATGATTTCTTACTTTGGAGATTTAAACGCGTCTATGCTCGTTTTCTTCAAATCTCCCTCGTGTTTTAATAACCCTCATTGTGAGATGAGACAGTCACATAAACTACTAATGTAATATAGGGAGTCTAAATCAGGACTCAGAAGTCACGGTAATTAGACCAGCTGGGCGTTTCCTTGATATGTTATGGAGTGCATCCTGCTGTTTTAGGGGGTTCCTGGCCTACCCATAGGGTAAAAACGGGACACTATTACTGAGACTTCAATGTCCGTCTGCCAGTCTGTCTGTCTGTCCGTCGGTCCGTTTGTCTGTCTCCAGGCTGTGCCTCACACCGCGACATCTTTTTTGGCAGACGTGCAGACGGATCACCTGATGGAAAGCCATTGCCGCAGCCCATGGACACCACACTGAAACCCCCATTTCCCGCAGATTGAGTCTACGGTACCCTCAGTCACGCAGCGAAACACAGCATTGTTGCTTCACAGGTGTTTTTGACTGACCGGATGGCGCAATTGGTAGTGACCCTGCCTCTTACGTCATAGGTCGTGGGTTCGATCCCCACCCTGGACAAACATTCGTGCGATGAACACTTGTGTTTGTTCGGTGTCTGGGTATAATATATGTATTTAAGTATATATTTGTGTTCCTCTGTTGTCTGATATCTGTAACACAAGTGCTTAAGCTACTTAGTACGGAATTAGGTCAACGTATGAGATGTTGTGAGAATCATCATCTAGAGAGTTGAAATTTTCACATATTTTGTTTTTTTGTTGCCGCTATAACAACAAATACTAAAAACAAAAGAAAGTAATTATTTAAGGGGGGCAACCTTATGGGAGCTAGTTATAACTAATAACCTAAAAATTTACCTACCGTCGCCCAGTGATGACGGCGAACTTCTTTACACACTATTCCACGAAATGGCATAAATATCACTTTGATTGAAAGATGGCAAGTTAAATGTTGTAGACGGCATAACATATAGAGTTCCTGACGCAGATTGTCAGTTACAACCGACCGACAGTCCGACGACCGGACAGAAAGCGGCTGCGGTTGACAGTTGAGTATGGACCTTTCGTCAGGATCGGCTGATCATTTAAACATACAACCCTGTTTCATTAGAACATCATGTATAACGACCGTTAACGCCACCGTAATATGTTTTTTTTTATGTGATAGGTGGCAGACGAGCAGACGGATCACCTGATGGGAAACGATTGCCGCCGCCCATGGACACCCGCGACACCAGTGGAGTCACTGTGCGCTGCCAACCTTTAAACCCCCCTTTCCCTCGCATTGGGCCTCCGGTACCCTCACTCACGCAGCGAAACACAGCACGGTGCTGCTTCACGCCGGTTTTCTGTAAGACCGTGGTATCACTCAAGCCGAAGCGTGGCTCTCCCACGGTCAAAACCAATGTGTAACGAAAATTACCAAACAATTTGGTTCTGTGAGCCAAGGTAAGGTATAACAAAGTGATTTTATGTGTTACTTTAGTACCTATGCAGCTGTGGTGTACAGCAACTCTTTGTAATCCATTTTGTAAATATTGATAGCTGTTTTTAAGTACAAAATATTAACCAAATTTCAGTATTTTTCAAATGCACATACGTATCATCATCATCATCAGCCCATTTAAGTCCCCACTGCTGGGTCACGGGCCTCCCTCAAACACATGAGGGGTAATTGCCATACTCACCACGCTTGGCAGACGGGTTGGCGAGGGTTTTGATATAAATGCAGAATTTTCCTCCTCTGGGTGCTGATGATCATGCCAGCATCTTTACCTTAGTCACCCTTTACGACTGCTCGGTAAGAGTGAGGGTGGCCTATTCTACTCTGCCGGGGACCACACGGCGACACACATACGTATGTTACTCTATAAATAGAAAAAAGCTTCAGCAGAAATTCTTTTCCTTCTCTACAGTACGCTAAAACAAAGTTAAATACAATTTTGTACAATTTCTAAACAATCCTGTTGACGGGAATAAGTTAAATAAGTCCCTCACAGTTAATGAAAACTGCCACGCGTCGGAATCCAAACGGAACAAACACTAACTTTAATCGGAAGAATTTTCGGTAACAGCAACATGTTTCAGCCAACGAGACTGTCGAAACGCTCGATTTCAATTAAACTTGGTCAAAGCTTTTTTTCCGTGTACATTCAAGCTTTTGCTTCAACAAAAGCAAAGCGATATAGTTTGCGCTTGTTAACAAATCTATTTATCTATTTATTTATTCACAAAAGACAAATTACAACCATTACAGAAGTATGATATAATAAAAAAACAGTTCTGATCTAGATTGCAATTCAAAAATATGTTTAAACAGAAAAGTTAAACGGATTTGGTCATAAACTGAATTAAAACATTACACAACCTCGCTAGCGAGTTTTTTTTTTATAAAATATATCGGGCCTTCAAGTTAACCCTGAACAGCGTGGCCCGTCTGGCATGATTCATGTTTTCCCATAGGAATAAGAAGTTTTCCCCAAGTAACTACAAATTGTATTATTCGATTATAGAATTATATTAAAAATATTTTTGTAATGTTTTTTTTTAAATCGGTTACGTAGCTTTTCGAGTTATATATTATTTATCACTTCACTTTTGCAATATCCCTAGACAAAGTAGAGGTGTGTACATTCTAATTTTCAGACCAATTTTGTTCAACTTTATTTAGGTCTGCTTTTCATATACAGTGGTATTTCCATTTTAACTCGATTAGGTAAGTAGACGTGCACTCTTCGCCTAGACTATGTACAGTCAGCTTCTAAAATATCTTAGCGTTTAGACCTACCAAAAATATCTGAGTATTTGACAAAACGTAACTGAATGTTAAATACGCCAAAGTATGTTTTCATTTTTTGTTCGAGAGCAAATGACAACAAATGAAAGTAAACCTTAAGTATTCTCATAAAGCCTTTTGACCGCAGATCCTCCGCCACGCTTCTTCGGCTAAGTAGGAACAACATACGCATCCGAGTAAGATCTTTAATTGGTCATTGTTGCCTCAATAAGCATATGGCCACTATGGGACTGAGCGACACTAGAATCTGCAGAATGTGTAACAAGGTGGATGAAACCAAACGTAGCTTACAACTGAGAAAGCACTTTTTGAGCCCCAATGAAGCTAGAGATCTCAGTCCCAAACAATTAATACACTTTCAGAACAGTGTAGGCTTTGGGACTGATATAGAGCACAGTAGCGATCACAATAGATCAAACTGGTCGCAGTGATACTGGCCTAAAATGAAATAAAAATTATTCTGCTTAAAGTGACTTTTATTAAATGCTCAGATATTTATGCTAGGTTTGAATGCTAAAGATATTTGTGAGACTGGCTGTACCTACATTTGATAGTAGATAGAATCGCAGACTATCAGATATTTTTTTCATAAAAGGTAAAGTGGTATTTTCCATTAACTCGATGAGGCAAGTAGACGTGCACTGGCCACCCAGACTGTGTACCATTGCTCAGTGCGACAAGTCTGTTTTTGACAGTGAAATTTTGCGCTACGCTTCCACGACGCTACACGTCTAACACTATAACGAAAATAATCACATACGAACACAAACCCACCCCGTATGTGTACGTGCGTGTTTGTCAAACGCCTCTAGTTCATGAAACGTGAGTTTTCATCGTGCTCCATACTGATCACGCCAACAAACGTTTCGGTGGTTTGGGACTGAAATGTCTTTCCAATCGACTAATTAAACGGTTGGAGGTCTCGTTTGTGGTGATAGATTGTTAGCAGTGTGCAGTCAACTATGTGGCACATAGTTTCGGGTAATAGAATGTGCTTCCACTAAAACCAGGCTGCGTGCAGTATAAACGTTGTAAATGCAACGTGGGCTCTTCTATTGCTTACCATCAGGCTGAGGAGAGCCAATATACTGACCCTCTAAAAAAAAACTGAAGTAAACAAAACTCGACCGAAATTGCTTAAGCCACACATCTCATTCATCGCCTGTCATAATATGTCGCATGTCATTCGTTAATTTATTGTACCCTCCAACTGGTGACCGATTGTCGGGGGTCGTGGTTCGAATCGGAACATTCACCTCTGGGTGTTAAATGAAGTGTTGCCAAAACCACACGTCCCATTCCTCGCTTCACAAAGCACATATCCCATGTCATTAGTAGGCTCAAACTCCGCGCAGTCCCGTTTTCTTGGAAATACTGTCATTCTCCAGAATCAAGTCAAACGTACCATTGTCCCTTTGGCAGGCTTATCAATCAATCAGCCTATCGCCATTCTCTGCTGAACGGCGCAAAGAGCGCCAACCAACCCGGTCCTTAGCAGTCTGCATCCAAATCACCCAACTTTCTCAAATTGTCTGGCCATCAAGCCACTGAGCGTTTAACACTATGTTTCCCTACGTGGCGATCACTAGTATTACTTACCCTATACTTTTTATAAAGTGGTACCTAATTTCTACAAACAACGTCAACGCTTATATGTAATCCGAAAACAAAAACGCTTGCGCGATGTAATCGACACCTAGCGCCATCTATAAGATAAAATGGAACTAGTATCCCGAAACGAAGTGAGAGCGGGCCACTAGTTTCAAATAAAAATAAAGTATTTAAATTTTACAAGCTACGGCGCCATAGACAGACACGCACTTCAAACGTATTCTTTCGTACTTCTTTGTTTTGTGTCACGGGTAAGAAATACGAACTTGTGAGAAAATTAAACGAAAACAGTCTCACCTAAAAAGCAGTGTAGGACAGAATATTAACTACATCAAAAGGGGACAAAGAGACTCCAATAACAATTGAGGCACATCTGCTGCCAGGCGCGGGTTCTTCCTTTAGGGTTCCGTGGATAAAAACATTTAGACACCCCGTTATTTTTATACACTATTTCGGCTCCACTGATCTAAAAGTGCTGCTGTAGCGGGCCATAATGAGGTCAGATGGCAGTCGCTTCATTGTAATTACCAGACATCCCAAAACCTTTATCACGGTCCAATCATACCCTGGGATCCGAAACAATGACCTTGGACGCAACTGCTGACATGATAATGAGTAATGAGCGCCAGAGACTTATTATTAAGCGACAGCTTGTTACCATTTTTACTGCAAATAAAGAACTTTCACTTTGAGTTTTAGGACTTTCCCTTAATTAGAACAGAAAATCAAAAAAATATTTTCGTCATACCCATACGAGTGGGTCATCTATGGATAGGTCGTCAAAAATTCTATTGAGGTTTTCAATACCATATTTTCTAAACTGAATAGTTTGCGGTAGAGGAGCTTCCGAAATGGTAAAATATGTGACCCGCAGTAATTTATATAAGAAAATGGTAAAACTAAAAAAAAATATGCTTTCTTAATAAAGCAAAAAAAAAATACATGGTGAGTTCAGCCCAGACCATATTCCACAATCTTATTAATTACCGCTCACGTGCCTACTAAAAGGCCATATTCAAAAATCTGTATAGTTTTTTTCAAATTACGCGTTCTGTTAAAACAATTTTATTAAATTTGTGAACGGAACTCTATGGTAAATTTCCGGTACGCTTATATGATTGGCTGCAATAGTTGATAGACGTCATTTTGAAGGTAATGGACGACGCTATGGATGGCTCACGAGGGCGTGGTAACAAAATTGTGTTAGTTATGATAAATGCAATCATCAAGATGGTTTTGGTGCCAAAAGTTGCTAGTTATTGGGTATAACATATATAAAATCAATTATTTCGCATTTTCAGAGTTGACGACCTGATTGGAACAGTGGTAGTGAACGCTGCCTCTGATACAAGGGTTGCGGGTTCGATCCCCGCACAGTACCTACACACATTTGTGTGCATGAACATGTTTGTTTGTATTGGTCTGGGTGTTTGCTATGTATTATAAGTATGTATTTACAAAAGAAAAGTATTATATGTATATATTTGTAATCCCACTGTTGATTCTGATATCCGTTACACAGGTGCTTAAGCTATTTATCTCGGAGTCAGATCAATGTATGTGATGTTGTGAAATATTTATTTATTTATTATCTTGCGAAAAATTTAATTGAAATATTATGACCTTTGTAAAGTCTGTTGGGTCCAAGGTAGTATGAAAAAAATGTTACCTAATGCTTTTATTTGTTTTTGTTTGGTTGGTTTGTGAAATATTGCTAAA
This sequence comes from Marasmia exigua, assembly GCA_019059595.1. NCBI lineage: Eukaryota > Metazoa > Arthropoda > Insecta > Lepidoptera > Crambidae > Marasmia > Marasmia exigua. The sequence goes on along the minus strand of CM032494.1, from coordinate 12,435,501 downwards.
ATAAATAACAACGCATTCACTGTGTTGTTTTTTATTTTGCTCGTGTTGTATTCATTTCGGTTTATCCAACAGGACTCTAACATTTTTACGGAATAAAAAGGAAACTACGTCCTTTTCTTTGTTCTAAGCTACCTTATCACAAATTTTTAGCCAAATCGCTCAAGTCATTCTTGAGTTATAAATAGTGTTACTTTATTTCTTTCTTCTATATAAAGTTAACATCACCATCAGCCCATTTAAGTCCCCACTGCTGGGGCACGGGCCTCCCTCAATCACATTAGGGGTAATTGCCATACTCACCACGCTTGGCAGACGGGTTGGCGAGGGTTTTGATATAAATTCAGAGTTTTCCTTCTCTGGGTGCTGATGATCATGCCAGCAGCTTTACCTTAGTCGCCTTTAACGACACCTCGGTAAGAGTGAGGGTGGCCTATTCTACTCTGCCGGGGACCGCACGGCCATAAAAAGCGGCATATAAAGTTAACATAATAAATAATAATAAAAAAATGTATAATAGATGTATGTAAAGTAATGGATGTCATTTGATTAACAAGAACTGAAATAGACATAATAATATAAATCTTACTAATCTTGTATTATTTTATATTAATTAATAATAATTCCTTTTGGTATTGTAAATGTAGCCCAAAGGCCTTAGTAAAGCACAAAAGATAAACAAGTAATTGTAATTAAAAACAATCGCTGATATAATCATAATTATATCCTGGAAATTTCATTTCAAACCGGTAACTATAACACATACAATTTTCAATTCAAAGCCCTGGGCGGGCCATAGTCAAGGAAGAGCCAAAAAAATTCTGGGCGCCACGAAGATGACATACAATTACCACGAAAACTCTCAGCGAAAATTGGTTGGTGCGTCTTAAATAAATTGTAAACCGCAAATTTGCGTTTTATTCAATCAACTCAAATATAAAAAAGTATAAATAAACATAAACTATAAGTATGCATAGACAATAAACTATTATTTGGTTGCTACGGAACCCTTCATGGGCGAGTCCGATTCGCACTTGGCCGTTTCTTTTTGTTATATAGTCATTTGGTATAGGCGTTTGCTCGTCTTTTTCCACGTTGTCGGAACATTATTGTTAACGCGAGAAAAGCAATGTGTGACGAATAAGAAGTAACAATACTGTTGAAAAGGGACTTTATATACGCGGGTTTTGAGTTATTTAGAGTTAAAACATAGATAGTTAAAAATAGTGCTGTGTTTGCAAATTGTCGCCTCATTGCGTTAAAATATCATGTCTATGAATCAAAAGTCCTGTTTTGACCTGCACGATATGGAGAGTTATGTCTTTCGAGAGTAAGTATGTACGCATTTAGGCTTTAGCTAGTAGACAACACTACCCTAAAAAACTAAAATCTGTATAAATGTCAACAAAAAATGTCAAATGATTTCGGACAATTTGCATTAGTCATTAATGTACCTATAACATTTAAAACTGAACACCTAAATAAAACATGGACCATTTCATAAATAAATATGCGACCCTTCAACCGCAAATGGTTCGCCGACGCCACAAAATAAATGCGGTATTGTGTTTTATCCCCAGTCAATATAAGCGAAAGCTGACAGACTGAGATCAGTATAGATATCAACGCAGGGTCTAACTAAACTATAAGGGTTAAAAACTTAAAATTTAGGCTGTAATAATATGTAAAAATGTTTGGTTAACACATCACAAACATTAATATGTTTGTGATATATAACACATCGTTAACCAAACATTTTTACATATTATTATTTCTTGTAATCAAGCAAAGAAAATACAAAACACGAAGACGCTTTTCCGTGACGTGTCAGCATTTATAAAAATAACTATTAATTCAAATATTAATCCGTACAAGGGTCCGAAATATATAAACTTCAATAAATATAAATAAGATATTGATGTAAAAATTCAACTTAAACCCTTTATATTTTGACTTTTTCTTCTCATGATTGAAAACACCGCCCGCGTCCGCCATGCTTCTACGTCGCCATTATTGTAAACAACAAAACGTCAAACGCCAGTTTCAGGTTATTCGTGGTCTTTCATTTATACAGCTTGATCGTTATGACAGTCGTGAGAGTCCTGCGTATTGCATACAATTACAGTGACGTCACGGCACAGATAATTGATAGACCATCATGGCGGACGGCTTTTACGGCTGTATAGCGAAAACATAAAATCCCACCAAAAACATTCTGTAAAAAACTAGCCACGTCTCGATAGAGCTGATTGTTTATCTCTAAAAAGTAATGAAATCTAGACAAAGTCGTGCAAAGTCTACGGTTTCTTACTGCGATTTCTTTATTGTTTATAGTTAATGTTGTGCGACTTGGCCGTTAAAGGGTTACACAAGGGTACAAAACCAGGTGCTCCACGATACCACTGCATCAATCTATCTCCAGAAGCGTATTTCAATAATGTTCATGGATGGGGGAGCCTTAAACAAACAGTATAAAAAATATTTACATTTCGCTACTGCACGTATTTTTTCGGATTTCTAGTAATTGATTGATAGAAGTCTGTCTGTACGTCTATTTTATATTAGATCAGTGGTTAGTGGACGAGATATGTGCAATGATGTCATGGCGCACCTCGTTTTGTACCCTTGTGTACCCTTCAACGCCCAAATCACACAACATTATCTGTAAACAATAAAGAAATCGCAGTAAGAAACCTCAGACTCGACACGACTTTGTCTAGATTTCATTACTTTTTAGAGATAAACAATCAGATAAACAAACGTACCTAGTCAGAGATTTCTATAAGGTAGATTTCAAATCGTTTAATAATATACATATCAGAAAAATTAGGCCTTGATTGGCATAAAATCGTTTTGAGATATCACAGAGCGAAAAAATAAAGTTTCATCAATTTACTTTTTTAATAGATAGTTATCCATATTTTTAAAACTCTCACCACCTAAGTAAGGCCCTGTACGACCCAGACATAAAACGCAGCATGTGACTAGGTCATTAGTGGTAAACCCTAGCCTGCGGGAAGGGATTTACGTCCCCTCACCTCAAGCGCCTCCAAATCTCACTTCGCTTCACCTCGTTTACCTCTGTGGCGTCAGGACTCTCAGCTTTTGCATTCGAGTATATCGTAAGACTGGTTTACACAGTGCGAACTGCTGCCTAGTGTTTTTGGATAGTCGGTTGTACGTCGATTATGCAAATGAGGGCCAAATAATATATTAATCGATTGTACTATCGATACAACCGATTTTCATTTTTTGTCAATAAAATCGATTAATCGATCACAATCGTTTAAATTGACGATTCTATCGATTTATATTAATTATGTTATGATTTATAATAGGCCTTCTTTGACATCTTCTGTATGAATGACGATTCTATATAGAAATAATTGCAGATTAATGTTTTATAATTGATTATATAGACCAAAAATTAAAAGTGATAATGCAATAAAGAAGTATCAATTATGAAAATCGATTTAATTGATATTATCGACACTATTAATAGTACAATTGATTATTCGATTATTAAGGATGAAAATAATCTATTAATCGATAATAGTCAATTATTTGGCAACACTAATGCTGACTAGTCAGTAGACAACTACTCTTCTACTTGAACGCTAATAGCATGGTTTGTTTTTGTTGTTTACACCCCATCTTCTAGTAGCTGCTATCCAGTCTTGCGGTTTACCGCAATGTCGAGTGATCATTGGATCCTTGGCTGCAGGCGTCCGATCAAGCGATTGAAAACAAAAAAATGTTGTAGGAACTCTGATATGACGCACGTGCGAGCTACTCCTAACTGACGTCAAAACAGTGCGAGTTACTGCAGTAACGTACAGCTACTCGGACTCGTACGCTAGCTCGCACTGTGCAAACGAGTCTTTACAAGGAATGGTTCAACAAATGAGCGACTCCGAAAATGTGCATTTATTTTTCATAAATTGCAACGCTATAAATATATGAACTTTAAATGTCCAAAACTTGTATCTAAGCTACAAAGTTTCACAGAAAAATATCATATAATTGTATATCTTACGATTGGTATAGGTCTCAAATTGGTACATCTTGGGTACGTTATTACTCAACGTCCTTTACATGATGTGGGTATTTTGAAAGCCTAAGCCAATTATCAAAGGTTTCCGAGTTATGATTGGATTCCAATATTCCTAATATCCTACTCGTTGCATGCGAACTAAAGGTCGAGATAACGCCTTGCTTTTGTGACACAGAAATTATAGGCACCCAGAGAAATAAATGACGTTATCTTAATATAGTTTGACAATAGTCTCTTAAATAACAATGCAATAAATCTTATTAGAGATGACTGTAACATGAAAGGTAAAAACGCTTGAAAAATCACTAATCCTTTTTTATTTTAAATGTCTTATACCTACACAATCCTAATTTTCATTACTATATGTTCCATGGTTTCTTCGTTTTTATGTTACTTGTAGAGTTTTATTTTCTTACTTTATGTTAATAATATTGTTCTTTTTCTTTTCAATTTTTTTTCTTCGTTTTGCATGTTACGTACGTTTTGCATGTTGGCATGTATACGTACGTCGCCCAAGGCTCCGCCTAAAAACCAGCGTTGCAGCGGCTTCGGCCACTGCAGCAAATGCTGGGGTCGGGGCTTGTTAGCTACATAATTTGTCCTATTTTTCTATTTATGTCTTTCGTGTTTGAATTTGTGTTCTGTGGCCAATAAAGAAATCTTTATACAATTTTTCTTTCACCAAATCATGTACAAGTTTTAATTTCAATACAACCAATTAAAACCGGCAGTGGTGCCACTGATCCATAGAAGTACTCTTCAACTCCATATTTTTAACATTTCATTCATGTTTTTACCGGGAAATAAATTTACTGATGTTTTGTATTATGTTAAATAAAGGTTCTATTTACATATTTTATTTATCCAGAGTAGAAAATCTTAAGAAAAATTCATAGCGGTCTATTTTCAATCTAGTAACATGGCGTGACCGAGGAACTTGGTTCGGAAAGTTTCAGCAGAAGATGAAAAGTTTTGAAATCCAATAAATTTCGGTAACATTTTATCAGTTTCAAGTTGTTTGTTTAAAATAAAGTGTGCTTATAAATGTACCGATAGGGTATTATGAATTAAAATCAATCATTAATTATTTTATCAACAGTTGAATATGAAACAGTATGTAGGTATGTAATGTAATGTAAAACGGACTCCTTCTTCTGCACTTAGACTTCCATTTGGTCCATTGTGCGTGATGGATCCTGCTATTCTAGCCAGCCCAATTCCGCCCAGAAGCGCAGAAGCTTCCTGGGAGCTTCACAGGTGGATTGACATGTTGGTATGTGGTGTGATATATTTATATTAAAGGAAGTTGGCCCGTTATTATTTATTAGTGGCCATGGCATTACTCGTATTTATAGTAAAGTTTTTTTTTTTAATAAATAAATAAATATTTCACAACTTCACATACATTGATCTGATTCCGAGATAGGTAGCTCAAGCACCTGTGATACGGATATCAGAATCAACAGTGGGATTACAAATATATACATATAATAATTTTCTTTTGTAAATACATACTTATAATACATAGCAAACACCCAGACCAATACAAACAAACATGTTCATGAACACAAATGTTTGTACTGTGTGGGAATTGAACCCGCAACCCTTGTATCAGAGGCAGCGTTCACTACCACTGTCCCAATCGGGTCGTCAAAAGTTACTTGTTAAGTAAATTTACTTATAACCATGTAATTAGTCGCCTATAAAATAATTCAGGTGACGGGTAGGGCACACTAGCGACGCCAATCGATTTAAATTTTAAGCTACTAAACCGGATCTATTTTAAACAATTTCGGGAATACAACCTCTCGGTAAATACTTATACTATTTATTAAATAACCATGCCCAAATGCGGACCCAACATTTGTACGCGAAAAATTGATTCACGCTAAAAGTAGCCGCTTTTGGCGGTAATCAGTTTTTCGCGTACAAAAACGGACCTAACATTTGTGACATGGTTATTTAAGAAATAGTATAGGTGTTTGCCGAGAGGTTGTAACCCCGATATTGCTTTAAAAAGATCCGGTTTAGTAGCTAAAATCGATTGGCGTCGCTAGTGTACCTTAGCCGTCAGCCTAAGTTCTTTTCATCACAGGCCATGATCATATAATGTCGATGACGGGTGGTCAGCCGACACTCAAAACTGTATGTAGGTTGACTGATATATAATGGTGCTACGCATATATAATACATGTGTTACCCATGATCATCATATTTAAATGACTGTTTAGTTATTCACTTGCTAACGAGTCTGCCGTCCGGAGAGCGGGCATTCGTTAATCGGCAAGTTTCTGATTTGCACACACAACCACACGATGGGTTATTATTACCCTTCGTCAAAAATCCGTCGTATAATTATAAATGGGAAAACGTGTGTGTGTTTATCGTCTGTATATTTATTTGTGTGTCCGGCTTTTACGGCAAAACGGAGCGACGAATTCACGAGACGTTTCGTGATCGCTTCGTCTATTTTTTTTTTGACAGCGAAACTGTGTTCCCCGAATCCATTTACTGATTATTTGAAAATAAATTGACATTGAATTAAAGTGAGTTTTGATTGAACAAACTTAGAAAATTGCAGCGAGTGAACATGCACCTAAGGAAAGATATTAAATGATATCTAATAAGATAAGATGTAAATGTAAATGTGGGAGAGCCACGCTTAGGCTTGAATGGGCCGGCTCGACCGGAGTGATACCACTGCCTCACAGATGACCGGCGTGAAGCAGCACCTGCGCTGTGTTTCGCCGTTTGAGTGAGGTTACCGGAGGCCCATTGGGGGGGAAGGGGAAAAGGTTGGCAGCGCACTTGTGACTCCACTGGTGTTGCGGGTGTCCATGGGCAGCGTGATTGCTTACCATCAGGTGATCCGTCTGCTCTTCTGCCACCTCTCATATAAAAAAAAAGATAAGAAGATAGACAAAAATCGTCGCCCAATGGCAACCGACCGATGGACGTCGACTACACGGCTGGCCCAAAAAAAGATGGTGTGACGATTTCAATACGTATGTCCAAGAATGGAAAGTAAAGGCATTGGATAGGGAGGAATGGAGAGACTTGGGGGAGGTCTTTGCCCAGCAGTGGGACTCTACAGACTAAATTAAAAAAAAAAGAAGATAAGATAAGAAAACATTTATTCGACACTTAACACGAGTTTACCCCACTACCGTATATTTTCTTGTGACGCAAATACTCCTAGCTCTAAATAATATAGGTATAAGGTCAACAAAGTTCAACACGTCGGGTGTCGGCCTGCGAGCTCGAATAACCTGTCTATTTATCAGTTTCCCCTGGTTGTTAGGATACCCGCAGTTTGTCATCGCAACTGGTCGTGAAATGAAACTAGGGCAAGACAAGGAGGTGAAGGAGGTCATTGGGCGCCGTGCAATAGTAGCTCAGTGGATAAGAACGCGCTTTCCATTTTTTTTGGCAGACGTGCAGACGGACCACCTGATAGAAAGCGATTGCCGCAGCCCATGGACACCACATTGAAACCTCCCTTTCCCGCAGATTGAGTCTCCGGTACCCTCAGTCAGGCAGCGAAACACAGCATTGTTGCTTCACAGGTGTTGTTGACTGACCGGATGGCGCAATTGGTAGTGACCCTGCCTCTTGACGCCAAAGGTCGTGGGTTCGATCCCCACCCTGGACAAACATTCGTGCGATGAACACTTGTGTTTTTTCGGTGTCTGGGTGTAATATATGTATTTAAGTATATATTTGTGTTCCTCTGTTGTCTGATATCTGTAACACAAGTGCTTAAGCTAATTAGTACGGAATCAGGTCAATGTATGAGATGTTGTGAGAATTATTATTATTATTAATAATACTTATTTACTCTTATTTATTAGGTCATCATCGTGATCGACATTCTTCTTCAGATTTCAGTTTTTTACTCAATCAGTTCAAAATAGGATAAAATGGATTAAAAATAACCAGGAGTACCTACTAGTTCACAAAACATACCTACATTATTTATAAATATTACATAATTATCGCCGTGTGGTCCCCGGCAGAGTAGAATAGGCCACCCTCCTCTTACCGAGGTGTCGTAAAAGGCGACTAAGGTAAAGCTGTTGGCATGATCATCAGCACCCAGAGAAGGAAAACTCTGCATTTATATCAAAACCCTCGCCAACCCATGTATGGCAATTACCCCTCATGTGATTGAGGGAGGCCCGTGCCCCAGCAGTGGGGACTTAAATGGGCTGATGATGAGGATTACATAATTTATTATTATTGGATTTTTTTATTGAAGTAGCCTTAACATAACATACTTAAATATCTAAATATTGCAGTATTTTAGTAACTAATACTTCTATTAGTGAGGTATGAATAATCATGTTAGATCATCATGTTAGGTCATCATCAATCACCTGTTAGAAAAACGTTTTACTTTTGTCTTTCTGCGCTAACTAAAAAAGTTGATAATAATGAATAATATAATAAAAAATAAAAGTAAATTTAATATAATAAATATAGGAAAACTAAATGCTTTCCTAGGTGGTGGACGTTGCGACAAAAACTAAAAAAATGTGTCAACGACCACCAGTGGTGGCCGTTAGGTGGTGGCCGTTGGGAATAATCCATTTTTTATTCCCAACCGCCACCACTGGTGGCCGTTGCGACGAAAACTAAAATATTTAGGTGGTGGCCGTTGGGTAAAGCTACATCTGCTTTTTACAAGCTCCATCAAACGAAAACCGCTGAACTATTTTTCCCATATTAAGGAAAAAAATACTAAGTGAAATGACCCAGGCACACGCCATTCATCTCGCAATCATCATTAGCAAGGTTCAAAAAAGCGGCCAATAAAAACTTTTAATCTTACTAAAGATGATTGTGTCATGAAAGTCCGAGGACTCCTTTTTCAATAGTTTCTTAATTAACTCTCTGTTGGTCTAGTGGTTTGAGTACTCGGTCTGGTCGGTCGGATCTCGGGGTCCTGGGTCCGGGATCAGGTCCCTGGTCGAGAAAAGGTATGTTTCGAATTTTTCGAACATAGCTCGGGTTTGTGATCCTGCTTTAGGTATATTGTTTATGTTTTTATACTTCTGTACTGATTTCGACATTATTTTGTTTTGATTGTCTTAGTTAGGGTCCTAGTGTCTGATGAACCCGTGAAAAGGGCTAGAAATACACTATAGTTTTTCTGATAGCAGAAGTTTTTTTAGGAACTCGTCGCCAGCGTTAATATACAGTCCAATCGCCACAATCACCAATCCGCATTAGGCAAGCGTGTTAATTTTTTTTATGTGGCAGACGAGCTGACGGATCACCTAATGGTAAGCGATTACCGCCGCATATGGACACCTGCAACATTAGCACTGCAGCCTAATCCCATCATAGTAGCGGTGACTTGATTTCTATGAAGGAGGCCTTTGCTCTGCAGTGGGACAGTAGTAAAGTTGATACTTTACTCTAAATTTCGTAAAAAACTGGTGGCTGCGCCACTGGATTACTAAAAGGGTCTATTATTATTATTTGATAGAAATGGGGTGAGCCTTGCATCTCATAGCCACCGCGACCAGTAGATGATCTATTGTGGCAGCCCCATAACTATTACAGCACTTCATGTAGCTCCAGTTTCAGGAAAACCCGAGAATGGAGCTAATGGGGGAGCCTTTGATATGTGTGCTCCCAGGTGCTGGCTTCTGCAGCGGTGCAGCGCTATGCACTCGCCGAGTACGTGGATAATCGTTTCCTCGTCCTCGCGACAGAACCTGCAGATTTTGGTATCTGAAAGGCCCATGTTGTGCAAGTGCTTGTGTTATTTGCAGTGCCCCTCGGACCCTAACATGTCCTCTACTCAGTGTTATTACTTCTATAGCTCGTTTAGGATCGAGCGCCTGCATCAACGCCTTGGACTGTTCTAGTCCAGATAGTCATTTCCTTTTCTAAAAGGGTCTAAGTCGAAATTATAAAATAGAGCTAATCTCTCCTCCTACCTTAGCTTAAAGCTTAAAGATTACGTCCGTTAGCTATCTCCCATTCAGGTCATCAACGCCTATTCATGTCGCAACTACCCGCGTCATCTACAGTACAGCGAACAACAGAGTCAGAGTGGTCTGTTTAAGTGAATGACCATGGGCCATAATATCAACCTTTTAAATAGATATTTTTGACTACGGATCTCTATGAAAAATTAACAATTTATAAGGTTTTTTAAAAAAATAATAAGAAAATAAGAGTTTGAGTTGAAGACCCCAAAAATTAAAATTTTGTTTTTCTTATTATAAAAACGTTTCGCATTTTCTATTACTGGCCAGATGGCAAATTTTCATATTTACCCTGCTTTATACACCAAAGGTCGTGGGTAGGATCCTCACCCTGGACAAAGATGAACACTTGTGTTTGTTCAGTACAAGTACATATTTGTAATTCCTCTGTTGTCTGATATTTTCGGCACACAACATTAATAATTATCACAATTTAATAAACATTTGTCCGCGTCGCCACTGTTGTGGCCATGAGTTTACTTATTTTCGGGGCTACGAAATCTCTGATAGCTGTAGAAACTAGACTGCCAGTTTGACACATTCTTACTCGCTACCTACAGCTAAATATTATATTGCGATTACCCTCACACATTCATACAAGACAGTATGTTAGATTAAAAATGTAATGGCCAACTTTTTTGCTGATGTTCTATTCGAGCTACTTAGTATGGAATCATGTCAATATATCAGATGTCGTATGAATTTATTTATATATTTGTTGAAATATTTATCATTTTCACTATGCAATGAATGCTTTAGTTTAACTTTGTTTTCTGAAATAGCGAAACAAACCATCAAAAATCAATAAATTTTGACCACACTACATCACTAGAAGGAAATTTAATCAACATTATGAAATACATTTTCATTAAATTTATGCCAGAGTTTTGGAAATTTAACATTACAATTAATTTCGCATGTAAATTGGAATTTAACACGAGCGCGTTCGACCATTAATATGTAACATTGTAGGTCAATTAATCCTTTATTTGACCCACATAAACACATACACATACAAATTAATGGTACATATTAATGGAAACGGTATTTTAGCGGATAAGGACGCGTTTTCTATAAGGAGGTGGTAAATCTATGTGCATATTTCCTAAGCTCGGCTCAGGGAAAACATCGCCAGAAATCCTGCACGTTTCCGATAGTTTCTCAAAATTGTACATACCAATATATTTGAGAGAATGATTCTGAACGTGTAAACTTGATCCAGTACTGTCTAAGGGTTGTGAAGATCAGACGGCAGTCGCTTCATTGAAATTACCAGACTTCCCGAATCCTGGATCTTGATCCAAGTGTACCCCGAGCTTCGAAACGATAGCTTTGGACGCAACTGAGAATTACTAGATGAGGATTGTGGAGCAAATAAAGTACTTATCGAGTATATACATACACGTTAGGTACACAAAATACACTAGACAAGCATCCGCGGCACTCACTCAGCTGGTATCACTGAATACTAGCGTCATGGCCTTTGTCTGGGCTGTGACTTAAGCTGAGTGAGAACCATTTATACTAGACGTCATAACAAACTATTCATTTGGCGCTGCCTGGACATGATTGAATATATTTTTGTATTTCTTTTTGTTTCTATTTATATGTATTTTTAATTGTTATCTGTCTTGTTTTGCTCTTTGTGCTAAATTGTATTTACAACTGCTGTAATGTCTTAAATATTTAATGTTTTCTTTCTTTCTATTGAGATAAATTGTAACTTAATATTCTATCACAAATAACTCCCGTCTACATACTCTACAGGATAAACATATTGCTATCTAGAATCATTGAACAAGCGTCAATCGTAATGTTAGAAGCAAACACATGCAATCCAATTCGTGTTGTAAACTATCAATAGTTTAAGTATCACCGTGGATGTCATCGCTTTGGCATGAATGGGCCGGTTCGACCGGAGTGATACCACGGCCTCACAAAAACGTGTAGCATCACTGTGCTTTGTTTCGCTGCGTGAGTGAGGGTACCGGAGGCCCAATCCGGGGGAAAGGGGGGTTTAAAGGTTGGCAGCGCACTTGTGACTCTACTGGTGTCGCGGGTGTCCATAGGCGGCAGCAATCGCTTCCCATCAGGTGATCCGTCTGCTCGCCTGCCACATATCTAAAAAAACATTACGGTGGCGTTAATGGTCGTTCTACATGATGTCCTAATGAAACACTGTGCGATTTCGCTGCGTGAGTGAGGGTGCTGGAGGCCCAATCAAAGAGAAAGAGGGGTTTAGAGTTTTGCAGCGCACTTTTGACTCCACTGGTGTTGCAGGTGTCCATGGGCAGCAAAAATCGCTTCCAATAATGATCCATCTATCCGTCTATCACATAAAAAGAAATTGTTGACTTTAAAATCAATTCGACCACAAAACCTACGTTACTTTTTTATACTGACACAGTATATTGGCTCCCCTCAGCGTGACAATAAGCAAAAGGAGAGCCTACGTTGCAATTGCAACGGACGCGATGTCAAAGCGACACTTCGGATGGCGCTGCCATACTGACCCGCGAGATGCTGCTTCACGCTTCGTTTGAAGGAATCTATATTGTAGAAAGGAGAAAATACATACATACTATTGTATATAAATAATATAATATAATACGTCGGCAATGAGTTCCATTATTTTATGATAGGGCACAAACAGGAGCTTCCAATCTTTCCAGTCCTAGTGATAAAATGTTGAAGCGTCGACATGGAACTATCGAAAGTTGAAACTATGGGTGTGACTCTAATTGCAACTAGGAGTTTGCTGGCCCTAACCGTAAAATGCAAGCAAATTAACCTGGCTTCATTAACAGGTTCAGCCTGTTTGATCGGACGTATGGTAAAGTTAGCTCACGAGACTAAAATAAAGGGAAACGTTTCATTTAGTTCGAATTAAAAGCTTTTAGTAAACTTTCTGTGTGACTGCCTCAATATAAATCGGAAACGGTTTTGATTTTGGAAGTCCTACGTTTCGGCATGAACGGGCTATCTCAACCGGAGTGTTGCCTCACAGAAAACCAGTGTTAGTAATTCTAAGTAGCCGAGGAAAAAAGTTAAATGGCTTGGCAGTACCTACATGGGCGGTGGCTATTGCTTACCACCGGGTGATCTATTTTTTTTGTGATAGGTTGCAGACGAGCAGACGGATCACCTGATGGTAAGCGATTGCCGCCACCCATGGATACCCGCGACACCAATGGAGTCACAAGTGCGTTGCCAACCTTTAACACCCCCTTTCCCCCGGATAGAGTCTGCTGTACCCTCACTCACGCAGCGAAACACAGCCCAGTGCTGGTTCACGCCGGTTTTCTGTGAGGCCGTGGTATCACTCCGGTCGAGCCGGCCCATTAATTCCGAAACGTGGCTCTCTTGGCCGAACGATAAGATCTGTCTACTGTTCTGCCACCTATAGGTACCAGGAGATTCGTTCGCTCGTCTGCCAAACGTCGCAGGCTGAAGGTTAGGGAGTAATTCGAAAAGAAAGGCTGTTTATATGAGTGTATATCCTCGTCCTAAAACAATACGTACAGAACAAGAAACCGTTTTAAAATAAGTTTGCGGCCTTTGAAGAATACTTCAAGTTTCCTAAAAATACAAGGATAAGACTTAAAAACAACTCTTGGGTAAGGACACTTGTTACCCTAACCTTGAGTTACGTGCGGACAGCTAACAGCGGGAGGCGATGAAATATTTTATTGGACGAAACTTTGTTTTTCTTACAACTTGGAGCTGTTGCCGAATATCTTGTGGAAAATCCGTTAGATGGCAATGGAAGAAGATTGGTAAATTCAAAACGTGATAATATATCAAAATATGTATAAATCATTTCGCAATCTATACATATATGTACAAAAGGAGTAATTAAGTGACTAGGAATGCACCCACAGCCCAAACTACTGACCCTAGAAACTTGAAATTTGGGAAGGGGGTTCATTTAATAGTGAAAGTGAGCACCAAGAAGGGACTTTTGAAAATTCAACCCTTAAGGGGGTGAAAAGGGGGTTTGAAGTTTGAATGGTATTCCGTCATTCTTGATGTTGAGAAAGTGGAAAATTGTATTATAAACGTATAATCAAAATTAAAAGTAATTCATTATAACCACCCTTTTCGAGGGGGTAAATTAGGGGATGAAATGCAGTATGGGGGATTACACAGTTTAAAAGTAAAAATTATAAAACTGATGTATTTTGCTCCGTACTTAAATAAAAAAGTGACTTTTGAATTTTCAACCCATAAGGGGTAGTTGCGCGGGTTTGAAGTTTGAATGTAGACTTTTGTAATAAAGACTAAAACTGCGCGAGTTGCAGCAGGCGCCGCGGGCGCTGTCTAGTATCACATACACGAGATAGAAAGCTCAAGCGTCTGTGTTACGGATGTGAGAATTAATAGCGGTATTACATTTGACGAACGAAGCAACCAATTCTGACAGTCTGGCCGGCTCGACCGGAGTGATACACGCCCACACAGAAAACCGAAACCGTGAAGCAGCACCGTGCTGTATTTTGCTGCGTGAGTGAGGGTACCGGAGGCCCATCCCGGGGGAAAGGGGAGTTTTAAGGTTGGCAGCGCATTTGTTAGTCCACTGGTGTCGCGAGTGTCCATGGGCGGGTGATCCGTCTGCTCGTCTGCCACCTATCACAATAAATGCAAAAAACCTAATACTGTTGATGTTGGACCTTAGATCAAATAGTACGTCAATATTTTCTTAGCAGTTAAAATTGTTTAATAGCCATTTCTCCAAAAAAATGTAGGCACATCCCTGTTTCTCTATAAATTATACAGACGACATTCTTACCTACCAGTTCACAAAATTTAAATTACAGGTAAATATGCTTACTAGCCCCTATTCTAATTTAAAAAGATTGAGGCTGGCTAACTTTAACATATATATTGTACAATGGTTCATACACAAGTTTAGTCAGTGCTCATTCTCACCCATGTATAAAGTATGGGAGAACGATACATATATCTATATTATTCTGTCGATTTAAATCTGGACCTCAATTCTCGTGCTCGTGATATTTTGAAAACATGGCGGATGCCACCTGAAATCTATACAAAAAAGCTATATTTTAGTGATATACCTATGTCGTATGATGATAAATGTCACGAGTCCGATAATTGGGCTCCTTTGCTGTGGATTATCTATGTTACAGGGGCGTAGCTACCGCCGTATCTGCCGCATCAATTAAAAATAAAAACTTTCGCATTTATTTTATTTTACAAATGACCAAATTCTATAAAGCAATCCCTTTTTTCCCGCCTTGAACATGGAGAAGACGAAAATTATGTGGAACTCTCATGTCGTACCCACTTTTGTACAGGTCGGAAGTTGTGGACGAGTACAAAATGACTCTACCTCGGACAAAATGTCCAGCTTGGTAGATCCAACTTCCAAAAAAAGGTCGATCAACGAATCCTTAAGCGTTCGAAAGTTCAAAAAATGTTATTTGTAAAATGGTAAAATTATGTTATGATAAATAAATATTTCTTTTAACAATATTTTTTTGCTTTTGTGCAAAATGTTTCCCCCATATAAGGACCTTTAAACAAATTACTTATACGGGGCCCCGACAAGGCACGCTACACCACTGCTATGTTACAATCTACTGTCCATTAAAAGAAATACAGTCGAACAGCAATTTCGTGTCTTTTCAGAAAAGTCTATGCCTCCATGGCTAGTTCTAAAACGTTTTGCTCATTTTTATAAAAGTATTGTTGTTTAAATTTGTTCCAAGAAACAGTACCTACGATCTTCCCAAATACACCTGATGGCTATCTTTAATATTTCAAATATTTAAAACGAACTCGTTAAATAGAAAATAGGGCAAGCAAGGCAAGTACATTACAGCAAGACCGGTATCTTATTAAAATTGATATTTTTAGAAGCCCTTAAGATACGATTACCTCTCAGGAGACTAAAGCTTATTATGGCCAATTGAGTGGGTGAGACTTATTTCTACTAAACAAATATTCGCTTTATTAGGTGCTACTTTAAAATTATGCTTCCAAGTACCTATTCATGTGTTCTTTTAAATATGAAATGTAAAAATACACTACGGAATCAATAAGATCTGTATCTTCAAAACTTGCCGATATTATCAAGATTTGATTATCACTTTTTAAAATGTAAACTTTTAGGTCAAACTTTGGATGACTATATAGAGAGATATACGAAATATCTTTTCAATTAAACTAAGCATAATATATTCGAACTTTTTTTTTTATTTAGAGAATGTTACAACCACATTCTCTGGGTCCGTGCCTTTTTTGCTAGTCTTGTAAGATAAATTGCTATAAGTGCTCTTAAAAATATAAGTAAGTATATTTGTATAAACCATTGTTTATTTGTAAATATGAAGTAGGAAAATGGCGCCTGACTAAAATGTAAAGAACGCGGTAGTTTAATGAGGCCGCCAACAGATGGCGCTAGTCAAAAGAACGTCGCTCTAACTTTGTATACCGCGATGACGAGATTTTTATTTGAACACACTAATAGGATAGAGAACTTGGAATACAAACTCATTTATTCGTCACCTAAATTAGCTTTTATTCTTTACTTAGATTAGCCCCAAACTGCGCTGAGGTCCGTGGTGTGTCCAATATTTATTAATTTAAATGTGTGTATTTTGGTTTGCGTTAGGGATGTTCGATCCGGGCACTTTGTATCGATACTCTTGATCGCAATGGATCGTAACACACTGTATCGATACGAATATCGATCCAATAGAATTGATACGATTTTTTGGATCGATCCAGTATCGTATTAAGTATTTTTTTAAATTACATTTTCCAAACAATTACAAATTGTATTTTCCATCATTAAGGTTTATTTAAGAACAAAAAAAAAACAAATTCGTTTACATAGGCCAATTTTTATAAGTAAAATATTAATTTGATAGCCTCTCTGGATCAATAAGATTGCGGCTCTCATTTAAAGTATGGTTGCAATAGCAAGCCATTACAAAAAAAAAAAAAAGTATGGTTGTTCAGTGAGAATAGTCAGGCGAAGACGTTCCTACAACGGACAAGTAACGTAATGCTGTATCGCTAAGTGTTCTCCAAACGTAATACACAATGAGTGTTCACAATTGCCAATCTTGCCGAAATTGAAGGTGTATTGAAATAAAAAGTTTAACAAAACTTAACGCAAGATAAATATTCACATTAGTGTAATATGAATCAGTTCGTATTTAGACTATACTTACTTATGGATATATTACTAAGAAATATTATATGGGTATTTTTTGATTAGATTTCCCACAGCAATATTTACATTTAAGATTGTACAAAAATGATATTGGGTTCCGCTGGTCATATTTTATAATTTGCTTAAAAGGGTCGCTATCCTGTAGCGAAAATATCTAAAAGAACCAAAAAGGGTTGGAAGTGAAACGTGACTTTGTAAATAAACTGTTAGAGAGATACTCCTCGGAAAATGTGTTTACCTACCTAAAGGTACGTTGAACAACAGCGGAGACAATTTCTTTTGTAGGTAATAAGTACAACATGAAAATTACTTTCCATCGATATTCATGGTAATAGCACGGTACAACAAGAGCTTGCGTTACACGTGGTAATAGGCTAGCTGACTCGTTTCAAAATACAAAAAAAAACGAAGTGAAAAATGTTTATTTCGTTTATTATTTTATTTGGCACAGGAAAGTTAAATATATAAGTTGTGAGAGTAATACATTATTAACAGTGTTCTGAATAGTGATTTTTTCTATAAAAAACTCAACTATTTGCGTAATGTGTAGACCCGGCCAAAACGTATCTTTTAAAAGATTGGAACATTTGCATCCGGATCAGTGTAGAGATGCAGAACAGTGAAACGCTTCATTTTAATCATTTGGAACATCGATTCTCAGATAGATCCGTGATTCACTCCGCTCTTTCGGATCATTATTGGGGATTTTTAGATTATTGAGGCCCCATTTGCATTATCGGTTAATAATCGACAAACAATCGATTATCCGGCAACACTAACATAGGTATAATTTATTATATTACCAAAATTTGGTAATTACATGTAGGTACAGTGTGATTCTACAAGTCTTGCGGTCATTGACACGATACGGGCGAAGGCAAAAATCACTCCACGAGTTCTTAGCCTGACAGTCAATATGATGTTGTGTTAATTTTTTTTATGATAGAAACGTACAAACGAGCAAGCGAGTCACCTGATGGAATGTAATCTACGCCGCCCAACATCCGCGAAATCATAGAGATCGATAATGTGTTGCCGGCCTTTTTAAAAAAGAGTACGTTCTTCTCTTGAAGGTCCCTAGGTCGTAGCCGACGGAAAATACTCCTGCTGCCAAACTGTTCCACAGAACTGAGGTATCGACGTGGTAGAAAGTTCCTCGAGAAACGATGGGGATGGAATGACAATCGTTTGCGTGGTGTACATTTTTTCATACTAACCTGACATTCTCATATCGTTGGATGTAGATCTTGTGGAACTGCTCCTGTCGTGGTTGGTTGGCGATGTCAGCCTTCATCTCCATCGCGACGTGTCGTGGTAGTACGGATAGCAGTAGTCGTTCCTGTGAAGAAAAAAATAGTTAGTAAAAGATTAAGCCTTCTTATTTTAGGGCAGGTACTCTCAAGTTCGATACTTCAAGCATCGATGATCGTAAGAACAATTAAGTAATTTTACAATGACTTAAGATTCATTTACGTCAAGTGCTATCGACGTACTCGTAGGTAAATAAGTTGAATGAAGGTACTGAGAAATCAAGACAGGAATAGTACTTGGTCTAAAAAAGAGTGGAGCTTTTATGAATGACAATATTAATTTATGCATCGCTAACTGGTTTCGAATGTTGACTTCTACTTAGAAAACACTGGCAAAAAAAAATCAGCAAAAAAAACCGCCTTCAAAAACCACGAACTAAAAAGTGTGAAATAATATTTTTAACACTTTATACACTTCAAATAACATTTTATAACAGTACACTCTAGAAAAGGTTTTTTTTCGCAGAATTTTTTTTTAGCTTTTTAGTGTCTCATTTTTTGGCAACCTAAAAAACGAATTGTCAGTACAGTATTGAAAGAGTTATCCTTTGACTCCTTACCGTTGAGGAGTTGACCTTCCATCATAAGCAGAGCGATAAAATTAATACAGTCAGGCGTAAATACTGGTGCAATTATGAAAAAAGATACAAAACATTACGCGGCCCTATACCATTTGAGAGTTCCCCTAAATTTTTCCAGGATCCCATCATCAGATCCTGACAACCAGATCATGGTATCAAAGCAAAGTAATCGGCGAACAAACATGAAAAAATTTATGTATACCTATATTAAAGTCGGTTTTTTTTTTTGAAGTCGGTTAAAAAAACAGTAATCGCTCGTCTCAAACTATTTCTTGTGTGGACAAATTACTTCAGTGTTCAGGGACGAGAAAAAACTTGAGTGAGTCATGAGGATCGCAAACGCACAAAATATTCTGATTATAAACTCACAACCCCGTACAGGCTCTTTAGTAGATTTTGTAGAGTAGGTATATTTCCGGGCTCACTCAAGTGACCATATTTTCTACTCATATGTAATTTCTGCGCTCTTACTCGAGTGAAATTTTATTAGACTAAAGTATGATTAATGAGCTTGCCGAAAGTAAAATGTATTTTTCATTCGCGGGCGTGTTTTGTCCCTTTTTTTTTATTCTGACCGCTTTCGATGATATTCAATGGAATGCTTAACGAGGTATTGATTTTATTCGTAATCAAGTACTCGACCTAGTCTGCAGGGATACAAAAAGCTATGTTTTCATATCTCGATCTAAGAACAACGCGAGACCATTTCGCGTTATTTTAATACTGTGTAAATCAATAATTGGTCGAGTGAATACGTCAGCAATAAACATGGCTATGCTCCAAATAGTGATAGGGCCAAAAATTTTTTTATTGTTTTAATTTAATGCTTGCTTCCTTTCCTACTTAATTAATACCATTCGTAGTTAATATGTATTTTTTAGTGCTAAACTTTATACATATTTTACTTTTTATCTCTTTTTTCTTATGGGTAACTACTACTACTCCACTGGCTCAGCGACCCGAAGCAAGTCCTGGCCTCCGAAACAAGAGAACGCCACTTTGATCGATCCTGCACTACTTGTCGCCAGTCACCGGCCTGAACTTCTCGCAGATCTCTCGACGACGTCCTTCCAGCGATACCTAGGCCTGCCTACCGGGCGTCGGCCCATCGGATCGGCTCTGGTATGCTTTCTTCACGAGACGATGCTCGTCCAGGTCTCTCGAGGTGACCAAGCCAGCGAAGACGATGCGCCTTGGTCTCGCCAATGATGTTAGGCGTGTCTACAATCTTCTCTATTTCGACATTTGTGCGTATCCTCCAGCCATCGTCTTGTTATTAAACTGTGCCCAGAATTTTGCGGAGTACCGTTCTTTCCGCAACGAGTAGTTTTTGCTCTTCTTTTAAAGTTAGCGTCCAAGCCTCACAGCCTCATGGGTAAAATAAAATTAAATATGGCAGGACTGTCTATATCATTATGATGGCTGGTTTATTGAACATTTTCTTTCATCGACAAAAAATTAACTATTATTGACAGTGAGATTAGCGTCATCTGGTGTTGCTTTTAGAAAACACCCGATAAAACCTTCTGGAAAACTGCTCATTAATTGCATGTTCCATATTTTGGAAATTGACCTAAGTGAATTGAATTTAGATATTTCATACAAATCTTGAACTCGGCTTTAACGTAAAGTGCTCGAGAATAGTCCTTCAGCTCAGTCGATCTCTAGAGTCTGCGACACTAAATAAATCCCGTGAAAGCAACAAATGAGTCGACATCAACATTAAAATCTGGGCTTTATGCTCATAGACACAAGAAACCCAAAATTTTAGTTAACTTTACTACAAAACTTTGATACTTGATCTGCATAAAATTCTAAATTTCGGCCCAAACGTCAGCACTCTTAGTAATTGCTTTTAATCTTTTTACGGATCCTGAGCAATTATTTATTTTTGCAAATCGCAGCTCATTCACAAAGCAAACATTGAGTTTTTTCCGAAACAAAAAGTCCAGATTACACGCTCCGTCGTATGCATATTGGGGATCAAAATGTTCCGATAAAGTTCTGATTGTGTTAAAAAAATTAATAAAAGTGGACAGTTTGGTTAACTTGTCCATATTCACCATTGTTGTATATCTAGTTCTACTTTTTAAACTCAATGAATGAACATTTTGGCTCAGTGGTAGTGAATGCTGCCTATGGTGCAAGGGTTTTGCGGGTTCAATCCCCGCACAGTACAAACATTTTGTGTGCATGAACATGAATATTTGTTTTGGTCTGGGTGTTTTCATAAGTATGTATTTACAAAAGAAAGGTATATTTGTAGTCCCACTGTTGTTTCGGATATCCGTAACACAGGTGCTTAAATTACATATCTTGGAATCAGATCATGTATCATGATGTATGTGATGTTGTGAAATATTTGTAAAAAAATTAAAATTATGAGTGAAAACATCTTTATGAAATATTTTTTTTAAATTGTTATATTTTCTTATAAACGTCTTACAAACTCGTCAGTGAACACGGACATACAGGATGTCTTCTTAAATTCGAAGTGTTGACTTTGTCTATGTAAAACCATAGAGGTTTAACAAAAATATCTACGTTAATGTAGTTCATTCAAAATAGGTATTGAGATTGCAAACAGTTTTGTACAAAAAATTGGCTGGTCAGGACTTTTTGCACAACTAGCACTATTTGTTATTATGTAAGCATTTTTTAAATAAATAAATGCGGAAATATTCTTAGACCAATTAAGAGGCAAGCCAAATAAGCTCTTCTCATAGTATCGTATATCATTGGTTTTTGTAGTTACTAACCAATGCATCTATACTAATATTATAAATGTGAAAGTTTGTGTGTCAGTCTGTCTGTTTGTCCGTCTTTCACGGCAAAGGGAACGATGTGTATTGTCATGATGTTTTAAGTGGAGATATTTGAAGGGACGAAAAACACATCTTTTCGGAAAACGTATCATTCTACGCCTCATCGTCACTTTCCATCAGGTGCGATTGTGCTCAAGCGTTAGCCTATAGACATAAAAAAAGACCGGCCAAGTACGAGTCGGACTCGCCCATGAAGGATTCCGTAGCAGCAAGTAGGATATTACTTAAGTTTAAAACAATTGAGTTGACTAAATGGAAGGCAAATTGCGGTTTGCTGTTTAAAACGTATTAAAACACTACTTACCAAATCTAGTTCAAACCTATTTTCGTTGTTAGTTTTATAACTCTTTTATTATGGAAGTTAAAGGGGGAGGGGGGAACCGTTTTACCACTTTGGGAGCGTCTCTTAAAACTCAACATAATTTTAAAGACTTATCCATAGATACCCCACACGTGTACTCCGGTAACCTCACTCACACGGCGAAACACAGCGGTGTTTCGCCGTGTGAGTGAGGTTACCGGAGACCCATTGGGGGAAGGGGAAAATGTTGGCAGCGCACTTGTGACTCCACTGGTGTTGCGGGTGTCCATGGGCGGCGGAATTGCTTACCATCAGGTGATCCGTCTGCTCGTCTGCCACCTCTCATATAAAAAAAAGAACGTATAGGTTTGATGAAAATAAAAATATTTAGAGTTTCAGTTCTAAGTATGGAGGGACCCGCCAAATTGTTTTTTTCCTTTATAATAATCGTAATGCGGTTGACAAAATACATCTAATTACCTAGTTTCAATACTATAATTCTTATAATTTCGGAAAAAGTGGACGGACAGACGGATAGATAGACCGACATGACGAATCTATAAGGGTTCCGTTTTTTGTCATTTGGCTATGTGGCAAACCGAATTCAATGCGAGCAAAGCCTTAGGCGACTATATGAAGATCCGAAGTATTATTGCAATACTTAATAAATTTTCCTTTCGGCACTGTGCGAAACTAACTAAAAACATAACCATTGACAGGAATTGCCTTAATTACCTTGGTGGATATACTGACAGACCACCAAAACGCGAGCCGGTCGAACTGAATAAATCACGCTGGCCGATCCGATAAATCCATCCCACTAAAACAACCTAGGTCCGATGGCAGATTTTCGCCGCAGTTGCGAAAATGTGGGAATATGGCGAAACGGAACTAACCGCACCACCGGGCACGAGCTTTAACCACCAAGTCCTAACGACCGGCGAATGTATTTCTCGGACATCTGTTTTAATTTTTGGAATCCGAGCATGCACCTCTGGATTTTCCAAAACTATGTGCACATTTCTACCATTAGATCGGCGGTGACAGAAAACATCGTGAGGAACCCTGCGCGTTTCGGATAGTTTCTGAAACGTGAAACTATGATTCAGTTGGTCTGGTTCTCCTGTCAAATGGTTGCGAAGGTCGGACGGCAGTCGCTTCACTGTAATTACCGCCCATCCTGATCATGATCCAAACGCACCCTGGGCTCCATAGCGATCGGGAATCACACGCTTAGATGAAGAGAAGCCTGTTCCGAATTTATATTTTGAAATTATGAGATTGCCACGTATGGCGTTGTGGCAGACGAAAGAAAACGCGCATAAAAATAGTTAATAAATAAATAAAATAAATAAATATTTCACAACATTTAATAAAAATTGAATAAAAAAAAACATAAATTAGCAGACAGACGGACCATATCTAGTTTCACTATTACACATTTGTTGCATATATTAAAACACAAAATATAAACTATACCTACTAACATATCTAACATATCCACACCTTCAACCACTCATCTCACACTTTCATTCAGACATCACACACTTTCATTCACACGTCTCACATTTTCATACAAACATGATATAAGTAGTCACAATCTCACACATTGGGAATATAATTATTTATAAGTTTCTTTAATCATATCAAATGTGTGAACGATATGGAAGAGCGGAGTCTTCTGGCACAGGCATTATTATGCTTAAAAGAAGGCTCCAATCACAAAAAAAAATGTTTTTGGAAAAATAAATTGAATTGATTTGAATATCACATACCTACATTGATTTGACTCCGAGATAGGTAGCTCAAGCACCTGTGTTACGGATATCAGAATCAACAGTGGAATTACAATTAAATACATATAATACTTTTCTTTTGCAAATACATACTTATAATACATAGAAAACACCCAGATCAATACAAACTGATATGTTCATGCACATAAATGTGTGCACTGTGCGGGGATCGAACCCGCAACCCTTGCACCAGAGGCAGCGTTCACTACCACTACAGTGAAAGAATATATTAAAATAAATAAATAAAAAATACAAACCAAATTTTTAACCAAATTAAGTAAAAACACTATAAAAAACTAAACTTGACCCAAGGAGTCTGTACTCGAGAGTCGTAACATTTTTTCCACTATACAAACACAAATACAAATTATTTACCTATTTGCTATTGAATAGGGTACAGTACATAAATGTGGTATTGATATATTTATTGTAAGACCTATTCAGCCGTTTCAAACAGCATGCAAATATTTCTTACAAATGTACAATTGTATAAAACTTTGCATTTGCCCTGTGAGACCCGGACGTTTCAAAAAACCGACTTAAGATGAAGGGTAGGGCACACTAGCGACGCCATCGATTTCCCTTTTTAGCTACTAAACCGGATTTATTTTAAACAATTTCGGGGATACAATCTCTCGGCAAACACTTATTAAATAACCATGCACAAATGTTGGGTCCGGTTTTGTACGCGAAAAATTTATTCACGCCATAAGTCTTTTGCCATAAGGCTTTTGGCGTGAATCAATTTTTCGCGTACGCATTGGACCCAGCATTTTTAATGGTTATTTAATAAATAGTATAAGCGTTTTCCGAGAGGTTGTAACCCCGAAGTTCTTTAAAATAGATCCGGTTTAGTAGGTAGCTAAAAATTGTAACGCAGCCTGCAGGGGCTTCGTTATACTACATAACTACTCATAAAGAAAGTTACCTTTGGTGTTAACTATAGAGCTTCGTTTTCCGTTTGCTATAGAGCTTGTATATCATTTTATGATTATGTCTTGTATTAGCATTACTCTTATATGTGATATTTTAATGCTCCTTGTACATTTTTATCTGTAAATAAATTTAAAGTTATTGTTGTAAATATTTAGATTGTCTATCTGACATTGTCCGACAGCTGACGTTGTCTAACTGTTTTTATTTTTCTATCGAATTGTCTATTCAAATTTAACTATGGAGTTTAGCTTTGTTTCGAGAATATTCTATATTGTACGAATTTTAAAATTTAAATGTTGTAGAATAGAATGCGCATGGGCAATATAAAAGGACGCACATGGGCAGGACGACCAGTCGACCACCAGCTCTGAAGAAGCTCAGAACCTCAAGCTATAACAGTGCCAGTATACGTTTACCCGTAGAGTAACGGTGCCGGGGCACGAAAGGTGTTGCCTCCCTGCACCTACGCGCGTCTACCGTCACTCGTGCGCGTATCCGCGTCGCGCCTACCCGCGGCCGGCTTGCGGCGTGCGCGTATCTGTGACTCGCGCCCCATTTGCTGCCTCCTGCGCTCGGCGGAGCCCTACCGCCCGCCTCTTGCGACGCTGGATCCTACCGGCGCGCTGCCTGTGCTCACCCTGTATTACCGTCCCTACCACGGTTGCCCACTTTGAACTTCTTACCTTGTATATATATTTAGTGTAGTGTACCGGTGTAAATAGCTAGTTTTAAGTTAGTTTTAAGTTAGATTTAAGACTTTAGACGAGCCATCTTTGTACATATCGCTTATAATTATAGCCCTCTTCCCTCTATCCTTGTCTTTTCTTCTTCCCCCTATCTTTTAGCTCCGTAACCCTCCGTTACGTGACAGTTTGGCGCCCAACTCTATAGAATCCCTCCCTGTTCTCAAAATTCTAAAATAAACTTGCACAAGTTTCTGTATATAACATACCTTTTGGCTCCCTATTAGACGTCTCTTACTTTTAGATATTTCTTTCCCTATTCTTCCTCTATTTTTCTCACTAAAATAAAGTAAATAAAATAAAAACTATTGTAAATATTTTATTGCTTTAAAATTACAAATATCTTAGAAATGGCTCGTCTTATAAACTTTAATTTACTTAATAAGGCGGAACTTGAATACGAACTTATAATTAGGAACGAAACTCCTGCGGATAATCTTGTATCGCTTAGAAAACAAATTGTTTTATTGCTTCGTAATTTTCCTACGGAGGACATTATTGATTCTCCCGTTCCTCTGAGTGACGATTTGTCACAAGCTTCTTCTACAATCTTATTATTTATCTTCGATGTTGGACCGATACGAAATCGGGTAATCTGAAATTATTTAAGAAAATTGAAACTTATATAAATCACTTATTTTATCGACTTGACAGAATTGACACTGATGTAAGTGACAGCGACTCAAACCTTATAGAACTCTATGACGACTTAAAAAAGAAGTTACCTCTTTTGACTGAACGTTTTGACGCTTTTTCAAACCAGCTGAGACTTCACAGGTACAAACCTCTTTGGACTCACCTTTGCCGATTTCTCAACCTAACTGTATGCCACCTTTTCATAATTTTCTCTTACCAAATTATCTAAAAGAGCTAAAAAAAATTACTTTTGATGGGACAACTTGTCCTAGAGCTTTTCTATCGAAAATTGATGAATTTTTACTTACGAACAAACTGGATAAGCAAATACTTATAAGCTCGCGCCTTCCACATTTTTGAGGACGATGCTTCTTATTGGTTTAAATTCCAACTAAGTCGTGACCCTTCGTTAACTTGGGATCGCGTTTCCGAGTTTGTTAATTAAGGAGTAACGCAGCCTGCAGGGGCTTCGTTATACTACAATAACTACTCATAAAGAAAGTTACCTTTGTGTTAACTATAGAGCTTCGTTTTCCGTTTGCTATAGAGCTTGTATATCATTTTACGATTATGTCCTTGTATTAGCATTACTCTTATATGTGTTATTTTTATGCTCCTTGTACATTTTTACTCTGTAAATAAATTTAAAGTTATTGTTGTAAATATTTAGATTGTCTATCTGACATTGTCCGACAGCTGAACGTTGTCTAACTGTTTTTATTTTTTCTATCGAATTGTCTATTCAAATTTAACTATGGAGTTTATCTATGTTTCGAGAATATTCTATATGTAATGAAGTGTTAAAATTTAAATGTTGTAGAATAGAATGCGCATGGGCATATAAATGACGCACATGGGCAGGATTCACCATTCTACCACCAGCTCTAAGAAGCTCAGACCTCAAGCTATTAGACAGTGCATTATACTTTACCCCGTAAGTAACGGTGTCCGGGGCACGAAGGTGTTGCCTCCCTGCACCTACGCGCGTCTACCGTCACTCGTAGCCGCGTATCCGCGTCGCGTGCCTACCCGCGGAGCCGGCTTGCGCGTGCGCGTATCTGCTACACTCGCGGCCCCGATAGTTTTTTAGTTGCCTGCCATCCTGGCGCTCGGCGGAGCCTACCTGCCCGCCTCTTGCGACGCTTGATCCTGCCGGCGCGCTGCTTGTTCTCACCCTGTGGATACCGTCCTACACGGTTGCCCATTTTTGACTTTTACTTATATATATATTTAGTGTAGTGTAAACCGGTGTAATGCTAGTTTTGAATAAGTTATTTTAAGTAGATTTAAGACTTTAGGACGAGCCCTCTTTGTACATATACTATAATTATAGCCTCTTCCTCTATCCTTGTCTTTTCTTCTTCCCCCTATCTTTTAGCTCCGTACCCTCCGTTACGCGACAGGTTGGCGGCCCAACTCTATAGAATCCTCCCTGTTTCTCAAAATTCATCAAATAAAACTTGCACAACTTTTCTGTATATACATACCTTTTTGGCTCCCTATTAGACGTCCTCTTACTTCTTAGAAATATTTCATTTCCCTATCTTCCTCTATTTTTCTCACTAAAATAAAGTAAATAAATAAAAACTATTGTCAATATTTTATTGCTTAAAATTCACAAATATCTTAGAAATAGGCTCGTCTATATACAACTTTAATTTACTTAATAGGCGGAACTTGAATACGAAACTTATCATTAGGAACGAACTCCTGGCGGATATCTGTATACGCTTAGAAAAACAAATTGTTTTCTTGCCTTCGTAATTTTCCTACGGAGGACATTATTGATTCTCCTTCCATCGAGTGACGATTTGTCACTAACGCTTCTCACAATCTTATAGTTTATCTTCGATGTTGACCGATACGAATCGGGTAAATTGAAATATCATTTAGAAATTGAAACTTATAGTAAATCCCTTACTTTTCATCGACTTGAAAGAATTGACACTGATTTAGTGACAGCGACGCAAACCTTATAGAACTCTTATGTACGACTTAAAAAAGACAGTTTACTCTTTTGACTGAACGTTTTGGACGCTTTTTCAAAACCAGCTGATACTTCACAGTACAACCTCTTTGGACTCACCTTGCCGATTTCTCAAACTAAACTGTTGCCACCTTTTCATATTTTTCTTCTTACCAATTTATCTAAAAGACTAAAAAATTACTTTTTGATGGGACAACTTGTCCTAAGATCTTTTCTATCGAAATTGATGAATTTATTTACTTACGACAAACGGTGATAGCAAAATACTATGCTCGGCCTCAACATATTTTGACGGACGATGCTTCTTATTGTTAAATTACAACTAAGTCGTGACCCTTCGTTAACTTGGACATCGCGTTTCCGATTGTTTAATTTAAGGAGTAACGCAGCCTGCAGGGGCTCGTTATACTACATCACTACTCATAAAGAAAGTTACAATTTGGTGTTAGCTATAGAGCTTCGTTTTCCGGATTTGGGCTATAGAGCTTGTATAAATCAATTTTACTCGAATATATGTCTTGTATTAGCCATTACTCTTATATGTGTTATTTTTATGCTCCTTGTACATTTTTATCTGTATAATAAATTTAAAGTTATTGTTGTAACTATTTAGATTGTCTATCTGACATTTGTCCCGACAGCTGACGTTTGATACTAAAACTGTTTTTTAATTTTCTATCAGTTGGTCTACTACAAAATTTTTTAACTAATGGTATTTTAGCTAAGTTTCAGAGAATATTTCCTATAATTGTATGAATTTAAAAATTTAAATGTTGTAGGAAAGAATAGAATGCGCATGGGCAAATATAAAGGACGACACTATGGGCAGGATCACCAGTCTACCACCAGCTCTGAAGAAGCTCAGAACCTCAAGCTATAACAGTGCCAGTATACGTTTACCCGTAGAGTAACGGTGCCGGGGCACGAAAGGTGTTGCCTCCCTGCACCTACGCGCGTCTACCGTCACTCGTGCGCGTATCCGCGTCGCGCCTACCCGCGGCCGGCTTGCGGCGTGCGCGTATCTGCGTCTCGCGCCCCATTTGCTGCCTCCTGCGCTCGGCGGAGCCCTACCGCCCGCCTCTTGCGACGCTGGATCCTGCCGGCGCGCTGCCTGTGCTCACCCTGTGATACCGTCCTACCACGGTTGCCCATTTTGAACTTTTACCTTATATATATATTTAGTGTAGTGTACCGGTGTAAATAGCTAGTTTTAAGTTAGTTTTAAGTTAGATTTAAGACTTTAGGACGAGCCATCTTTGTACATATCGCTTATAATTATAGCCCTCTTCCCTCTATCCTTGTCTTTTCTTCTTCCCCCTATCTTTTAGCTCCGTAACCCTCCGTTACGCGACAGTTTGGCGCCCAACTCTATAGAATCCCTCCCTGTTCTCAAAATTCTAAAATAAACTTGCACAAGTTTCTGTATATAACATACCTTTTGGCTCCCTATTAGACGTCTCTTACTTCTTAGATATTTCTTTCCCTATTCTTCCTCTATTTTTCTCACTAAAATAAAGTAAATAAAATAAAAACTATTGTAAATATTTTATTGCTTTAAAATTACAAATATCTTAGAAATGGCTCGTCTTATAAACTTTAATTTACTTAATAAGGCGGAACTTGAATACGAACTTATAATTAGGAACGAAACTCCTGCGGATAATCTTGTATCGCTTAGAAAACAAATTGTTTTATTGCTTCGTAATTTTCCTACGGAGGACATTATTGATTCTCCCGTTCCTCTGAGTGACGATTTGTCACAAGCTTCTTCTACAATCTTATATTTATCTTCGATGTTGGACCGATACGAATCGGGTAATCTGAAATTATTTAAGAAAATTGAAACTTATATAAATCACTTATTTTATCGACTTGACAGAATTGACACTGATGTAAGTGACAGCGACTCAAACCTTATAGAACTCTATGACGACTTAAAAAAGAAGTTTACTCTTTTGACTGAACGTTTTGACGCTTTTTCAAAACCAGCTGAGACTTCACAGGTACAAACCTCTTTGGACTCACCTTTGCCGATTTCTCAACCTAACTGTATGCCACCTTTTCATAATTTTCTCTTACCAAATTATCTAAAAGAGCTAAAAAAAATTACTTTTGATGGGACAACTTGTCCTAGAGCTTTTCTATCGAAAATTGATGAATTTTTACTTACGAACAAACTGGATAAGCAAATACTTATAAGCTCGGCCTTCAACATTTTTGAGGACGATGCTTCTTATTGGTTTAAATTCCAACTAAGTCGTGACCCTTCGTTAACTTGGGATCGAATGTAACGCAGCCTGCAGGGGCTTCGTTATACTACATAACTACTCATAAAGAAAGTTACCTTTGGTGTTAACTATAGAGCTTCGTTTTCCGTTTGCTATAGAGCTTGTATATCATTTTACGATTATGTCTTGTATTAGCATTACTCTTATATGTGTTATTTTTATGCTCCTTGTACATTTTTATCTGTAAATAAATTTAAAGTTATTGTTGTAAATATTTAGATTGTCTATCTGACATTGTCCGACAGCTGACGTTGTCTAACTGTTTTTATTTTTCTATCGAATTGTCTATTCAAATTTAACTATGGAGTTTAGCTATGTTTCGAGAATATTCTATATTGTATGAATTTTAAAATTTAAATGTTGTAGAATAGAATGCGCATGGGCAATATAAAAGGACGCACATGGGCAGGATCACCAGTCTACCACCAGCTCTGAAGAAGCTCAGAACCTCAAGCTATAACAGTGCCAGTATACGTTTACCCGTAGAGTAACGGTGCCGGGGCACGAAAGGTGTTGCCTCCCTGCACCTACGCGCGTCTACCGTCACTCGTGCGCGTATCCGCGTCGCGCCTACCCGCGGCCGGCTTGCGGCGTGCGCGTATCTGCGTCTCGCGCCCCATTTGCTGCCTCCTGCGCTCGGCGGAGCCCTACCGCCCGCCTCTTGCGACGCTGGATCCTGCCGGCGCGCTGCCTGTGCTCACCCTGTGATACCGTCCTACCACGGTTGCCCATTTTGAACTTTTACCTTATATATATATTTAGTGTAGTGTACCGGTGTAAATAGCTAGTTTTAAGTTAGTTTTAAGTTAGATTTAAGACTTTAGGACGAGCCATCTTTGTACATATCGCTTATAATTATAGCCCTCTTCCCTCTATCCTTGTCTTTTCTTCTTCCCCCTATCTTTTAGCTCCGTAACCCTCCGTTACGCGACAAAATTAAAAACGATTGGCGTCGCTAGTGTGCCCTACCCGTCAACTTAAAGCCGTGCTTTCGCTGTACTTCGCCAAGTGAGTGCCCTCTCTCACTTGAAGGAGATTGGACAGACACTACCGGAGGTCCAATCGGAGAGAAAGATAGTTAAAAGATTGGCAGCGCACTTCTGACTATTGTTGCGGGCGTTCATGAGCGGCACCAATCGCTTACCATCATCCGTTTGCTCGTCTAACACCTATCACATGAAGCTCAGTTCCACGTGTCTAGATAATACATACTACCCGTACCGTGGGACAGCCATGTTACGGCATGAATGGGCCGGCTCGACCGGAGTGATACCACGTCATCACAGAAAACCGGCATGAAGTAGAACGGTGCTGTGTTTCGCTGCGTGAGTGAGGGTAACGGAGGCCCAATCCGGAGGAAAGAGGGGTTCAAAAGTTGGCAGCGGTGACTCCACTGATGTCACGGGTGTCTATGGGTGGCGCAATTGCTTACCATCAGGTGATCCGTCTGCTCGTCTGCCACCGATAACATAAAAAAAAACACACTGGGATAATGAAACACTTGACCCACTTTCTCAATAGATCTTCATTTTCAAGGCCCTCTTTTAAAATAACCCAACAATATTGCCTCTCTCACTCATTATGGCGAAACAATTGTATGACGAAGACACAATAGCGGCTTGTAATTAAAAACTTGTACATAATACACGTGAATACTGAATAAAAGCCGATCAGCCGATTGCCCAACAAAAGAGCCCCATCTAGTGTTGCCCAACCATCAATAGTATCGATACTATCGACAGTATTGGTATTACAAATTTACAAATAACAATTGATTTCGAGCAATAGTATTTGACAGACCAAATCACATAATAATATCGATCGATCGATCAATAGTGTCGATATTATTTTAGTAATTCTATCTATAGTATTGTTGTATTAAATCATAAAAACTCGATTCGAAAGTTTGAAAAATTATCGATAGTTGAGTAACCGCCAACAGTATCAATTCTCAACTATAGCGTCGAGTATCAGCAAGTAGTACCTATGAAACTAATCTCATTCACTCGCTGTGCCTAATACTAGGATCTTAAATACGGTGACTTTCGGAATTACTATTGACAGCGCTGTTGGAATTTATTTTTCAAACGTTTAAGTATAGAATTGTGTATGTAATAAATGTGGGAGAGCCACGCTTAGGCATGAATGGGCCGGCTCGACCGGAGTGATACCACTGCCTCACAGAAGACCGGCGTGAAGCAGCGCCTGTGCTGTGTTTCGCCGTGTGAGTGAGGTTACCGGAGGCCCAATGGGGGGAAGGGGAAAAGTTTGGCAGCGCACAACCACTAGTGTTGCGGGTGTCCATGGGCGGCGGAATTGCTTACCATCAGGTGATCCGTCTGCTCGTCTGCTACCTCTCATATATATATATTTAAAAAAAAAATGTAGAGATTATATGATCAAAGATTGATATGTTAGCATTAAAAGCGGCTGATTGGTTGCAATAATGGGTTCCAACTATGTAAGTAAATGATTATTCCAAGACAATACGATCGCAGTTAAACACACATTATTGTTATTGTTGGCTATTATTGTTCATCAAAATATGCTAGTCGTCAATAGTATCGACACTATTGGCTTGTTGAACAATATCGATAGCTAGTATCCGTATACTATCGTTACTATTGACATGATGTCAATTATCGATAGACTATCCGTAGTGGACTGTCGATAGGCAACTCTAGCTCCGTTCAATAAATGAAATATGTGTGGAAACGATCCATGTAGCTTTTTCATAGCATGATACGCACTCGAATGCTCAAGATTTGTAGGTAAGGGTCCAGACCAATCGATCGAGGTCGGTTGATGGTAGAATGGAAAAATCGTCGACGATCGATTATTTCTAACAGACCAATCAAATCCATCGATCGCCGATAGATGGTAAAACGGACGGCTGGATTTGTCCGAGAGAAAAAATATACATATTTCGTCACACCCATTTTATTCCTTGGTTTTTTATAATAAACGCCAAAAAGACATAACAAAATAGAAGAATATAAAAAGTTAACGTTTTAAACAAAATAGGTAAAAAGGTCGCCAGCAGATGGTAAAAGGAATTATAGCTCCACCGTTACGAAATCAAGCTTCACGTGGTTGGCGGGACGCGGGGACGCGTCGTGCGCTCGACCAATCCAGAAAGTTTAAATTCTATTTGGCCCAATCAATCAGTCGGATGTCGCCGGTGGTCGCCAAATGAGAATGACTTCGTGAATAACTGTGTGACTGCGCGAGCTCCAAAGAGAACATTTTCCCCTGATTGTAGAGTGTTCTATACGTTGAACTAATTGCATTGAAACTTCTAAGACGATTCCACGTGTAACTACTCAAACGAAACTAAATTAATTAGTGTTTCTAACTATTTCAAAGACTCCTTGGCAGCCAGTGAAAATAATTGTACAACCACCTAAAGTTTGCCCCAAGGTTATATCTTTTTTCATTAGAAAAATATTAAGTATTTCATAATTCTAGATAAAAGGAACTCGTGATAACTTTGTTTGGATAAATAGATTGTTAGATTCAACATTTATTTCTAATCTGCTACGAAACCGTAGAGAGCCAATGAAGCGAGCCCTGCCCTGGCTTCGCCCGGGTGCAAAAATATACATATAATTATATACTATGTAGTGATAGTGATGCCTATAGGTAAACAAAAGCACTGGCTTTTTTGTGTTGCGAGTACTAACTTGTCATTATTTATTTTTTTATTTATTTATTTAGTACAGCCACATGATACATATTATTACAATCACAAGCCACATATTAATAAGGTCACAGTTCTGATATGCATCAAAATAACGGCGTACATAGCGCTTATGAGAAAAACATTAGAATTAAATAAGATTTTTACCATGTACAGTCAGCGTCAGATCAAGTTACCCCCCTGCAGTGGAAAAATAGCACTTGCGGCCCAAACATAAGGACGGTCCAAAGGTCAACATGGGTAACTCGACGTTCACGTCGAGTTAAGGCGTCAGCCTTCTGTACCTTATTTTTGAGATTCCGATATTTCGGCACTGATGCAAGCGCCACGGTCCCTGAGTAACTGAAGTTTTTGCGGGTAAGATGTTACTGGCAGGCAAATCGGTCTACCCTCCTTCGCAGTCTTTTACTACGCGCACCTGGGGTACCACTGTTCACTAACTCACTATTTTCTCACGCCTGTTTTCGACATCCAACACTCACAGTATCTAGCCGCGAAATGACACTTTGTTTACCATTGTTTGTTGTTGTGTTTATGACCATATGGCGCTTGCAACATTGCCGAAATATTGGAAACTCGAAAATAAGGTAAGTACATGGTAGAAATCCCGTAAATAACTATTCTAATGTTAGTGACCATAAAAGTTTAAAACAATATATAGTACCCGACGGTTTTGAAATTATCGCGTTGGTGTATGTTAGTGTCGAGTAGGTACAGTCTCCTTGGGTTTATAATAGTTTTTTATAAATATATTTTTACTTATTTGACAGGAGTTGTCATTTCCCTTTTGTTCGTGTCGTGTTGTAAATTTTGCTTCGAAAATGTGCTAATTTGGTTTTTATTTTATTTATTTTAAAATATTCTTTCACTCTTTTCCGCGCGTTTTCTTACGTTTGCCACAATATTAGCTCACAGTAAAAATTTTCTACATCGATTGAAAATTTAGTAGAGTCCGTCAACAAATCATCTTACAAAGCATAGAATGTGATGTTTTTGTACTCGTATGTCATAAATATTATACAAATTACTAATGAGACGACGCCTCAACGTCATACTGTATGTGTACACATACGCAATCAATACGATTCGTTAGCTAGGTACGGCATGGTATCAAAAGTAACGAGTAACGATAAAGATAAGAAAGTCCCAAGTACAAATTTTCATAGTAACGAATACATATGGGTATGCTCTTTTTCTTCACTTTTACACCTCTACTGCTGAATGCGAATTGTAATGCTGAAATTTAACAACTTTTTGTATAGGAATGATATAAAAATCTCACCTAGAAACACATTGGTATACATAGGTACTTTGAATTGTTTGATATTGCTCTTTACAAAAACTTGTCATCAAATGACACTAAATTAATAGACTAGGCAAGTAATTATTCGACATATAAGTAATTTGCATGGTTGTCTGATTAAATGGCTGAATATTATTTAGGCTGTTAGTTGATAGGCGCTGCTTAGTAAAAAGGCTAGGCTGTTGATTTAATGCCAAGCTAAGCTAGTTAAAATGTCACCCTTTCACTCTCACCTCAGTGTCTTATTCCAAGTTACGTCTAAAGGTAGCTTTTCGTCATCGACGAAAAAGACGACGAAACGACGAAAAAGTTTTAACACCACGTAACTCACCTTAAGCAACTTTTCAGGAAAGCCAAAAACTGATCAGAGACTTGCGTGCTATTTCCATTACTATTCAATTGTTGACTTCCGTTCTGTTACCTATTCAACATTCAAAAAGGTTTTGGATGGCCGTAACTGAATTCTGATTGAAAAAAAAACGATCCGTCTTCCAAGACTCTAAGGAATGATATCAAATGGTCATAACCGCCACTAATAAATTATTAAAAAAATGAAAATAAAAATGTGACTTACGTGGTCATCTCAAAGCGTAGGTCATTTTATGACTTCCTTACTAATTACTTTTTCGTAATTTTAAAGCCGTGTGGTCCCCGGCAGAGTAGAATAGGCCACCCTCACTCTTACCGAGGTGTCGTAAAAGGTGACTAAGGTAAAGCTGCTGGCATGATCATTAGCACCCAGAGAAGGAAAACTCTGCATTTCAAACCCCTCGCCAACCCGCCTGCCACGCGTGGTGAGTATGGAAATTACCCCTCATGTGATTGAGGGAGGCCCGTGCCCCAGCAGTGGGGAGTTAAATGGGCTGATGATGATACATTTTAAAGGTTTTTATTGGTCGTATCTTGATTCTGATTGGGCGGAATGACGAGTCTATGGACTCTCTAGCGAATTGCATCGAAATGTCATAACCTCCAAAAAAATTACTTACGTAGAACTTCACCGACGTTTTAGTACAACTGGATTCAGCAGTGGCTCAATACTGTACTAGCGTCTGAGGCATCCTCGTTAATATCAGGCGGATATCCGATCTCCAGTACTAGTTATTTATTCGAGCGGATAATTGATTTGTGCGAACATTGTACATGTGCGGCCAATATTCTACTCGACACCCGGATCAGTATATTGGAGCTTCGCTTTTGTCTAATTAACTTGCTTGACCAGATACTGACATGGAATATTCATCAAATGAATATCTGAGTTTTATTATGATACATAGATAGATAACTACACTTTATTGCATAAAATTTACAGATTTTATTCTTTGGTATTATACTAGTACAATGTAGTACCTATAGGTACAATGAAGGTGTAATGTAGTATAATGGACAATACGACATAAAATCTTTTTTCGAAATGAAAAATACTATTTCAAGATTAGGCTATATGAACCTAATCTAGAAATAGAATTTTTTTAATTTAAGAAAAAAACATTTCAGAATTTATAACAATTCTGAAATATATTTTTTTTGCTGCTGGGCAAAGACCTCCCCCAAGTCTCTCCATTCCTCCCTATCCAATGCCTTTACTTGCCATTCTTGGACATACGTATTGAAATCGTCACGTTTATTTATAATTTTTTTCTTTAATTAAATAAATCCTCCTGTAACGTCCATTATGTACTCGGCATGATAAAGTAATAACGCTTTTGCTCACGTTGATTTAAAAAAAGTTAATCCAAAAAACTAAACGTCAGCAATGACATGAGCAGTCGCCTAAACTTTTTTTTTACTGTACGTAAAATAGCACCGACATCACAAGACGTTGAGCCGTAGGATTACGTCACTTTCGGTATATTAGTTAATATAAAAAAAAAAACAATAAAAACACACATTGAATGAAAGTTAAAAAATGTAGGTCATCTTTTTTCCTTTCTTTATTCGAAAGGCGTATAAAAATAATATTTTTTTTGTGTCGTATTGTCCAATGTGGAAGTAAATTAGTTTGAAATACTCAAGCGTAACATAAGTGTTGGTTCTTCAATGCTGACGGATACAATAACTAATTTGGGTTAGTACCCAAATTAGTTATTGTATCCGTCAGCATTTATTTATTTATTTATGTATTTTCTAGTGAAAATCCGATAAGTGTGTCTGGCGGACGGAGAGATAAAAAGATGGCCAATTGAGAGTCAAACTTGCCTACGGCGTGTGCAGTCTAAATACAACAAAGAATACTATAATAATATCAATTTTCTATGGAATGCTATATGGGAGTCTAAGTGGATCTCCCATATAGCATCCCATATTGATTTTATTTAATTAAATATGGCGACAGTCATACCTCCCAGCCTATATACTGTCCCACTGCAGGGCAAAGGCCTCCATCATAGAAATCAAGCCATCGCTACTAAGCTGGGATTAGGCTTAATTACCACGCTTACCTAATGCGGAATGGAAATACGAAACGGTGAAATTACAATCCCGAGCTATTTTCAAAAAATTCCAAACATATCTTTGCTCGAACCAGGAATCGAATTCAGGATCCCGAGATCACGATCTGGTTATACCACAAGACCAACAGGGCGTTCCTATGGTTCATACACGGAGATTGTCATAATTCATTTCATTTAATTAAATATGGCGGCATTCATACCTATTCGTATTGACGTGCCCATCCAATAAGAGCACCATACGTCCAGGGTAGTAATATGTACTATAAGTACACGT
The DNA here is from genome assembly GCA_019059595.1 of Marasmia exigua. Lineage (NCBI taxonomy): Eukaryota > Metazoa > Arthropoda > Insecta > Lepidoptera > Crambidae > Marasmia > Marasmia exigua. The sequence continues at coordinate 12,397,114 of CM032494.1, read as the reverse complement.
ATATTATGACTGTGTCAACTTTGCACCTTAGGTAAATCCGATAATCCAATATCCGGACCGCAGCCTTCGATACCCCTTGCCGACATCACGACAAATATCCGATAGGGATATTGGAATTATTAAGTAAATTTGAAATCTGCACATTTCGTAACACTACCTTCCTGTTTCGTAAATAGGAGAGGAGGGAGTTAATTAATTGGAATAATTAATGAAATAATTATAATAACGATAATATAATAATTAATTATTCATATAACGGGATTATTATGTCGTTGAATTATTTCAGCGTCATCTATAAAATCTATCATCTTCATTTACTTATCAATCATCATCATCATCATCATTATCAGCCTATCGCAGTCCACTATTGGACGTAGGCCTCTCCAATTGTTCGCCACTGTGATCTATCCATGGCTTCTCGCATCCAGCTCTTGCCAGCCATCCTGCGCAGATCGTCCCCCCACCTAGTCAGAGGGCGTCCTACATTACGCTTGCCTAGACGCGGTCTCCACTCTAGAACTCGTTTACCCCCTCGGTTGTCGGTTCTGCGGCTAATATGGCCAGCCCACTGCCACTTAAGCTTGCTAATCCGGTGAGCAATGTCGATGACTTTGGTTCTCTGCTGGATCACCTCATTTCGGATTCGATCTCGGAGGGAGACGCAGAATCAATCACGTTTGTGAAAAAGAAAATCCTTTCTTTGCTATTTCTACTACAGATCACTATTAATATTTCATGCCATATTTTCTCAGTACGTCGTTGTTCAACCTTCCAATTAGTTATTGGGAATCGGAAAACTTTCACTGTACTCTTTTTCTCAATTTGCTTGTAGTTAGTTTACACACAGTACAAAAATAACCCATTATTCTTGGCAGAATAAATGAGATTATTTTACTAGGTCTCTTAGAAATTGGCAGCTAATGAAGCATGAGTTTTATTAGTTCTTTTTTTATGTGATAGGTGGCAGACGAGCAGACGGATAGGCGATCCGTCTGCTCGTCTGCCGCTGTATGTTGAGCGATTGCCGCCGCCCATAAATACCGATGACGCCAGTAGAGTCACAAGCGCTGTCAATCTTTGAACGCCCCTTTCCCCCGGATTGGGCCTCCGGTACCCTCACTTACGCAGCGAAACACAGAACGGTGCGGCTTCACGCCGGTTTTCTGTGATGCCGTGGTATCACTCCGGTCGAGCCGGCCCATTCATGCTGAAGCTCTCCCTCGGTCAGTAAGTTTTACTACTTTAGACCGATACAGCCGCGATCGGTTGTACATTATAGTACATACCATCACTGTACGCTGCGAAGACTGCTCCGGTTGATAATTATAAAATTTGAATGGTAGCTATACGTCCCCCCAAACCGTAAAAGATCTGTGTATCAAAAACGTATGATTGACTCGCTACGACAACACTCGTAGCTATATTCTAATTTTAAGTCATAGGTAGCAGCAGCAGATCACCTGATGGACAGACGGATCACCTGATGGTAAGTTATTACCATCGCTCATGGACACTTGCAACACCAGTGTAGTCACAAGAGCTTTTCAACCTTTCAACCACCATTCGGCCGCGATTGGGCTTCCAGTACCAATAGTCAATAGTCAATTACGTTTATTGCATTCATGAATGAAGTTATGGTGTCACAATTATATTCCTGTACATCATGTTACCCTCTTGGGCATACCCTCACTCACTTAGCGAAATACATAAAACACATAATCATAATCATTTATTTGCATTATACTCGTACAAGATACACAAAATGTTGGTGTTACAAATATTTAAAAGTCCTATTTTTAAGTATATTTAGTCTTATTTTATGCCACATACGCCACTTCACGCCGGTTATTGTAAAGCCCATATGACTTCGGTCGAGCCGGCCCAGTCATGCGTAGCATGGCTTTCCCACGGTCTACTTAACTTTAACACAGTTTAAAAAAGTAAGAAACCTTATTTTTAAGTTTCCGATATTTCGGCGCTGTTGCAAGGGTGGTTATTCTAATGTTAGTGATCATGAAAGTTTAAAACATACAGAAAGAAAGAAAGAAAGAAAGAAAAAATATTTATTTGGACACAATTAAAAATTACAGCGTCAGCGAAAAAAAAAATCTGCTGTTCCATATTATATTCTCTGAATATTTTATTTTGTATGGAACAGCAATTTTTATTTTTTTGTTTATTTTGTTGATCTATAATGCTAAAAGGACTTAATTCACGATACCTGTTAAAAAAAAGATGGTGTATAACTAAGAAAAAATTCACCTGTTGCTGGTTCTCCCTCTGGGTCACAAGGCGAGCCTCGACGCAGTCCCTGGTCTCAAGGAAGGCTCGGCGCTGCGCCAGTTCGCGCGGGTGGTGGGTCATAATGCCAGCCAGGTTGCAGGCCAGAAGAGTGGTAGCAGTGCATAACATCTAGGAAAAAAACATCGTTCTTCAAAATCTAAACATGTCTTATGAGTTTCATACTACGAGTATGACACTTGAACGTCGTGAACCGGGTTGCAGACAACACAAGAGTTTGCCCTTCGTTTCTGTCAAAGAGTACATTCGATTAAATTAAATCATGACCCACTTTAAGGTCATTTCTCTACTGACTTTCTATGCAAACGAAACATAATTAACAAAAAGGGGAAAAATAAAAGAACACAGAGTTACCATTGTTTAACAAACCTTCGATACAGGGAGAGGTTTTTTTATGTGATACATGGCAGACGAGCAGACGGATCACTTGATTGTAAGCCTATAGACGCCCGCAAAACCGGTGCAGTCACAATTTCAGAATTATTTAGACATGCATAAGATGACTACGTCTATATCTCGTTGTTTTACAACAGCAAGCTCTGGGTAAATTCGTCCACGTTTTTTCTTGCTTTCTTTTTTAAAACTACATCTCATGCATTGGTCTGATTCCGTACTTAGTAGCATAAGTACTTGTGTTACGTATATCAGACAACAGACGAATTACAAATATATACCTACTTAAATATAAATATAGGTATTACTAATTATACATATACTCACTTCCATATCTGATGTCCTGTCAAGGATTAGGTTTGCTCCAATGTTCACGGCTGCAAGAGCAATACCACCGAGAGTGGCCTCATGCAGTCGAAGAGGAAGCGCTGCGTAGATTACATACGTGAACAGGGCGCAGGCGCCAGCATTCACGTTTAATCCCCTAGGGGACAAAAACACAAATTAATGCTCTCTGGTCATTTATACCTATCTATAAGAAATATTTTTATTGATTTTTGTTATAAATTATCTATGTATATATTATTATTGGGTATGTATGTATTGTTTATTATTATTTATGTAATGTAATAATATTAATATATAAAATAATGTATAATTCTGCCATTCTCAATTTCATTTATTAAACTACTTTGCACTGCCTTCCCTTATTATTACGAATACGATATTTCTTTCCTCTACCCAAAGGTTGTCTGGAAGAAATCGCTACAAGCGATAAGACCGCCTTATTGTACTGTCTGTTGCTGTTGTATCATGCTTGTATTTTATTTTTGTGCAATAAAGAATATCTATCTATCTATCTATTAATGTACTATACTAGTTACTCTTGGTGAATTTTACTCTGTCCGATTTTCAGGGTTCCATCCGTACCTATAGGGTAAAAATATTAAACTCATCAGGCTGTATCTCATGAACTGCAGTAGCTAGTTTTCACAAATTATGTATTTCTTGTGCCGCTTTAATAACAGGCACTTACAAAAGGAACAATATTTAAGTGGGCGCAATTCGGGCAAAATACGAATTTTTTTGACCATTAACCGGTAGCCGCTTATAAATAGTACAAAGATTCTTGTTCAGTGTATATCATCAGCTTATTGTGAGAACTCATTATTTACAAAAAATCCTATTTCAGGTAAGCAATGGAAGTTTTCTTTTCTTTATTCCTATTGTATTAAAAATCATTATCGTAATAATAAGATGGTGGTAAGGATTAAATGATTCATTTTTCATAATTCATATGTATGACAGTAAATTGACCCTTTATACCTTGAAGATAGGACTTAATGATATTTGTAAATAATGGGTTCTTGCAATAAGCCGACAATATATAGTTTAACCATTTACTCCTCAATCGATATATTAGTGACAAACAATATACAAAAAAAAACCCCTTCTAAACACTCATTACGGAAAATGCAACCTTATCATTTGACGTCACAAAACTTTAGAAAAATAACGATGCAAAGATTATGTGAACCGAAAAAACCCATCTAAAGATCCGGGAAAGAGGAAAAGTTTTTTAAACTTCATTCAAAGAGTATGTCGTCGAGCTCTCGAAAATATTCCGAACATATTTCGTAATAAACACGCGAGAGTTTCCATTTGGCTTGTTGGATGGAAGTTGTGATACTTGCAGGTGGAATGTTTGCTACTGCGAGTAACTTCGTAGCGATTACAACTTTTAATTGAGACAGCTGCAGTGCTCTTATTGAAAAGACTGCAACTTTTTTACTGCCCTTCTCACGTTGTGATAAATTTAGTGCAAGATGGAAATATGTACTATCAGTACATAGGACTTTGCAGTCCACAAGCGCAGCTGTAATGTCAACCCACACCGCGTGATGCTGCTTAAAACATGTGATAAAGATGAAAAGGCCTATGACGATGAATAGATCTGAACCAGCTGTATGCAATCATTGTCAAAACTAGATAGGGAGCGAAACTTTGCTGCCATTATAAAGACACAGAAAGTAAGATCTAATTGCCATGAATATCAAAACCTATGCGTTAGCATTAAACCGTATCGTGTCTTTTCCGCTAGTCTGTCTGTTATTTGAGCCAAACCATACTGAGATCACTGTATGTAAGTATGTATGCGTCGCCTGTTTAGCTCGCGATATGTATAGGTAACAGGCAGACCCATTTAAGTGATAAGTGGCAGTCGAGCAGACGGATGGCCCATTCATACCGAAGCGTTTCTATACCACGATCATCGCGTTACCCTTTGTAAATAGTATAAATTCATCACATTTAATAGAAATCCATTGGCGTCGTTAATGTTCAGACTAAACAGCCTTCTTCTTCTTTGAGTAAAAATATTAAACTCATCAGGCTTCAGTTCTGATGGTCGGCCGTCATCTTTCCAAAATCCTCTATGTACATTGCGAGACGAAACAGCCGTTCCACAGATACCAGTCTACTCCCTTATATTGCGCAGCCACGATTTTTACCTTCTTCCAACACGTCGCCTTCCCTCTATTTGAAGCAACTTGTACCTGTCATGCGTAAGTGAGTGACCTAGATATTCGAATTTCCGCTTTTTGATGGCATTTATAATAAAGTTGCCGTGTGGTCCCCGGCAGAGTAGAATAGGCCACCCTCACACTTACCGAGGTGTCGTAAAAGGCGACTAAGGTAAAGCTGCTGGTATGATCATCAGCACCCAGAGAAGGAAAACTCTGCATTTATATCAAAACCCTCACCAACCCGTCTGCCAAGCGTGGTGAGTATGGCAATTACCCCTCATGTGATTGAGGGAGGCCCGTGCCCCAGCAGTGGGGATTTAAATGGGCTGATGATGATGATGATAATAAAGTTACGGGTCATGGCGACACGTTGCAGTACCGTTTCGTTTGTCACTCTATGTGTCCAGCTGATGCGGAACAAACCGCGGTAACACATCTTGAATGCCTCCAGACGACGTCTGGTGTCCTCCTTCAAAGTCCAGGGCTCGCATCCATAAGTGACAACAGGCCATAATATAGCACGGTAAGATGCGAACTCGGAGCTTTATGCCTACTTGCCGGCAACACAAAACTTTCCTCATTTTATTGAATGAGGCTCGGGCAATCTCAATCTGGGTCTTGATTTCTTGATCAGACTCCCATTCTTCATTCACCCAAGCACCGAGGTATTTGTATTGCCGTACCCGCTCAAGAAGCCGTGTGGCCCCGGCAGAGTAGAATAGGCCACCCTCACTCTTACCGAGGTGTCGTAAAAGATGACTAAGGTAAAGCTGCTGGCATGATCATCAGCACCCAGAGAAGGAAAACTCTGCATTTAAATCAAAACTCTCGCCAACCCGTCTGCCAAGCGTGGTGAGTATGGCAATTACCCCTCATGTGATTGAGGGAGGCCCGTGCCCCAGCAGTGGGGACTTAAATGGGCTGACGATGACGATGATGATGACCCGGTCAAGATGTTTGTAAATTTTTAAATAACCAGTTCGTTTAAAGCCGTTGTTTTGCTATGATTTGAATTGGTTTCTAACTTGTTACGCAATTAAATAGCCAATTTAGCTATTACATCGACGCCGAAGCCTTTCCAATATTAAAAGGGGTAGTTGAAGACGTGATAAATATAAAATGAAACTTGGAAGAACTTAGGTACTGGCGGTAAGTAACTTACCTAACTCTGCCAAAATAATGTCGTAACATAATAAATAACGAGGTTTATTGCCACCGGAAGCCACCTAAGGGACCCTGACTAAATAGATATTTATTTAACTTTATATTTGTTCTAGAAACGGCAATAGAAATAAATAAATAAATATCTCACAACATCACATACATTGATCTGACTCCGAGATAGCTAGCTCAAGCACCTGTGTTCCGGATATCAGAATCAACAGTGGGATTATACATACGCTGCGGCAGGTTATACAGAAGACCGAAGAGTATAATCTGCTATTATGCTTAGCGTTTGTGGACTATGTGAAAGCCTTCGACTCTGTCGAGACCTGGGCCGTGCTACAGTCTCTCCAAAGGTGCCGAATAGACTACCGATACATACAAGTGTTGCAGTCATTGTACGAAAACGCCATAATGTCAGTCCGTCTTCAGGACCAGGAATCAAAACCCATACCCCTCCAGCGAGGTGTGAGACAGGGCGACGTTATATCGCCGAAACTGTTCACCACTCTGTTGGAGGACGTGTTTAAACTTCTGGACTGGGATGGACTTGGCATCAATATAAATGGCGAGTACATGACGCACCTTCAATTCGCTGATGATATCGTAGTCATGGCTGAGACCTTGGAAGACTTAGGCAAAATGCTCGACGACCTCAATAGAGTCTCCCAACAAGTGGGTCTGAAAATGAACATGGACAAGACGAAAATCATGTCGAATTCCCACGTCGTACCCACTCTTGTGAAGGTTGGAAGCTCTGCACTGGAAGTTGTAGACGAGTACATCTATCTCGGACAAAAAGTCCAGCTTGGTAAGTCCAACTTCCAGAAAGAGGTCGATCGACGAATTCAACTCGGCTGGGCAGCGTTCGGGAAGCTACGCAGCATATTTTCGGCCCACCTACCGCAGTGTCTCAAGACGAAAGTCTTCAATGCGTGTGTGTTGCCAGTGATGACATACGGAACCGAAACGTGGATTATAAATAAATCTATATCATTATTTTCTTTTGTAATTACATACTTTTAATACATAGAAAACACCCAGACCAATACAAACAAACATGTTCATGCACGCAAATGTTTGTACTGTGCGGGGTCGATCCCCGCAACCCTCGGATCAAAGGCAGCGTTCAATACCACTGTTCCAAACGGGTCGTCTCAACTTACGAAAAGTACAGATAAGTACCTAATTCTTGGTGCAGACGGCGTCTGACCAAGTTGCCCGCCTCAGTGCAAAAATAGTACTTATGTCTCACAACTCCGCTTGACGCCAAGTTACAAAATTATGCTAATTTAACCTTAAGAAAAAGTAAAGTATCAGCCTTTAAACTGTCCCACTGCAGGGCAAAGGCCTCCATCGTGTAAATCAAGTTATCCCTACTATGATGGGACTAATCCGATAATTAATAATAATATCCCATAATTAAGCCTAAGCTTCATCACTACGCTTGCCAAGTGCGGATTGGTGATCACAAGCTGGAGCTATATTCGAAAAATTCGAAACACACTTTTCGCTTGACCCGGAAATTGAACTCAGGACTCCAAGATCATGGCCCGGTACTTAAACCACTAGACCAGCAGCTCGTTTATCCTTAATATAACAGTGTAGAAGGGATGATTTTGAATTAAATATGTTTGCTTTGTCTGACGATCAAATTAATGCGTCTTCTATTACAACAATACTATCCCGTTCAAAAAAGTGAGCTCCGGCTTGACACTCAATAGGTACTGGTCGACAGCGGCCATGATGACTCTACTGTCGTCCACGTACGTGGAAGATAAGTACCAACCGGACTCGGACAGTGTTGTCAGATATGGATATATCGACTGTCATCGTCCACAGATGGCACAGACCACGAGGTACTATAGTGTAGGTTTCCAGTGCCTCTACTCTACCTGAGCTTAGATTGACAAAAGTTCATTGAACCTTATAAATAATTAGAAAGTAATAATATTTGCGCGATCGATGATATTATGCACAGAGACATGCATTTACTTATAGCAGTTGGCAACTTAACCCTGGGCCTTGTACAAACGGAAAATAATAATTCTTGCGCGATGTAATTACGCACAGCGTCATCTGTTGAGATTAGGAGGAAGTTTTACGTAAACAACCGATGGTTAATGGTACAGAAAAAAATGGTTTGTTACAACAGCATAATTTCAGTATTTGTTTGCGTTTGATACCGAATAAGATTATCAAGATATTATTTATTTTAAATTGAAATTCCTCTATTGTATATATATTTATTCAGCTAGTCTCAGTAACCTGTGGGCCGACGCTCAGTTGGCCGACCTAGGTCACACTGGAATACTTTTATTTTATTTTATTAATATTTCCTTTATTTTATTTTGTGTAACAATTGAACTGTATGGCTTGGTATGATGATGACACAACATTGTATGAAAATTTGGCGATTAAAAAGAGTAACTGGCGAGTTTCTTGCCGGATCTTCTCGACCAGAAACAACTTTCCGAGCCGGTGGTAGAATCGCATTATGTTTATTTATTTCTTTAGTATATTTTATGTATCAACATATTTATTTATTAACATGTAAATTATACATAAGTACTTATAAATAGTTTTAAGTCATTCAAATGTATGACGATTTGTAAGTGCTGTGTCAATGGACAACATTTCAAATTTTTAACATGTCCATATTGTTTTTTTATATGGAAGTAGACATAAAATGAACAGACCCATATTTTTTCTTTTTTCAAAATTTGTCCATTTTCATGCATAAAATAATTATTGAAATTCTTTTTATTCTAAATAGACGTAAGCGCCAAATGACGTCATCGGACGGCTGAATACAGCGATATTCCTTTGCTTATCATTGTTTTAATAAAAAAAAGGTACTACTGTCAAAGGTAAATAATACTAGTGTCAACAATGTCAACGTCATTCATACATTCAACGTTGACAAGTTGTCTTTTTTTTTGACAGTTACATGTCATGAGTTTGGCATTACGTAAATTTAAAACTATAATGTGCTAAGCAAAGAAATATTTTACATTCTGCCGTCCGATGACGTCATCTTACGTTTTTTAGTTTTTAATTTTTTTCTCAGTAAATAAGCAATATAAAAAATAAATAAATATATATTCGAGCAGCGGAAAAGTAAACAAAGAATTGGTATTTTTTGTTTCAGAGCTTAGCAATTTTGAAATGTTGTCCATTACTGGTAAGAAGTGGCGCAGGATCAACCGAAGTGGCGATCTCTTGTTTCGTAGATCAAGAATCCATTTGGGTTGCTGAGCCAGCGGGGTAAGTAAGTCTCAGTAACGAATTTCTAGTAAGATATCTCAATAGTATGTGTAATGAAGTACCTATGTGAAATCAGGTGTATCGACCCTGTTTCTAAACTAAAACACCTAATCGCTTTGTACGCCGCCCCTGGCGTCCATTTAGTCAAGAGGAAAAAAATGTTTTTTTCAAACAATTTTTTCGGGGTGGTGGCAACACCGGAGTGGGTAGGTTTGTTCCGGGCATCCGTTTGTCTAGCTATTTGGGTTTGTGAGATACAACTTGAAGACAAACAAACAGACGGACAGACCTGTCATTGAAGTCTAAAGAACAGGGTTCGGACCCAGACCAAACCGGGGTACGAAACTCTTTTGCATTCACAAGTGTTTTAATACCAAGTTACTAGTATGTGCCAGTCTCATAAATTACTTTTCCTACACTCATAATTTAATGGTAATAATGGTTAGCTACTGTACAGTTATTTAAAACAAATCTTTTAATATATGTACCTACACTGTAGAGTGCAAAATATCTGCGATATTTTGAATAATAATACTAATTTCCGTTTCGTGATTTCCCGCAGGAGAGATGCATATTAATAATAATATATTCTTACAACATCTCATACATTGATCTGGTTTCGTGTTACGAATATGAAACAACAGATGAATTACAAATGTAATACTTAAATATATATACACCCAAACAATCGACAAACAAGTGAACATCACACGAATGTTTGTCCAGGTTAGGCATCCAATGCAAATGGACAAATATTCGTCCCTTGGCGTACGAGGTAGGCTCACTACCAAATGCGCCATCAGGCCAGTCAAATTTATAATTCATTCAGAATGGAACAAACGAAAAAAAATATTTTACCATTTTATATGCTTTTCGAATAAAGAAAGAAAAAAAAAGATGACCCGTATTTTTTTAGTTTTCATTAAATGTGTGTTTTTATTGAATAAAAAAAATAATAAAACATAGATAAAATGCAGGAAGTGACGTAGTGTTGGGGCTCTACGTAGTTGATGTTTTTGCTATACAATTAAAAAATGCCTCTTTTTCTTAAGTCAACGTGAGCAAAGGCGTCATTAATTTTTCATGCCGAGCTGTGACGTCACACGGGGATTTTTACATTTTATTTAATTTCTCCTTAAATATCTTTTGAAAAATTTTGAAACAATTTTTCTTAGAATCCTATAAGGCTAATTAAGAAATATTTTTTGTCGTGTTGTCCATTCTTGTTTTATAAAGTTTATATAAAATAAATGATGTTTTACCTCAACACTGAAGCACTAGCGAAAGACAGGTCGATCAGAAGAAACGTTACAAGTACCACATAAGATATGGTAAGCAAGTAAATTTCATTCATGGCCGGGCGACTTAAGCATGCGAGTAAACCTGGGGACAATCATAAAAACATTATTGGCAAGCATTTTCCTTAACACTTATTTCCTTAATAATATACACATTTTATAATTAGACAAATACAAAAGCAACGTATGCAAAAGGGACATACACAGCGTGTTTGTAGTTTTTTCTTTGCTATTTGCCATAAAGCAAGCGTGTGGATTGAGCAGTTATGTTAATAACCCTAACTTCCTATAATGCCTATCGGTTCTAAAGGTCCCTTTCCCGAAACCTCCATTTTCCTAAAATGTCCCTTTCCCGAAATGTACCCAAAATAACTATTTCCCGAAATGCCCTTTTCACAAAATTTTCCTTCCATTTCGGGAAATTTACTTTTTGGGAAAGAGACATTTCAGGAATGGGATATTTCGAGAAAGGGACCGTTTGGGACAAGAGTCATTTCGAGAAAGAGATCTTTTGAAACAAGGGACATTATGGAAAAGTGACATTATGAACCTAAATAAACAGTTTTAAGTAAAACTTACATCCGTAGGCAAGTGATCCAATTCCGAGTATAATGATGTTGATTATGTGAGCGATCTTCTCCTTTCCGTAGTACTCCAGCTTGACAGAGTCGGTGATGTTTCGCTGGAGAAGCGCCATGGTTTCGCTCAGGTTAAACGGTAATGTGGAATCAGTCAGAAGTCCGTAACTGCAACAAAAATAAAGAGTTGTCACTTTCAGGTTAGGACCACGTTGAGGTACAGATGAGAAAATGCTCTCTCTCAGCTCAGCGTGTGATTCCCAGATGCAAACAGAGCAGTCGCTTTAGAGCCCTTGGAACGCTTGAAAATGATTCAGGATTTGTAAACATACAATGAAGCGACTGATTTTCACAATAAGGGAACCAGACCAACTGACTCGTTGTCAGAAGCTTCAGAAACTATACGAAGCGTGCAGTTTTCCCCACGATGTTTTCCCTCAATCGCCGAGTTAATGGTAGTAATAATCGACTCCCAGTGTAATTTGGCACTGTATTATAGAAGGTAAAAGACTTTTTAAAATTATACGGATTATAAACTGGGAAACAATTTTACAATGTATGACATTTTGAACCAACTTAATTAAGTATTCCGGTGAACACAACACTAGTGACGCCGATCAATGTTTTAAATTTTAAGAAAAAGATCCGGTTTAGTAGCTAAAAAATAATATCAGTTGGAGTCGAAATCTGACGCTCTGGAACATGTAGGTATGCCAAATGTTTAACTTAATCAATAAATATTACAAAATATTTTAAAAATGTAATATACAAAGAGGAAGTCTTTTACGCCTCTCCTTAAACAAACAAAACTAGCACTTAAGCTCAGACTAGTGGCGGTATTGTTAAGTTAGCAAGAAAACAGATAAGTCTAAGTATTAATGTAAGAAAAGTTATTTTTGTGCGCAAAGAAACATAACAAGTATAAGCAAGCAAACAAACTCTGTAACTAGTGACAGAGCCTGTGGTATGTAATTAACAATGATTGGAGTAGGTAGAAATATGGACATGCCTGGAATCCCGGGAATCTCGGGATTAAAGATATACTTTAAACTATTACCAGCTATTTTCGTTTATACATACGAGCATTAATATCAGCCTTATGAACTTATTCATAAACGCTTTGTGATACCATGTTAATTAAAAAAGTTCTATTTCTTCTTTCGAAATTCAAGATACGTACGTTAGATGGAAAGAAATAAACTGTAAGTAAATATGGTGGTATGGAACGTAAACGGATAAGCCCTTCATGAATAAAATGCGTTAAAATATTTTACTCTAAAATATTTTTTATTTATTTTAATTCCGGGATCATAGTCAGAATCCCGGGGCATGTCCATGTTAACATCTACTTCGATCAATGGTAATTAACCAATATATATATTTTAATATACTCACGTGTAAGCATCGAAGTCAGAATAATTCGTTATCGGGTCCGACGAGAAGTTATGCCACATCGGCAGAAGCTTGCTGAGGATGTTCTGCGCGAGGAGGAGCGTTCGGACCTGAACCAGCATGAGGAATACAGACACCACGAACAGCAGCCCGAGGAGGTGCGTCATGTTAGTCTGGTTCATGCGGAGGAAGTAGCGCTGGTATAACATCTCCACCTGCGACAAGAAATAAATAGTTAAGGCCCGGCCAATGTTTGTCAAACCTGTGAAAGCTAAATAAATATAAAGCATGTCATTTTGTTTGCATTTTTTTGTTCCAAACGCAAAACTGCTCTATAACACCGTTTAAGTTAATATAAATGAGGTTTAAACGTTTATGAATAAAGCCCTTAATGTTTGAGTTTCCAGTTTGAATAAATAATAAAAAAGTTTACTACAGTAATTATAAACAAACACAATAATCGAACAGAATTAAAAAAAAATTACTTGGCACCTCTATAAAATATTTGAAGTGTTCCTTTTAATTTCATGCTTTTACAAATAAAGTATTTTTTCTTCTAAACATTTTTTTTTCTAGCTCAAATTGTCTGCTAGGCAAAGGCCTCCCCTAATAGCCTTCACTGCTCCCTATTCATTGCCAGTATTGGTCCAGGTCATCACGCCATTTTTTTTCGGCCTGACTCGTGGGCGACGGCCATCTACAGGCTGTTATTTCTAAAGATAAACCGGGTTAAATTTTCATTGTAAGGTGACGCATAGACGTCACTAGCTACCAGTAGATTTGTAGTAATTGTAGCGATAATTAGACATTTTTTTTAAAGTACAACGGTGAATAAAGTATAAAGATTTTTTTTGCGATGTACTTCTTTAATATTATCTTCGTACAAGTAATCATAATTCTTATAATTGCCTAAAGTGGTCACTTTTAGCAATTACAAAAATTCTCAAAAAATACTCAATAATTTTCTTTATGGTAGTTAGTAGTATCAGCCTATAAACTGTCCCACTGCAGGACAAAGACTTCCATCATAGAAAGTCATCACTACTATGATGGGATTAGGTTTAATCACCACGCTTGCCTAATGCGGATTGGTAATCACAAACCCGAGCTATGTTCGAAAAATTCGAAACATACTTTTCGCTCGACCCGGGAATCGAACCCCGAGATCACGGCCCGTTACTTAAACCACTATACCTACGGGGCGTTTCTTTATGGATTCACCGTTTCACTTTTTTAATGTCTCATAATCGCCACATTTAATACAAGTCTAGCGGCGGCGCTAGGTACGCCGATGGGTCAACTTAACGTGACGGGTAGGGCACACTAGCGACGCCAATCGATTTTAATGTTTAGCTATTAAACGGGATCTATTTTAAACTATTTCGGGGTTACAACCTCTAGGCAAACACTTATACTATTGTTTAAATAACCATGCCAAAATGTTGGACGCGTACGCGAAAAATCGTGGCGTGAATCACACGCCAAAAGCGACCACTTTTATCGTGAATCAATTTTTCGCGTACAAAAACAGACCCAATTACTCAATTACTAACTATCTAACTTATTCCTTCTTTCACAGTAGGTACCTAATACTATTATGACAAGGTACAACAATATGAAAAGCGTCAGAAACGACGGATGACTTTTAATATTCTGTATCAGTATCTAAATTTCCATATTGTCACGGGTAGGAGATATTTCAAGTAATGCGGTGTTATTTTTTTATTCTAGAGTACCTACTCGTACAACACAAAACATTACGACAAACTGAATTATTATGTTTCTTTTTTACTTTCCTGTTAGTTTCCATAGAAAAATATGACACATGCAGCATTAGAAATAAAAAAAAACCCGGCCAAGTGCGAGTCATACTCGCGTACGAAGGATTCCGTACCAGTCATTTACTATTAAAAGACACAATAAAGCATTTTGTAAATATTTGAAGTTCCTACCTGTTACCATTTAATTATGTCAAGCAAAGATAGGCAAAAACACGAGTTTTCGTATAGGTCCCTTAGTTATTTATTTTATTTTTAGTAAAGTATTAGCCTGTACAAACTGTCCCACTGCAGGGCAAAGGCCTCCATCATTAAAATCAAGTTATCGCTACAATGATGGGATTAAGCTTAACCACCACGCTTGCCAAATGAGCATTGATCACCAACCAGAACTATGTTCGAAAAATTCGAAATATTAATTTTGCTCGACCTGTGAATCGAACCCGGGACCTCGAGATCACGGCCCGGTACTTAAACCACTACGTTAACAGGGCGTTTATCGTTATTTTTAGTATTTGCTGCTATAGCGGCATTATAAATACATCATCATCATCATCATCATCATTTCAGGCTATAGACGTCCACTGCTGGACATAGGCCTCCCCCAATTTTCTCCGCACAGATCGGTCCTATGCCGCTCGCATCCAATGGATTCCCGCAACCTTCACCAGATCGTCGGGCCACGTTGTGGGGGGGGCCTGCCACGGCTGCTACTTCCTGAACGTGGGCTCCACTCGAGGACCTTTCCGCCCCAACGCGCGTCTGTTCTCCTCGCTATGAGGCCGGCCCATTGCCACTTGAGACATGCAATCCTTTGGGCTATGTCTGTGACCTTAGTTCTCCTGCTGTTCTCATCATCTCTGATAGGTACACGCGAAGAAATACATATCGGGTCCCGTTTATACCCTTTGAATACGGAACCCTAAAAGCGTTTGTTAGGTATATTTTGAACGAATGTACAAATAAAAGAAAGTATATTTACATCTTTCAGTCTTTTCTTCTTAAATATTCTCTGGAGGAAATTCATATTGGCTTGATAAACGCTCACTATTTCAGAGTAAAAAGGTGACTGAACATATCGCTTAGACTCTTTCGTCGAACACTTAGCTCCAAATAAAATTATCGCTGAGTTTTGCAACCCGATGCTTAACAAATGAATCAACTTCGAATTACGTGGAAGAATCATAATACGAGATTGCTATCCCTATAGTTCGGCCAAAATAAAAGGCCACATTTAACACTTCAACAAAATTCGAAAACGTAACCTTGTAACAACGGTCATTGAATTTATCAATCTTTCTATGTTAAAAAAGCGCAATTTCTCAACGGTTTAAAGCTATGTTTGCATTTATTTACTTCAATTAAGACAATAAAGATAATTTCGCTATTTACTTTATTTGTTAAACTTTTATAAAAAGTTATTAAACTTATTAAAAATTTACTATTCTACAGAATTGAACGTTGGTTCAATGTTGTATGAGTCAACCCATTTTCCTTTTAAGCTCCAGTGATGTTCCCCAAATAATCGAACGAACACAATGGAGTAGGAATATTCTTCCATAAATGAAAAGCCACCTTCTGATTAAAATAAAACGTATTATTCTCTTGTTTGGAAATATAAATACATTAATTACTTTGTAAAAAGAAATAAAAATGTGTGGCACACAGTATAAGCACTTAGGTTTTGAAGAAAAAGTAATAAACTAGCCGTGGATCGATATCTAGGACGGTACCCACTTTCCTCTTTCTTGTCAATAATTTTGATTCACATTTCTCGAATTCTAAGTAACAATAACTTTTCAATTATTATAGTATTCGATTCACGTTTGTTTGAAGTACATATCGATTATTCACTTAAATCGACTTTTTTTGTAGGTCACTTCTCTATGAAGCTAGAATTTAGAAACGTCAAATGTGGCTTATTAGTTTGGCTCGACTATAAGTAGGTAGTTATTCGCCACATTTGATTCGGTACGTTCTCAAAATTAAACTAGGACGAGATTGTCTTGTTTGAGGTTAACGTGTCAAAAAAAGCACGTAAAAGATGAGGTCGATGGTGGGTCATGCTTGTGAAAAGCCTATTTATTCATTCTTGCATTAAAGAGGCCTAGGTTATATTGTTCAGGAAATACATCGGCAGGCTACGAGTTCCACTCCTTGGCATATTTTATGTAGTAGTAGTAGTTAGTAGTTACAGCCTATTAACTATCCCACTGCAGGGCAAAGGCCTCGATCGTAGAATACAGGTCATCGCTATTATGATGGGATTAGGCTTAATCACCACGCTTGCCTAATGCGGATTGGTGTTCACAAACCCGAATTATGTTCGAAAAACTCGAAACATACCTACTTTTGAATGGAATTGAATCGAACCCAGTACCTAGACCTGGTACAAAGTCTTTAGACTTTGTTTGAAGATTTATTTAATTATTTCCAATTATGTTAATGTAATGTATCAATACGGGGATTAACACGATATTTATTATGTGAAACAACATTGTGTACTCACATATTTGGCTCGACGTTTAATATCGTGTATTGATACATTATAGTTATAATGCAACGCCAAAATCTAAAAAACCATTTATGTTAATGTAGTTAAAAGGGGCCAATAGAACCTACTTCTATCACCATTTAACTACAGACCGCTCTATCAGACGAGCAGATAGATTGCTTGAAGGTAGACACCCGCGACAGCAGTGGAGTCACAATTCCGCTGCCAACCTTTAACCCCGCTTTCCCCGCATTGGTCCTCGGAACCCTCACTCACGCAGCGAAACACAGTCCAGTGCTGCTTCACGCCAGTTTACTGTGATGACGTGGTATCACTCCGGTTCAGCCGGCCCATCATGCCGAAGCGTGGTTCGCGTGCTATAAAAATGCTTAATACTAGCTTTTGCTTGCGGCGTTGCCCACGTTTTCGTTTTAGTTCATTCCACAGGAATCGGTCATTTCACAGATTCCTGACAGACATAGGACATTTGTCCTATGTCTGTCCACTGATTCTAAGCAAATCGGACCAGCCGTTTTTGAGTTATAAATAACGTGACTTTCTTTTAAATTAATATAAAAGAGAAAGATTTTAAGACGTTGAAATATTTTACCAACCAGTTTTTGCACTAGCTTACCTCCGTTACTTGACATACGATTGGCGGGTGTACCTTTCCATTATTGTGGTTAACATTGAAAAAATTCTAGTTAAATGTAGGTAGTATATGTTGCTTACAATTGTCACAAAGCCTGTGTTTTTGATCTGGTTCCCTGTCAACAAGTTTGCGAAAGTCAGAAGGCAGTCGCTTCATGTAATTACTAGACTTCCCAAAACCTGGGTTCCAAAGACACATCTTTGGATGCAACTGGGAATTGAACGCTGATGATGAGGAGGAGTCCTTGCGATGTTAAGCTGGAGCTTAGTCCCAGTCTAATACTGGGACTAAGCTCCAGGTTATCATTCCATCTTTCATACTGCCTTTATGAGTTTCTCATCCTCTCCACAAAAGCCATTCAAGTTCTCAACTAAATTGTCTTAAAGATTTCAATATACCGCAGACTTTGTTCGTATCCTATGTTCACAGTAAAATTGTTTTATTTCTATGCATAAACGAGTGAGGGAATATTGGTAACCGCGCAAAAAGAACCAGGGGAATTTTAATAAACGGAATAAAACACTACAAGTAACTTAGAATAAAATTCTTCGGTCTTGTTAACAAAACTCCTTATGCCAACAGAATGTCTGCAAATACATTTTACCTTATATCTGTTAGAGAATTTTGGGAAGTAAACAGTGTTTTGTGGACGTTCTTTAACAATGTTGGAATAATTTAAAATGTAATAGCTGAAACATCAGGAACGATGAAATAGGCCTAAAATATAAAATACAATTTTTCATAAATCACGTTCAGAGAGCTCTAAAACATAAATGGTATTATATTTTTTTTTGGTGTAATGTTGTCAATTATAAAAAATACGTGTAGGAAGAAATAATGCAGGGATAATGTTGTCCTATTTTTCTTTTACGAGTACTATTTATGACTAGGTTATGTTATAATCAAGTTTTCTTGATTTGTATGGTGCCAAAAAAAAAACATATCCATCCATCATCATTATCTCGAATGAAACGCCCTGTTGGTCTAGTGGTTTAAGTACCGGGCCGTGATCTCAAAGTCCTGGGTTCAATTCCCGGGTCGAGCGAAAAGTGGGTTTCGAATTTTTCAAACATAGCTCGGGTTTGTGATCACCAATCCGCATTTGGCAAGCGTGGCGATTAAGCCTAATCCCATCATAGTAGCGATAACGTGATTTCTATGATGGAGGCCTTTGCTCTGCAAGTTGGACAGTTTATAGGCTGATACTTTACATTATTATCTCAGCGTTCTAGTCCCGGCGGCATCCAAAGCCGTCGTTTTGGAGCCCAGGGTACGCTTGCACCATGATTCAGGATATGGTAAGTATTTTTGTCTGACTCTACTTTATTGACCACTCACATATATTTGTTTGTTTTTGGGGATGGTTGAAATTGAAACTTTAAAGGCTAGGAGAGTAATACGATATTACACTGTCTCTCTATATTACAGGGTAGGCTTGACTATCAAGAAGTTGTGGAAAGGATTTGTTAATTGGTGCCAAGGTGTTTGCAGTGTGATGAGACGGGCATGGTTGCTCCCCGTAGAAAGCTGCGGCTTATAAAAACACCAGTTACCCAAAGAGCATCGTTTGCTCCGACAAATAACACCTTGCGTCTGATCGGACTCGGATCGGAATTGGACATTTATTAAATCAATTCAATAGTATTTTTAATGGAATGGATAGGATGTAAAATAATTTACAATGTAATTTGATTGTCTGTTTATCCGTATTTTACTCTATTATATTAATTATGTAATCTTTTTTGAAATTTTATTCTTGTAACTAATTATATTAAAATTGTATCAAATAATTATGAATGTATGTAAATTACTTTATGACTTGCTAGCAATTTCGAGAAATCTTTAAGCCAGCGTGTAATTATTATGAATAAATAAATGCAAAGCTAGTCTTAGGCCTCATGGATCCATTCTTCAGTTATTATAACTTCTAAGTGATGTAGTTGTCACGACTTCGTTAAGATTTTCAATGACATTTATTTTTTGTATTTGTTTTTTTTTTCTTATATTTTATTGTTGTATTATGCTTCACTAGTGGCTGCCCGCGGCTCCGCTCGCGTTGGGTTCGGTTTGCCGCTAAATATTTTCAAATAAAAACCCTTTTTAATACGTTGAATAAAGTTTCATTCGAATTGGTTCAGCAACTTTCGAGATTAGCGTTACAAACAGACAAAGAAACTATATTTAGAAATAATTGATTTATGATCTGTTACTGCTTTAATTAAAGAGAGACTTTTAAAGAGACAGAGAGAGATTGGAGGCTTTCGAGATGTGGTGCAAAGATGGATCGATATGTGGATAGTAAAGAAAACGAATGAGGAAGTTTTAGAAATGGTAGGGGAGAAGCGGTCGTTGCTCGAAACTATAGATATCAAGAGGGGAAATTATGGGGTACCTGGTGCGGCATGACATGTTCATTAAAATAATAATGGAAGGAAAAGTGGAAGGAAAGAGAGGAAGAGGAAGAACAAGAACAAATTACGTCCAACAACTAAAGGGAAAGCAAATGTCATGTCGTACAAGGAATTAAGGGTGCTGACAGAGTCGAGAGAGGAATGGAGACTACTCCACCGACAAGAGATAGATAGATAGATACTCTTTATTGCGCAACATACAAAACTTAAAAGCTAGGTACACAGAGATACAATGTACAATTTAGGCGGTCTTATCGCTGGGAGCGATCTCTACCAGCCAACCTTCAGGTAAAGGACATTAGATAGAAGAGCGTCGCTCTTAAACTAGATACTGTTTTAATTGTGAGGGCAAGTTATTTTGACACAAACATATGAAGTGTACCCGCAGATACAGAGCTTTTACATTAATATGGTTATAATTTTATAAAGGATACCTATTGCGGGAAAATATTTCGACAAAATATTTGCCTTTTTTTGGCAACATTGGAACTTAAGACAATATATAAAAAGTCGAAGTAATTTTTCATTTGTGGGTTGTTTCGTTATTTCACGCTTCGGCATGAATACGGCCGGCTCGTCCGGAGTGATACCACGGCCTCACAGAAAACCGGCGTTAACATTGTATTCATTTGATTATTTAAGGTAGAGCTTAAAAAGAGAATTCGTTGACAGATACAACATTGTACCGACGTTCAATTCTCTAGAAAAGTATTTTTTTTATAAGTTTATTAATAATTTAACAGGGAAAGTAAATTGTGAAAGTATCTTTTTTTGTCTTTATTGCAATAAAAATTAATGCAAACATAATTTTAATAAGGTAAAGAAAATGTGCCTTTTTAACAGAGAAAAATTGATAAATTTAATAACCGTTGTTACAAGGTTACGTTGTCGAATTTGAAGTTTCAAAATAATGTAGCCTATGATTTTGGCCCAGCTGTGGACGTCAATATCTATTGAAAAGTTAAAAGCATCATCGACGAACTTGAGTAACATGTAACTTTCATCTAAACCTACCAATTGTTAAACATAAACATAATTAGCATTGCCGTATTTTAACAATTGAATTCAAAAAATTGAGTTCAGCATATTATCTAAATCGGCATTGCTTTAATCTTCTAACTTACGTAATTAGGAAAATTAAGAGCCCAACGCAAAAGCCGGTCTGACAGAGGCAGGCTCTCTCTTTATAATTTAGGATCCACTCCTAAACAAAATGAGTACCTATTTTCAAAGTGTAAACAAATTACTTTCTGTGTGTTATGAGTATGTAGTCCTTAAATATTTATGTTATGTGTAGGGTACAGATTAGATGAATGCGCAGAGAGGAGCACACAAGCAATTCGCACACCCAGCGTACTTATGACGAGCCAAAAATGTCGTTGACAAATAGGTACAGCAAATTGTGTAAACAGACAGTCTGAAATTTTTCCGACTACAGCGCGAAGATTGTAACTTAGTCAATCGGACTGCCTCGGTGGCGCAGTGGTTAGTGGGTCCGATTGTACTTAAGTTTTCGGTGAGAAATTCGGCGGTCTTGTACCCCGTGCCTCGGAAAGCACGTTAAGCCGTTAGTCCTGCGGTGAATCCCTCTCCGGTCGTGTCACGCTGGTGTTCCATCGGAATATGAGATTAAAGGAGTGTACTTGTGTGGACACACTTGATTACTATAATATATCCTACGTACGTGCCTGATCATTGAAATTGGCCGCCGTAGCCGTAATCGGTTGGAGGATATTATTATTATATTTATAAATAAATAAATAAATAAATATTTCACAACATCACATACATTGATCTGACTCCGAGATAGGTAGCTCAAGCACATGTGTTACGGATATCAGAATCAACAGTGGGATTACAAATATATACATATAATACTTTTCTTTTGTAAATACATACTTATAATACATAACAAACACCCAGACCAATACAAACAAACATGTTCATGGACACAAAAGTTTGTACTGTGCGGGGATCGATTGAACCCGCAACCCTTGTATCAGAGGCAGCGTTCACTACCACTGTTCCAATCGGGTCGTCAAAATATTTATATTAAAGGAACTACCACGTTATTATTTATTAGTGGCCAGGGCATTATTTATAGTGAAGTTAATTTACTTGTAAAAATGTAATTAGTCGCCTTGAAAATAATTAAGTTCTTTTCACCACAACAAAGCAGGCACTGCACACACAACAACGAGATGGGTTATTACCCTTCGTCAAAAGTCTGTTTGATTATTTGTGTGCAACCTTTCAGTTAAGGACATCCACTAACTGCAATTTCAGACAACTCTCTCATGTTCACCAATTAATGCTAGTTTGATTGAAGTGAGCGAGATAGCAGAGGCTCTCAAATGTCCTCTTTTGCGCTCAAAGGGAATATAGTCGGATCATTTTTACCTTGTTAACTTCAAACGTGATGCACTGACCTGCCCATAAAATGGCCCAACGTATCAATCAAAAAGCCGGAGTGCGTTAAAGGTCGTTTATTTTAAAATGCGGCTAGCCGTTACAGCCAGTATTAATTATAATTCTACTAGTAGTGGCCCGTCCTCACTTCGTTTTGGGACCTAAATGACTTCAAAAAAGGCAAATTTCATACAAGCTTTGAATCCCCGTTTTACCCTAAGGGGTACCTTTATAAGGGGTAATTTACAAAAAAAAAACTATAAATATTTTTTTGTAAATTCTATATAATTAACCCCTGCAGGTCTAGTGGTTTAAGTACCGGGCTGTGATCTCGGGGTCCTCAGTTCGATTCCTGGGTCGAGCTAAAAGTGTGTTTCGAAATTTTCGAACATAGCTCGGGCTTGTGATCACCATTCCGCATTTGGCAAGCGTGGTTATTAAGCCTAATCCCATCATGGTAGCGATGACTTGATTTCTATGATGGAATTTACTTCTTCCTACGACTTTTAATTGAAATATTTTAATATGATGAGCCTTGAGAATCGAAAAAATAAATTGGACCTAGCTTTTCTTTTCAAGCTAGTACGAAGTCAAATCGATTGCCCCCAACTAAGTAGAATTAAATTCAGAGTGCCCTCCAGATATCCTAGACACAATGTAAACTTTTTAGCTAGGATTGGTTTCACCTGTATGCAAACTCACTCACTTATATATTTCAATCAATCATAATGTTGATAGTTTAAGGATGTTTTTGAGAAAGAGCCAGTTGATGTTAATTTTGGAATAAAGTGTAAATTTTTTTTACTATAACTAGAGCTAAATTAAGTACTTATTGTTAATGTATTTTCCTTTTTGTTGTTTTGCATGCGGTGTTGACCTGTAAATAGAAGTGCATATAGTCTAGTTTCTTAAATTGTGTGTAATATTCTAAGCAGTATTATGTAACTTTCGTTTGTTAACCATTAAAATAATTAAATAAAAAAATAGACAATTTCATAAGTGTTCTGTGTGGACCTAACTTGAATACCTAAGGACTTTTTTTTATCTTTATCATTGATAATTATCTACTTAGCTCAAAACATTATTGAAAGAAAATATAACACCATAAAAGATAATTGTTACGACTTCTTATATCTTAAAAACTGCAAAGTATCCGATCTGTTCTATTTGATGATATGTGAAGTTGATATTGTAAGCAAGTACCTAATTTAATTTGTTTCAGTCATGCCTTTAATGATGTATAAAATAATAATTCCATCTATTTATACGTGTAGATGAACCTGAATTTTCATCATCATCATCATCAGCCCATTTAAGTCCCCACTGCTGGTGCACGTGCCTCCCTCAATCACATGAGGGGTAAATGCCATACTTACCACGCTTAGCAGACGGGTTGGCGAGGGTTTTGATATAAATGCAGAGTTTTCCTTCTCTGTGTGCTGATGATCATGCCAGCAGCTTTATCTTAGTCGCCTTTTACGACACCTCGGTAAGAGTGAGGGTGCCCTATTCTACTCTGCCGGGGACCACAAAGCGACCTGAATTTTAGTACAGTATTTATTTAACCAACAACAATTTATTTATTAGGTAGATACTTACTCGTTTTTTACCCGATGCTGAGTAATGTCACAACATCTCGACATGCCAAACGCACGCTCGCATTAATCAATGCAAATAAAAACGTATGGAAAGGAAAGGGAAGTGCCCTGCACGTAGGGACACAGGAAAAATATCGATACATGTTTAAAGTCGCTGAATTGGATTTAGATTCTATTTTTGCAGTTGTAATGGAGTCATAGTATAAATTGACGGCTGCGTTTGGATTTCAGGGTCAAGCAAAATTATGGCTTGTTCAGGTATCCGACTTTTATTGATCATTAATTATATGTCTGTTTTTAGTTAGCGGCACGCGGCTCTCGCTGATCCACCTGGCCAATATGAACAGGTTTTAATAATTATAAATAATAAATATTTCACAACATCACATACATTGATCTGACTCTGAGATAAGTAGCTCAAGTTCCACTGTTGATTCTGATATCCGTAACACAGGTGGTGTTATGGATATCAGAATCAACAGCGGAATTACAAACATATCCATATAATTCTTTTCTTTTGATTTTTTTCTTGGTAGGGTAGACCAATGTCTGCCAGTAACGAGTTACCAGCAAAACTTCAGTTACTCCGTGACCATGGCGCTTGAAATATCAGAAACTCAAAAGGTACATGGTAAAATCTCCAAAATAACTACCACTTAAATATCAACGTGTAAAGAAAGATAACACATTCATGATTATAGACATCACGTGTTTTCTTTCTTTCGTTCATTTTTTATTCTTTCTTTCACTTCTAGAAACTGCCATTGCGTGTGCCAGCTATCATATAAATAAAAATAAAATATAATCTTTAAAATTTGTTTTACGTAGTCACGTATGAACATTTTTGGTAAAATATTGTCGTGTGTCTACATATTACATATTAGCATAACTTTTGTTAAAGCACATATTTTATAGGTAGGTCGATTTTTCGTCGGAGGTTAATAATTTCGCTCATATACATATATGAGCATCAGGCCAGACTCCCACACAAAAATCTAAGCAAAATGGGATAGTGTGTAGGCAATCAACAGAAAATCGTTAATTTGAAAACGGCGAGTAGGTATCAGATTTGAACATCGAAAATATATTGGACGCCGAAACTCATCTCTATAGGTACGTTTTGCTGGAAAATGGCTCCAATATCGATATTTACTTCTAAGTCAATATTTCCCAACCCTTCGGGTTCCACGATGTGTCGACAACGTCAAAACATTTAACTAATTGATTGATGAAAGTGGGATTTGTTTTATATGAATTCCAAAGTAAGTATTGAAAAATAAAGTGGGAAATCTTGGTAGGCTCACCGGTGAGCGTATTGCTTGCGATTGATTTGATGAAACGCTTCTATATTATTTTATTTTTTATGAATAAATGCGTCCTGGAAAAAACTGGTTAAGATTTTCTATAAAGAAATAGGTTCTCATGTTTTCTAATAGCATTTATTTGCGAGGCGGCAAACATTTAAGAAGGTATATTACATACCGTACTTCTTACATTTGTATAATATTTATGTATATATATATGATTGTGTATTCAGAATAATATAATAAATACTTTTCACTTTACTCATAGTTGGCAAACGAGTGACGGAAGGACGGCCGCAAATGAGATGGAAAGACGACATTGATACCAAAGATTGGCAGGTACATCTGGACTTCAATTGCAGGAAATAAAATATAATGAAGAAGATTGAAAGAGGCTTACACCAAATTAATTGAAAACGACTTAAGATGCTGGTGATGATGAGGTGTTAGAGGCAGATGAGCAGACGTATCACCTGATGGTAAGTGGTTGCCGCCACTCATGGACACCCGCGACACCAGAGTGGAGACACAAGTGCTCTGCAAACCTTTGAACCCCCCTTTCCCCCGTATTGCGCTTCCGGTACCCTCACTCACGCAGTAAAACACAGCACAGTGTTGCTCCACGCCGATTTTCTATGAAGTCGTTGTATCACTCCGGTCAAACAGGCTCATTCATGCCGAAGCGTGGCTCTCCCACGGTCACTATGATTGACAAAAATTGACGAAATTCGCACACGAGTTCCATTTAGGCAGATGTATTTTTTTATGTTAAAGGAAGGCAAACGAGCGAGCGAACCAACTGATGGTAAGTGATCACCGCCGCCGATGGACATCAGCTACACCAGAAGGACATGGAATGTATCAAAAATACATCAAACATTTCAAACTTATAACCTTTCTGTTTTGATTTTGTGTACAAGATTAAACAATTCAATTTGCCTTGTATGCGTACAAAGTGATTTCCATTAATACCGGATGCGGATATTGCTTGAGTAGATTTTAATAAATAGCAATTAGTTACAAACCCGTCGTTAACTACATAGTGCCATAGGGATATCGTTGCAGTAATACATCTGTAAGTAAGTGACTTAAGGCGACGGGTGGCCCTAACTAGCGACGACTGACTCCACTGGTGTCGCAAGTGTCCATGGGCAGCGGAAATCGCTTACGATCAGATGATCCGTCTGCTCGTCTGCCATCTATTTCATAAAAAAAGTGCGCCGCTAACCTTCCCTCAGTGGGTAGCGAAGTGAAGGTAAGTTGAAAAATAAGTGAATTTTATAACTAGTGGCACGTCCTCATTTCGTTTCGGGTCAGTAGTTCTACTTAATACCAATAGATGGCTCAAAGTGTCGATTAAATAGCGCAAGCATTTCGTGTTTTCGGATTTTCTATAAGCGTTGTCGTTGTCTGTAGAATTTACCTTTGTATAAACAGTATAGGTTCCTCACTAATATTAAACCTACATACTTCATGCTGAATAAATTCAACAGGACTATTTGATCACTAAAATGAATTTGGATATACTCGAACGAATCCCGTTGCAAAATAATAGAGGATAACATCACTATTGTATTGAAGCAAGACTAGCAAGGTGTCGTTTGATATTCAATATTCTCTGATACCCACTACGTTGCAACGTCAAGTCAAGCCTATCAAAGGGCGCGCATCACCCGAAAGCTGTCAGGCACAATCCTGAAACAGCTCAAAGGATTATCGGTGCAATTCAACATGAGATGCGTTAAGCTTTTGTACAGGTAGCAATTTGCTTTCACATTAATAATATAAATGTGAATGCAAATACATATTATCTGTAGAATATTTTTTTCATGTGATAGCTGACTGACGAGCAGACGGATCACCTGATAGTAAGTGATTGCCACCGTCCATGGATACCGCAACAATAGTTGAGTTACAAGTGCGCTGTCAACCTTTAAATCCCCTCAAAACTTTTTTTCACGCCAAAAGTGGCGTGAACCAAAGTTTCGAGTTCACTTAAATATTTTCGAAATGTATGAAAAACAGCAAAAAAAATTAAAAGGCAAACCTAAGGCACGTTACATGTGAACCTATATCTTCCGCTTCCTGGAGATGATAACGTTAACTGTTACCGACTGCTTCGGAGGGCGAGAGCTCTGTCAATGTTCTGTTATGTCATAGAGTAGAAAATTGTCCTATGTGAGTGACGAGACGCGAAAAATAGCGCCCCGACGTTGGCGGCAGTGTAGGTGACGAATCAGTCACACAGTCAGTAGTGCTTAAAAAAGAGGCTTTGAATGACAACATGTGCGGCATACAGATCACGAACGCATACGAAAATCATACGAACATTTAAACTCTTATATTTAAGCAACTTTAACCTGTGAGTTCAAATCTGGTATCACAAGTGAACAATACGGAATATCTATCGCGACTTGCATCGCATCGCGTTGCCTCGTTGCTGGCTCACCTAGGATCACAGATCACCCCCTAGGATATTGGGTTAGGAGAAGACGGCTGTCCGACTACTCTCGCGTCAGTACGCGTGCTAAGTTCCATTGTAAAGTAAATATACCTACAGGGTAGATAGACGTACCTACTGCTCTTACGTAATACAAGAGAGCCGATTTAATTGGGTACTGGCGCTATTGCTATGAGAGAACCGAGTGGCTTGTCAGTGGCCTTTGTATATGTGGTCGTTAGTAAGGCCTATTCATGAAAACTGTTGATAAGGACTTCAACTCAAAAATGGAGTGATAAAGAAAAACTTTGGCTTGCAATAATTCGAAACTATCTAAACCTTTAAAGACAAGAATCATTATATCACTTACACTACAAAAATACATAGACGCTAATACTCGAATCATACTAGAAACAATATGCCTATTTAATTTTTTATGATGATATCTGCATACAAACAATCGATAAACATAATCTACAACAATCTAATCTTTGTTACATTATATTTACAGATTACAACAAAGATCGTGCTTTTTTGAATACCCGTGTAACTTCTTGAGTGCTCTATACTATTAATGCAAATAAACAGAACGAGAGGTGCAGAACGTGCGCTGGTGAACGAGCCCCTTTCACTAGATTGTTACAAATATTTAATCAGCATTTCAACAATTTAGATTTTTCCTTAAGCGCTGGTGTTTTCAAAAAACAAGCCAATAATTTTTTGCAGCAAAAATTATGATTTACTTATCTTTAAGTACCTAACCTAATAAAATATGTCTTATTGACTTACAATTTTTTTATAATAATATTTTAATGTTTATTTTTCTTGTAAACTACACTGATCTTGTTATGTTAATCTGTGTTGTCATTTAACTTATATGTATGTAACTATATTTTTTTTTGTTTTTTCTGTAATGTGTAACTGTTTGTTGTTCCAAATAAAATAAAATAAAATAAACTAAAATAAACATCTTTCCCATGGAACAAGGGACCTAGTCTAAAAAAAAACTTGCCTTACAAAAGTGATCAGCTAGCTGGGTGCAATTAGTATGAGAAGGCAAATATTCTTTATGAAATTAGACCTTGTTCTTTGTGAGAAAATGATCAATGAATAATAAAAAAAAGGAAAAATGATCTCATTGCTCCCGAGGAACTTCGGTTCGCCCCTCAGCGTAAACATAAGTCAGCCCTCACAGAGTATGAATTGTAAGCACACTTGTGCTTATGAATGTGCATATGTATGCACATTCATCGAGTATACATTTACACGGCAAATAGCGCCATACTATATAAGTAGGTACTGCTTATGATTAGTACAACAGACCGGGACTCACACCCGCGCATTATAGCTTACTTATGTATTCTCTTCCGCCTAATATTTCTTTTTTTTTTAATTTTCTGAATAAAATCTTATAGTATCTTATCATAATCAGCCCATTTAAATCCCCACTGCTGGGGCACGGGCCTCCCTCAATCACATGAGGGGTAATTGCCATACTCACCACGCTTGGCAGACGGGTTGGCGAGGGTTTTGATATAAATGCAGAGTTTTCCTTCTCTGGGTGCTGATGATCATGCCAGCAGCTTTACCTTAGTCGCCTTTTACGACACCTCGGTAAGAGTGAGGGTGGCCTATTCTACTCTGCCGGGGGCCACACGGCCCCCGGCAGATTATAGTATCTTATGACGACTTTTATTTAATAAAATGGGAGCGTCTCAGTTTTCTTTGGACGGCAAACCACACGTCATAATAAGCGATCGGAATAGGTAGAGTGATACTGTATCAATAAACTCAAATGTCGATATTAATGTGGACATACCTCTGGATTTTGAAACGCTATTGAGGCTTCTATTTTTTTTTGGGATTCTCGGATTTCGAAACGCGAGGTCCCATGTTTATTCCCTGCTCGGACTAAAAATGTTTTCTGTCAAGAAATTTTCAGCGACATCAACGAACCTGGGAGCTGGCTGTAATTGATCTTCGTGCTTAGGTAAGTCTAAGCATTGGATTTCTTTAATAAAACAGTTTTTTTTTTAATTTCAGTGGTAGTGAACGCTGCCTGTGGTCTAAGGGTTGCGGGTTCGCTCTCCGCACAGTACAAACATTTGTGTGCATGCAGACATGTTCTGTTTGTGTTGGTCTGTGTGTTTTCTATGTATTATAAGTAGATATTTATAAAAAAGTGTTATATGTATATATTTGTAATCCCACTGTTGATTCTGATATTCGTAACACAGGTGCTTGTGCTACCTATCTCGGAGTCAGATCAATGTATGTGATGTTGTGAAAATACTAATAATATAAAAATTAAAAAGGCATATCCATGTTATGACATTACGCAAGTACGACAAATCACTCTACCTATTCCGATCACCAGTCATAATGATTTTCCTCAGAATAATTTAAAACGTCATTAATTTATCTTTCGCTACCATCATGATAAATTGATGTTTGAGTGCATAATTAACAATCCAAATGAGCAGTCCGTTTGCATAGACGGTAATTAAACAAAAGCAGAAAATATAATTTCACTGAAACAGTGGAGAGAAAATATTAACATAACAAATTAGGACAGTCCTCGTTTGGCATATTCATACGTAGTTTTAGTACGGAAACTGCGGTGTGAATAATAAACTAACCAAGAATCAAGAATTAAAAGAAAATTCAAAAATGTACGCATTAAAATTTATGCTCGAAATAAATGTTTTTTTACTTTTATTTCTTGATTCATAAAGTGCGTCATTCAGCTGATGAATTTTGTCTGGGCAGGCATTTTTTCATTCTGTTTCTTAGAAAAAAAAACATATTATAGGTATATTTTATTATTGTACTCGGAGGTGAACCCCACATAAACGAGTGACGCATCGAGGAATCTAGCGCTGCCAATAGATTTTCATTAATTGTGGCAATTATAAGACATTTAAAAAAAAAGTACAACGGTGAATCCAGGAAATATGTCATAATTTCTTCCATATTTATTTATTTACAAACCAAGTTTATTTAATTCATAAAAGTGTCCACTTTAGGCAATAATAAGAATTATGGTTACTTGCACGAAGATAATATTACACAAGTACATATCATCTCCTTTATGGATTCCCTGTAACTTTTTTTTAAGTGTCACATAATTGTTACAATCGATACAAATCTACTGGCGGCGCTTGTAACGTCGATGCGTCACCTTATGGCGACGGATATCCTAACAAGCGACACCAATCGATTTAAATGATTAGCTACTAAATTTTAAAATATTTCGGAAGCGGAGTCTCTAAGCAAACATGTATACTATTTATTCAATAATTGTGCACTACTTTTTGATTTGTTTTTGCAATAAAAATTTGGATGAACGCCATAAGTGGCCGTTTTTGGCGGTAATTCAAGTTTCGAGTACAAAAACAGACTTAAAAGTCTTAACTTTTAGGTCAAAAGTCTTTATTTAATACTTAAACTTACATAAGTATTACATAAATATTTATACTATTTATTCAATAATTGTGCACTACTTTTTGATTTGTTTTTGCAATCAAAATTTGGACGAACGCCATAAGTGGCCGTTTTTGGCGGTAATTCAAATTTCGAGTACAAAAACAGACCCAAATTCTTGACTTTTAGGTCAAAAGTCTTTATTTAATACTTATACTTACATAAGTATTAAATAAATATTATAAGTGTTTTCCGAGAGGCTGCAGGTTCGAAATGTAAAGCGTTGGAGCCCGAGGTAAGCTTAGACCATGATTCAGAATTTAGGGAGTCTAGTAATTACAATGAAGCAACTGCCGTGTGACCTTCAACCCTTTTGATAGGGGAACCAGACCAACTGAATCATTTTTTATGTGATAAGTGGCAAACGAGCAGACGGATCACCTGAGGTAAGCGATTGCCGCCGCCCATGGACACTCGCGACATCAGTGATGTCACAAGTGCGCTGGCAACCTTTACCCCGGATTGGGCCTCCACTACCCCTTACTCACGTAGCGAAACACACAGTGCTGCTTCACGCCGGTTTTCTGTGAGGCCGTGGTATCACACCGGTCGAGCCGGCCCATTCATAAAATGAAGCGTGGCTCTCCCACGGTCAAATGATTACACGTGTAATCCGAAACGTGCAGGTTTCTCCACGATGACAAAACGCACATAGATTAGAAAAATCCAGAGGTGGTGCATAAAAATTAATTTCCTAAAAGAGTTACCTACTAATTGTGTCGAGTGTGTGAGTGTGTGAGTTATATACTATATTTCGCTGTGGTAATGTTTGAGCCCTTTATTACTTTAACTGTAACAAAACACCCCTTGGTGTTGAAGGATCCATGACCTAGCGACACCATTAAAACTTTGAAACAACCGACTGAAGCGATTTGCTGGGCTTTTGTCGGCAACTGATTATTATAAACTTTTGCCCGATCTAAATTTTTAAGGGGTTCCGTATACAATGGGTATAAACGGGGCCCTATTACGAAGACACTACTAATCACCGTATTGACCGTAGGAGAGACACGCATGGGCCGGCTCGACCGAGGCTTAAAGGTTGGCAGCTCACCTGTGACTCCACTGGTGTCGCGGGTGTCTGTGGGCGGCGGCAATCGCTTACAATAAGGCGATCCGTCTGCTCGTATGCCACCAATCACATAAAAAACCCACCTATTTAGGTTGTCTGGTAGAAGTTGCTTTCAGCGATAAGACCGCCGAATTGTACACAAAATTTCTGTAATGCCTAGGTCTTAAGTTGTGTATTTCGTGCAATAAAGTATGTCTATTTATCTATCTAGTTATAATCAGGCTGTAGATAATATGTGTCTTGAACCGTGATATCTCGACATTATTACAATTGTGATGTAATGGTATGGCCACTCATGGTGCCCGATTCCAAATCGCACTTGGCCGGTTTTTTTTTTCCAAATTACTTTCCGTATCTAATAATAAATCCTGAAGTCGTTTGCCGTCAGGGGCGTCTTTGCCTATCGTGTAGCGGGTGCGGTGGACCCGGGCGCCGGAATATAGAGGGCGCCGAGAGCTCCTCGCTATGTGTAGCCTCCACTGTAACGCTTCGCAATTAGCTGGCGCGAGTACTGGACCCCAATTTTTGAGATTTCTGATATGAAAAAACATGGCGGATATCACCTAAAAACCATACAAAAACGCTATGTTTTAGTGATATATATCGTATGATGACAAAATATCACGTGCCGAGAATTGGGCTCGTCCAATTCTCGTGCTCGTGACATTTATTTTCATACGACATATATCACTAAAACACAGTTTTTTTGTATGGTTTTCAGGTGATATCCGCCATGTTGTTAAAATGTCACGAGCACGAGAGTTGGGCTCCAGATCTTTCATCTTAGCGTATGATTCCCAGTTGTGTCCAATGCAGTCGCTTCGAATCCCAGGATACGCTTGGACCATAATATAGGATTTGGGATGTGTGATAATTAAAATGAAGCGAATGCCCATAGGTAGTCGAACATCCTGTAAGTATTCCATTTTGTTCGCGCATTTTGAAACAAGAGGGCGCCAGGTTATTGATTGCGCCCGGGCGCTTCTTGGCCTATGACATTATCTGTTGGGTCTTTCTGAACAAAATTTACCGGCATTACAGCAGCAGTATATCAGTAACTCCCTATTTCATTTTTTTATGTGAACTTCTCCCCTTGAATTTCCGTGGATATATCTACGTACCTGTTTTGACGATATTTAGATGATAATATATGTCCCTGTTTTGACATTCACAAGTGTTATATTTTTAGAATAATTTTTCAGCTTTTATCATTATGGTATAACGTCAAATGTGTATGAAATGATAGTGCTTTAGATTTAGTATCGAAATAAATATTTCACAACATCACATACATTGATCTGACTCCGAGATAGGTAGCTCAAGCACCTGTGTTACGGATATCAGAATCAACAGTGGGATTACACATAATAATACTTTTCTTCTGCAAATATATACTTATAGTATATATATAACACCCAGACCAATACAAACAGATATGTTCATGGACACAAATGTTTGTACTATGCGGGGATCGAACCCGTCACCCTTGCACCAGAGCCAGCGTTCACTACCACTGTTCCAAACGGATCGTCAATAAGGTTGTTCGAATAGGTTCATAGAGACAGAAGCTACTGTTTAGAAACATCCCTGCATCAAACATTGTATGCACACATGTTGCAGTTCCCACTGCAGATCCAAATTCGCGACGCAAACTCGTGCGGGGCCTCTCATCAACCCCTTTGACAAATCCAAATAAGCATGAGGCGAGCGATTTTTTGCATATAAAAATCTCAATTCCGAGGCTCTTTTAACTTTTTCTATATGGACGACTCTCTAGAGGGTTCCGCATAATGGCAGTAGGTACGTGGAACGGTAGCGCCGCACTCTGCTGCTTTTATCTCAGCGAATAAACGCAATTTACTTGACACTCACGAGATGGGACAGAGAAAAGCGATCTGACGATTAAGTGGCATGCGTTAGACTTCATATGGATATGATTTTCGATATAGCGTGACATCGACAATTCACAATACGTATTGGTTTTTTTTATATATTATAACGGTGCCGTTTACTTCCAGTCTCCATGGATGGTTAGACCTCCATGATGACTGGAAACTCCGTTCTTAACCTACTGGCCACTCATAATCTTAATTTAAATTTAAATTGTCGGTTACAGAATCCAATCGATTATCTATTTAGTTGCCTAGGCTTTAGTAATGAACATACAACCGAGACGTACAGAGCTCCGTAATAGAAGCCTAGTATCACACAGCTCCTGACAGAACAGTTTTAATAAATAAATAATAAATATTTCACAACATCACATACATTGATCTGAATCCGAGATAGGTAGCTCAAGCACCTGTGTTACGGATATCGAATCAACAGTGGATTACACATAATAATACTTTTCTTCTGCAAATATATACTTATAGTATATATATAACACCCAGACCCATACAAACAGATATGTTCATGGACACAAATGTTTGTACTGTGCGGAGATCGAACCCACAACCCTTGCATCAGAGGCAGCGTTCACTACCACTGTTCCAACTGAAGCGGGGGGGGGGGGGCCAATAAGGTTGTTCGAATAGGTTCATAGAGACAGAAGCTACTGTTTGAAACATCCCTGCATCAAACATTGTATGCACACATGTTGCAGTTCCCACTGCAGATCCAAATTCGCGACGCAAACTCGTGCGGGGCCTCTCATCAACACCCTTGACAAAATCCAAATAAGCATGAGGCGAGCGATTTTTTGCATATAAAAATCTCAATTCCGAGGCTCTTTTAACTTTTTCTATATGGACGACTCTCTAGAGGGTTCCGCATAATGGCAGTACGTGGAACGGTAGCGCCGCACTCTGCTGCTTTTATCTCAGCGAATAAACGCAATTTACTTGACACTCACGAGATGGGACAGAGAAAAGCGATCTGACGATTAAGTGGCATGCGTTAGACTTCATATGAATATGATTTTCGATATAGCGTGACATCGACAATTCACATACGTATTGGTTTTTTTTTATATATTATAACGGTGCCGTTTACTTCCAGTGTCCTTGGATTATTAGACCTCCATGATGACTGGAAACTCCGTTCTTAACTACTGGCCACTCATAATCTTAATTTAAATTTAAATTGTCGGTTACAGAATCCAATCGATTATCTATTTAGTTGCCTAGGCTTTAGTAATGAACATACAACCGAGACGTACAGAGCTCCGTATAGAAGCCTAGAGCATACAGCTCCTGACAGAACAGTTTTAATAAATAAATAATAAATATTTCACAACATCACATACATTGATCTGAATCCGAGATAGGTAGCTCAAGCACCTGTGTTACGGATATCAGAATCAACAGTGGATTACACATAATAATACTTTTCTTCTGCAAATATATACTTATATTATATATATAACACCCAGACCCAATTACAAAACCAGATAGGTTCATGACACAAAATGTTTTGTACTATGACGTGGATCGAACCCGTCACCCTTGCACCAGAGCCAGCGTTCACTACCACTGTTCCAAACGGATCGTCAATAAGGTTGTTCGAATAGGTTCATAGAGACAGAAGCTACTGTTTAGAAACATCCCTGCATCAAACATTGTATGCACACATGTTGCAGTTCCCACTGCAGATCCAAATTCGCGACGCAAACTCGTGCGGGGCCTCTCATCAACCCCTTTGACAAATCCAAATAAGCATGAGGCGAGCGATTTTTTGCATATAAAAATCTCAATTCCGAGGCTCTTTTAACTTTTTCTATATGGACGACTCTCTAGAGGGTTCCGCATAATGGCAGTACGTGGAACGGTAGCGCCGCACTCTGCTGCTTTTATCTCAGCGAATAAACGCAATTTACTTGACACTCACGAGATGGGACAGAGAAAAGCGATCTGACGATTAAGTGGCATGCGTTAGACTTCATATGGATATGATTTTCGATATAGCGTGACATCGACAATTCACAATACGTATTGGTTTTTTTTTTATATATTATAACGGTGCCGTTTACTTCCAGTGTCCTTGGATTATTAGACCTCCATGATGACTGGAAACTCCGTTCTTAACTACTGGCCACTCATAATCTTAATTTAAATTTAAATTGTCGGTTACAGAATCCAATCGATTCTCATTTTAGTTGCCTAGGCTTTAGTAATGAACATACAACCGAGACGTACAGAGCTCCGTAATAGAAGCCTAGTAGCACACAGCTCCTGACAGAACAGTTTTAATAAATAAATAATAAATATTTCACAACATCACATACATTGATCTGAATCCGAGATAGGTAGCTCAAGCACCTGTGTTACGGATATCAGAATCAACAGTGGGATTACAAATATATACATATAATAATTTTCTTTTGTAAATACATACTTATAATACAAAGAAAACACTCAGATCAATACAAACAAACATGTTCATGCACACAAATGTTTGTACTGTGCGGAGATCGAACCCACAACCCTTGCATCAGAGGCAGCGTTCACTACCACTGTTCCATACGGGTCATCAGTAAAATGTTATAATTAAATAAGGTAACTAAATAACAAGTTCTTTTTAGAATAGGTATTCACTATTGAAATAAACAACAATTGGAAATCTATAACGGTTTATTGAATCAACGCATCGCATTACGTTTCAATATTATGGCTCCGAAGATATATTGCCAATGTCAAGTAACTTATTAGTAGTCAACAGTCGAAGTCAGTCAAAGTCACTCAATAAAACGCCGTTGTATTACGTTTTATCGACCTACGGATTCTGCCGATACCACTCTAAACACAATCGAGGGTTTTAAGACTCTATTATGTCCAAGAAACTTGTCCGTGACGATTCGCTCGATACACAATACCAGTACTAAAAACGATACAATTCAACTATTCTTATTATAAGGATCACTTCGCGGCACTTCACTGCACTGATAAACACCATTTTTTCTAAAACCTAAAACTAAAACCACAAGATACTAATTTAAAACGTCCAATCCAAACCACATTTCCTCACATACAAACACACTCACACACATACACACGTACACACATACATTTTATAGCCCTAGTTATATTTTCCTATTGTTGTATCATAAAGTTTCTTATTATTATTATTTCTTCTTGTTGTTACCCAAGTCGTTACCTTTAGATGTAAAATAAACCTAAGCTACAAGATTTTAGTTCGTAAGATTTGTTAAACTGTAGTCACTTACTAGATACCTCGATACAGGCCTGTGAGCCTAGTGAAGTATTGATAGTTACTAAGAAATTGTATGCTTTATTATGTCAATAAATTCATTCATTCATTCAATTGCACCAGCACACTCCGAGTATTTGACTCCTACCGATAGAATCTACGTATTAGTTGATAGCAGGATTAGGCTGACAGTTGCCAAAGACTAGTTTAGCAATTATTTTATGAAGATTCGCATGACTTAGAAAAAAAAAATCAGTTTAAGGCTACAGAAAACTTATAAATATCTAATACGTTATTTAAATCTGACTTGTAATATCGATTTGTACCGAGCAAAATCAGCAAGAATCGCGCCAGAAACTCAGATAGGTTGGTTACAGCGCAATATCGCTTACCATCAAGTGATCCGTCTGCTCGGCTGCCACCTATCATATATATTTTAAGTGATAGGTGGTAGACGAGCAGACAGACGGTGAGCGTTGCCGCCGCCCGCACCCGCGACACCAGTGGAGTCACAAGTGCGCTGCCAACCTTTAAACCCCTCATTCCCCCGGATTGGCATGCAACACAATAGTTATATAATAAAATATTTCAAATTGTAACTATAATTCATTTCATATTCCGGGTCAGAGGTAAAATTGTGCATTCCAAATGACACACCGACGCCATTATTGATTTCCATAATAATTAAGCGATAATTAATAATTAATGTACATTAATTCCCGCATGTACTTTAATATTAATTAACAAGAGTGAATTATTTACTTGTTGAATGAATAAGTATACCTATGTAAATAGTTAAATTGCCATCATAGTTTTAATTATTATGGCGATGTCCATATTAAAAAATTAATGTTTTTTTTATAGAGGCTCAATATATGGGCTATACAAAAAGTAATAAACAGAAAAAGAAATTTCAATATCACCTATGTAATTAATTAAAATTCGATAGCAAAAATAACCTATTATTCTAGACCTCTTCTTCGCTACCCGTCAGGATGGTAAAGCCTATAGTTTTGCCAAGGTTAGCCTATATAATTAGTAAAATAAAAGGTTATTCAATTCTGAAATTTATTGAAATTCCAGGTTGTATCTTTAGCTGATGATCACAAAACCAATCCGCATTAGGCAAGCGTGGTGATTAAGCCTAATCCCATCATAGTGGCGATAACTTGATTTCTATGATGGAAGTCTTTTCTCTGCAGTAGGACAGTATAGAGGCTGATACTTACATTTTATATTTGACCGTGATACCACAGACTCACAGAAAACCGACGTGAAGCAGCACTATGCTGTGAGGGCCCAATCCGGGGGAATAAAAGGTTAGCAACGCACTTGTGACTGCACTGGTGCAGCGGGTGTATATGGGCGGCGGCAATCGCTTAGCATCAGGTGAGCCATCTGCTAGTCTGCCACCTATCACATAAAAAAAATGTTAGTGACAATATACTCGCTCAACTAGCTTTAGTCACGAAAATTTGATGGCAATTTTCAAACATGGGCTTTCTTTCAAACATAGAACGAAAATAGCCATTTCAATAAAAATCTTATGAAGACAAAGTCCGCTAACGTAGTTAGTTACCTACGTGTATTAAATTACATTTTACGTTCATATACATTTTCACGTTAATTTGAGAGCCGCGTGCAAAATGTAGGCTCATTCAACATTCTCCTCACAATTTTGAAATTACGAACATATTATACTAACGGTTATTTTGAGTCTCTTTTTGTAGCTATACTCGTAATTAACTAATTAATTAAGTACATGCGTCAGAAACGGTGTGGGATACTTCGACTAATACAAAATTTAGTTCTAAATAGGGATAATACATTATTTAACGATAGGTGGAATCAGGCGTAAGAGAGACTGTTCGGACCTATCCATTATCGAAAGTAGATTTTTCACGCCTCCAAGGAAGACGATGTACGTCGTAGCGCACATAATATGTGCTGAACTGCTAAAAAGGTAACTTCTTGAATTCTTTGGGCAAGGGTGGTCAATAGAATACAGTGAAATGCTATATCTAGGAGTCTTGCTCTTTGAAAAAGGCTGCATTAGGATACCTAAGTACCTGGGGTTGCACCTGGGTACCAGTTTGGAGCTGGTCACCAGGAAAAGCTCTCGCCAGACGGAGAGCTCCACATCACTCATCCGCCCCTTGGTGCAAGAGTATGCACGTCATTGAACATCGAGCCGGCGGAATTTTCATGCGCCAACAAGGGAATGGCAGCCAAGAATGTGGCGGCGTCCTGTGGTTAGACCACCTGCCCGATGGTCCGACGATATTGTAACGGCAGTGGGGAAACAATGGATAAGGTTGGCAGGGGACCGGAGGGAGTGGCGTGATAAAGAAGAGGGCCTATACTGAGCAGTGGTTGGATGTGGGCTGATATGATGATGAACAAAATGGTAAAAATGATATGATGATGAAAATGATTGATGATGAAGATGATTTTGTGGTAGCTTATTAAATGGCTTAAGCATTAAGATATTTAATAAGCTACCACAAAATGTCATTAACCTATCACTGGATAAGTTTAAGTCTCATATTAAAACCTGCCTAATGAAGAAAGGTTATTATAGTAAATAAATAAATAATAAATAAATATTTCACAACATCACATACATTGATCTGACTCCGAGATAGGTAGCTCAAGCACCTGTGTTACGAATATCAGAATCAACAGCGGAATTACAAATATATCCATGTAATACTTTTTTTTTGTAAATACATACTTATAATACATACAAACACCCAGACCAATACAAACAGACATGTTCATACACACAAATGTTTGTACTGTGCGGGGATCGAACCCGCAACCCTTGGACCAAAGGCAGCGTTCACTACCACTGTGCCAAACGGGTCGTCAAAATATTAAAAAGTATAGTGTACAAGACTATTTAAATGATAAGGATTCTTGGTCAAGTTAATTGATTAATATTTTGAGTTGTTATTCATAGTAGTCTATTAACTTTTATAATTGTATTTTTTTTTCTCAATTGAAACTCTGTAACATCATCAATATTTGAAAAGAGTAACTACTGAGTTTCTTGCTGGTGTCTTCTCAGTAGAAATCGACATCCCGAACCAGCGGTAGATATTATGTACGTATTTTGACATTCATAAGTGTTCTGTGTGGACCTAAATTGAATAAAGATTTTTTTATCTTATCTTATCTTTACCAAAGGAAAAGTAATCGTGGCGTGAAAGCGCACGTCGTACAGTCTAGTCCCAGATGTGGGGTACCGGTCAGCGAGCCTCAATCTCATCTTTTTCTCTAAGCCTGTAGCATCATATGGCCCTGTAATTGACTTGAAAACTCCATTCTTGACTCGTAAATGTGACAAACGAGACAAAACTCGTTACCAAACTTCGTTGCCAAATATTACAACCAAGTTTTTTTGTTCGAATAATAAAGAGTACGTAGGGTTGTGCTAAAAAGTCCTCAGAAGATGCTTTGCAAAACTGAGCACACAAATAGTTAATGCACATTTGAGAAAATTAATATTATCGAATATTTGGAAAAATGAATAATTAAAAGTCGAATTATATTTAATTGTGAACAGCCGGAAAGAATCGTACATAAGTAAAAGATTCAGTGTGTGTTTCAGTGGAAGTGTTATTATCTTTTTAAAAATACAGAGTGGTACTTACCTTTTATAGTTCGTGGTTTCTTACTCATTCTTCAGTAACACTTTTGAAAAGTCTTTTACGAAAAGTCTAGTTCTTTCGACAGTTGGGGTTGAAAATGGAATCGAAAAGAAAAATGTACTCCCAATTTTCAACAAAGACAACATTAAGTAGTTTAAAAAAGTAAGAGTGATTTTTTAACTGATGCATCCGGTGTTGTTTTTGTAAATTGCAATTAAAACAAATCTACCTTTGTACCCGTGTCTTCAAGAGCAACATTTTGATGAGACAATACCTGAATCAACTTGAAAGCCTGACTCAAATCAATGATCACGTGTGCAACTCTATTCTGTAAGCCAAAATTAATTGCTGACACGTAAAACATATATATATATTTGGAATTGCAATACCAATTCTCATTGTATAAAAATGATTCAAAACTCGATTGTAG
This sequence comes from Marasmia exigua, assembly GCA_019059595.1. NCBI lineage: Eukaryota > Metazoa > Arthropoda > Insecta > Lepidoptera > Crambidae > Marasmia > Marasmia exigua. The sequence goes on along the minus strand of CM032494.1, from coordinate 12,355,324 downwards.
TTTTCTCTCAGTGTGAAGATTTCCAGTAGCGTACAAAGCTGTTGCATTGGAACCCAGGGTACGCTTTTACCATGATCGTACCTTTCTGTGGAACGGTTTGCCCGCGAGATTATTTCCCGACGGCTACGATTTAGGGACCTACAAGAGAAGAGCGTACACCACTTTAACAAGGCGACAACACATTAGGGATCTCTTAGATTTCGCGGGTGTTCATGGGCGGCGAAGATTACTTTTCGTCAGGTAACTCGCTTGCTCGTTTGTCGCCAGTAGCATAAAAAACAAGATCTAGGATTAGGGTAATTGTAATAAAGCGACTGTCGTCTGACCTTCGGAACCTGGCAGGGGAACTAGATCAACTTAATCATGATTACATAGTGCTGGTTTTATAATGGTGTTTTCGATCACCGCTGAGTTAATTGTAGGAATACTAGATAAAAAAATCCAGAAGTGAGAGCTCGGATTACAACTTGCGATCTCCCGTATAAGCGCTGAGCTACTATCGCTCAATATCGCATCACTAGTACTGCTGAAGTGACAGATATAGTCTCGAAATGAACGTCCACGTCAAAGAGAGGTGAGTTAACAACGAGCTTTGAGGGCACCGGAATCGAGTTAACAGTTAGTGGCGCTTTAGACACACGAGCTTTTTTTAACGGGATGTCCGGTCATGTAAACGTAACTGAGCCTCATACATAAGCTTAGCCTATCATGGACTAAAACTTTGATTTACAGTAAACTTTCCGAATAAGCGCAGTAGGTAATACTTTTTTTTGATAATTAATCACAAACATTGACCTGATTCCGTACTAAGAAGCTACGGATATTGGACAACAAAAGAATTATAAATACTTATAAAATAAAATAAATATACAATTACTACACCCAGACACTGAACAAACGCAAGTGTTCATTACACGAATGTTTGTACAGGGGTCGAACTTGCGACCTTTGACTTATGAGGAAGGGTCACTGCCAAATGCACCATACGGCCAGTCTTTTGTTTCGGTACTTGGTTTTTTTTTCTCGTATATTAATAAAAGGTTTTTCTTACTTTTAAAAAGAAGTAGTAAAGTATCATTTTTGTTGTATAAAATCATATGAAAATAATGAGAACGTGCAAAATAAACATATAAAATTCAATCCTCGAACCGAGAACGGTTACGGCGGCCAACTTAAACGATCAGCCACGAACGCAGGGTATAATAGTGCTCAAGTGTGTGCCCAAACACAAGTGCACTCTCTAAGTTCCCTTACCCTTATATTCCGATGGGACACCAGCGCGATACGACCGGAGAGGTATTGGGCGCAGTTCCAACGGCTTAAGGTGACGCCAATCGATTTTAATTTTCAGCTACTAAACCGGATCTATTTTAAACAATATCGGGGTTACAACCTCTCGGCAAACACTTATACTATTTATTAAATAACCATGCACAAGTGTTGGGTTCGTTTTTGTGCGCGAAAAATTGATTACCGCCAAAAGCGGCCACTAATACCGTGAATCGATTTTTCGCGTACGCGTTGGACTCAACATTTGTGCATGGTTATTTAATAAATAATAATAAGTGTTTGCTGAGAGTAATCCCGGAATTGTTTCAAAATAGATCCGATTTAGTAGCTAAAAATTAAAATTGATTAGCGTCGCTAGTGTGCCCTACCCGTCACCTTAACGTGCTTTCCGAGGCACGGGGTTACATGACTGCTGACTTCCAGACTCCGGGCTGACACTAAGAATTCCTTACCGAAATATTAAGTAAAAATATACAATACGTAAAATTATACAATGGTGATCAGGTCAAACGCCTTTTAGAAGATGTACGTTAATTCAACTCCTGTTCCCCCTTCTACCCTTCTCACCATTCGTTATTTGTTTCTCTTCTTATCCCTTCGCATTAGGGCTAATGACAGCCAGGTGCGATAAAGATAATAACGTTACACAATTATTTCTTCTTAGCTCTAATGACCCATTATACAGACCCGTTGTTTTGACAGGACTTAGGCGGTATGGATGCGATGTTGGAAGAGCCTTGGCGGAGCAATGGCTAGTGAGTCACCTTTCTTTATGTGATATGTGGCAGACGAGCAAACGGATCGATTGATGGTAAGCGATTGCCGCCGCCTATAGACACCCACGACACCAGTGGAGTCACAAGTGCGCTGCCAATCTTTTAACCCCCCTTCCCCTGGATTGGGCTTCGGGTACTCTCAATCACACAGCGAAACACAGCACAGTGCTGCTTCACGCCGGTGGGCATGCCGAAGCAAGGCTCTCCCGCGGTTTTAAGATGGCTTTGAGGTTTTAATGTTAGTGGTAACTCAGCTTTATTATATATAGAGAGAGTCCTTGTAGAGATATCACATAAATAAATTGAGACAACATCACATACACTGTCCAGATCCCAAATTAAGGTTTTCTCTTGTACTATGGAAACCAGGAACAGCGAAGGTTCCGCAAACACTGGTCTCACGGGTGTCCATGGGCGGCGAATCTCACTTACCATCAAGCGATCCGTCTGCTTGCCTGCCATCTATCCCTTAAAAAAGGTTCTTGTATTGTGGGTATTAGATTTAACGAAGAAACCAATACTAGAGTATACTTAAATAGATACGTATGTACTGAATAAACACGTTCTAAATCACACGAATATTTGTTCAGTGTGTCCATATTGCGTATTGAACTAACGACCTATGGCATATAATTAAGGCAGGAACACCACTCAATGCGTCATATCGAGCCAGTCAATAAGAACAAATGTAAATTCTTTATCCTGCATTATCTACAGATAGACTAGGTAATCCGAAAAGACGAAACTTATACGCGATTGAATTGACACTTAGCGCCATCTATTGCTAAGTTTGGAACTAATAGTAAATTAAGACCACTAAGGGCCGATTTTTGATCCGTAGTTGAACTGAACTAATGGTTTAAAAAAGTAACCAATGGTCAATAATCGCCAAAATGTGTTTTTTGAACAATAATTAGCTTAAGCAATAGTTATATTACAAGGAAGTACGTCACTTGGACGCTGTCACTTTGATTATTGGTTAGACAGTTAACTATAGTCAATTTAACCATAAAGTAACTACGGATCACAAAATCGGCCCTAAATGAAGCGAGTGCGGGCAACTAGTAGTCTAATATTAACATAAGCTTAGCCCGTATAGAAACGGCACCACCATCTTGCCAAGGTGTGTATGGCCGAATAAGGCCCAACTCGACTAATCCTTATCCGTGTATAAATATATGGTATGAAATCAGATTTGTTTAGAATGACAGCAATAAACCATAAACTTAGCATCGGATTATGATTGGTTGAATCGCCCTTTAATCAGCACAAAAATATACGCAATTGCCAAGAAATAAAACTTTAAAAACTTCATCTCTTAAGTCTCCAGGGTCTGAGGCTTCTAATGAAAAGCGCTGTTTACCGTCCGAATTGTGTTTGCCACCGGCGCTCGACGCAAATATTTGCTGTAAACAGCTCCCTTACAGCGAAATACGTCACAGTTGATTTTATTTTATATTGATAGCATATTGGCTCCCCTGAGACTGCTGATAAGCAAAAAGAAAGCCCACGTTGCAATTACAACGGACACGATGTCATGCCATCACTTTCGTTGGCACTGCCATACTGGCCCGCGAGATGCTTCTTCACGCTTCGTTTGAAGGAATCCATATTGTAGGAAGGAGGAAATACATGCAGGCAATGAGTTCCATTTCTTAATGGTACGGCAACTTTTATACATATAACCATAACCAACAGCAAACTGTCTACATACTAATCATGGTGATGTATTATGTAGCTCTAAGTAGGTAGTTAGAGTTTCGCTTTATAGAACAGTGATTGCGGTTGGAAACAGACGTAACAGAAAATGTTGTGATTCCCATATTCCCACGACAAAGATTAAAAAAAAAGTGAAAGCCACATTTGTTGATCCATGCTACTAATCCGTTGAATTAGCAGGGCGGCATCTTTGAAATAACAACAATTTTTACGAATTCTTGTCAAATATACATAACCACTCATACACTGACTACCCGTTTGGATCAGTGGTCGAATGTATTAAGTATTAAGATATTTAATAAGCTACCACAAAATGTCATTAGCCTATCACTGGATAAGTTTAAGTCTCATAATAAAACCTGCCTAATGGAGAAAGGTTACTATAGTGTACAAGACTATTTAAATGATAAGGATTCTTGGTCATGTTAATTGATTAATGTTTTGAGTTGGTATTCATGGTAGTCTATTAACTTTCATAATCGTATTTTTTTTCTTTTCGCAATTGAAACTCTGTAACATCATCAATATTTGAAAAGAGTAACTACTGAGTTTCTTGTTGGTGTCTTCTCAGTAGAAATCAACATTCCGAACCAGCGGTATATGTTATGTATGTACCTATTTTGACATTCATAAGTGTTCTGTGTGGACCTAAATTGAGTAAAGTTTTTTTTATCTTTATTTTATCTTTAATGCTGCTTCTGAAATAAGGATTGCGGGTTCGATCCAACAGTACCAACGTTTCTGTGCATGAACATGACTTTGTATCGGTCTGGGTATTTTCTATGTATTATAAGCATGTATTTAAAAAAGGAAAGTATTAAATGTATATTTGTGATTCCGCTGTTGATTCTGATATCCGTAACACTGGTGCTTGAGCTACCTATCTCGGAGTCAGATCAATGTATGTGATATTGTAAAATGTTTTTTTAGTATCAGCCTATAAACTGTTTCACTGCAGGGCAAAGGCGTCCATCATGGAAATCAAGTTTTTTTTTATATGAGAGGTGGCAGACGAGCAGACGGATCACCTGATGGTAAGCAATTCCGCCGCCCATGGACATCCGCAACACCAGTGAAGTCACAAGTGCGCTGCCAACCTTTTCCCCTTCCCCCCATTGGGCCTCCGGTAACCTCACTTACACGGCAAAACACAGCGCAGGCGCTGATTCACGCCGGTCTTCTGTGAGGCAGTGATATCACTCCGGTTGAGCCGGCCCATTCATGCCTAAGCGTGGCTCTCCCACATTAAAGTTGTGCGCTACAATGATGGGATGTGACTATGTGAAATATTTATTTATATTTATATTTATATAGATATTCTCAAAATCATTAGAGTAAGGTAAATAAACACCAAACAAACAAAATGCATTTCCGTTTAATAAATATTGATAAAGTAACGATTGAACGAAAGTTTTAAAAAAGCACGCACGGTTGATACCCGTGTGAGGTATCAGTAGTCATATCCATGCCAGCGTAAGCCCAGATACGTGCCATATGTTAAGTTTGTAATGAAACTATGACGTTAACAGCTTGCATTTGCATTTTGTACATACGACATTTTTTTTTTCGGGAATTTCGGGATAATAATGCACGCCGATTTTCCCAATGTCCAGCAGTGGACGAGTGTGGGCTGCTGATGATGATGAGATACGACATAGGTATTGTGGATTTACAACTTTTTTTCATCGTAGCGCAGATGTGCAAATCATGTTTGTAAGTGTGGAAAATTGTTGAGTTTTTTTTAAGTGGTAGCTGGCACATGAGCAGATGGATCACCTGATGATAAGCGATTGCCGACGCCAATGGACACCCTCAACATCATTGGAGTCACAAGTGCGCTGCCAACCTTTAAACCTCCTTTTCTCCGGTCCTCACTCACGTAGCGAAACACAGCTGAGACAGTGCTTCACGCCGGTTTTCTGTGAGGCAGTGGTTTCATTCCTGTCAAGCCTGCCCATTTATGCCGAAGAATGGATTTCCCACGAACACTAGATAGAAGACATGTGATTAGACAGGTAATTAGAGACTAAGGGTTTTATTTATAAACATTCAATAAACCTATGTCAGCTAAAACGGTGTTATACAGCAGTTTTGACTTAACAAAAAAAAAATAGAATAAAAACGGCTTTGTAACACCGATTTAGCAAAGGTTTTTAACAAAAGTTAAACAAACATTTATGAATAAGACCTTATATATATATTTTTAAACAGGTGATGAGAACTTTAATCGTTGCAACAAACGACCAAGCGGGTCACCTGATATAATAATCCCCGCCGCTTATAAAGATCAGGAGCCCAATTCTCGGGCTCGTGATATTTTGAAAACATGGCGGATATCACCTGAAAACCATACAAAAAAACTATGTTTTAGTGATATATGTCGTATGAAAATAAATATCACGAGCCCGAGAATTGGGGTATAGGAGGCCAATTCTCGTGCTCGTGACAATGAATTGGGCTCCAGATGAGTCGCTGACGCATTGCAACTTTTTTAGAAAGGAGTACGCTCGTCTCTTATACATAGCCATCAGGAAACAATGCCGCGGCGAAACTATTCCACGAAACTGAGGACAATGAATTTTTAATATTTACACTATGGTTTTCTCGATTTTAGCAAATATAGTACCTATAAGAAGGTTTTAAGTATGCCAAAGGCTATAAAACGCATTTGTGCGGCATAGGATCTCATAAGCTCATGAGACCCACGACATGGGCTGGGCATGGGCATGGACTTTACTTCGATTTTGAATGTAAATGCATTGCTATAAAGCCCAAGTTTATTTATTTTCTGTTTTTCCGAACGAATGAGCTATCCATAGAGGCATCATTTTACTGAGTGAAACCCAAAAAATCGTTATTCGTGAACAGTTAAAAGTTGAATATCGTCATGAACCTATACAGTGTTTCGAAATTTTTATTATTTATTGGAAAATATTTCGTGAATTTAAGTTATTGTTACATGTTATTGTATTGCAAAAAGGAGGGTTATACCTGTATGTATGTATGGTTGTTCATCTGTTCCCTCATAACTTCTAAACTAGTTACTTAGTTAGTTATTTGAACTAGCGTCTTGATTGTCTTCTGGTTAATGGTGACATGACGTCACCTTAAATTGACGACAGCGCCCTCTAGGGGACTTAGAGTAAGGAACTTAAAAAAAACTTTGCTTGACGGTACCGTGTGGGGTATCAAATAAAAGAGCTTTACTAGCACATTTCAATTATGTAATTTTATTTATATACCCAAAAATATGGTAAATAAATAAAGTTTAAAATATAAAACCCGACTACCAAAAAAACACGCTCTAAAAAGAACGAAACAAGAAAAATGTCTCTGCTGAAATTACTATGCCGTATTCATGTGGTCGTATGCCACCTACTGTAGCAAAACAAATTCATTATAGTAATAAAATAAAATCAATGTGGCATACGACCACGGCAATACGGCATAATAATTTCAGCAGAGACAATTTTCTTGTATCGTTCTTTTTAGAGCGTGTTTTTTGGTACTCAGGTTTTAGTTATAAACTTTATTTTTTGTTAAGTAGGGAAGTGTAATAACAAACTTTTTTACAAAAATGCCAAGAATTTATTTAAATAAACGTTTTAGAAACTGTGTGCGCATTCCTTTCGACTTATCAGTAAGAATTTAAAAGTAAACTTATATTTACTTGGAAAAAATAACTGATACAGGTACTTAAATTATTCACAAATTACATAAAAGTGATAGATTTATATCTGCCAATTATTTTTCCGCAATGATTCAATTAAATCTGGTACTTAGCTTAGCTTAGCTCGAAAATCGCGCCATGTTGCCGCAATCGCGGGTGTTATTTTTGGGTTACTTCCCGCATTCAAGAGGTTAACCACTTTCGAACGATAATCGCTTGCACGCACGACACAAAAAATCGAGGCCAAGTGCGAGTCTGACTCCCGCATGAAGGGTCCTGAAGCTATAAGGACAGACATTACGAATCTATAAGGGGTCAGTTTTTTGCCCTTTGGCTACGGAACCCTAAAACTGGTAGTATTTCAAACAAAAAACAATGCAACCTGCAAGCGATTTTTGCTCTTCTGGTGGTTAAGCGTCAGCTTCGCCGACTATAGGTACATGAACAATGCGCAAAAGTGCATACATCAAGAGTCAATTCCATTTTCATTTGCGATGACAATAAATGTTTATTCTAACAATGCCTATTTAGAACATCGGCTTAAGGTGACACGGCGACGCTACTAGCGCCGCCAAGTGGTTTTTTTTTATAGAAAGGCCAATCAGGATGACCTCACTCCGCCTGATGGTAAGCGGCCGTCAAATCCAACAATGAGGCTGACAGGCACAGAAGAACTAACAAAGTACCCATTGTGTCTGCCATCCTCACCCTAATGGCCTGCTGAGATGCCGTTTCACGCCCCGCCTAAAAGACCCCAGATTGTATGAAGGAGGAAACACATGAGCTGGGAGGGCATTCCATGCCTTGATGGCTCAATTCCATGTATTGATGGTTTATATTGATTGTCATAATCATCATATCAGCCCACATCCACCCACTGCTGAGCAAAGGTCTCATCTTTATCACGCAACTCCATTCTGTTCCCTGCCAGCCTTATCTATTGTTTCCCCACTGCCGTCACATACCGTCGGACCATCGGGCAGGTGGTCTATCCACAGGATGTCGCCCCATTCTTGGCTGCCATTCGGTAAGTTTTATAGTCCAGTCTTTACGCCGTGCCAGGTGTCCAGCCCATCTCCACTTTAGCCCACACACTCGCGTCCCAACGTCTACTACCCTACTTCTCTTTCGAATTTCATGGTTGGGTACACGCGGTCTCGCAAAGAGAGACCGAGCATGGAACGCTTCATAGCACTTTCGCCACCTTTAACTTGTGCATAGTTTCTTTAGTCAGCGTCTATGTCTCGGCCCCCCGTATGATTGTTGCGAATAAGAGATATTTTTTTAAAAGTAAGCAATCAAAGCATGAAAGCAATTTTTAGAGACAAACTTATGTAATAATTTCTTCCTGTAAGTAAGATCATGTGGAGTTTAATGTTACTGTAGGACGAAATCATTACATGGGTAGGTCGCAAAAAATTTTTAATAATTTCCTTAAAGTATTGGTTTCTCACTTTTAAAAATAATGTCTCCTATTCACCACTATTTATTTATGCGATAGGTGGCAGACGAGCAGACGGATCACCTGATGTTAAGCAATGGCCGCCGCCAATGGACACCCGCGACACCAGTGGAAGTGCTCTGTTAACCTTTTAACCTCCGTTTCCCCCGGATTGGGCCTCCAGGACCCTCACTGACGCATCTTCACTCCGGTTTTCTGTGAGGTCGTGGTATTACTCCGGTCGAGCCGGCCCATTCATGCCGAAGCGTGGCTCTCCGACTATCAATATAAATCACTTGGCGCAGCTAGTATCGTCGCGGTTTCGCCTTAATTAGCTCTGTGGTGTGTGGTTACACTTTTCGCGGGAAGCGTCATAGAGTAGTATCTAATTTCTGATCAACAATCCATATTTGGAAACCCTTAATATATACATACTATGTAGGTACAGATATTTAATAAGTACTTAAGTTGTAGTACGTTAGTTCTCAATCTCAATTATGCATGCATGCATGCATGGATATGGAACAGATGCGCAATAATGTAATGGTAGTCGCTGAAAACCAGCGTCGAGGTTGGTCTCATGGATCAGCACCGACTATAGCTGAGCGGCCGCCTGTTTGGCACATACAGGGATAATGTTGTCCTACTTTTCGTCATTATTTATGTCTAGGTTATGTTTCTTATTAAGTTTCCTTGTTTTGTATTGTGCCAAATAAAGTTATCATTCATTCATTCATATCATTCATTTACCAGTTGATAAGTTAGTTGACTCTGTCATGATTTTCAATAATGATTTGATATAATTTTAGGATTCGAGTAATTTGATAGTGTTTGATTTGACTGTTGACGGTTTTGAGAACTAAATTGGGAACTGTCATGACCGAAAACGCATCGAAAATCGATAGGCGTGCCAAACCGACACATTGTCTTGTCGGTTGACGGGCGAACGGATAGTCTGATTTGAGCAGTCGTCTGGTATGGACGTTTCAAAATAGGTCTCGTGTAAGCTAAAGTTCTGAGTGCTTATCAATGTATCAATAAATATCTGCACGTGCAAAATATTTTATCTATCTATCTATCAACGGAAATATTACGGAAAAAATGACATGAAAGCGGACTCTGGAGTTTCATTATAACTCGGAAAAAAATACCTGTATATAACGAATTTTAATTCGGTTCTAAAATATTATTATTTGAGGTTTGGACTAAAATGTTTTATACAGTATGTAAAGAATTTATCCGGCCGAGCGAGCTCAAGCTGCTGAGCTATTGGTAAAGCGAAATGCTATATATATTATAGCTAAGCTATATATATATATAGCTAATGGTGACGTAAATAAATAATGCACTTAAAAATTTATCGACAGTCTTCGAGTGGGAATCGAACCAACGATATTTTGCTAACCGGGCAACTGTTTTACCAACTAAGCACCCGGTAAAGGCTAAAAAAGCAAAAGATCGTGGGTTCCAGTTCCACTCGAAAACTGTCGATAAATTTGGTGTATTATTTACAAAGGATTGCATGCCTCAAGTGGCAATGGGCAGGGCACATAGCGAGGAGAACAGACGGCCGTTGGGGCAGAAAGGTCCTGGAGTGGAGGCCACGCACAGGAAGTCGCAGCCGTGGCAGGTCCCCCACAAGGTGGACCGACGATCTGGTGAAGATCGCGGGAATCCATTGGATGCGGGCGGCACAGGACCGATCTGTGTGGAGAACATTGGGGGAGGCCTATGTCCAGCAGTGGACGTCTATTGGCTGAAATGATGATGATGATGATGATTTACTAAAGAATAAATTACAAAAAATTGCTATACCCAAAAATTGTTAAGGTGACGTATCTACAAAACTAGCGCCGCACATAGATTTGTATCATAACTATGGCGATTATGGTTTTTTTTTAAAAAAGTACAACGTTGAATCCATCAAGGAAAGCATTAAGAATTTTTTGAGACAAAATCGTGTCATAGTTTCTTCCTACAAGTGACCAGATTTTTTATAATCGCTAAAAGTGACCACTTTTGGCATCAAGATTAATTATAGTTACTTGTTCGAAGATAATATTACACCAGTACATCTCAAAACATATTTAATACTTTTCTTTATTGATCCACTGTTATACTTATTTTATAAATGTCTCATTATCGTTACAATTAATACAAATCTACTAGCGACGCTAGGCCCTTAAATTGAAATAGCTTAGGTACTTTAGTTGCCGTGTGGTCCCCGGCAGAGTAGAATAGGCCACCCTCACTCTTACCGAGGTGTCTTAAAAGGCGACTAAGGTAAAGCTGCTGGCATGATCATCAGCACCCAGAGAAGGAAAACTCTGCATTTATATCAAAACCCTCGCCAACCCGTCTGCCAAGCGTGGTGAGTATGGCAATTACCCCTCATGTGATTGAGGGAGGCCCGTGCCCCAGCAGTGGGGACTTAAATGGGCTGATGATGAGGTACTTTAGTTATACCATAATCTTAATATAATTTAATGTTTGTTGATGAAAAAGACATTTGTACTGGATCTGGGTCTTTGTGGTACCTTCGTTGTTTCTGTTTTTTTTTTTATATGATAGCTGGCAGACGAGCAGACGGATCACCTGATGGTAAGCGATTACTGCCGCCCATAGACACCCGCGACACCAGTGGAGTCACAAGTGCGCTGCCAATCTTTCAACCCCCTTTCTCCCGAATTGGGCCTCCGGTACCCTCACTCTACAAACATAGCACAGTGCTGCTTCACGCCGGTTTTCTATGAGGCCGTGGTATCACTAAGTTCGAGCTGGTCCATTCAAACTGAAGCGTGGCTCACCCACGATAAAAGATATGTGAGATGAGGAGAAATGATAGTTTTAATAATTTAAAACAGATAAGATAAAAAAAAAGATAATTAATGACGTTTCATTAATTATCTTTTTTTTTATCTTATCTGTTTTGAATTTCAATACATGCGAAAATCAAACTTAAATTAAAAAAATATATACATGTCCAATTGAGATTCTCCTTTTTTTACAAAAAGGTCAGCAGACATTCTAAATCCTGGATCAAGATCCAAAAGTACCCAGCGGCCAGCACATATTGTCTGATATTTAAAAAGAAAACATGAATCAAATAAAGATAATGAAGAAAGACTGAGATCGCTCACTAATAGAATCTAAATCAGTATTAGAGCAGATTAAGCAACCGGCGTATTCCGTCCCGTAGCTCTGTGAGCAATTTGTGTAGTTATTAAGCCAGGTAATTAGGGAGAAGGTACAGCCTAGCACGAAACGTATATCAAGACTCTGATACCTATGCAATAAAGTTCAAATTCAAAAGGAGTTTTGGAGACGAAACCGTTCGTCATACGAGGTACAGTCACGTCGCATGAAATGTACAGCACGACTCTGCTGCTAATGAAATAAAGTTCAAGTTTTAATGCGGTTGTATAGACCGTTCATCAGAAGTCGTGTTTAACCCTCGGGGAAAATTTACCGGCATTTTATTGTTTTATACGTTCGTTTTCCACCGTATGGATTTTGACGAATCACTTTTTTTGCCATACGTTGTAAGTTTAGTCCAATTTCTGATCAGGTAGAGCAGATTTTGGCGAGAAATAAAGTAGTAAATAACAGTTACAAATGAATTCAATTAAAAATTATAAAAATGGAAAAACCAAGCATCCCTGTAATGTATTTCATACAAATGTCGTGAGTTACGAGATTTGTATGAAATACATTACACTTCATGAAAAGTTAAATAATACCGTGAAATGTTCACACATCATGAAATGTTTCACTGTCCACGGACTACAATGACATCATGATATGATTTTTATACTTACTTAAATAAAAACTCGTTCCTTGAATCGTGTGCCTCGAGAACTGGTATGGCAAGCCATGAGAGCATAAGGTGTACCCAAAGAGCACGATAGAGTGGCTATCGCCACCGCGTACTGGTGGAACGAAGTATGGTAAAATGTCGGGTCACGTTCCCCTGACGCTATCAGTACGCTACTGCGTATAGTTGCGCGCACATCTCCGCTAAAACTCATTTTTTCGCATAAAGACGAATGACGAATTTGTTCCATGCGTATGTGTACAAATCCAAGTCAGTCAGTGAGTTTACCCAACGGTACAACATAATAAATAATAATACAAAAATAAGAATAAATTTTTACTGATAATTATTATTCTTTTCTCATATAAAAAACACCTTTTTTTAAATAATTATGATATTATATATTCCTACTTTCTACTACAAAACTAATGTAGTAGTACATGGCGGGTTTCTTATGATTACATACTGATCACACATTAAAAAAAACAACAACAACTCAAACCCGATTCATATCAATGGGAATCCACTACCAAAGGTATCCCAATGTTATCCACAGAATCAGCGTGGGATGGCAGAGATAGAGGGCCTTGACAGGGATTTTATGTGACGAAAGCATGCTGGTTAAAATCAAAGGCAAGATCTACAAGATCACAGTCAGGCCAGCCATGACATACGGTGCGAGTCCTGGGCACGAACAGAAAACGAATCTTAATGAGATTAAGATGCTAAGATGGGCTGCAGGTGTAACACGACTCTATAAAATCCGAAACGAGCACATCATTGTAAGTTTTAAGATCGCGCCTTTTCTAGAAATACGCACCGAAAGCCGCCTACGATGATTCGGTCATGTCATGAGATGCCTCGAAGACCATGCCATGAAATAGGCCCTAGTACTGCCAAATAATAAGCGAAAAAGAGGACGCCCACTAGCCACCTGGTGGTTTACCATGGCTAAAGAATTAGGGTAAAAGAATTTTATTCTCATAAAAACTACAAGTTTCACTTAAGATGAGACATACAACTACATTAAAATTTGCTTTTATTTCATTAAATTATACAAAGCAGTTCTCTTTAAATATTTGAACAATTAAATTTTATCATAAACTTAAATAAAATAAATAAAAAAATACTTTTATTTCTCAAAATTTACAATTAAATGTTTTGAGATTCCCCAGTAAGTAATAATACTTGTGTTGGCGTTATCCCGCTCTCACGATATTTTGTCTAATATGAGATATAAAAATTATTACAGTTTGGTACAATGTTTCTAGATCTCTAAGAGTGCTACAAATTCATTTCATATATTACAAAGTACTAGATTAAAATCATTTGGTTAACTTCACTATAAACAATAACTTCATTTTAGTTAATCGGCAGATTAAATACTTTTAAAAACATACATAAACTTCATTCAAACCATAAATTGTTATCTAAAAGTTTGTTGAACATGGTGTGCAAAATGCAAATACCTCTAATTCAAAACAATCTAATCAGACAGCATATCAATCCAATACATTAAAATAACTTCATACAAATGATAGCTAAATTTTATTGGGTAAAATGGAGTAAATCAGTAAATCCAAATGATTCCTACACTCCCACATAGAAGAAATAGACATGATTTAAATAACTTAAGTACGTATTGTAATTAAAGCTTGCCCAAGCAACCATTTCGACAACCTAGAACAGACTGTCCTGGCGCCGCAGAACGAGGCGAGCCGACCCCAAATAATGGGAAATGGCTGAAGAAGAAGAACTATGGAACTTACAATTATTATCAGGAGAGGTGCTGCGAGCTCTGTTTTCATCCACTGACGAGATTGTTATTTAACGTAGCGTTTTTTTTAATTTGATGCAAAATTTGATTCAATGCTAATTATAATAATTAACTCTTTCGTGAAATATTATGGGTTTACCGGCCAAAAGTGGCTGACAAAATCGTGAAATGAAAACTTATCAAATATTGCCCATATCAGGAAATGCTACTATTTCATGTGAAGTACGAGTACCTTTTTCATGAAGTAAGTCTACAATATGGTAAATCTAAGTATTTAATTTTTTCAATTAATTATATATATTATTGATTAATGCAATAAATAAATAATAATTTACTTAATATTATTCACAACACTGTCGTCCGCTTACTAAAAGGTCGCTAAGCCTCAGCGACTTCCTGTGGCTTAGCAATTTTTCAGTTAGCGGACGGCAAAGCAGTGAGCTTCAATTCGTTACATTTGCTATAATTATGGATTCCATAGGGATTGTCTAGCATCCGGTAAGCATATAATAAATATATTTTAGGAGTTAAGGAGGATTGATGATGCCAATGATGTGAATTTAATTACATGCCACCAATACGTCAATATTTTTGAAACGTAACGGGATGGTGCGTAAAGCATTATCATTGCGTGACTAAAAAAGAAAGGTAAGTGATCGTCGCCGCTCATCTACGTATTTTAAATAATATTTTGAAACTTACATCAATCAGAATGATGTTTCATAGAAATTATGAAACTAAATTAGTTAGTACAGATTGTTCAGAATGATTGTCATGAGACGTAATTTCAAATAGTGCAGACTTTTACTAACATAAACTTTCGGTCCTGAAAACCGAATATAACTTTTTGTGAAATTAATTCAAATAGTAATTTCAATTAAAATTAATGATTTTTCGAACTGAAATTAACTCCACATTCTGTTTGAACTAGCAGAGAATAATTAAGTATTTCATCGTGAGTATAAATAGTTTTAATAACTATGATAAATTAGAAACTTAATGAAACTTCAATGTCGGTACTTTGCTTGGTATGAGCATAGACAAGCTATATTTTAAAGAAGTTAATCGACTTGGCGGGGGCAATACCGTGCCCCTAAAAAAATCTAAAAACAGACTTTAGGAATTATTATTACCTCGAACAGCCAGCGATGGCGAAACCCAGTGAAGCGCAATACAACTGCCCCTAAGACTAAGAGTACATGACCATCACGACCACTCTGCTAAGAATGCACCGGAGAAGAAAAAATATATTGTACTTAGGTACGAAGACGGGGAAAGGCTTCGTGTACACAACCCAATACGTTGGTCCGACCAAATCCGCACCGCACTTGACTCTGCGGTCCGCACCACTCTCGACTCTGCGGTTCATAACGCTCTACACAACGGCCGGAGACAGAAACAGATGGAGGAAAACTATACGAGAGAAAATGATGCAAAAAGGAGGTCACGACCTTCATCATTGAGGTATACGACGCAAAGAGAAGAAGGAAGATTGTACTTACATTGAGATTGGTGAAACGGTGCGACTCGCAGAGAGCGCGCAGGGGAGATGGACACTTCTCGATACATATCGTCAGGCAGGTATCTTCTTCGTCCTCCTCCTCGTCTTCCACGCCGCCTGCTCCTCCACCACCCTCTGCGCCTTCTGTTAAAAAAGAAAATATATATTTTAATCACCAATAATGACCATAAAATGTGCACACCCACAGTTGGTATGAAATTGAACCAGTCAGTTAGCCTACATAATGATTTTATACCATTGAGGAATGAAAAGCCACTTGTTATTTTTTTATGAAATCTCTTTCCAAGTAGAGTGAGATCTTACGAGCGAACTATTGCAATAATAATAATAATGCAGAATTGCTAACTAATCTTTGTAAACAACAGACCATTCCACCTAAAAAGGTTTTCATGTACTTTTTCCTCTCTTAACATTTTCTTACGACAATGTTCAAGCTACTCCGCAGATTTATACAAGAAAGTCGTAAAAATATCCCTGACACAGGTATCACAAATGGAATGCGGTCTAAATAGCGCCTTTGTGGGAAGAAACGAGGTTCAACTCGGGACGTCTGTGACACGAGCGCTGCAATAATAAAATATGAAGTCCATAATGAGGGCCAGCAACATAGCCAGGGCTGCAAACTTTGGTGCCAACGTTGGTCATTGTATGTGAGGCTTTAAGATAGCAAGAGCTAAATGAAGTTGACCCTCGGCTGTTACTGTGCAGTGTTTGTGGGGTTTAGTGACAAGACTCATAGAGTATAATATCCTATATGTGTCACTAGGACCACTAGGTGGCGTTAGTTTCCATACAGTACAACTTCCCCCCCTCCCTGACAGATTAGCGCGTTAGAGTCGCAGGCAGGCCCCAACCGGGGTCGAAGACCGCCCTATTCACGCATTGACGGGAGGCCTCCTCTCCTAGAGGAGCGTATACACCGCGCCAAGAAGGCGCTAGATGCAGCCCGGGTTATGGGTCTACCTCGACACTGGAACCGCACGTAGTGCGAAGTGACTATACGATACGATACGAACTTTCGTTCTAAGTCAACACACCATGACTAGACACAGTCACGTGCGTGCGACACAGTGCTGCTCTAGCACATGAGGACACATGGCAATCTATCGGAAGGTTGCTATTCACATTATGCGGATGGAAAATGACTTCCTCGATGACGTCGTGCGAAATTCATGAGGAATTAAATAATTGCAGAAAATTCAGGGGATATATCGTTTTAGATGTCTCATCATTTCTTGGTCTGCTCTGTCAATTTACGGATGCTGCCTATTTATTTAGATTATATAACGATGTCCTTGTAGCTTTGAGAGTTTTATTAAACTTAACTGCAAAGACTGGTAGGTAGGTTACTGGGGTGGCAATTGAATAATGGAGTAGAACGGTGATGCATAATTTAGTTATAAAACACGATTCTTCTGTGCCTGTCAGCCTCATTTTTGGATTTCACGGCCGCTTACCATCAGGCGGAGTGAGGTCATCCTGATTGGCCTTTCCATAAAAAAAAAATGCATATTTCTTGTCTTATTTTGCTATAAAATATAGTTAGAGTGTCAACAAAACGTTCAGAACAATGCTATCTGGAATATTTCAGGCAGGAGTATTTCCCGACGGCTACGACTTATGGACCTTCAAGAGAAAAGCGTACTCTTTTTTAAAAAGGCCGGAAACACATTAGCGATCTCTCTGATTTCGCGGATGTTCATGGGCGGCATTGATTACGTTCCATCAGGTGAGTCGCTTGCTCATTTGTCCGACTCTTATAAAAATTAAGCATTATTAAAAATATATTATGGACTCACTAAGCTTCTTGGATTTCTCCTTTCAATTTCAATCCTATGTAAGATAAAATTTGGGTTAAAATAACGACAGGTAATGTTACTGATGATAATCATCAAAAGTTCCATACAGCTAATTAGGATTTTACCAACCCCAAAATGTATCAATACTATTTTAATAAGGCGATAAATAACAAAGCTTATAAGTGAACCGAAAAGAAGAAACATTTTGCGAAACCGAGTTTCGCAAAATTAAGTCCGGAAACAAAGTGAGGGCGGGCCACTATATTGTAATAAAATCTTAATACACCTATTTAAGGTAGGTACCTAATTAATTAGAGGTTAGACCACATGTTTTGTTATGTTGATGTTAAATTCCCTACAGTAGAAAGCTCGCCTCTATAGTAAATGACGTCAGTCTTTTCATCTCTTAGAAACAGGATTAGGTGGTGTTATGGAGGCTTATTTTGTGCCATGATTTATGAACAAACCCAAGTGCGATTCTTTGATGTGTTGCGAGTTCGTAAACATATTGTGAGTTAAGCTGGGGCGGGGTAAAATTTCAATTTTGGTTTAGATACAAATAAATTTTGTACTTCTACATTAACTCCATACGTTATTAGAACGGTTGAGTATAAGGTTAAAATTTATACACGATAGCTTCACCTGCTCTCGAATGAAAGAGCCTTGACACACAGACATACGGAGATACAGACAGACGGAGACAGGGACAGGCGGATAACAAAGTGATATTAATGGTTTCCTTTTTTCCTTATGAAGTGCGAAACCCTAAAAATTACTCACCTAAAAGAATCTTGTGTACACTATCATCAATCGTGTATATTGTAGGTACGAGTATACGAGTATATTGTGTAAAAAGATCAAACTAACATACAATTTCATACATTGTAAGTCATGCAAGATACATAAGAAGGTCCAAAAATATGTGTACAAATATACCATAACTTTTTAAACTCTCGCGTTGCATTATACAAATAATTAATGTACACGGGACTAAACACGGTTATTTATATATGTAAGTACACACTCGAAGTAGCATATACTCACAGCTTGACGTTTCGACCGCGTTACAACGGTCGTGGTCACAAGCGGACTGGAGGTGCACGGTGTCGTCTGCTACGCCCGGCTTGTAAATCTTTGGATACCCTCTCATTTTCGTTATTTACACTGCGACTAAATAAAATGCCCAAAGGATTGCATGCCTCAAGTGGCAATGGGCAGGGCACATAGCGAGGAGCACAGACGGCCGTTGGGGCAGAAAGGTCCTGGAGTGGAGGCCACGCACAGGAAGTCGCAGCCGTGGCAGGCCCCCCATAAGGTGGACCGACGATCTGGTGAAGATCGCGGGAATCCATTGGATGCGGGCGGCACAGAACCGATCTGTGTGGAGAACATTGGGGGAGGCCTATGTCCAGCAGTGGACGTCTATTGGCTGAAATGATGAAATAAAATGTCAGTGAGATCACTCCGACACACTAAACTCACAGTATCCGGGTTGGAGGTAATTTGAAGCGGCAAATTGCGAGGTTTACATTTGTCAATCACTGGATTCCACGCCGATGACAATCATCAAGCAGTGTGTATATGACACTACTAATATGCACTTACATATAAAAATAACCTCGTTTTGTCATTGTACATTAAGTATTTATACTATAACTTTTTGATTTTTGCTCTGTATATTGAATGCAAACTAATCCTCCAATCAGACGGCGAAAGTCAGCATGCAAATTTTACGTCAATACATTTGAGTACCAATCTAAGGGTGGTCGCCTAATACTGTTTCCAATTACAGGAGATTTCGTACTCTCAAATTAGCATTATTTGATGACCTTTCCTGGTTTCCATCCATTTTTTCATTTTACTCAGACAAATTCCCTCAGAGTGAAAGTTTAAAAATTTGTCGCAGAACGAGAAATAAAGAAAACTTTTTAACTTTTCCGGTAAAATCGTATATTGTGAAGCTTAAAAATACAAATATCAAATAAATTAATCACAGTTCGTCGATCCGCCCCCGCGCTTCCCTGGCCCATTATTCAAATTGACAGTTCTATCATAGTTTGTAGTATAGCCAGTAATAAAGTTCCAAAGTTTGGTTTGAACTTTCGATCAAGTTCGCTGGAACCGATCCAGTGACCTTGTGAAATAATAACTAATGAAAGACGCGTCTCAAACCTAAGGGTTCTATAAGAAGCTTTAACTTCAGTTGACTGTACCGATTGGTGGAATTAAAGCGTAGTTATTTTATTATTTGTTTCCGACTACCCCGGGCAATATAAGAAAAAATCAAAATACTTTGAAACTGACCGTGGGAGAACCGCACTTCGGCATGAATGGGCCGGCTCGACTGAAGTGATACCACGGCCTCACAGAAAACCAGCGTGGGTGGAGGCGAGGGTACCAGAGGCCCAATCCGGGGGAAGGGGGGTTTAAAGGTTAGCAGCGCACTTGTGCCACCACTTGTCGCGGGTGTCCATAGGCGATGTCAATCGATTACCATCAGGTGATCCGTCTACTCGTCTGGCACCTATATATAGGAATATAGGAATGTCTCCTTTAAGTAAAACGTACTAACTTTAAGATTTAAGCTACTTCCCCTCCAGAGCCCAATGTTTTCTTCCACCCTATAAAAATATCTATAAAAACTGTGTCCCCAATCGCGTCAGGTACAGTACAGTACTAATGAGTATACAAATATCATTTAAATATGAACTTTACTATAAGTAATTAAGATGAGATGTAACGCGATATTTATTTTGTGAGACAACATTATGTACTCACATATTTTGCTCGCCGTTTTAGCTACGTTACAGCAGCCGTGATCACAAGCGGACTGACTCAGTCGGTCCGTTCCCGTCCCGTCCCGTCCCGTCTTAATTAATAAAATCTATGAACTTTACTATTCCGATTTAAGAGTCGAGGTAATAGGGTTTTTGACTAAGCTTGAGATTTTACAAAGTATAAATATTTTATCAAAATATAGGTAAATATGCCTATAATAAGCCGTGTGGTCGCAGGGCAGAGTAGAATAGGCCACCCTCACTCTTACCGAGGTGTCGTAAAAGGCGACTAAGGTAAGGCTGCTGGCATGATCATCAGTACCCAGAAAAGGAAAACTTTGCATTTATATCAAAACCCTCGCCAACTCGTCTGCCAAGCGTGGTGAGTATGGCAATTACCCCTCATGTGATTGAGGGAGGCCCGTGCCCCAGCGGTGGGGACTTAAATGGGCTGATGATGATGAAATGCCAATAGCAAAAATTCTCAATTCAAAATATAACGTCTAGCCGGTTTTATGGTCATTCAAAGATTCATGGGCAAGTCCTTTTTAATAGTATGGAATTATCAAAAAATATTATACCATTGAATAACCCATACAATTTGCACCAACTGATATAATAGAACCATTGACATAAACGAAACATTGAATACTATACAAAATTCAAATGAAATGCATACAAAATACTTATGACTTGGTATGACGTCACATCTTAGTAGCCATTTGTATGGAGCGTATTAGGTTTGCCCAAAATAATATGATTTTAAAGTTATGAGGTACGAGTATGTAATTTACATAACAGCTCTACGGTTTCGAATTTCGATAGTCACGAACTAGCATTTAACAAGGTTGTTACTTAGTCGGCAATAAAGTGCCATCAAACTGATCCACTATTCAGTAATGCGTTTGATAGGCGTTTTGAGTCAGTAATTCCATTGATAGTGCGTTAAGCTTCTTACATGATGATGAGTTCAAACAATTTGAGGACCTGTTTAACCCTATTAAGGCTTAAGCTGTTCTATAAACAATGTTGTTCTACTATAAATTCAGGGCTTAAGACTTATACCACCTTGTTACAAAACACTAATTTATTAGGTACCGTACGTGTACGTAGGTAAAGCTTTTGTTGCCATCCCATTACGACCATAGGCACGTGTCTATAATGGACAATACGACAAAAAAAATTTTTCGAAATGAAAAATACCATTTCTAGATTAGACTCATAGAAATATTAGAAAAATAAATTCAGAATTTTAAACAGATATTAATGGAGAAAAAAAAAAATGTATAAATCCTGTGACGTCATCACTCGGCATGATAAATTAATAACGCTTTTTACTCACGTTGATTAAAGCAAAAAATAAAGTATAATCTCTGATCATAAAATGACAAGACAAAATGATGACAGTGACAGTAAGTAGGTAATTTAAAGTCACCTAATATTTTTATTAGAGGTATAGCACCGACATCACAATACGTTGAGCCTCAGGACTACGTCACTTCCGGCAAATTAATTAATAATTTAAAAAATAAATATTTCAATAAATACACATATTCAATAATAACTAAAAAATATCATCTTTTTTGTCTTTCTTTATTCAAAAAGCGTATAAAAATGCTATTTTTTTTTGTCGTATTGTCCATTCCAACAATGGACGCAGAAAACGCGCGCATTACACGGAAATCTTTATAATGATGGTTTCTTCTAGTACAAAAAAGATTTTTAAGATTTAGACTAAACTGTTCAGTTTACATATCAAGATGCAAAATTAATGCCACAAGAATTTGGCTCGAGCATAATCTTTAAATCTTTTTTTTAATCGTGGGAAAGCCACACTTTGGCATGAATAGGCCGGCTCGACCGGAGTGATACCACGGCCTCACAGAAAACCAGCATTGTACTGTTTCGTTGCGTGAGTGAAGGTACCCGAGGCCCAGCGCAATTGTGACTCCAATGGTGTCGCGAGTGTCCAGGGGCGGCGGAAAAGACTTCATCATCCTTTGCCACACCATTAGGTGATCCATCTGCTCATCTGCCACCTATCACATAAAAAAATCTACTGACTACTGCCCGTGGGAGAGCCATGCTTTGGCATGAATGAGCCGGCTCGACCGGAATGATACGGCTTCACAGAAAACCAGCGTGAAGCAGCACTGTGCTGTTTCGCTGCCTGAGTGAAGGTACCGGTGGCCCAATCTACGGGAAAAGGGGGTTCAAAGGTAGGCAGCGCACTTGTGACTCCACTGGTGTCGCGGGTGTCCATGGGCGGCGGCAATCACTTCACCATCTTTTGCCTCACCATCAGGTGATTCATCTTCTCGTCTGCTATCTATCACATAAAAAAATCTACTGACTATAAATTTACTATAAATATCATTCATTTTCGTGTGGTCCCCGGCAGAGTAGAATATGCCACCCTCACTCTTACCGAGGTGTCGTAAAAGGCGACTAAGGTAAAGCTGCTGGCATGATCATCAGCACCCAGAGAAGGAAAACTCTGCATTTATATCAAAACCCTCGCCAGCCCGTCTGCCAAGCGTGGTGAGTATGGCAATTACCCCTCATGTGATTGGGGAGGCCCGTGCCCCAGCAGTGGGGACTTAAATGGGCTGACGATCATGATCATTCATTTTCATCATCATCAGCCTATTACAGTCCACTGCTGGATGTAGGTCTCTCCAATTGTTCGCCACTGTGATCTATCCATGGCTTCTCGCATCTAGCTCTTGCCAGCCATCCTGCGCAGATCGTCCCCCCACCTAGCCAGAGGGCGCCCTACATTACGTTTGTCATTCATTATACTAAATGAAAATACTCGTCCACCTTGACGCGCGCTTTCGTTTAGTTAGTAGCTCTACGTTTTCTTACACTTTATCAAACGCGCATCAAAAAACAAATTACCTGGGTCGAACCCTCATTTTTACCGCGCCATTCCCGAAATAAAATTACGTAAACGATCTTTTACCTGTAACTCCGAATGCAGACATAATAAAACCGGGGCGTAATGTTTTATGTCCTCTGTAAAAGTAAAAGTTCCCTACCGCGAGCAGTCTCCTTCCTCCGAGCTCATTTATAGTAATAACTAGGTTCGTAAAATATGATTTTCTTGTTTAGCACCCAGATTCTGTAAAAACTTTATCCTGTAGCTACAATTAGAATGTATATATATAGTCGCTCAAAGAGCTATGGAAAGGGCTATGCTCGGAATATCTCGGAAGGACCGCATCAGAAATGATGTAATCCGACAGATAACCAGAGTCACCGACATAGCCCAGCGAATTAGCAAACTGAAGTGGCAGTGGGCTGGTCATATTAGACTAAAGGCTGTCAGTTCTACAGCCGTTGGAGCCGTAAAGTCCTTGAGTGGAGACCGCGACTCGGTAGGCGTAGTGTTGGACGCCCTGCGACAAGATGGGATGATGACCTTCGATGGCTGGCTGATGTGGGCTGGATGAGAGTGACCGAAAATCGGGAGCAGTGGCATGCATTAGGGGAGACCTATGTCCAGCAGTGGATGATGATGATGATATATAATCCCTACAACCAATTACGACTACGGGGGCCAATCTTAACGATCAGCCACGTACGCAGGATATATCATAGTGCTCAAGTATGTGCGCAACCAGAAGTGCACTCTCTATTCCCTTACCCGCATATTCCGATGGGACACTAATATGACACAACAGGAGAGGGATCGGGCGCAGGAACAACGGCATAACGTGCTTTCCGAGGCTCAGGGGTAGAAGACCGTCAACTCTCAGACTCCGGGCTGCCACTAAGAATTTCTTACCGAAAACTTAGGTACAATTTTTCTGCCTGACCCGGGAATCGAAAACTCTTGCGCAGTCGTCGCTTTAAAGTGCGACCCACTGACCACTGCGACACTATTACCAACAGCGCGGATAATTCGTATTAGGCACTTATACAAATCATACATGAATTACTTAACCAATTAGGAAATGAGGTAATTAATATCACAATTAGCGTCTCGATATGATAATTTACGCGAGCGATACCATTCGCTTTGAATATCTACCACTTATGTCTATATTAAGTTGTGAATGTCCCAAGTAACGTTCATTAATCACGTGACTAAAAAAAGGATTGAAAGAGGGAAATCAAGCTCTGATAAACAAGGAAACATCACAAAGTGGGATTTTTTCTCCAACTCAAAAGGTAAGTGATTGAATAGGGATTTACTCGAGCGTCGCAGTAGGTACGACA
Organism: Marasmia exigua; assembly: GCA_019059595.1. Taxonomy (NCBI): domain Eukaryota; kingdom Metazoa; phylum Arthropoda; class Insecta; order Lepidoptera; family Crambidae; genus Marasmia; species Marasmia exigua. Next base: position 12,330,515 of record CM032494.1, on the reverse strand, counting down.
TTGAATTCAGAAAATAAGGGTAAACAGATAAAATTTGTTTATGACATTGATAAACACATTGATACCAAATATATCTCATAATAGGGGACCCAGGGCGCCAAAGCGACGGCTTGAGCTTGAGTCCCCGGGACTTAACGTGAAGATGATGCTGATGACCATTTGGTCAACCCGAAAATCTAAAAAAGTATTTACGTTCATATTTATTTAATATGAACGTAAATACTTTTTTAGATTTTCGGGTTGCATTATAACTATAATTAATCAAGACGGGAATTAACACGATATGTATTATGTGATACAATATTGTGTACTCGTTTCGGCTACATCACAGCAGCCGTGGTCGCGAGCGGACTGGCGGAGCACGGCGTCGTCTGCTGGGGCCGGGCTGTGAATCTTCGGACACCTTCACATTTTCCAATATGAATTCGCCACTAGATGAATTGTCAGTGAAGTTACTCCAACACACACTAACAGTATCGGTGTTTGTTTGCGTTAGTAAAGGCCTAGTACAAGGTTTGCACTTGTTACTCGTAATTACTGGATTTAATGTCGATGATATTTTAAATCCATCCTCCCGATTGAAAGTCTTGTACTATAATGACGATCGGTGGAGAGGATTTTCGGGTCATGTAGTTCCATCTAATAACTTCCCATTTCCAGTAGATGTTCTGCTATTGCCGATTTATTCGCTTTTCGATTTTAAGTAGCTGCGATAGGTTCCTTGACACGTTCTGCAATTAACCGCTCCGTTAGTCCAATATAATAACTACCGCTAAAATCGATCTTGAAAACACCTGGAGTCTGAACAAGTATGACATCTTTTGGTGATCGCAGTTTTTGTTAGCCGAAACGCCGAGCAAAATATGTGAGTACACAATGTTGTATTACATAATAAATATCGTGTTAATTCCCGTCTTGATTAATTACAGTAAATATGAAGGTGATGTATAAATTTTTAGTCACTGACTCTATTATTTATTTGTACCTTAAAACGTTATCATTAGCTTTAAATAATTGACAGGTTGTTCTTATTTGAAAGGTGACCAGGCAACGAGGGAATATAAAAGGAGATCCTTGGAATACATTTTGACTGCATTACTTTAGACTAGTCCAGAGGAGAACATTTTCCTATGCTCATACCCCTTAAGTGGGTCGAATGTCCTACTTTTCGGTTTTACGCTTTTCCAGAAATGGTATCAAAAGGAGGGGTAAGAATATTTTTTGACGTGTGTCTCTGTCTATATACTTTCTATAATATTAACAAAGCTTTTCGAAAAGACGTATTAAAATAACTACATAAAAAGTATAGACAATTAGAAAGAGACAACGAATTAGGGCAGCAACGCATCAGCAACTCATAAGATCTCACGAATGTTCATCAGCGTCAGTCATAACTTATCTTATCAGGTAATCAGCTTGCTCGGCTGTCACCTTATAAATACATTGTAAAAAAATATGGTTGTAACCGTTACCATCACTTACCATATGATTGGAATACGATTTTGTCTTTACTAAACTTCGTTCAACTCGTTTACTTTTTGAAAATCCGGTATCGAACCTTCGGCAGGTTTGCTAATTCCGTTATCAAATTCCAACGACACTAGCGTCCGAGCCTACGGGCTGTACTACGAGTCCGGTGTCGATTGAATTAAATTATGGCCGTTCTCTATGAGTTGAGTGGTATCGCACGAGTGATGGATATCAATTGGTGGATCTTGTTACCCGTACCAGCCGCACAGCGAGCTTCCAGCGGTTGCACGTTGAATTTGTCATGTGCGTTTTGACTAGTTAGTAAGTAAACATTATCGATGCATTAAATATATCGAAAGGTTTACTGTACAATAAGCACAAACTTTATGTTATGTATGCAAGAAAGTCGTGTGATTTACACTATTTATAACTCAAGAACGGCTGCACCGATTTGGCTGAAAATTGGTGGAGAGGTGGCTAAGACCCAGAAAACGGCCAGAAGATACTTTCTATCCCAAAAATGTCACGTGTCACGTCATGTGACCAAAAATCAAAGAACGTGTAACGCCGCGGGCAAAAACTGGTATTCAATTCATGAGTGGGGGACCGATTTAAAAAAAGCCACAGTATTAGGTCCCCTCGACCAATCTTTATCCATGGATAAATCTATGGCATAACGTCAGATATGTATAGAATGACAACGCTATACCAAAGATTTAGTATCGGATTAAGATTGGTCGAGAGGTAACGGTAAGGGTTCGACTACAATACCGCGACGGGTCGCGGCGCATCACGCGGGTGAACTCTGGGCAATGCATAGAGTAGAAGATATTCTATGGTTTTTTAACAAATATATTTTATAAACATATAAATAAAATCTCTTACAGTCAGTTGTGTAGCCTTTTCGTGCCCTGTCCTTGTATTATAATAAGTATAGTTTGCGTACAACACTTTGTGCTATGGTGTGCTTGTTTTAATCATCCTCATTCTCCTCATCAATCATATCGTCAAAACCCAATCAATATTTTTGAAAATGTTCATATTGTGTCAATCAATATTAACCCTAAACCTGGTACCTAGACAATAACAAAATAAATGATTATTTAATTGGTTTGCAACCTTATTTCATCTAATCAAAGTTCAAAATCTGATTGTCCCGTATGTTTAACTGCCTGGTTAAACGTTATGACAAATTCAATTTTCAGTCTTGGGACGACGACGGACGGACGAAGAGAGATTCTCTTTGACCTGTTTGAAAATCCGTGGCAAATTCAATATATTTTCTTCATTCCAGTCCTTTTGTGAGAAAGATCGCGTGTAAATCATTGTTAATTATTACATATTTTATTCGGTTAAGGGCCGATTTGACTAACATTATTCCGAAAATAGATTTGTATGCTACTGTTTCATATTAACTTTGCTTTAATGTTTATGTATGTAATGTAATGTAATCTAACGTCATTTGACTAATGATTTTTAGTTTTATTTAATTGTATTAGTTTATTATTAATTAATTTATTAATGAATTTGGATCGAAAATGTAAATGAGTTTTTAGTTACTTGGAAATAAATAAATGAAATGAAATTTAATGAGCAATGGTGAGGTACATTTAGAATATTTTCTGAAAAAACATGAAAGTTACAAATGATGAAAAGGTAAATTCTGCTTAACAAAATTTTTTTTTTCAATATTATCTGATCTGCACTAACACCTTAGAGTGACTTTTTGATTATTATAGGAATTATTAATTTGTTGTGTCTAGAAAAAAAAACGGCAATTTAATACTTTTCACCCCTACTATTTTATTAAGGTACCGTAACGCAAAGGACTGTGTAATAAAAACTGTTGAGCTGGCAAAGACAAAAGAAAAATACAAAGTGAATTTTAATACAACTCTTGTACTTATACATTTCAGTCGTTTAAGAAGCTCTAGGTTTGTTTTAAGCTTATGAATAGTAAGTGATCTTAACTCTGCGTTAGCTTCACGCAACAAAGGGATTTGCTTTGCTGATTCCTATTAATTTGCTGTACTTTATAAGCCGTAAGCATCACTCGCCGTCTAATGGATCTCTCGCTAAGTGTTACCCTAAAATATTCCGATAGCACTCAACTCAAAGGGCCGGTGATTTAGACTAGTGATGGTTACAAAAGCAGTAGGAAATGGAGAATGTCTACTAATTTTATTTTAATCCGACTTCAAAAAAAAGAGGAGGTTCTCAATTCGACATGTATATTTTTAGCTCTCCATAAATTTGGTTGAAAATAAAAAATATAAAGTGAATAAAAAAATCTGCCTTCAAAGGTCACTAGACATCTTTAACAAATTTGTGTCACCTGATGGTAAGCGATTGGCGCCGCTCGTGGAAACCCGCAACACCAGTGGAGTCACACATGTGCTGTCAACCTTTAAATCCCCATTTCCCCCGGATTGGGCCTCCGGTACCCTCACTCACATAGCAAAACAGCAAAGTGCTGTTTCACGCCGGTTTTCTGTGAGACCGTGGTATCACTCCGGGTGAGTCGGCCCAATGATACGTGTCTCTCCCACGGTAAAATTTAAGACACTTAGAGCTATAATAGAATACATAATAGAAATCTGAATTCAATGTCAATGTATCATCGTTAACTAAATAAATAGCTTACCTTATAAATATTTCACAACATCACATACATTGATCTGACTCCGAGGCACGGGCCTCCCTCAATCACATGAGGGGTAATTGCCATACTCACCACGCTTGGCAAACGGGTTGGCGAGGGTTTTGATATAAATGCTGAGTTTTCCTTCTCTGGGTGCTGATGATCATGCCAGCAGCTTTACCTTAGTCGCCTATTACGACACCTCGGTAAGAGTGAGGGTGGCCTATTCTACTCTGCCGGGACCACACGGCTGACCTTATAGTTGATTAAAAGCAATATCGCCTATTAGACAATGATAAGACTGAACAATTACCAGGCTCAAAGCAAGTATGTGACTCCGGTCTACGTGTGGCATTTAGGAGACCTCAAGATTGCTTATAATTTGTATGTAGACGTTTCCATTAAGTTCGCTTTGACACTTTGACCGTTGGCAGGTAAACCTGTTTCAAATAACTTGGTAATGGAAATAATATTATATAACAATAGATTAAGGCGAGGGGTACCGCAAACTAGCGACAATAATTAATCTACTAATGTGACTAATAAAGTAATTAATTTATTTTATTTTATGTAGGGGAAGAAAAGTAACGGGAGTTTTTAATGAAATGAAATGAAATGAAAATCTTTATTTACAAGAAACACGGTACATTTATCAATGTGATGGTCATAAACTTGTCAGATCAACATGTTTCGCCATACATGGCATGTAAAAATAAGCTTAAAATATAATTCAATTATAAAACAATGAGATAATTTCAAATTACAAATTAAAATAAATGTCAAAATATTTTTGAATTAAATTGTCATGCAGAGTCTAAAAATTGCTTAATACTATAATAATTATTGTCCAGTAGCCAAGCATACAATTTTTATGTGACTGCGGAGAGTTAAGTGCTTTTATGCAGTCTGAAATTTTATTAAATATTTTTTATGTTACTGCTAGAAATATGTACTAACATAGTTTGTAAGGTAATATTGTTACTAACACCTATGGACTCTGTGACTTGATATGATGATAGATAGATAGATATACTTTATTGAACAAAATACACAACTTAAGTACTAGGCATTATAGAAATTTTGTGTACAATTTCGGCGGTCTTATTGCTGAAAGCGATTTCTACCAGACAACCTAATGATTTATATAAATGAATTATTTTAATATAAAAAAAAACAAAAACTAGTAAATTGGATCTATTTTTAACAGTTGTGGACCGTCGGAGACTCGGCAAACCTGTATACTATTTCTTTAATCATTATATACTTTTTGGTTGGTTTTCGCACTCGAAACTTTGGTTAACGCCGGTAAATAAACACCCGTTTCAACGAGTAGAATCTAAATAAAAACGCTGTTTTCTAAATGTATGAAGCTGCGCGAAACCTGGTTGCGAATTTCAACCAGGTTTTCAAGCCCTGGCCAAAAGCGCTCAATTTTCGCATCATTATATTCTCAATCCTTGATCATGGTCCAAGGGTAGAGCTCGGAAGCAATGTCTTTTGATGCAACAGGACATGAGGGTTGGTTGATAATGATTTTGATTTGGTTTCCGACTTCATATAACACTGTGAATATAACTAAATAACACACTTAAAAACTTCATCTCGTGTTCAGGCGGGACACGAGATGAAACTTTTCAAGTGTGTTATTTACTTAAGAATAAATTGCAAAAGATTGCTATAAAAATATCAACCACTGTGAATATGTCTCCATTAGGTAGGTATGTACTAAGTATAATTCTCTGCATTTAATTTTCTCTTTTTATATACCACGTCCTTGGCAAACAAAGCGTGAGGCTCGCCTGATGGTAAGCGACCACTGCAACATATGGAAGCCTGCAACTTCAGCGGACTTGCATACGTGTTGGCGACCCTTTGAAAACCTTAATCACTCCTTTTTTTGAAGAACTTCATACCGTATACCCTCTTTGGGTAAACCTCTAAAGGGAGCTCATTTCACAACCGAAGCGTTTGCGGGAGAAAAATTTTCTAGAACCGTACCGCAATTTCATATTTATCCACGTAAGTATCTAATATCTTCAGCAAACACCTTTTCGGTATACTTTCCTAATTGCTCTCAAAAATTAGGCGTTGATGGAAATAATTACCGTACAACCCGTGCGGATAAAGAATGGCGCTCGCACACTATTTGCGTCTATACTCGCACCCCACGCACGAGTGCGAGTATAGACGCAAATAGTGTGCGAGCGAGAAATGAATAGATTCGCCGCCATTTCTGATCCCATTCTTTATCCGCACAGGTTGTAAATAAATTCCTTATTATTCACTTGAACCCGTTGTTCACTGCCTCGTAACTTCCAACGATTTTGGCCAGCTTTTGTACCTACTTGGTAAATAATTCCAACTCTAAGTCAAAATCCATAAGGTGTATGTATATAAGTGTACTTAATAAATTGGATTACTGTATTGTAGATTGAGATTTATCAATACTTACTTTATGTTTTCCTCGCATTTCTGGGCCTTTTCGTGTAATAAACACGGTCGGTGAATTTTAGTCCGTAATTAACGGAGTGAAAATAAATTAGGATAGATTCCTAAGGGAATTAAGGTGAAATATTATTCAGTTTGAAGAAGCGTAGGTAGATGTGAACATAATACACCTTTGAACTTGAGTAATTTAATTCACGAAAGCCCTTTTAATGAGTTTTTACGAAAAGTTATTGTAGTAAGATTAATAATAATATCCTTCAACCGATTACGGCTACGGCGGCCAATCTCAAAGATCAGCCACGTACGCAGGATATATTACAGTGCTCAAGTGTGTGCGCAAACACAAGTGCACTCTCTATTCCCTTACCCTCACATTCCGATGGGACACTACTGTGATACGATCGGAGAGGGGTCGGGCACAGGACCAACAGCTTAACGTGCTTTCCGAGGCACGGGGTTACAAGACCGCCAACTTCCAGACTCCGGGCTGCCACTTAGAATTTCTTACCGAAATTTTAGGTACAAATTTTGGCCCGACCCGGGGATTGAACCCGGGACCTCTTGCACAGGCGTCACTTTTAAGTGCGACCCACTTACCACTGCGCCACCGAGGCAGTAGTAAGATTAACAATAAAGGCAGTACAATTAACTATAACATACGCATTAAAAGGTATATAAATTTCTAGGAATTGTAGGAACTAGCATTCGTGATTAAGATTATATTCTAGGACTTATTTTTAAGATCTATTGTGTCGCTTTTACTATGATTCCTGTTATTGACAGAATCATTTTTTGTTTATAAAAATAAAAAGTATATCGAGATCATTTTCAACAAAAACAGAACAAAACTTTGTAACAATGATGAATGAGTCAGATGGTTTTTAAGCGCTTGTATGAATTGATACCTTTAAGTTAATCAATAAGATTTCCGTTTTGCATTTAAACTTTTGCTTATTTGCTATTTAGCTCGTGTGTACTAACAATAACACAAATAATATAACAAGAAAATATATTTATACGTGTATGTGTGCCTTGTAACAAATAAAATAAAATTACGAATTAATGGATTGTAACTATCAGTATTATAAAGATAATGTATGATATTTCAAACTCAATGGGTGCGATTTCAAAGGTATTTAAATCAGAATACGTAATGTACGATTATTTCTGATCAACAAAGGATATAATTAGTTTACTACAGGATAAAATATCATTCTTACTGGATAACATCAAATAGAACCGGGCCACGCTGCGATCGGAAAGCTTATATTAAAACTAATTTGTTACAAACTTCTGGCGAATATCTAGGCCTCTTTATTGGTTGAAGAAAGCCACATATAAAACCGCTTAGTTAGGTCCTCAAAGTTTTTATTTAAATATCTTAAGTTATTACAACTATCATAAGTTGACGAAGTCTAATGGAAAATCTTTTCAAAGACCAATCTTCGTCTGTGACTCTGCGGTAGAAATTCTAGCGAAACTTACATTTAATTCATTTTGTTGCGATCAAACCCACTCCTAGGGATAATTGAATTTAAAGGGCACTTCTGAGTGGCAATGAATGATAAGACATTTAAATTTTCATAGCAACGATGAAGTGAAATTAGACCATTCACGTTCGAAATGGTCCGATAGTTTCAAGACTTGCTGGAGTTAAAACAAAGATTATAACACTTTGCTATCTTTCTGTCGAGGTCTGATAAAGTGGTATATAGTTTCCCACTTTCTTAGCTTATTTATGTACTTATCATTTCTAATCCCGAAGTAAGTTGTGACCAAACATCGTAGGCTAAATTAGTCCGCGGCCAATTTGGCCTATAACGCTGCTGAGTCACATACGAGTGTAGCTGTATTCTGTTAGTATTTTATCCCCTAATGTTCAAATATCAAGATTTGGCATAACAAACAAGACATTTTTGTGAGTTAATTGACTGAAAATATATAAAGATGTTGATTTTTAAACTCAAATAAAACCAAGCATAATGACCTTGCAGCTTTGGTAATATAGTAATAAATACTCATGCAGACAAGTCCTGCAGAATTCAGCAAACAGAATTGTAGCCAGAACACCGCCTTGACCATAAAAGAGGGCGTTCTCTGTGATAATGTATTATATATCTATTAAATTCCTCTGTGTTTGATGTTGATTTATTTGGCTTCTCAACAATGATTATCAACACTAAAAGCTTAATAATTACAAAATAAAACTTTCATTATTTAAGAGCCCACGCCCACGTTATACAAGCATTGCATGCGCTAATAGGAATGATGACGTTTTTTTCAGATTGTTAAACAAAGGCTCTCTCAAAAATATGAACATCGATGAAAAAATAAACCTGTTAGCTTATAAGCAAGATATCACAATTCAAAAATTACCTTCCCAAAAAGCTTCATACAAACGACTACCGGCATATGATATCGGCCTATACTCGTATAGTATTTACACATCGCGAGAAATCGTTGTTTAAATTAAATAGGTAATGTCATCATCATCATAATCATCAGCCCATTTAAGTCGCCACTGCTGGGGCACGGGCCTCCCTCAATCACATGAGGGGTAATTGCCATACTCACCACGCTTGGCAGACGGGTTGGCGAGGGTTTTGATATAAATGCAGAGTTTTCCTTCTCTGGGTGCTGATGATCATGCCAGCAGCTTTACCTTAGTCGCCTTTTACGACACCTCGGTAAGAGTGAGGGTGGCCTATTCTACTCTGCCGGGACCACACGGCAATGTATTTATGAAAATATTGTTAACAACAGTTGAGTAAAAATACTTTTAAAATCAACTTGCCTATCATACTTTAGGGGCTTATCATAACAAATATCCATAAAGTTATTTATCACCATTATTTTTTCAATTTAATAAATCCCTAATAATGTAATTACGTAGTGTTCAGCAATATCCGTTACACAGGTGCTTAAAAGCTACTTAGTACGGAAATAAGTCAACAAAAGGTTGTATGAATTCATTATTGTTCCTTTCCGTAGCGTGCAGCTATTTCTCAAAATCTAACCCTTCACTAATCCTACTCTAATTCTCGAAGAGTTGCTTCATGTGCCGGCGTAGTTAGTTAACGTGTCAATAACAAACATGTCAAGACCCGGACGGTCCGTGCGACATGTACCCGTCTGCACCTGCGGCTAGCCAGGCCTGTTCCACCCTATCACACTGTAGGTAATGCAGTAAATCCACACTACCAGTCACTACAGAGCCATACTTTAAGCCATTACTGAGCCATACTACAAGAAACTACTGGCTACACTACAATTCACGACTGAGCTACACTATAAATCACTACTGAGACCATACTACAAGTTATTATTGAGCCACACTACAAGTCACTATTGAGATACACTACAGGTCACTACTAAGCTACAATATAAATCACTACTGAGACCATACTAAAAGCCATTACTGAGCCACACTACAAGTCACTACTGAGACCATACTAAAAGCCATTACTGAGCCACACTACAAGTCACTACTGAGCCACACTACAAGTCGCTACAAAACCAGACCACAAGTCACTACTGAGCCACACTACAAGTCAATACTGAGCTACATTATAAATCAGTACCGAGACCATACTACAAGCCATTACTGAGCTACACTACGAGTCACTATTGAGATACAATACAAGTCACTATTGAGATACATAACAAGTCACTATTGAGCCACACTACAAGTCACTACTGAGCCACACTACAAATCACTACTGAGTTACACTATAAATCACTACTGAGACCATACTACAAGTCTCTACTAAGCCACACTAAAAGTCACTACTGAGCCACACTACAAATCACTACTGAGCTACACTATAAATAATTACTGAGACCATACTACAAGTCTCGACTGAGCCACACTACAAGTCACTACTGAGCCAAACTATAAGTCACTCACTCACTCTCAGTAGAGTCAAACTCAACAAGTCTCTAGTGTTCAGATCAAAATACTCAGGCAGGACGACAAAATTGCTTATTCATCGCTAATTGATGGCTTACGCAAACGAGCATTCAATTTCTCATTGAAAATCTGACTTGCAATAAATAAATAAAATTCATTCCACGCTTTTTTTTAAATTCAACAAAGCGATGTATGTATACGAGCAGACGGATGAGCCTGATGGTAATCGCCCATGGACATCCGTAACAGTCGAGTCACAAGTACAATACTAAGCTTTAACGTCTCGTTCGCACGGATTAAGCCTCCGGTACACCGGTCTTATTTTAGGCCGATGTATCACGTGGCTTTACCGCCACATACACATGTACACTGTGCCCTCGTCCCTCGGCCGTGGTCTCAGGCAGAACCGCACCGCGAAACTTGACATGCGGAAATTACGACGTCACCATTGTACTAAACTAACATTTTACTGGAAATTCAAGCGGGACACTTCCAACGTTCCATGTTATGAGAAGGGGGACGAATTTTTACCATAGGAGCTAGCTAGGCTTCGGCATTAAGATGATTAAGTTAGAGGCGTTCAACCGTTTTCTCCGTGAATAATGCCGGAAGAGGTTTTTTTTCTGAATATCTTTGGTAATTGTAAGCGCGTCCCTAGGTTTTCTAACATAAAAGACCTATAAATAAAAAAAAACGCTTTTTGTCAACCGACAGGAGTGAATTTGAATTTTCTTTACAATTTTCCAGCGTGTTTTTTGTATGCAACATAGTTTACCCGAGTTTTTGACATGTTCATCAAAACGGCGTTGGAGTCCATTTGTGTGAGGTTTTCAAATTTATTTATTCATTCATCAAGCCTCAAGCCTATTAGTTGTAGCAGCACTTAGGCGCATCATCGACAATATATTGATTATGGCGAGATTTTTTAAAAGTACATGTACTTCGAGGAAGTAGTCGTATTAACATTTTTTTGCGATAAATTCAAGTAACATTGCTGTATAATATAGTTATTGATATATAATATAGTACATAGTAACGAGTATTAAATATTGCGTGTAAAAACTATTGTTATGTGTATCAAAAAATGTATTTAAAGTTATACTTTTTTAAAAATCCCACAAAATCGCTACAATCAATATCAATCTATTAGCGGCGCTAGTTACATCAATAAAGCGCTTTAAGGCGACACCGCGACGAAACCAGTGGATTTATATTGTTACGAATAATTTACATTTATTTAAAAAAGTACTTTAAGAAAAGTATTTACAATTTTGTGAGACGAATTTATGTAATAACAAGAATTTCAATAATTATTAAATGTTTAAGAGATCGCCCATTAGTTGGGTTGTTGGTGTCTATTAGGCCCTTCTGTTGAGGTTAATCGGGCGCTAACAACTGCCGGCTGTGGTGGTGTGAACCGACTTAGCGGCCATTTACATGAACCGCCTAAATTGGGATACACTTTAGTGTACACTACCTTCTAAGCATGAGTGAACCCGACCTAGTTGATTATCTATAAAATGAATGAGCTCTAAGTGTAGTAAGATGGTTGAACGTTGGACTCATCGGACTTAACAATAGACTAAGGCTAATCTTTATCCTATACTAAATATAATAATAGCTCTGTAATTCTATTCTAATCTGACGTTATACCACAGATATATCGGTCGAATCGGTTGTCCGTGCCTGTGCTTGATGATGTTTGGTTTGATTTGAATGGAGTTAAGTTAATATAAATAAAATGTATTAAAAGTTCCACAAATGTTCTTAAACGTTATGAATTTAAACTATATTAATGTTGGATGAAATGTTATGTTGATGAATGCGCCCGATTGTATCAACGGGGAAATATGCACTAATTTAAAGGGTTTAAAGTATAGTACGACGCGCAGGCTGTTTGACCTCATTACCACATCATAAAAATATTACAAAATATAAAAGTGATCATTCTGAACATCGGGCCTAAGCCCTTTAGACTAGACGACCAAAAACACACCCATAATATGATTTCAGTTCTAGTTGCAGTATGATGCTTTATTATTATAGGTAATAAAAGCTTTTGACTTGTTTGGACGTGTACAAAGAATCTCGCAAATTGCATCAAGACTGCGAACGTGAGGGTTACACCGAAACGGAATTCACGATCGAATCTTTATCCCCGTCCCTCTCACAAGCGCTGTGCGTTTCTTTTCTTTTGATGTGACAGGTATATTTTCCTTCATTTGACGGTTTATTTGTAGGCTCTTGTTAATTAAATTTAAACCGTAACTCGAAAAACATATTCAAAAGCCATTATTTTGTTGTGGTTACTTAAATAATAGCTCACCACAACACATTATACGAATAAAATGACCAAACCACAATATATTTTTGATGTAGGTATGTGAGTGTACTCTATTCCCACCATTATGATTGTGTACATATTTATATGATAGGCAGATGAGCAAACAGATCACCTAATCTTAAGCGATGACACAATTTTATTTTTTTTTATGCTAGAGGCGGACTAACGAGCAAGCACCTGATGGAAAGTAATCAACTCCGCCCATAAACATCCGCGAAATCAAAGAGATCGCCAATGTGATGCCGGCCTCTTTAAAAAAGAATACGCTCTTCTCTTGAAGGTCACTAAGTCGTAGCCGTCGGGAAATACTCCTGCAGCCAAACCGTTCCACAGAACTGGCATTTGAATGACCTTTGTTGATTCATTGCATTGTTATGATGGAACGAGGTGCAACGAGGACCCCTTAATACACCGTAAAGGTAGATATACAACGTGTAAAAAATGAGCAATAATACTTAAAGGTGTGAACATATACAGTGTAAAGACTTCACTTTCAAAGAAAAAAAAATCAGCTGTTCCTTAATACTAAATAGCTGCTTTTTTTTGCTCAGATAATGCTCATATTTTGGCAGGGAAGTCTTTACACGTTATATGTTCACTCACGATGCCAATTGATTTAAATTGTTAGCAACTAAACCGGATATCTTTTTAACAATTTCGAAACTGCAGCTTCTCGGAAAACACTTATACTATTTATTTACGAGTAATACTTATACTTAACTTTTGGGTCTGCTTTTGTACACGAAATTTGAATTACCGCCAAAAACGGCCACCTATGGCGTTAATACAAATTTCGAGTGCAAAAACCTATAAAAAAGTATTCAAGTAAATAGTTTAATGTTTGTTTAGAGTTTCCCGCTCCGAAATTGTTTAAAATAGATCCGGTTTAGTAGCTAACAATTTAAATCAATTGGTGTCGCTATTTCTGGCTACCCGACGCCTTAAGAAATATATATTTACCTATAAGGGGAACTCCCATACAAAAAAAAATCTTCTATTTACTACGGACCTCTTCGTGCGCGAATTCAACTTATCGGTTTTTTTTCGTTTCTCACTCACCGCTATCAGAATGATCAATTATGTAAATACATACGCTTTATTTTGTTACGTTTCAGTTCGGTGTAAAACAGTTGTATTGTGGGTTATATCCTATTTAGTGCATTCATTATTGTAGAATTAAGCAGGATTAAATCATTGTATGCTATTTTATACGACATAATAACTATTACGCTCATATTTGTTGCAAGGCCTAATCCATTTGTGAATCTATATTTCGGCTTTAAAACTCATACATGACAACTTAAGCTTTTGCGGTTTTCCAATTGAGTAATGCTAACAAGACTATATTATTTTGATTTTGACGACCCGTTTGGAACCGTGGTAGTGAACGCTGCCTTTGGTCCAAGGGTTGCGGGTTCGATCCCCGCACAGTACAAACATTTGTGTGCATGAACATGTCTGTTTGTATTTGTCTGGGTGTTTGTATGTATTATAAGTATGTATTTACAAAAAGAAAAGTATTATATGTATATATTTGTAATTCCGCTGTTGATTCTGATATCCGTAACACAGGTGCTTGAGCTACCTATCTCGGAGTCAGATCAATGAATGTGATGTTGTGAAATATTTATTATTATTATAAAATATTTATTATTTATTTATTTTATTGTATATTTAGGTTGGGTCATGTCCTATAATGAATGAAATAAGGTCTTAACGAAGCATGAGGAAGAGCTAAATAAATAGATTTACCATACAAAACGCCATACAAAACGGCAATTTCATAGGTAAATACCTAATATTTGTAAGTCTAATAGCTGATGACAAGGGCTTTACTCAACATCGCACCTCATGTCATTGCATGTATTTTTCTCAATTACGTCATTAACTGTCAGATAGGAGAAGGGTCGGTGACTTCGGTGTACGAGCAAGGAAAAAAGAGAATCCCCATTGATCCCACGGCGGTGCCTCCGCTGAAGTTTATAGCCGCCAGTATTCTGTGAGGGTTGAGCTGGCTCATTCATGCCGAACAGTGGCTCTACAACGGTCAAAAGTATAGCTTTGTTGGTGTAATATTCGATGAAGCAGAATGCGCGCCTATGTATTGAACTATGTATGAAATATGTACCTACATTCAATTTTATATCACTTTAAAGCAAAAGTCCTTCTAACAAGTATCATGGCTGAATCCCTTGAAGCATGTTATAGATAGATAGACATTCTTTATTGCACAAAAATAAAATACAAGCATGATACAACAGCAACAGACAGTACAATAAGGCGGTCTTATCGCTTGTAGCGATTTCTTCCAGACAACCTTTGGGTAGAGGAAAGAAATATCGTATTCATAATAAGAGAAGGCAGTGCAAAGTAATTTAACAAATGAAATTGAGAATGGCAGAAATATACATTATTTTATATATTAATATTAATACATTACATAAATAATAATAAACAATACATACCCAATAATATATACATAGATAATTTATAACAAAAATTCAATAAACATATTTCTTATAGATAGGTATAAATGACCAGAGAGCAGACCACATAAAAAAGGAAGAACAGACAAGGAAAAAACAGTGTACCTATTTATAATAAAAACATAAGCGAAAAAAACTGCTGTTTCATACAAAATAAAATATTGACTCAGCAATAATGTATATTTTTTAACTTGCTAATAGGGACTGTATTCTATGGATTTCCAATTCTATGTGAATATTTCTACCACTACCTTAGTTTGGCGGTGAGGGCTAATATTATAAGGAAACCTGCACGTCTCGGATAGTTTAGTCAATATGGTGGATAACTACCTGCAATATGAGATACTGACTTGAACGTATAACCGTGATCCATTTGGTCTGTTTCCCCTGTCTGGTTGCAAACGATTGCGAAGGTCAGACAGCAGTCGCTTAATTACTAAACTACCTGAATCCTGGCACACTTATTTCTGACAGATTCGGATGCAACTGGAAATGAAATGCTAAGATGAGGAGGGCTAAAAGGGACATTATTCATAATACCTATTATGAGGACTTTGGAATTAAAACGAATGTGTTAAGGTATAGAGGATTGTGTCGCACGAATCAAACTACCAGCAAACTTCACACCACATAACAATCTACAGTAGAACAGGTCGGATCGGGGGCCGTAGAACTTATCCCCAACTCAGACTCGTACGACGCAATTGTTGACAGTCGGGCTCTCGTCTTCGATGCAAAAAGTTTTCCCGATTGTCTCCAACGACTATCGAAGTAGCAGCTGTTTCCGCAACTCGACTAGAGTAGAGACTGTGACGATATTTCTACAGACTACTATGGATTTTATTTAATCAAGTTAAGTGTAGTGGATGAGTCGAAATAGGAAAGCGATCCTCGGGCTCCGAAGCGATAACTTGGAACGCAATCGCTCATGACACCTAAGTTCCGCGGGAAAGCCACCCTTCGGCACAAATGAGCCGCCTCGACCCGAGTGGTATCTACCACGAAAACTGGCGTGGAGCAGCGTGTGCTTTGTCTTTCACCGAGTGAGTGAGGGTTAATAGGTTGGCAGCACACTGGTGAACGCTGTTTGTGTAGCTGGTGTTTATTGGTGGCGTTGCCATCAGGTGATCCTTCTGCTTATTTTTCAACTATCACATAAATAGAAAGCTAAATTCGACTGTACGACAGATGAAATAGGCTAAAAGTGCGTCCATTCTCTTTAGGTGGCAGATGCTACCATCGCGCTCAGGTAATCATCAGGTGGTAGCTCAATGGATTTAAACGCACGAGAGAACATTGGTTCAAAATTGAGCTTGCTTCTCTGGATTTTTCAAATTCATATGAGCATATTACCATTTTAGCTCAGTGGTGCACGTTTCGGATATTTTCTAAAACATATTAACCATGACTCAGTTGGTCTGGTTCTCCTGTTTAAGCGTTGCGAAGTTTTCATTGCAATAACCAGATTTCCTAAATCCTGAATCATGGTCTATGCGTACCATGGGCTCCAAAGCGACAGTTTTGGACGCAACCGGGAATTACACCCTGAGTGAATGTGATATATAGTGTTACCTTGATTAACCAATACTTTATCTTCCAATACGGTTTGTCACGTTTATGACGTTTGTCACTCTACTTTGCGTATTTGCATACGAGGGGAGAGAATGTGGCAAACCGACCTCTTTAACTTAATTATTTTATTTTTGACGTTTTCATACTGTCATTGATTTGTTTTGGTGCAAACGGTACGTAATATATTTTATTTCTATATTTTATTATTTTATGCTATTTTTACTCCACTCCCTCGCTCGCTAACATTGATGAGATTTGATAACATGATGACATTATTTGTCTACTTATCTCCCTCCATCACCGTTATTTGGCACACAATCAATCCAATTATAGCAACTATTTTATCTAAATCACTTTAGTTTAAAGATAGTTTAGGAGTTCCGAAACTCAAAGAAATATCAGCATATTTAGACACTCCCTAGGGAATCAAAAATTTTAGGGTAGATGGTACTTCCTGTTTACCTAGAACTATGGACAATTAGAATCAAGAACAAATATAATATGTAGACAACTCTTAAAAAAAAACATGTTAATACATTATGTAGTCAAATTTAAATAAGCGATAGAAATTTCGAATTTAAGCAATATGTTCAATAGAGAAAACGAAAAGGCTTGATGTGAACAATGTACCTAAATGAAAATTTTATTTTATAAGTACGACGCATCATTACTTAATTTATATTGTAAATGATGAAAACTGCATAGTCCGATTCCTCCTGCCGAGTCCGGTTGTTAATGTCGAAAAATTTACTCGCATATATTTTTAACACTCTTGCTACTAAAACAGTTACCAAACACCATAGATTTTTCTTTTTTCGCATCTGGTTGCCTACAAAGAACTATTTTATGAGTATAGTTACAAGAGAGGAATTTTAGATTCTCAGTTCACAACTAACAAGAAAGTTTTTTAGTTAACAATTTATAAACCTATCATCCGAATGACATAAAATGGATGAAACTATTGTATAGAAAAAAGAAGTGCCCCACCTTCAGTGCTTGACTGGTTACAGCTGGGACAAACCGAAATAGCAAAGTCTCGTGTCTCAGCGACCCGCATTGAATCTTGGCTTCCGCAATGTTCAATACGGGTCGTTGATTCGTCGTAAGAAGTGTGTAAGTATGTATAGATAGATAAGGGTTTCCCCTTTTGCGCGCAAGCCTAACTCGCATTTGGCCGTTTTTGCTAACAACCAGAAAGTTGATTTAATATATGTAGGCCATGCTATTATATATAAAGTACCCGTTAAAATCAATCAACACACCAATCACAATATCCAAATTCATTTACATTCCATCCCCATCATCTCGATGGATGGCAGTCTAATACTGTGCGTTTTTCGCGGAACTTTCTACCACGTACCTCAGTTCTGTGGAACGGTTTGCCTGCGGGAGTATTTCCCGCCGGCTACGACTTAGGAACTTCAATAGAAGAGCGTACTCCTTTGTAAAAGGACGGCAAAACATTAGCAATCTCTCTGATTTCGTGGAAGTGCTATGTACATTTATAATGCGGACGGCTAAGGAATGGAACTCTCTGCCGCGATCTGTTTTTCCTGACCACTATAATCTGGGCATCTTTAAGGCAAGAGTGAACAGGTATCTTTTAGGCAAACGCGTATCATCCTAGACCTCATCGTCGCTTTCCATCAGGTGCGATTGTGGTCAAGCGTTGGCTTATTGACCAAAAAAAAAAAAGTTTATGGGCGGCGAAGATTATCTTCCATCAGGTTGCTCGTGTTTCGCCTCTATCATAAAAAAAAACATGTTTGGTTATTCTTCATTAACATACCATCACCTCATGCCACGGGACAGAAAGCCGGCTTTAAGCAAAATTTTGCTGTGTTTCGCTGCGAGAGTCGTGGTACCGTGGCAGCGCATTTGTGACTCAACTGGTATCGCGGGTGTCCATGGGCGGCGGCAATCGCTTACCATCAGGTGATCCATCTGCTCGTCGCCCAGGCCCGCCGCAAGCGGACGTGCAAAGCGTGCACCGCACAAGGGCGGCATCACTACCCAAGGGGCGGCAAATTGGGCGACGTCTCAGGTACTTTCTTTTTTGTCACGAAGGAAAAATGCTTTGCAGGGGACCTAAAAGGGTGTTTGGGACTCCTTCTGGGAAGGTGACTCAGTCTCGGACAATCTACTTTTTGTTGGTATCGTTCGCTAAACGGTATCGTTCCCGTCCTCTTTACAACCTCGACCCCCCGCTCCCTCCCCCACGCTACAGGGGTGGCAAAATCGGTATTGCACGCAGGCGACGAAACAGCTATCGGCAGCTCTGCGTACGCCACCTATTACGTACAAAATTAACATGAAAATACATAGGTAGATGAAACGAAAGAAGATTGTATTTTCCTCTTCAAACATAAAAACAACCTTGATGTCGAATAAATACACCGTTCTTGCAACATGTCGGAAACAATACCGTCTAAACGAAGGCCCCTACTTCATATTTCCTCTGTAACCGGAGGCGATGGGGCTAAATTACACATACCTGCATAACCCTTTAATATCTCTGCCTGTTGAGCAGTTTTTCCAGTAGGTATTTATAAATTTCCCAGTGATTCGCTAGATGGCGCAATCAGTCCCTGTAAATGTTAGGCGTGGTATGATATTTCATGTGGACCCTAATTTATGGGAAAACTGTTTTAGGTTTTTTACATTAAATATCTCAATACTTCGCAGTTAATATGTATTTTAGTGCTATGTACATTTTAAATGACAGAGAGTGATTCAAAACGAAACTTTTCATAAACAAGTAAAATATGTATTTTACTTGTTTATTTTTTATCTCTATTTTCTTATGGGTACAATTTGTTAAATATGGCAGGACCGTAAAATGTCATGATGATGGTTGGTTTATCAAATAGTTCCTATCTATCATATACAAAAAAGGAACTTTTAATTGATTGTGAGAATAGCGTCATCTGGTGGTGCTTTTAGAAACCACCCGAAAATACCTACTGGAAAACAACTGCTCATTTAATGCAAATTCTCTAACCAGAGTTGTACTCAATTGTTGAAATAGCCGCGGATACGGATATTTATTTATTCTTCATTGCTCAAGAAAAAATTACAATTGGCATACTTAATGCTATATAGTACTCTCTACCAGTCAAACACGACGAAGAAATATCTATATCGGCTAAATAAATGTATATCCATAAACCAGAATTGTTTCAGATAATAGGTATTCATATCCTTCAGTATTAAAGTGACGCGGGTAGGGCACACTAGCGACGCCAATCGGTTTTAATTTTTAGCTACTTAACCGGATCTATTTTTTCGGGGTTACAATCTCTCGGAAAATCCTTGTACAATTTATTAAACAACCATATATAACGCTATATACCAATAAATAACGCAAAAAACTCACGCCAAAAGCGGCCACTTGTACCGTGAATCAATTTTGCGCCTACAAAAACGGACCCCATATTTGTGCGTGGTAATTTAACAAATAGTATAAGTGTTTGCCGAGAGATTACAACCCCGAAGTTGTTTAAAATAGATCCGGTTTAGCAGCTATAAATTAAAATCGATTTAGTGTGCCCTACCGACTGGTAGGGCACACAAGCGACGCCAACCTTAATGAAGCGAGCGGCGGAGAGATTTTAACGTAGGTACTCGTATACCCGCGGTTATACGTCTACTATAACGTACTGGTATATACAGGCTGCCTCGATGGCACAGTGGGTAAAGTGTCACACTATATAGCAACGCATGCGCAAGAAGTCCATGTTCGATCGCCGGTTCGGGCCAAAAATTAACCAAAGTTTTCGGTAAGAAATTCTTACTGTCAGACCGGAGTCTGAAAGTTGGCGGTCTTGTACCCCTGTGCCCCGGAAAGCACGTTAAGCCGTTGGTCCTGCGATATATCCCTCTCCAGTCGTATCACACTAGTGTCCCGTCGGATTATGCGGGGAAAGAAAAAGATAGTGCACTTGTGTTTGTGCACACTTGCGCACTATAATATATCCTTCGTGTGGCTGATCGTCGAGATAGGCCGCCTTAGCCAACATCGGTTGGAGTGTATTATTATTATAACCGTGGATATGGCCGTGTGGTCCCCGGCAGAGTAGAATAGGCCACCCTCACTCTTACCGAGGTGTCGTAAAAGGCGACTAAGGTAAAGCTGCTGACATGATCATCAGCACCCGGAGAAGGAAAACTCTGCATTTATATCAAAACCCTCGCCAACCCGTCTGCCAAGCGTGGTGAGTATGGCAATTACCCCTCATGTGATTGAGGGAGGCCCGTGCCCCAGCAGTGGGGACTTAAATGGGCTGATGATGATGATGATGAACCGTGGATACGGATATGAGTCCGCTATTGGGGCATAGTAATAAAAGTGGATATTTAAACTATGTCATTTTGTAGTGACTGGCCAGCAAGCATACCTACTTAAAAAAAATGTTCTGTTTTAGATAGCCTATCTTATACGCAACTATCATAATAAAGTATCATAAAAAACTAAAACCCGACTACAAATAAAAAACACGCTCGAAAAAGTGCGAAACAAGAAATTTATCTCTGTTTTAAATATTAAGCCGTATTGCCGTGGTCGTTTAATTTTAGTTATGTAAATTAAAATTACATATTTGAAATGTGCTAAAAAAGCTCTTTCATTTGATACCGTACCGTACACGGTACCGTCAACATATCTTTTAATTACTTATTCTAAGTCCCCTAGACAGGGCTGTAGTCAATTTAATGTGTTAAATTTAGAAAATTTAACGCTTCTAACGACACCTCATTTGTTCAAATATGATAACTTAAATCTTGTCGGTCAAAATAATAACCCTTCTTTTTGCTTCGCTGTAGTCGTGTAATAAATAGAACATTAGAGTCGCGACTCTTGCAATTTGGATTCGAAGAAATACTATAATTACAGCCCGTCAGTGTTGATTACAGCTGAATCCTGCCTTTCCAAGAATAATACGTGAAATTATTAAATATTTATCTGATAAGAAAATAATTATCTTGCTATGTCAGATCTTTTATCTACGAATGCGGATATCCGGGACGTCATTGTTTACGACAACATAGGCAAGTTTAAAGATTAATTGATTATTACACGTATCAATAATATTTAGTTCTAGAGGTAAACACGATTTTCTCACTGCGGGTACTGCAGGGCAAAGAAAGGAATCATAGAAATCAAGTTATCGCTACTATGATGGGATTAGGCTTAATCACCACGCTTGCCTAATGCGGATTGGTGATCACAAACCCGAGCTATGTCCGAAAAATTCGAAACATACTTTTCGCTCGACCCGGAAATCGAACCCAGGATCACGGTCCCGTACTTAAACCACTAGACTAACAGGGCGTTTAGAAAGAGTTACGTAGGTACTATTATGAGAAGATCATTATGGATCTATAGGAATGGAAAAGCCATTGCTATAGATCCATAACGATGAATGCAATGGAAAATGCCCCATAAAATAAACAAATTTCCAAGACGTTTGAGAAAAATAACTCAATTTGTACAAGTTTCGAACGCTCGAAATTTCCACCACGTTCCAAAATCTTTAGGGTGAATAAATTTCAGAGGTCATGACATCACTTCTAGTAAAAGTATAACACGAAGCAAAGGGTTTTGTTTGTGTCAATCCCACCGTGTGGATGTATTAAGCAATATGATCCATAGGTTACTGGTTCAAATCTTGCTTCCTTGGTCGTGGTCCAGGCAGGGAGACGTAGAATTAAAGACCAGTTCCGTGCCATATGACTTCTTCTAGTTTATTTCCCTGGCTGTTTGGAACCATGTTTTGGACTGACGAATGAAGGCAGGTGGCTCGAGGTTATTCCCCGGTGACACACTGCTTGCGCGATGCTAAAGTATATAGTGCCATCTACCGGAACAACGATGAACTGCCTGCTTGTTTGCTCTATACAGTGAATTTACAATGTGTTGTACAATTTTAACTAAAACCGCAGATCAATTTTAATAATAATCGATGTTTTGGATTCGTCTTGTTATAATATCAGAATGCTTGACCAATCAAACTCTCCCTCTGGTGTGGCTGTGTCCACGGGCGGCGATGATCACTTACCATCAGGTGACTCGCTTGCTCGCTTACATCCCTTTTTCATAAATATTAAATTAAATTAAAATTAAATTAAATTAAAATACGTTTATTGCGTTTATTATGCCGTGTGGTTCCCGGCAGAGTAGAATAGGCCACCCTCACTCTTACCGAGGTGTCGTAAAAGGCGACTAAGGTAAAGCTGCTGGCATAATCATCAGCACCCAGAGAAGGAAAACTCTGCATTTATATCAAAACCCTCGCCAACCCGTCTGCCAAGCGTGGTGAGTACGGCAATTACCCCTCATGTGATTGAGGGAGGCCCGTGCCCCAGCAGTGGGGACTTAAATGGGCTGATGATGATGATGATGACGTTTATTGCTTTCTCATAAAATAAAACAGGTACATAGGTATTTCCGTAACACTAGAACTATAAGTATAAGGGGAAATTCGCTTTGGCCCTTTTTCATAATATAATATAATACAATAAATATCTAAATGCCTTTAAGCAATAGATATTTAATGATTAACAGATTTGATTACCATCATTTCCATAGTTAAGTAGAGCAGTTTAATTTTATATTCAAAATTACAGTTATTAGGTATCAATTAATAAAAAGGTTACTCGGTATGTTTATGTCAAATAAATGTTTGACTTACTAAGTTCTAATATCTTGACAATTCTAGATAAATTTGACATTAATGCTTTAAAAGATACCTATTTTCAAGATTAGCCGTATCTGATTCCCCGCCAAGTGTTTTTGTAGCTACCTACCAAATTCTATAACTCTTACACCCTTGAAAATAAGAACTAAAAACGCCCAACACGTGCTGGCATTTCCAACGTGGCTGTCGAGTGTTTGCTCCAACCACCTTACTCGACAACACGGGCCGAAAGACAAGTTATGCATGATGAGGGTAAAATTATAGACTTACTTCAAAGGACCGAAAGGGTAATAAGGGAACTTTTGCCTTGTCAAGTTCACTCGAATTTAATTAACAGGGGAGGCGTTTTATTCGTCCAATGGTTAGAACGAGTTGATTGATTAGGACTTTATGGCCCTCATACAAGTGATAGTGAAAAAAGCACACAGATAGTGCATAGAAATGATGGCTAGAGAGCTAAAATGATCGAATTTTATATAATACTAGCTGACCCGGCAAACGTTGTTTTGCCATATAAATAAAAGGGTTGATCGTAGAAGGGTGAAAATTGAGGATTGTATGTATTTTTGTATGTTGTATCATAAAAAAAGAGAAATTAAAAATTTTGTCTAAAAAATAAAAATAAAAATTTAGGGGTGGACTACCCCTAACATTTAGGGGGATGAAAAATAGATGTTGGCCGATTCTCATAGATACCGGATAAGCACAAAAAATTTCATCAAAATCGGTCAAGCCGTTTCGGAGGAGTATGGCAACGAAAACTGTGACACGAGAATTTTATATATTAGAGAAGATATCAAGGGATCCTTGTAGGTCAATCGACCTGCATATTTCGTAAGCTTTTTAAAAATGCATACCTTTTCCCTGCGGTTCTCTCTCATCGTACATATCTGGGTAAACCATGGTGATTAAGCTGAAGCCTCCCTCTACAACATTTCTCGGGCAGATGCTACTACAAAGTCTACGACTGGTGTAACTTAAAAACTTATAATTTCTTTGAAAACTATATTATAATCTCTCCGCGGGTATTATCAAAAAATTTCATGAAATAATTTGTTGACCGCATCTAATTCTAATTAATCGGAGGCGTGCAAGTCCCTGTCTTGGCCACTACTGTGGGTGCCTTTCGTCCGCTATTAAAATCCCGCATCGGAATAGCTATGTTTTTCGTTGTCAAAGTTGCTTCATCGTTCAATAACGGTACAGGTTTTTTTTTTAATTTTTTTTAGGGTATATTTTTTATACCAGTTGCGTTACTTCCACCAGTTGCGTTACCTTTATACCAGTTGCGTTACTATACCATAATAGTTTTAGGTCCCTGCTGGGAATCTTTGAAGTGTGCCTCTGTATCAGTTTAGTATCAGTATTCATCGTTTTGCTCTGAGGAACGCCCGTCTAAAGGCTTAAAGTGCGATCTTATTGCTCTCAAGTTATTGAAACTAAAGCGTATTGAGCATTTGAGACGTTGATAGTAATACCTCACTCAACTGAAGTGTTTTTGTATACAGTCATTGAAGAACAAAATTCATTTGAGACTTCAATATTGATCAAACAACATCATAAAGTTGCAAATTGAGGTACTTATTACTATCAAAAGAAGGAAACTGGAATCTTGGACCTATAACTGTGTGGCGTATGCAACTTACAATGCAGGGTAAGACACAGGGGAAGAAGCCCAGAAAGAAGTAAAACATTTTCTCTATATAGAGCAGCTGTGTCAAGGGTTCAAATCGCCATTATAACGCTGAATTTTGTTGGAAAATGACACTCAAAGAACATCAGAAAGTTGCAACTAAAAACATTTAACTGAAAATCCTGCGCAAACCGAGCGAGAGCCATATAATGCGAGACAATCGCCCTTGTAATCTCCTCACCCGTTCATTGTTTCGTCATAGTTGATTAGATTTTAGCTCCTGGCAGCTACCCGATGATTTGATCTGCCGCCAGCACGCTTGTATTGTTTAAAGTGTTACTTCCAACAGCCCACGTAGCTACGGATTATTTTGACTGTACTAACTTAACTTAAAAATATACACCGTACATTGTTTTACGTTTTAACGTCGAAGCCCGAATATGTATCATGAATACATAAGACCTGTTAGATCAACAATGTAAGTGGAATAAAATCAACTGCTTCATTGATTACTGCTGGGTGGATAATCTACCTTGTATGGTAGCGCTGATTTTTTTTCTTATTTTTTTGATATAACATGCTTAGCTGGCTTTATGCATCATATCTATTATGAAGACTTCGACATTAAAATTATAAAGATAACGGTTTAGAACACGAAAGATGATAAATTGTGAATTCTCAACACTAATCAAAAGTAGGCCTTTTGCAGGAAGATAACCAGATGGCAAGCCGATTAGGTTGCCGCCATCTTTGTACACCAGCGGAGTCACTACCACTACTTTTCCCCTTGTGTCCTGAATGGGACATCCAATACCTTCACTTATTCGGCGAAACACATCGTTGGCGCTGCTTTTTTCAGGTTTTCTGAGATGTCGATCCGGCCCATTCGTGCCAATACGTGCCTCTCCTTTATCCTACGCTTAAAACTAGTTGACGAGTCGAAGACAGTTTACAAACAATCGTTCTTGAAATTAAGACACTGAATATAAGTAAAGCTAAATGAATCTAAAGTTACATTTAACTCGTAGGCAATTATTCAGTCTTTTGTTCACTAAAATACGCCGAGATATTTCCTTCGTTAAAATATTTCTCTCCAATGAGGTACCTACCTACTAATATAAAACGAATTACAGAACAATTTTTCTAGGACGGAAGGAGCTGAGAGTTTAACATAAGAATGCTCAAAATAATGACAAAGGTAAAGGACAAAGGTTTTATCTTTACAGGAAATTAATTTTCTCTAAACCAACAGCCATTTTCTTTTGGATATTTTTGTATTTTAAACAGGCCTTTGATCGCACCTTATAGTTAATGTCCTCGGGTAGACTTACAGAGTTTTTACAAGATTATCTTTAGCCCTTTAACCAGCTGAGTAGGAAAGACGCCTTTTTGAAAATTGCCATATTTTGACAGGGGGTCACATTTTGGTGTTTGAAGGTGGCAGCTACAGTCCCTGCTGGTGATTTTAAAGAACAATTGGAAGACTAACGTAAAATATGAGATGGTTTTTCAATGAACAGCCTCTGATCACTGTGGGCCGAGGCTTCTTTCATATTGACCTTAGGTCTCGTTCACGTAGAATGGTGCGATGGCGGGCGCAGCCTCGTAACAATACGTGAAAACTTACGATATGTTCAAAATACAAAAATTAGAACGGAAATTCGAAGTCAGTATGAAAAAATATTTATGGTCGGCTCTCAACGTGAGGGCGGCTCACTTCGTTTCGGGACTTTATTTTTCACAGTGACATGTAGTGTAATTTTTTTCTTCTTTATGGAATATGGTGTCGATTCCCGGCCATAAATTATACTACTGTAATAATAGGGGCGTGGTTGGGTGTAAACCCCTAAATATAATAATACTAACGTATGGGAGTTGTGGAGGAGAGTACAGTATAGGCTAACCGGGGATCGATTCAGTATGAGGGTTAGTATTCAAGTGGGGAATTGGTATACAGCCACCCGCGAGTTAAGGTGTGTGGTCCTTTAGATCCCTGGCTTTCCTCCCAGTCACTAACACTAGTCTTACACTAAAATAGGCGCCCTATTCTGTGGTCCTACACTACACCTTTTGTTCCCAAGGGAAGCCTTCTTGCTTTCTTATTCTCAGTTCCGAAGATTTGTCCTTTTATCAGCTTCAACCGGAAAATTGATTTCTACCTAACCTTATATTGTGTTTTTCAGATCTTCTTATTCAATAATCTCTGTATAAAGGTTCGGAAGGTATTGATTTAAAAGAAGTTATCTATACGTAATTTTACGTGTACAATTGGCTTTAGAGCATGATTCGTGAGATGAACCTGACTGTTTAAGGAAAGGCTTAGACAATTTAAATTGTCTAGGGCTGATTTTTAAATGGTCCGTTAAAAGTTAACAAATCGATAAAATGAAATACCATTAAAGGTAATAGTCACATTCATGCAAGTAAGTAACAATAAGACTACTATCATTTAATTTTTTCGGGTAATATTTTATCCATCTGTTAAATTTTATCAGACGATGGAAAAATCAGCCCTAAGAGGAATGGTTAGTTTTTAAAATATACCTCAATATGCGTAGAAAGCAGTACATACTGTGTACAAATCTATATTTTTTAAATAGATTCTCACTTGGAAAAAAATAAGTTTTCGCACAATGCCATGAATAATAATAACAACTTCGTTGGGTATTATTTTTAATTCATATACAGGGTGTATCTGTGAACATTTACATCATTTTAACCACGTGTTCTACTAACCATAATAAACAAAATTTTGTTCTTGTTTGGAAATTCGCATGAAAAAATTTCAACTTTTCATACAAAGTCAGTAAAATCATTTTGTATGGGGAGTCGAAAAAATTGTCGATGAATTTCGAAAAGTCGTTGAACAAATGTTGTTCAGAATGGTTGGTAGAACACGTGGTTAGAGGTGTGTAAATGTTTACAGATACACCCTGTATATAGGCTAACGCTTGACCACAATCAATTCTCGAACAATAACCTAGCTTTTTGGCTTTGTAGTAGGGTATCAAGGAATTAAAAACGTAACGGATTAAAGCTGCATCTCGCATTGACAACATACGTAGTCAACAAAGGCTAAGGTTAGATCAAGATTCCTCTTTTCCCGTTTCAATTGGCAGACGCCTATAGGCAGGCGGTAGTTAGGATTACTCAGTCAATATGTAAGGATGGGGTTTCTTCGTTAACTCGATCATATTTTAATGTTTAACATCAAACAGAGGAAATGAGGAAAAAGCGCTTTATTGGATCACTATTAAGGTGACGGGTAGGGCACACTAGCGACGCCAATCGATTTTAATTTTTAGCTACTAAACCAGATCTATTTTAAACAATTTTGGGGTTACAATCTCTCGGCAAACACTTATACTATTTAATAAATAACCAAGCATAAATTTTTCGCATACAAAAACAGACGTAACATTTGTACATGGTTATTTAATAAATAGTTTAAGTGTATGCCACGAGATTGTAATCCCGAAATTGTTTAAAATAAATCCGGTTTAGTAGCTAAAAAGTAAAATCGATTGGCATCGCTAGTGTGCCCTACCCGTCACCTCAAGAGCGAAAACTGCGCTTGAGGTCTCGGGTTCGATCTCCGGATTGGACCAAAATTTGTTACCTAAGAACTTTTCAGTTATCAGCCCGCTTGGCGACCATGTCATATCTCTGTGCCTCGCAAAGCATGTTTTAAGCCTTCGGTCCTGCGCCTGATCTCGTTCCGGTCGTGTCACTCTAATATCACTAAAACTAGTAAATAAAACTTGCGTTTGCGCACACTTGTTCACTTTATGTAATATGTATGTTGTCGATGGCTGATCGTTGAGATTGATCGCCATAGCCAAAATATTGTTAGGAGGAACTATGAATATTATGGAAACGTGATACCCCTCTAGAACTCGTTAACTCCAACGCTTGTCGAGTCTACGGCTCATATAAAACGTAGTATTATATTCTCTTTGGCTCATATGACCAGCCCACTGCCACTCAAACTTGCTAATTGCTCGCTGAGAAATGCTAAGTCTTCTCTGTCTGTGAGCGACTTGTGGACCTATCGCGGTGTACTTAAGTGCCCACGTTCACCGAGGTTACTTAAGCCGAACAATCCGAAGCTTCGTGTCATGAAATATGTTGTGTTA
This sequence comes from Marasmia exigua, assembly GCA_019059595.1. Classification (NCBI taxonomy): domain Eukaryota; kingdom Metazoa; phylum Arthropoda; class Insecta; order Lepidoptera; family Crambidae; genus Marasmia; species Marasmia exigua. Next base: position 12,301,180 of record CM032494.1, on the reverse strand, counting down.
TAATTAAATTTGCTACAATGATCATTAAAACTAGGCTTAATATTAAATAAATAAATATTTCATTTCAGCGTTCGGGAAGCTACGCATCATATTTTCGGCCCATCTACCGCAGTGTCATAAGACGAAAGTCTTCAATGCGTCTGTGTTGCCAGTGATGACATACGGAACCGAAACGTGAAACGAAAAGGAGGCTCAAAGTCACCCAGAGAGAAATGGAGAGGGCTATGCTGGGAGTCTCTCTGCGTGATCGTATCAGAAATGATGAGAACTAAGAACCGCGGGAGAACTAAGGTCACAGACATAGCCCAAAGGATTGCATGCCTCAAGTGGCAATGGCCAGGGCACATAGCGATTAGAACAGACGGCCGTTGGGGCGGAAAGGTCCTCGAGTGGAGGCCGCGTACGGGAGGTCGCAGCCGTGGCAGGCCCTCCACAAGGTGGACCGACGATCTGGTGAAGATAGCGGGAATCCATTGGATGCGGGCGGCACAGGACCGATCTGTGTGGAGAACATTGGGGGAGGCATATGTCCTGCAGTGGACGTCTATTGGCTGAAATGATGATGATGTTGATGACTTTTATGTTTTACATACATGCTTATGTAACGGCGCCCTTACCCTCCAGTCTTCATGGATGGTTGGACCTCCATGCTGACTGGATACTCCATTCTTATTTATACGTAACCTACTGGCCACTCATAATCTAAATATAAATTTAAATTGTCGGTCACAGAATCCAATTGATTTTTATTCTTTTTACCTAGGATTCAGTCCTAAACATATAGACGAGCCGCACAGCTCTGCAATAGAAGCGTAGTAGCACACAACTCCTGACGGAACGGTAAAATTTTAAAATCAAATAACTAATAGGACTTTTGTATTCATTTATTTTTATTGTTATAGTTCAAGTGTACCTATTTAAACTATTGAAATAAATTTATTTATCTATTTAAGGACAACAAACAAAGCATAGACCTTACATGATCTTATTTTTATATCTACATGTTATAGTGTTGCCTTACTTAAAGGCTGCCATGGCATGCACAGATCAACAAGTCGGTAAGCGACTGACAAACACAGCATGTAATTAGGGTATTTCTTCGAGCTACCCCCGGCTACCCCCATTCGATTCACAGGGGCTAGACACACTGCTCTTGCAAAGCTTCATTAAATTATTACAAATATTTCTTAAATTTATGACATAAACCTTTAATCCCAATAATACTTCTGAGCCCATATGAAGCAGACAGACGGAACCGGGAGCCTGATATCGAAGAAATCATCATCATCATCATCATCAGCCCATTTAAGTCCCCACTGCTGGGGCACGGGCCTCCCTCAATCACATGAGGGGTAATTGCCATACTCACCACGCTTGGCAGACGGGTTGGCGAGGGTTTAGATATAAATGCAGAGTTTTCCTTCTCTGGGTGCTGATGATCATACCAGCAGCTTTACCTTAGTCGGCTTTTACGACACCTCGGTAAGAGTGAGGGTGGCCTATTCTACTCTGCCGGGGACCATACGGCCAAATAACCATCGGAGAAATAGCCATTAGGTAACTAAATAGGTAACTAATTATAACTAACCAGTTAAAGAGAACTGATGGCTGATGCCATCACTGTGTATTTAAATTTTGGTAGTGAATATGATATATCAATTTTTAGGAAGTTTTATGGACACCCCACTTTGAAAAGATATATGCCCTAGAAACCTCTTGTGAATGGATTCCAAGCGTTTCTTATGATTTGGTTATTAACACTGTAGCTGTTATAGTATTGCGGGTGAAGTGCAAAAAGTAACATTTATGCACCAGTTCCAGAAACGGTTTACATCATCCTGAAGTAGTCGCCAATCAGTATTACTTTCTAAATGTATAATGTGTTATTGAATCAACGCATTGCATTGCGTTGCACTTATAATACATAGAAAACACCCAGACCAATACAAATAGACAGATGTTCATGCACAAAAATGTTTGTATTGTGCTAAGATCGGACCCGAGGCAGCGTTCACTATCACTGATCCAAACGGGTCGTCAAAAAAAGTTATATTATAAATGGTATATTATACAGCCTGTTAAGACGTGGTTAACTTAGAGTTTGAAAGTTATGTTATGAGTTTAGAAATTATTCTGACACCTCTACTCATTACGATAATGCCACTAATTTTTCTATGAATACTGACAGTTTATATTCAGTTCTAAGCCTAAAGTGTAACTAATTTTCTATCATCGTATCTGGAAAATGCGATCACTTGTTTTTACGAAAAGATATGACTTAAATACGCACTCGGATCTCTAAAGTATTTTTCACAAAAGAAGAGAAATTCAAAGATTGTAGATAATATTACAAAAGCAGCTGCTGTTAGAACTCTAAGACAGGAACCAGACTATCTAGAGCATGGTTACGGAAATGCCGAGCTGTACACACAGGATTGACAAATCCTCAGGTACCTAGTACGTAGGAACGTACGACTTGAACGTAAGGATGTCGTAAGTAGATAAGAATCTATCATGAGCGATGATAGATTCTTATCTACTCTATCACTTAGTAATAGTGTAACTGTATGTATAGACTGCCTCGGTGGCGCAAGGTTAGTGGGTCGCACTTTAAAGCGACGGTTGCGCCTAGGGTCCCGGGTTCGATCCCCGGGTTCTGTTAAGAAATTCGCAGTGTTAGCCCGGAGTCTGGAAGTTAGCGATCTTGTACCTTGTTGAAAGCACGTTAAGCGTTGGTGCTGCGTCTAATCCCTCGTCGGTCGTGTCACACTAGTGTCCCATCGAAATAAGGGGGTACGGGAATAGAGAGTGCACTTTTGTCTGCGCAAATACGTGTGCACTATAATATGTCCTGCATCGATGGCTGATCGCTGAGAATGGCCGCCATGACCGAAATATTTGTTTGGAGGACATTAATTGTTTAATATTAAACGTGGATTCGTTAATCACACTTGGGTCCAATGCGGATTGTTGCCAGCAAAAAGACAAATGTAACAATTTGATAACGAGATTCGAAAAGCCGCAAATTCTTCGAAAATGTTATTGAATACATTTAGCGGATCTCGGCTCTTCCCCACATAGAAATTCGTTTCAATTTTGCTCATTTCGGTTCGTTAACCCGAAAAGGCGAGAAAGTACGGGCACAAATAATTTCCCTTCCAAAAGATTACTTTCGGCATACAAACTTTAACTCTCAGTAGGGACAAGAAAGTTTCAGAGTTTCAATTATTTTGGAGAAATTTTACAGTATCACTTATTTTGGCGTTGTGGCTTCGCTGAAAGTTGACCAAAGTGTAAAACTTCCTCCTCGATGTTGTTTGACGTTACGATTCTTAGAAGGTGGTTAAATGTAGTAAAAAGTAGAATAACTTTATTAAGTTTAATCAAAAATCCTGCACCTAAACATCGTACTTTTTAAATTTCTCCACGACACTAAATCTGCAGATGGAAACCATCACTTTTCCTTAAGGAACAGGGTCTCAGTAAAAAACAAATTCATGGCCATAACTCACATAAGAATGTTAAATTTTATTAATTTACATTTATTACAAAAGCCTTTTGCATTCACGTTTTTCCTTTTATTTCGGACGCATACTCGTTTCCGAGATACTATGAGATATCCTAAGGGCATGAATACGTCATGCCTCCTTAAAATTAATGAGGTGGTCGACATTGTTTTTCTTTTTTTACATTTCATGAGATAAAATTTATCGTGTATGAGGGTAAAGAACGTGCGATAAGTAACCGCTAGATACATTAGATCGTAACTTAATTTTTTGATAACATCAAATCAACAAGAGCAAGAGTGAACAGGCATCTTTTAAGCAAACGCATATCATCCCAGACCTAATCGTCGCTTTCCATCAGGTGCGATTGTGGTCAAGCGTTAGCCTACTGACAAAATATATATATACTTAAAATGTATTTACGTCTGCTAAAACAGATCATTGCATTCACGCAGTGGAATGTCTAAATCGCTACGTTAATGTTTTTTTAAGAAACGACCTTACAACCTCTTTAACGGCCATTTAACCCGTCTGCATTTCTTCTGGTGTTTAAACGACAAGATTTATAGATAAACTGAAAAGGCAAAATACTTGCGCGATGCATCGACACCCGGCGCCATCTGTTAGTAAAATTTGGAACAAATAAAGCCCTAAAACGAAATGAATGCGAATCATTTTAAAAAAATCAGTGTGCAATTTAAAGTATTTTTAGGTGGTTACAGTAATTATTATAAGGATTCTAGTCTCCTTACAGTGCCTTTTAGGAATAACACCCCCCTTGAAAAGAAAAGAAATAAGTAGGTAACTTACGAAATAATAACTGCTTACCAATTTTCATTTCTTAGCAAAACCTATTTATATTCATTCAGCCAAACCAATGTCAAGTATTTTTGGTATCGCATTCAGAAAGGCATCCTACTCGTCTACCCGTTTACGGTGCTTGCTTTGTCTACTAGCGCCGCGGTATGATTTTTATTTATTTTTGAGGAACTTAAAACATTTAAAGAAAAAACTTGAGTCTGTATAATATTGTTTTTCAATGTTTGTTATACTTGCAAGAGTATTCATATATCTATTGATAGCCTATAATAATAAATCATATACTTACAAGCACCTAAAAAGTTAAAGAAATAGAGAAATAAAATATGTATTTTCATATACAGCACACTTAGACAATTTAACACGGGGCGTGGCATGTGGACGATTTCCCTTCTGCACGGTACACGACCAATGTGTTTCCACGTTGGTCGTGTACGCCATTTCGAATTCGTATATGTCGCTGAGCGGAACTCGTCAAAATGGTTCTTGTGCAGTTTTTACTTGCGAACAACGATCAGAAAAAATACGATTAGAAAGATCACTTTATAGATATACTAACTTTATTGCACAAAATAGATAACTTAAAAAACTAAAACCCAACTACGACAAAAAACGTCGCTGAAAAAGTATAAAACAAGCCTTCGTTGTCAATTTATGCAATATTCACTATGTAGAGATAAAATTTCATGTTTGGAAATCCGCAGTCACACGTTGTCAAAGGGTAGTATATTTAACGTGTGACTACGCCTTTCCAAACATGAAATTTTATCTCTACATAGTGAATATTGCATAAATTGACAACGAAGGCTTGTTTTATACTTTTTCAGCGACGTTTTTTGTCGTAGTTGGGTTTTAGTTTTTTTTACTTTTATTTTATTTGTACTATTTTGGTGTCCAAGTGCTAGTAATATATATATATATATTCAAAATGTACAAGTCAAGCGCTTTCAAATGATACCAAACACGGCATATTTATCATAACTTTATTTTTTTACTCTGTATGTTTGGTCCGCTAGAGGGCGCCACATTAGATTTTGTGAAACTTCATATAGCCTATAACCAGCGGACGATCAAGACGCTTATAATGATATGTCATTGTCGAATTCTGATAAGTAGTTAAGAAGTTACGTGGAAACAGATGAACATACATACATACATACATACATACATACATACATACATACATACATAGCCTGTCAAAATCATAACCCTCCTTTTGCTTTGCCGTAGTCGGGTAAAAAATAGGCATTACAGAAACTTAAATGTACTTAAATGGCTGTATGACTGTTTCAACAACCCAACCCTTGGTGACCGCCCAGACCATTAGGCTTCCGCGGTATTAAATTATAACTTTTCTAGTACTTATCTGCATTTTCGCTGCTGTGAGCAAGTGATTCATCAATGTTGATAAACAAACATCATCATTTCAATTCATTACTTATTCATATCTAGACCATCACTAAACTTCCCTTCCCCCCGCGGATTATGGCAGAATTTTTCAAAACTAAATGTGCGCTTTACCGCGTCCCGTGTTAAATTGTCTAAGACATCACAGTATTAAACCATCTAAGATAGGTATAATAATTTATTTTACATCTCACCAGAATTAATAAGGGACTTACTAATAATTACGAGAGATACCTAACCTAAGTGGTTGTCTTTTCAATTATTTTGTTTACATTTTAGATGAATAAGGTAAGGTAGTCGCTTCATTGTAATAACCAGACTACCGAAATCCTGAATCATGGTCTAAACGTACCCCGGGCTCCAATGCGACAACTTTGGACGCAGCCGGGAATCACTCGCTAAGATAAGGAGGTAATTTAAATGTATCATAATTATAGAAAAAAAAGAACCTAACGAATTGTAAATCTCCTACATTTTTAAAAGTCGCTTATAAATCGAATAGCAGCGCTAGTAGACCAACCAAGCTCTCTTAACAGAGTTCTTCTAAGGAATATTCCAAGAAATATTATGAAAAATACATCGTGGGATTTTTCAAACAATAAGGCGAATCGCGTGCTCATCTTTCGCTCTACACAACATCAATTATAATATAAAAAATGATTGATTATTCTTCAGGACTATTTTATTCATAACATGAGAGACTGATTTAATAGAATTACCGTTGTTTCAATCTTGGAATGCTGACCGCTACACAAATGAGCTCGTGTACGTCAGCTGCATTTACTATGCTGTGGTGATTTTTTTAAATTGATTTATTAAATACAAACACAGTTACTTATTAACGCCCTATTGGTCTAGTGGTTTACGTACAGGGCCGTGATCTCGGGGTCCAGAGATTTGATCGTTTCGAATTTGTCAAACAAAGCTCGGGTTTGTGATCGGACCGCATTTGGCAAGCGTGGTGATTCAGCCTAATCCCATCATATTAGCCATAACTTGATTTGTATAAAGGAGGCTTTTGCGCTGCAGTGGGACAGTTTATAGGCTGATACTTTACTTTTACTTAACTTTTACTAATCAAAAATCTGCCAAACTTCAGGACAGTTTGTCAGCAGTAGTTCTCGTGGATGCTTTAAACAATTCTTAAGCATAAACAATCTATTATATTACTTACACACAGATAATTATACAAACAACCTCAGGATAGAGACAAAGACGTGCAACCTAACTGAGTATTTTCATAGTGTGTAAGCCATACATGAAAAAACCGCGCGAAGCTGTTAGTACTGGGGTGACATGCCGGGCTATGAGCTTTCTCTACCGCACCCGTATAGAGATGTATTAAAAGTGCGTCTGGGCCGGTTGGATCTCTTTCTCACACTGTGACGTTTTTTCCAAAAGTTGCACATTCCGTTAAAAGAGCGAGTTTTTTAGTTCCATGGGTAGAGAAGGTAATGCAATTAAGATTATAAAGTATGTGCTTGAACAGTCAAGAAATAAAAATGTAACATTCTTATTTTGATCACAATCAAATATATATGTGATAGGTAGCAGAGGAACAGACGGATCACCTGGTGGTGAGCGACTACCGCCACCCAAGTACACCAGCAACACCAGTGAAGTCACAAGTGCGCTGCCAACCTTTAAACCTCCCTTTCCCTCGGATTGGGCCTCCGGCACCCTCAGTCATGCAGCGAAATCCAGCACCGCTTTTCTCTACGGCCGTGGTATCTAGCCGGCTCATTCAAGCCAATCAATGTAATATCTGCTTGTAGAGCTATCTTATGCTGTGTTATTATAAACTATTCAAAATCATTATTTGGGCTCCTAATATTAAATCAAAAACTATCATTTTTGTTAAAGGGGTGGAAAAGAGATTGAAGTTTGTATGATGGTTCGTCGTCTTTGATGTTAGAAATGTGAGAAGTTGAACTATTTTTGAATAAACAGAAATTCACTTCAACGTTTTTGGAAAATCACCCTTTAAAGGGGCGAAATAGGGGGTGAAATGCAGTATGGTGGTTCGCTAATTAGTATAGTAAAAAAACTTAAAATTGTTGTTTTGGCGCGGGTTTCGAATAAAAAAGTGACTTTTGAACTTTCAACCCCTAAGGGGTAGTTGCGAGGGTTTGAAGTTTGAATGATGACATTTAAGACTTAAACTGCGCAAGTATCGCCGTGTTCGCAGTCTACTTTAATATGAACCTTAAATTTTGATTTAAGACTATATAGTCTTAAATCAAAATAAAATTATATTATGGCAACTTTTTTGCTTATTGAAGGCATTATACATCTTATTGTGTAATTTCATAGGAGAAGACCTATTAGAAGTGATTTTGATTAGAAGCAGGGAACTCTTAAAGAATCTCAGCCTAAATGAAATCTTCTAAAGCGTGCCAAATCTTTATCTCTTTTGTTCGTTCCGCGTCTAAAATCGTTCAATTTGATCAAACGATACGTAAAAGTATTTATAAAACGCATTACTAGGGTTCCGTTGATCATTTATTTTACTTATTGTAACTGATTATAAGTGACATCGTACTCGGACGTGTACATAAACTGCGAAGAAGGTACCGCCTTTGCTTCTAGAAGTGTACTTACACGACGGCTGGGATTTATTTTTGTAAAAAAAAAACTATTGTTTTTTTTTAATAATTCTCACAACATCTCATACGTTGACCTGATTCCATACTAAGTAGCTTAAGCACTTGTGTTACAGATATCAGACAACAGAGGAACACAAATATATACTTACATACATATATTACACCCAGACACTGAACAAACACAAGTGTTCATCGCACGAATGTTTGTCCAGGGGGGGGGGGGGGGGATCGAACCCACGACCTTTGGCGTAAGAGGCAGGGTCACTACCAATTGCGCCATCCGGTCAGTATTGTTTATATTCATAGCTAGTGGTCCGCCCTCTCGCTCCGCTTCGAGGCATTTTGTCCACGTTAAACCAATAGATGGCGCTAGGCGTCGATACCATCGCGCAAGCGTTTTGTGTTTTCGCATTACCTACTCATATTAGCGTTGTTACTATCTGTAGGATTTTATTTTTTATAAGTAGTAGGTTTAGATATTCTAGAAGCAATAATTATTCGTAATACTGAGTCGAAGTTTCAAAATTCTCACGGTACCATTGTGTCTTTGAGTTTTTTACTCTCGCCTAATTGTAATTCTAGGTACCTATAATTGTATTCAGTGTCTAACGCCAGGAGGGCGTCAGGTTCCGCAGCAACTTTTTTTCCATTCTCTGAAATGTCTCTAGCTATATCAATTAGCAATTCAAATATTTCTCCATCAATTTTCTTTTTGAATTGACTTTGAAGACCGTTCTTTCATAAGCATAAGGATTTTCTTATAATTCCTTCGTGAAGCAATCAGACCGGAATTTGAAACTAAATAGATAAATATGTAAAATTGAACTTATTTTTGATGACGTCCTAAATAAATTTCCGACTCGGGAGGGTTTTCTTTCTCTGGTTGAGGCAATGATCTCTAGCCCGAGTGCCCTACGCGGCACTTTGGGTCTTTTTAGTACTACTATTAGATAATCTGTTCACCTAAAAGGGATTCTGTACCCATAATTACCCTTTAAGGATACCAATATCAAATCTATGAAAATTGCATGCCAAACCTGTTATGGGACTAAATATGTATTTATTACAATAAGATAGCAAGCACCGCAATGTTTTCTGTTGAAAATCTACATTAAGCATAACATTTGCCAGTAAAACCATTTAACTAAACAAATATCATTTTTCAACAGACTTAACTACATAATGGGAATTTGAACGTTTCTTAGTCTAGGTAAATCACATAAAGAATTACAGTAGAATAAATGTTTTCGAGATTTTACCATGTTACTATTACACCATGTTACACTTTCCTTATTACTTATTGAGTTTCCGATATTTCGCCGCTGTTACAAACCACATGGGCATACTTGCAACGGTGCGAACAAATGTTAGGGACCGTGAAAGTTTAAAACAATAACATACAGAATTACAGTATCACTATTGGACTGGAGACCAGGTCTAAAATATCGTCCATACTCAGAGGTTTCCTGACAAAAGCCGAGCCAATGGACAACATTTCAAAATTGCTAAGCTCTGAAACAAAAAATACCATTTCTTTATTTACTTTTCCGCTGCGCGAATATATATTTATTAATTTTTTATATTGCTTATTTACTGAGAAAAAAAATAAAAACTAAAAAACGTAAGATGACGTCATCGGACGGCAGAATGTAAAATATTTCTTTGCTTAGCACATTATAGTTTTAAATTTACGAAATGCCAAACCCATGACATGCAACTGTCAAAAAAAAGACAACTTGTCAACGTTAAATGTATGAATGACGTTGACAATGTTGACACTAGTATTGTTTACCTTTGACAGTAGTACCTTTTTTTTATTAAAACAATGATAAGCAAAGGAATATCGCTGTATTCAGCCGTCCGATGACGTCATTTGGCGCTTACGTCTATTTAGAATATAAAAAATTTTAATAATTATTTTATGCATGAAAATGGACAAATTTTGAAAAAAGAAAAAATATGGGTCCGTTCATTTTATGTCTATTTTCATATAAAAAAACAATATGGACATGTTAAAAATATGAAATGCTGTCTATTAACTAATGGAAACCCGAGTAATCTCTTATGTGAATTCAATTCGAATACCTACATTTCGGAACACAACTTTATAAAAACTAGAGGAGGGGATTGGGATCCTGATCTGGTAAATGCAAATGTTTTGATGTTACATAATAGAGTAATATAAAATTCTTTGTGACAAAAGGTGCGAACGAGGATCGGAGCGAAGTGGAGGAGTCGAAGCAGGAAAGTGGACACCGGTCTCCAAAGCTGGGCTTGGGACGCAATCCAGGATAAAACGCTTAGATGACGATGATGACTAATGTTCCTAATTTTTTTTAAGACTTTAAGAAAAAGAATAAGAATAAGAAATAATTTATTGACCACAACACATTACATACAAATCTTCCTTATTTAGATTATAAAGTTGCGGCCAACAAGGTTCAGCCTCAGCATGTGCTACAACAACCGCTAAGCAGCCGCTGCAGCGCTAATTTTCAGGATGTACCTTCGAGCGACGACTAATAATAAAATATATAACATGAAAAAAATACTGACAATATTAATAGAAAACGGAAAAGTACATCTATAACGTGAACATGAATAACAAGACGCATACATACAGATTCAAAAAAAAAATGCAACATTAATATAAATAAATTAATATAAACCGGTATATATTAAGTACTTTCGAGATTATTATAATCATTTGATAGGGTTGATTAGAGTTATAGCTGTTGCATTTCCAACTTTAGGTCTTAACGCAATAACCAATCTAAAATCCAAATTACCAATACTTATTAAAGAGATATCATCGACATCTTTACCAGATAGCAGTTTAACCTACAATCTTATAATCTTATTGATTTACTTTTTCATATCGCCTAGAAGAAACAAAATAAACACTCACAATTCTATTAAGCCATTCTGTTAAAATGTTTACATTTTTAATTAGTCCACCTAACAAGCCATAATAGCTTTATTAAAAACAATAAAGTATAAGACCCGAAGTTTTGCTCTCTTTTTCTTTAGTCACTCAATCTCGTTAACATGAATAATTTCAAAGTTTAATTTTTCAAAGAAAGTACATTAACAGCGGTAAACGTTGGAACATTTTTAATAAGAATTCATAAAGAAAACTACTTTAAGTTAGAAGACCTCTGATATTAAAATGTATAGGTAAGTAAATCCATCTCCCAAGAGCCGGGCAACTTGATTTAATCTAAGAATGAGACCTACAGTAAGAATTATACTCAGACGCTGCAGATTAAAATCTGACTGCTATTTGTAGATTTTATTTATTTTAATTTTCAAATCTATCACGATTGGTACTAATATACTCGCATCTGTATCTATACTATTAATAAAGAGATAAATTCTACAGACAATGACAAGGCTTGTAGGTTAACATAAAAGACTAAACAATTGGGCGATGTATTCGACATTCACCGCCATCTATTGGTGCAGCTTGGAATCAATAGCAGAATGAAGACCCAAAGCGGAATGAGAGCAGGTCACTACTTACTTACTTTGTGATAGAGTATATTGTACGGGAAAAGAAGGAAATATGGAGATAAAGATTCATTCGTTTTCAGAGTAGGCTCTCTTGAGACTTAAATACATTAAAGCTGGACAAATCTAATTTATCGCCATCGACTCGATAAGAAGAAGAACACTAACTCATTGGTAAATAGGAATAAACTAGTGTATCTTCCGTATCCAATCTAAGTATAGTCGGTTTTGTAATATGCTATTACTATGAGGCCGCAAAAAAATTTTTTTTTAGTAAATTCAGACGTATTGTTCTATAGTAGCCCGACAAAAGAAGAATAATAAAACACTGCTCATATAAATATTTTTTTAAAAAAAAATTATGCTAAAGGCGGACAAACGAGCAAGCGAGTCACCTGACGGAAAGTAATCATCTCCGCCCATGAATATCCGCGAAATCAGAGAGATCGCTAATGTGTTGCCGGCCTTTTTAAAAAAAAAGTACGCTCTTCTCTTGAAGGTCCCTAAGTCGTAGCCGTCCGGAAATAATCCTGCAGCCAAACCGTTCCACAGAACTGAGGTAAGTGGTAGAAAGTTCCGGGAAAAACGCATAGTATTAGACCGCCATTCATCGAGATGATAAGGATGGAATGACAATCGCTTGCGAGTGGCTTTATGTAAGAATTTGGCTGCAGGGAGTAGATCAAACATTGATCCAGGGTAGAGTATCGAATATACCTTTGGCGTAAAAGGCAGGGTCAGTACCAAACGCACTATCGGGCTCATCGATATTAATCTCTCGAAGTTCGACCCAGTTAACTTTAAAAAACACCACACTGATCTATCACAGAGAACATTTACTAAATCTGATAGTCAAGGATGGCTGGTCGTTACTCAATTACTGGGTGTCCATAAAGTTATTTCGGTACTAGCAAACTCCATTTCAGTTCGGTTTTGACAACTCAATCATGAAGTCGATCGATCACATGGTTAGCAGCACTAAACATTTTAGTATAATATGTAGTAAAATACTGATGGATGGATTTTTAAAGGCCTGTATTTAACGTTCCCTCAAAATTAATAAATTGCAAATTTTAGAAAGTTGGTTTAATATATTCCTATTTCTCTCATTTTAAACTAAAGGTTATGCAAAACCAACGCAAAAGTGAAGATTTATTTATCAGCATATTTCATTGAACACTTAAAAAGAATGAACACAACAAAATATTTATTTACAGATACTTGAAAGGATGTAGGTACATAAAATATGATTACTTCCAACAATACATGTTACAATGATTTCATAGCATGGATTGAAAATGAAATACAAGAGAAATATTTTTGTGCTCTCACTAATTTCATTTTAAAATCCATTTGGTTATTATTAATAAACGAATGGCAAACTTCAAAAAAAGAGCGTCTTTTTATTCTTCAGTATTAATTTTTATTTTATAGATCCTCTCAGATTCAACTACCGGTAGCCCTATGAATTTTAAATTAGGTTTCGTTTTCATCTGTGACATGTATTGTGAAAATGACTTATTGGTCACCAATACGGCTAATCCTCGCCAACCCGTCTGTCAAGCGTGGTGAGTATGGCAATTACCCCTCATGTGATTGAGGGAGGCCCGTGCCCCAGCAGTGGGGACTTAAATGGGCTGATGATGATGATGACGGCTAATACGTCGTTTACGTAACGTAACACTCATTCATATGCTAATTTAATAACACATCTTAAGATTTAAGTAACGAATTAATATCGGTTACTTGGTTGCTCTGCTCCGATCTGAATTAAAAATGGCAGTAGAGTTGGGAAACTGTATCTAACCTAAATCTTGTTTTTAAGCAACCTAAAATATCGATTCCAGGCGCATGAATCTTATTATAACTTTTGAATTAATGCTGTTAGGAAAAGAACTTAGAAATATATCCATTTATCATTACATCCCTTTTTATTCACTTGTTGACACGAGAGGTGAATGGAAGCAAAGAGAAATATCCGTCCGCATTTTTAATTTCATCCGCAATTATGAACTGGAGTTGCATCTTTTACATGACTATTTAAATCGTAATTATGCATTTTATTCTTGAATACATAAGTAATTTATCAACTGTTCAATCATCGTAATTTCATATATGAAAAAGCACGCCAAAAAATTTGTGCTAACAGAATAGTTGTGCCTTTCCCCCTAATGTTAAACTATCAAGATTACTATAAATGTACCTAAGTAGATGATGATTTTTGACCTTAAATAAAAGCAAGGATAATGACCCTACAGCTTTGGAGTCATAGTGCTAAAATAAAATATGTTTCTGGCTGGCACTTGGACCAAAAATGAGGATCCTTTAAATCTAAGAAACAAAATCATTACAATGTCTTACTGACTATGGATTGCTAGTGTTGTAGGCTTCATGTCAGATGACAATGCCAGCCACACTCGCGATCACACACGACAGTCTATATTCTACACTAGACTCAGTCGCATGTGATAGTAGGCGTGACTGACAACTCATGCGCAACCCAAAGTCTTAAGCTGCCGCACTCAGAGGCACTTAAATTAACTTTAGTGGTTACTTAAGGTGACACTGCGACGATTCTAGAGCTGCCAAGTGATTTATATTGATTGTGGTGAATAGGGGTATTTTTTGTTTAAAAGTAAGCATTTAATATTTTGAGGAAAGTATTAACAATATTTGAAGACGAACTTATGTATATTAAGTAAAATGTATCTAGAAAGTACCTCTCGGGGTCCTGGGTTCGATTCCTGGGTAGAGAAAGTGAATTTTTCGAACATAGCTCAGGTTTGTGATCACCAACCCGCATTTGGCAAGCGTGGTGATTAAGCCTAATCCCATCATAGTAGCGATGACTTGATTTCTATGATAGAGGCCTTTGCCCTACAGTGGGACAGTTATAGGCTTTTATGTATATTTAATTAATACAAGTAACAACAATCTTTATATTTGCTAATAATAGCCACTTTTAGCAGTCATGGAAAGTATTGTTACTAATAAAAAGAAATTATTACATAGGTGGGTTACAAATATTTGTTAATAATTTTCTTTATAAATTTTGATAAACTCAATTAAGATAAACATCAAAAGGATTTAACTCGCCACACCGGTCAATAACCATTAAATTTACGTGTCTCTTTGATCACTTGACATTGGCAGAGTTATTATGTGTTCGCCGTAGGCAACACAGTAGCAGCCATATATAGGAAAAAAAAAATAAAAAAACTTTATAAATTTATTGCTTTTTTATATCAATCAATTTAATAAATAAATCAATCAATCAATACAAATCAGTAGGCGGCGTGGTGTCACCATAAGAAAAACTATTGACACTTTTTTAAATACAAATAAAGACTCTCTATTAGTGAATATTTAGCATGATGTTTCTGAGTGCGGCAGAAAAACATGCATCATAGTAACATAGATATCTCAGTAACTTAAGTAAAAATATAAATATTATAATTTAAGACTGGTATACATAAGGCGACCTAGCGTTATAGTTAGCCTGCCAAGTAGCAATAAACCTCACTGTTTGGTAATGTCATTTATGAGTAACTCGCATGAGCGACGAGAGAGAAGCTCGCATGACAGGCCGAGGCTACTTCTACTGGCTCGGCAGCAGCTCGCACTGTGTAAACCAGTATTTACTGACGACGCAATGCAATCCGTAGGACATTACCAAACGTATAAATGCTATTAGGAGTAGAAACAAGTGGAAGCGGTAAAAATCTTTCATGCATTTTGGGTAGTGTCATAAGTCGGTTGCATGAAGTCTTCAGAAAATACTTGCTTTAAAAAAACATAATCAAACCTTTCGGCTATAATTTATCACAATATGTGAAGATACACGTTTTTGTTATCAATGGTGTTTGAATTTGAAAAGAATTTAGGCATTATCATCAAACACATTTTTGAAATAGGAACATAAAAAATTGCTATGATAGAAAACTTTTACATAAAACTGAACAAAATAAAACATATTAAAAAAATAATATATAAAACATTTTAAAAGCTTAAAAACTAACATGCAATAACTACAAATTATAAAAAAATTTGGCTTACAAAAGCATGCTCAATTTAAAACAAGATACAGTGCATCAAAATGTATTGTTAACAAATGAAAATATTTAGTTTTCGATCAAAAACTTGAATTGAGCGGTTTTTCGAAAAAATAATTTTTTTTAAGTTTATCGACCATACTCGCTTTCACACACGACCCTCTCAGATAGATACTAGAGACACAATCGTGTGTGAAAGTAGGCATAGAAGACATTGTGAAGAACAATAATGCAGTCTTCTTATAACTAATAGCACAATATAAAAACTACCAGTGGCTTTATTTATTTATTCTCAGTGATTGATTGATGCTTGAGGTAAAAATCATGAGTCGCCAGCGCGTTTGAATTAAGACCGATTCAGCGATTAGAAAAATTATTTCGCGTGCGATTAGTACGCAAATCTTGCTTAAAAGTTGTTTCAATCAACTGTTACGAACTTGAGGAAAATGAAGGTAGCTGTAGTTAGTGTACGTCCACACTATACAGCCATGCCTTTCTGTTAACAGGCGATGTATCAGAGCAAGCGCTACGTGAATGATGCGCAAGTTACATTAAGGGCGAAGTTCACCAGATTCTAGATAACGGACAAATACGAAAAAGGGTAATGGTTAAGTTCAACATTTACCAGCCGTACTGTTCACCACAAAAATTGTATATCCAGTTAAAAAACGAACTTTAACAGACTGTTCTATGATTATTTAAACACAACTAAAATCAGAAGTCAGCTTTTCATATTTTTAATACGGTTTTTCTTATCCTTCATATTTTGTAGATATAATAAGGTATAATGCTTATAAATTGAAAATTACGCACACGTATTACATACAGTTCATTAAACTGTACTTTTTCACATGGTCAGGTAATAACGTCAAGCAGCTGTCCAAAATATTAAAAGAATTCAGGAAAATCAATTCGATAGACATTGGCTGCTCGGTTGATACATCGAATACCTACAACTTAAAAAATATATTTACTGTATCGATTTACAGACGATGGCTGTATAGGCTCAGTGCTCTTTGCCTTCACCCGTTTAAAACAAAAGTTCCTTGGTTAAGAGACGTTAAACTAAAGGCGTTTAGGCGTATACGTGAGTTAAGCAGTAGTAACCGCTGCTTCTTTTTTGTGGTGAACACAAATAACCGTTACCCATCTGCTAAAACACAGTCTAAGTGCATTTACCGTTGTTTGAAAACTTGGTGAATTCGGCCCTTGTGATTCCGTTCAGATTCAAAATTCGTGTTACTTTGCACGTTACACTCGCCTGATTGTCGAACGTTTTAATACGTCTTGGTACTGGTATTTCTTATACTCTGATATTAGTCAACTTCAGAATAAAAGATTGTTGAGTTCAATGAGAGCTGATTCGTTACCAACCACACTCGTTTCCACACACAACCGAATCAGATGGTAACTAGGTTCAATCGTGTGTGAAAATAAGTGAGGTCAGCTTGATGTTATCTTCATGCGCTTGTGTCTTCATGCTTCTAACTTGAGTGATATCATTAGTCTAGTATCTACTTGCTAAGCGGACTTTTTATCACCAAAAAATTTCAAGAATGCAAAAAAAATGTTGCCCGAAACTAACTCGTAAATAAGAAATATCTCGACGAGGTCTTGCACGCATCCGAGAATTCCACCTCTAGATTTTTCAAATCTATTTGCAATATTTCTACCATAAGCTCGGCGGTGAGGGAAAACATCATGAGAAGACATTATTCCTGATGTCTTCATACCGACCACCATACCATACTTCCATATGGTTCCCCTGTCTGAGGGTTGCGAAGATGAGACGGCAGTCGTTTTATTGTTACCAGGATTCCCGAATTCTGGATCATGATCCAAGAGGTCTGAAGAGATTTTTTACGCAATTGGGAATTATACGCTCAGATGAGGGGGAGTTAAATATGCTGATAAATAGAATTTGGAGACAAAGATATTTAGTAGAGCAGCTAGTGATA
This sequence comes from Marasmia exigua, assembly GCA_019059595.1. Lineage (NCBI taxonomy): Eukaryota > Metazoa > Arthropoda > Insecta > Lepidoptera > Crambidae > Marasmia > Marasmia exigua. The sequence continues at coordinate 12,283,322 of CM032494.1, read as the reverse complement.
CAAAATTTTAAATGTATTATAAAAATAATATATTAAAAAATACATAATAAAAAAACAAGTTTATTAAAATCGTAATTTTGCGTAGAAATTTTCGTCCAGCGTATACTGACCGAGGCTTACACACGTTGTGTATGCAATATAACATTTGAACCTTTGGCCATTACAAGCAAATTTGCATTGAACCATTCATTCAATCTGTAAGTACTTTTTTCATTGAAACACTTTATCTCCCGTACTCACACGTCACAGAAACAATTTCGTCATAAGTGATACTTTTCAATTTCCGCCGTATTTCTTGCGGAATGATTTAAAATATCTCTTGAAGACCGATATTGTTAAGAAGAAAATTGTTCTCTTATTTTTTATGATGCTTTGCAGCTAAGATGGAGTATTGGGGACATTAGATAGATAGATACACTTTATTGCACATAATTTTCAGATCTTAGTCTAAGTTATTATACTAAAACAATGTAGGCGGACATTAATAAAAACTACGCAACATACTAAATATATATTAACGAAAACAGTTTTTTTCTTCTTCTATAATTTTTTTTTTATCGTATTTGTTAAGTCCATATTTTTACCAAAGCAACAACTTTGTCATACCTACACATATCCTTACCTACGTTACCTTATACACCTACCTCCCAAATAAGTGATGTAGGTACTTACTTTACTTACGTATTTAACTTTTTACGATACAATTACAATAAAGGTAAGGAAATACGTGTTTAATAAAGAAGTACCTAAAAAAATCTATAGCATTTATGAAGCCTTTTGATCTCCAAGTTGATTGGCATGATAAAAATGACCTCTCTGCCATTTTTTTTAATAAAGAAAAAAAATCAAAAGTGAATTTGTCGATAACATTAATAATATTTACTCGCCTTCACGGGTCCGACACTGATCACCAGACACACTGTTAAGAGTTCCTGGTGGACTCCGGCACCGTAAAAAAGCTATCAGGTCTTATATGAGCGCAGATTCTTTATTCTATAATATAAAAATGAATCGCAAAATGTGTTGGTAAGTGCATAACTCAACAACGCCTGGACCAATTTGGCCAATTCTTTTTTAAAATGTTCGTTGAAGTCCAAGGATGGTTCTTACGGCGAGAAAAAAATCGAATAATTGTCGGGAAAACCCTAAAAACAGCCCTTTTCTTTTTCACATACAAACGTTTCCTAACTAAAACGTAGAATCAATTTGAGTTTTACTGCTATTATATAAAGTTCATATTTGTTGCCACATTACAATTTTTTTTGACAGGACGAAGTCTGTCGGGTCAGCTAGTAGCATATACATATTTATGATAGCAAAAATCTATTTTCCTATTTTGCATTTGTGGCACTTTTTCTTACATTCTGAGTATACTCGCGCACTGCACTTTTAATTATTTAGCTCTTCAACACTTGGTGCTGCTGATATATTTCTATTTTCTTCATTATAATGACAAGTAAGCGTCATCACAGCGAGGTTTCTTTTCAATTTTCTCGTTTAGACACTAAAAGATAAAAAAAAACTTTATTCAATTTAGGTCCCTGCAGAACACTTATAAATGTCAAAATAGGTACACCTACATATTATCATCTACCGCTGGTTCGAAATGTCGATTTTTACTGAGAAAAAACTTATTTAAGTATCTCAATAGCAAGAAGATCAATGCCAATACCACGACGATTACAATGGCAATCAAATACCAATAAACTTCGCTGATGATGGTGACCTCTTCATATAATTGAATGCATTCCATTTTCTCGCGACATCAAGGTTTCTGGGTTTACTGTTTGGTTTAAACATTATATAGTTTTAAATACACCAGTGATGCAATATCGAGTAAGAACTACGAGAGTAAGAACTCTCTAGACATGGCATGGGTCGCCTTGTAAGGTATGTATCGGGAGATAAAATGATAGCTCTGACTGCGTATACAACACTGATTTATTAGGCTCATAAATCAATAATATATAGTACCTTAAAGTACGTCATCATGCACCACAGTAATCAAATTGCACCATCACAAAAAATTTAAGGGAACTAGCTAAAGAGAGAGAGAATTCAAATACTTACCTCGAACCACGTTCAGCAAAGTTTATATTAATCTTTTTATCTCGCAAGTAAATTTCAAACTACGGCTGCACAAATAAACACAGGAACTTTACGTCCTTTGAGAAAATCTAAAGCGTGTCTTGCAGACATCTTTCCTCTTTGAAACCTGTGTAGTCATAAAACTTTTCAACAAGCGGACAATAAAGCAGAAATATTCGCAACGTGACCTTTCATTCCAGCGATACTTTTTATAAAAACCAGCCAAGTGCGTTTCGAGCTACGCACAATGTACTTAAGGTTCCGTAGTTGCTCCGTGGATGTCACCTTCCAAAGGCGAATGTTTATCGTGGTGTCAAAATGGTTAAAAGTGCGTGACGCGGTTGCCGATGAATGCCATACACCGCCGCGAACTTATACCACAGTAGATATATACGCTTGTATATCTACTGTGCTTATACTGCGAAAACGCGCGCGCCCCCCTAATTATTCAATTAACTATTTGAATCCTGGAAAAATCCACTAAGCCGTGATAGTTCTATTTTTAAATGCGATATAATGATCTACTTAAATTCTTTTTTTTTCAGATCTCTAAAATCAATCGTTTTGCAATCAGATGGGGAGAGGACACTTGACTGTAAACATAATTAGTATTTTAAAGCGTACAGTTAGTACTTAGAGAAAAGTGATTTTGTAAAAACAAAACAATTACTTGTAGGTATATGACGTCTTGTAAAGTGAAACACTCTACTATGGACAGTGTTTTTATATCTTGTTAAAAACATTTTCACAAGATTTAGTTGGAACCAGATTAAGGGATTTAATCATAAACGATTAATTAATTTAATAAACCTTTCGCAGATGTTTTTTTTGCCCTACACGTCACCTATGCTTAAGGTGACGTGTAGGGCAAAAAAAATTCTGGAACAGTAATAGTGAACGCTGCCTTTGGTCCAAGATTTGCGGGTTCAATCCCCGCACAGTACAAACATTTGGGTGCATGAACGTGTTTGTTTGGTGTTGTGACATCCCCAGTAAATAATACAATACTTGTGTTGAGGCTGACTCGTTCCTTCCCAAGATTTGAAAAACATTGAGTACAATAAAAATAATATAAGGTTTATTTAATAGTAATAATATGTAAAGAATTGACATAAGTATTTAATTTAAAACATGAATTAATTGAGTCAATCTATGTATATATTTGTAATTCCACTGTTGGTACTGATATTTGTAAAACAGGTGCTTGAGCTACCTATCTCAGAGTCAGATCAATATATGTGATGTTGTGAAATATTTATTTATTTATTATTATTCACTTTACGGCTCCATAGATCACACACGCGCAATCACACACGACAGTCTACATCTACACTAGACTCATTGGATTTAGTAGTGTTGCTTGATTAAATGGCCGCTCCGGGCTTCGCCCTACGCGGCGCTCCGCTTCGGTTTCCCAAGTTGGGTTGAATATTTTGATCTCCCCATACAACTCCTTAGTGACGTACTTTAAGTCAACTCCAGTACAAAATGTATGGGACAGTCTCCTATCAGGTCGAAATTTCATTTTCGTTTTCTTTTCACGGCAAACACTCGTGCACGCTCTAATTGGCCAAAAATGACATCGGATGTCACTTTTTGACAGGAACTCATACTCGGAAACTGAAAAATTGAAATTTTACGTTTTGGGGTAATTCTCAGAAATTGTCCAAAAATTTTATTTTTTTTTTTCACTATCGCGTAGCTCTTGTCAAGTTCAACAATAAAGGTCATGTCAAAAATTCGTGAATCATATATTAATATACGTGACGTATGAAATATTTATTTCATCATCATCATTTCAGCCAATAGACGTCCACTGCTGGACATAGGCCTCCCCCAATGTTCTCCACACAGATCGGTCCTGTGCCGCCCTCATCCAATGGATTCCCGCTATCTTCACCAGATCATCGGTCCACCTTGTGCCGTGTCCGTAACACAGGTGCTTGAGCTACCTATCTCGGAGTCAGATCAATGCGTGATGTTGTGAAATATTTATTTAAAAAAAAGTATCTTAATATTGTTAATTTTTAAATTTCCATGCAATGTATTCTGATATAATGAGCGTTTTTGTTTCATAATAGGTATATTATATTCAATTTTGATTGAAGAAATATTGTATGGCAGGTAGTTGATATTTTTTATAGCAATCATTTGCAATTTATTCTTTAGTAAATAACACATTTAAAAATGTCATCTCGTGTTCAGGTGGGACTCGAACGCGCACCTTCCACAATCTGGGAGAACGTTCTACAAATTAGACCACTGAACCCATTACTAAGCCGACGAAATTTTTAAGTGCGTTATTTATTGTATGGTAATATCCAAATTTGCATGCGCATTGTATTGTTTATCATAAGACCATTTACACTAGTATTTAAGCAAATAAATATTCTAATCTAAATATCTTCTTACTTAATGAAAGAAGCCCCAAGGGTGTTAACATAATAATTGGAAATACCTAAAATACGTATTATTAACATTTGCCAAAGGTTAAGCCCCGTTTTACCCTGGATTGAGCCTTCGGTACTCTCACTCACGCAGGTGAGACTGTGATGTCACTACGGTCGAGCCGGCCCATTTATGATGTAGTTGTATTGTCTCCCACGGTCAAATATAAAATATAATTTTTATATATGTACAAATGCTTGTTTCTATAGCTTTAGGCATTCCTAGATTGCAAGAACTAGGCCTACCTACTTATTGATTATACTGACAGCTTGTTACTAGTAAAATTCACGAACACTATTATGATTCCTAGTTATGAGGATATTCACGATACCTAATATGAGTTTTTCGGAAAGTAAACGATAAAAAATTATATTTCCATTTATGGCTGCGCTCGTGGATTGTACATGTACAGTCACGAGCTTTAATTTGGGACCCACCCAAAGTTGAATGTCGTGTGGCAAACTTTCACTAATAAGAGCTAATATTTTTACGTGTCAAAGTCATAATATTTACTATCGACAACTTTACTTTTCTAGGGGCAACCGTGCAAAAAGGTCAACTTGAGTGAGGGCATACGATAATTACCAATGTTTTCCGAGTAATTGTAACGTGGATAATAACTTTTAGGCCCTGTGTTCTATCTATATAGCAATATCGTTTTTATTTAACGCTTTTGACCGCCACTGATACGAGTGACACAACATATGTTCGTAATTAGGAAACCGTAGTAATAGATTTTTGAAAAGAGGTTATCGTTACAAGGGTCGATTAGATAAGACAGTTTTATGTTTTAACTGGACATTAAACATTATTGCACTAAAGTTTCGACCTTATTATATTATGAATGTTCTAACGAAATTTAACAGAAATGGGTTCCAAATTAAAACTCCTTGACTGTATGTGTTGAGACTCGCGGCAGACGCGCATTTTCAAGATTTTTGGGCAAAGGAATTATAGATTTTTATGCACATTGCATCGCATTGCCGCAGGTAATTACTAATATTTGGGGTTTTTATTATAGACCACCTTCATGGGGTCACGGACACTCCTCAAAACTGTACAGTTAGTTTTTCTAAAAAGATGAATAATTACATTAAAAAAAAATGCTATTTCAAGAATATACAAGGCAGGAAGAGGTAATATACCCAAGTATTTGCATAATGGCCTGCATGATTCGCGAGGAGTTTTGTTGCACATTGCCCTTATACATTTCTTCTGAGCTATAAACAATCTATTAACACGAAGAGATAGAGCAATCCCCCTCCCCTCCCCCGCCCTCCTGTGAGATCAATCTCAATGGCTGTTCCGAGGAACTTTTAAACCAGTTTTAAATGTAATTTTCCTGTAAAAACTACTAAGTGTAGTTTATTGGAAAAATTGGCAATGTTTTAAGATACTCGCTTCGTGCCCTTTCTTCTTTTGTTACCATGGAAACCGTTTACCGTGTAATCATTTTGCTTCATATGATAATCCTTTGCGGAGAAAATTCTTTAGAAGCCTTTTTAGTCACCGGTCATTAGAACCTACCTGCCTCATTAAATGACGTCACACTTTAAAGTGACGGCTGCGCCCGATGCTCCTGCATACGTATCCGGGAATATGATAGTGAACTTGTGTTTGTGCAGACACTATAAAAGTTTTGCTAGCTATGGTGATTGTTGAGACTAGTTCCACAGGTAAAATATCTGTCAGTGGTCATATTTCTAACCTGGCGTCTCTCACCTCGATAGATTTTCTTGTGGCACGCTCTAAGTGATCGTACCTCTTATGAATACGCTAATCAAGAATTACCTTTTAGTGAAATGTTCCCGTCAAGCCAACATTTCTTCTAGCGATAACCGCACAAAACTGTGGTCTCAGGAGTAAAGAAACAAAACAACTGTAGTTGCAACCACTGCGGACGTGGGTAGAAACCACTCTATAAAATCTTACCCTATGTTATACTCGAAACTGGAATTAAAAACCAAAAAAGCTTCTAAAATGTTGCCACTTCAAAAACATGATCAGTACAATAGTATATTACCTATTTTCTAAAAACACTACGCTGAAATAGTTTATTTATTGGTAATTTAAATTCAATAATTAAATAAGTAATTTTATTTACTTATATAAATACTTTTTTGAGTTTCTAAGCTTGCAAAGCAGGTATTGCGCTTGTATCACTTCAGGTATTAATAACATTATTTTTCATTTTAGTATAACATTTTAACTACATGTTGTTGTTTTGTGCCGTGAAGTACCGCAAAGCAGTATTATACTGACGGGTAGGGCACACTAGCGACGCCAATCGATTTTAATTTATAGCTACTTAACCAGATCTATTTTAATCAATTTCGGGGTTACAACCTCTCGGCAAACACTTATACTATTTATTAAATAACCATGCACAAAATGTTGGGTCGAACGCGTACGCGAAAAATTGATTACCACCAAAAGCGACCACTTTTAGCGCGAATCAATTTTTCGCATACAAAAACGGACCCAACATTTGTGCATTTATTTAATAAATAGCATAAGTGTTTGCCGAGAAGTCGTGACTCCGAAATTTTTAAATATAGACCCGGTTTATTAGCTAAAAATTAAAATCGATTGGCGTCACTAGTGTGCCCTACCCGTCACCTTAACAATAAGAATATTTGAATTGTATCGTTTTTAACACTGCTATTGTGTGTTGAATGAGTGAGACCTAGGAGAGCCATAAAACCGGCGATTACGTTAAGTAGTCTCGGCAGAATTCGCAGGTCGATAAAACGCTAAGCACCCCTGTTTTATTGAGTGAGTGAGACTTTGACTAACTTCGACTGTTATAGGTACCCACTATGTCAAAATATAAATAATAAGCGAAATGAATAAATTATTGAATGAATTGTGCCTAGTAGGCAGGCACAATTCATAACATTAGGATATAACAAAAAAAATTGGCGAAACCTGAAAACTTTATTTGACATTGACAGTGAATTTAATAGACTTGACAGTGACGTATCTGTCGCAGTTTTTTTGGTATTGAATTCCAGTTTCGAGTATAGCTTGAGCAATAAATAAATTGGCAAAGTCAACTTACCATCGTTCAACAGCGGCAAGATATCAGCATCTGGTCTGCCAGCTGGACACAGAGGTAGCACGGGCGATGATGGTGCAGCCGCCCCTTCTCCTGACTCCACCTGTAATGCACAACTGTTAGTAATAGAAAAATAAAGAGATTGTACACGCATTATATTTTGTTATTGTACCATCAATGATTGATGTCACAGAAAAATGATCTTTAAGTCAGTATTATTATATAATTATTATATATAATGGAATCATCATCATTGATAAAATCGAAAAACTTAGTAAAATGATAAATATTAAGTTCATTAAAAAAAGGTCAAGTGATATCTGTCACTCTAAACAAGCTATATTTTACGAATTTCAGATGGATGTTAATCTTCATTCAAAAACAGCGTAAGTCCGATAAACTGGCGCTATTTTACTTAGCTCATTGTTCTTACACAAAAAATACACTAGGTATTTGAAGTCCATACAATCTGAGATCAATCTTTAGCATAAAGGGGTTGCAGGCACATTGAAGAAATCCGCCACTACATACAGGGTGTCGTCACTTACCGCAAGAAATTAATTGCTAAGAATTGTTATATTGTTTTAGTTAACACTTTGGTTAAGAGACGTAATGTCAGTTGTACCATTGATGGTAATGATGCTAATGACAAGTGGCACAAAAGTTTGTCAATACTTACCATTAAATAAATGTAAAATTATTCCCTGCAGTATTTACCATGGTAAGAATATTGCAATTTACAATGAACATGACGTGCGTATGTAAACAGTGGTTTTCTTCAAAATGCCTGCGACAGAGGGGCGAAAAATAATTCAATTAAAATTAAACTGTTCTACAATCACAATTAACACAGTTTAAACTTTTTGGATGATCGGAATTTCAGCCGCAAACTGCTTACGTTAAAAGGACGCTAAAAGTGATCCTTTTATTGTATACTAGGATCTCATACCTGTTCTTTATTTTGGAATATTTAAGCCAAAATACCTATTTGCACATCAAAACTACTATATATACAATTAATAATTTTCAATGTACAAAGAGGTTAGGTTAGGTAAGCAATTTGTTAATTTGTGAGGACCGTTAAATACAACCCTTTTATTTTTGTGAAATAAAGAAAAAACTATCTAGAGGTATTAATACAGATTGAAAATAAAAACTCCCTTTAAGCTACTAATAAATTAGCCATGTTTTAACTTTGACTGAAATCTGTCCGTATTGTATGAATATTATAATGCACTTGTATATAATGTATAGCATTTGAATAGGTAAATATCTAATTATTCAACCAATGCGTTGCTTAATTGAACCTGTCACAACTCATTTGGTATCCATATTGCATTACAGTATTCTGTCAAACAAACAGAGTTAGTGGTTACACTACGTGACAATCGGACGCCATTGGACATTGCTTATTACTATGCTAATTTGGCCAAGGAATTGGTTTAGTGTACGCGCAATCAGTTTGAAGGATTTTGGACGTTGTATACCAAGCTAGTTATAACTGATGGGATTATGATAAGTTAGTGAAGGACTTTAAAAAAGGGCGTGTGTTCAGGGCGGATTTGAACCGTCTTCTTCCACCTTGCCAGTGGCTATTGTAACTTCAAAACTTAAGGCGACGGGTAGCCCTAACTAGTGACAACATTCGTTTTTAATTTTTAGCCACTAAACCGGATATATTTTAAACAATTTGGGGGTTGCAACCTCTCGGCAAACACTTTTACTATTTAGTAAATAACCATGCACAAATGTCGGGTCCGTTATTGTACGCGCAAAATTGATTCAATTGATTCATTTCTCCGCTGCGCTGCAGGGCATGTTCGGAACGCTAAACTGGAATGAGCGGGGAATCAATATTAATGGTGAGTATATGTCACACCATCGTCATCTTGGCGGAAACCCTACAAGACCTACAGGAGATGGTGAGCAGCCTGGCTGAATCTTCCAAACACATCGGTCTACGGATGAACTTGGATAAAACCAAGGTCATGTTCAACGAGCTCGTTGATCCGGGACCGGTCGCTGTTAATGGAGTACCTACCTCTCAAGGTTGTTCAGGTATATGTCTATCTAGGAAAAACGCTCCAATTAGGCAGAAACAACTTTGAGAGAGAAGCCGATAGAATAATTCAGCTAGGCTGGGCAACATTTGGTAAACTTCGTCAAGTCTTCTCGTCACCCATCCCTCAAAGTCTTAAGTCGAAAGCCTTCGACCAGTGCGTCCCACTCACGGCTGGACTAGTCCACCAGTTCAAAGTCGCTCAAAGAGCTATGGAAAGGGCTATGCTCGGAGTATCTCTGAAGGACCGCATCAGAAATGATGTAATCCGACAGAGAACCAGACTCACCGACATAGCCCACCGAATTAGCAAACTGAAGTGGCAGTGGGCTGGTCATATTAGCCGCAGAACTGACAGCCGTTGGAGCCGTAAAGTCCTTGAGTGGAGATCGCGACTCGGTAAGCGTAGTGTAGGACGCCCTGCGACAAGATGGGATGATGACATTCGAAGGCTGGCTGGTGTGGGCTGGATGAGAGTGGCCGAAAATCGGGAGCAGTGGCGTGCATTAGGGGAGACCTATGTCCAGCAGTGGACGAGTGTGGGTTGCTGATGATGATGATGTAACCCCGAAATTGTTTAAAATAGATCCGGTTTAATGGCTAAAAATTAAAATCGATTGGCGTCGCTAATGTGCCCTACCCGTTACCTTAACAGCTTGCATTGTTTTTTTGTTTGAAATGACACCATTTTTGTATCTTACGTGGAAACGACAAGACTGGGTGAGTGAGGGTGCCGGAGGCCCAAGGTTGGCAGCGCATTTGTGACTCCACTGCGCAAAAATCACACAAAAAAAAACGATTTTCGTTTGAAAGTGGTTAACCGCCATATTCCCCGACCGTGGTACGACATCGATCGCTGAAGTGTAGTTTCCCGTGTATCGTAGTATTGGAAGTTTGCAAACGCCATGCATCCAATAAAGCATCCCTCTCTTTATTGGATCGTGTATCTACCTTGCCGCCGGTAAGCATTCTACCACAGAATAAAACGTGGAGCACTCTCCTTTTTCCCTCCTCTACTATTTTTACTACAAATGTTAAACCATGATATTTTGTCCTGAACTGGATGTTACTGTAAAAGGGTAATTCTACGGTTAGTTAATTACTCCGACCTGTTGTATTTTAGTTTGAGTTTATAACTTAGAACTAACTGTAGAATAAAAAGCGTCAAATAATATTTTTATCACTTTATACACTTCAGATAACATTTTATAACAGTAGACTCGAGAAAAGGTGTTCCCGAAGTCGGCGCCCAATACTTTGTAATGTAATACAACAATTAATTATTCAACAGAGATTAGGCGCCGACTTCGGTAAAACCTTTTCTCGAGTGTACTGTTATAAAATGTTATTTAAAGTGTTAAAATATTATTAGACGCTTTTTAGTTCATGGTATTTGAAGGCGGCTTTTTTGGCAGAAAATGTTTTTTGAAGCTTTTTAGTGTTCGATTTTTGGCTAAAAAATGGGACACTAAAAAGACCTTTTTAAAATTTGAGGGTTCCCATTATTTTAGCAACATTAATAATTCAACTAACCGTAGAATAACCCAGCTCGAGCTACTGGAAACATTAAGTGTTTCCAGTAAAAGCTAAGATTTGTTAATTTACATTGGTGAATGAAATGAAAAGTGATGACTAGATTTTAATGGTTGGAGGAGCAGAAAACAGCCGAAGAAGAGATGGATGGAATGTGGGAAGAATCCAAAATGATGTGGATGACTTGTTGGCAAGTGAAAGGGGCGTATGGAAGAAGGAAACATACTCTGCGGAGAAGACAAAAGATAACCTGGAAACGAATTTACATAATCAAAGAAAACTGTTAATTTTGTCAAGACAGACAATAATTTGCGGCAGTCGCTTAGTATCAGATAATCCGCCTGCTCGTCTAAACCCTAATCAATAAAAAAAAAGTAGAGTAATTAGAAATATCCTTCAGATTACATAAGTTTTTAACCGTGGGAGAGCCTCACTTCGGCATGAATGGGCCGGCTCCACCGGAGTGATACCACGGCCTCAGAGAAAACCGGCGTGAAGTAGCACTGTGGTGTCATTCCCTGCGTGAGTGAGGGTACCGGAGGCCCAATCCGGGGAGCAAGGAGAGTTTAAAGGTTGGCAACAAACTTGTGACTCCACTGGTCATGGGTGGCTGCAATCGTTTACCGTGATCCGTCAGCTCGTCTGCCACATATGTCATTAAAAAAAGTTTTAAGATATTTCAAAAAACATTGTCTCGAGTAAAGTACCTTTGATTTTTCGTGGCGTGAAAGAAATAACCAAACACAAGGGAAACTTAATAGAATTCCTAAAATAGTATCTGAAAGTCTTATGGTACCTACAAAGCTATCAAGTAATTATTATTGTTATTGTGCTAGCTGCAAAACTTATTTGTAAGTGCTTTGTATGTGTAGTGATAGTGACGTGTAATTAAATATGCTTCCGTGAAATAACGTTGTGGTTATAATAATAGAATTTAGCGCTGAGTGTACATAAATGCCAGGCAACGTTTGGCTATTATTGGGTACAATATAGTCCATTCAGTATCTGAAGGTGAATAGGACAGTTAAAACGTTTCGTATCATGCATCCAACTTTATACAAATAAAAATATTAAGCTGTAAAAATTATAAACTTTTTTGTGTTCTTATTCTTCCAAAATAACAAATACTAATATTTTTCAATTAATCTAAACAAGAACTTAATATAATTATTACCAATAAAATTTGTAATAAATATCTGATATATTGCATAATGCGTAATCGGAATTTTTGGTCATAGGGATTGAGACAATCTCCAAAAATCAGTAATCGGTATGTCAGCTATCTTACCACCGAATCGCGATTATTGTCTCATGCAAAATATGTCCGCATGGATTGCATTAGGGACCAAGAACTGGTAATTTCTCTTGGTGAAGAAGGTGGTTCCGACACGTCGAGCGAGAGTTGTTATTTTTCAGATGAATAAGATGCATGTTATTTCATTATTAATGATTTGTTGCGAGTGTACCATTAAGAATATTTAAATATTGTATTCCATATCTATCAGGCCGTGTGGTGCCCGGCAGAGTAGAATAGGCCACCCTCACTCTTACCGAGGTGTCGTAAAAGGCTACTAAGGTAAAGCTGCTGTCATGATCATCAGCACCCAGAGAAGGAAAACTCTGCATTTATATCAAAACCCTCGCCAACCCGTCTGCCAAGCGTGGTGAGTATGGCAATTACCCCTCATGTGATTGAGGGAGGCCCGTGCCCCAGCAGTGGGGACTTAAATGGGCTGACGATGATGACGATGATTCCATATCTAGATAGTTCAAATACGTAGATAAAATGTTGTATAAGATTAGAAATCAAACAAATAAAAAGTCGATTAGATTTCTAAAGATAATATTCTCGATTCTTAAAAATATCGGTTAGGTTTAAAAGGAGCTTCTCACTTTTAATGTCAAAATAGAACTGTCCTATTCACCTTCACGTACTGAATGGACGAAGCGTACAAGTGTTTTATAACAAATCACGTCACGGTACATTTTGTTCCCATCGCCGGTTCACGCTGGTGTATTCTTGCGCATTGTTAGATCATAATAGGCAAGACGCTAATTGCCCAGTGAATAGTAATAAGCTAGTGTTAACAAAGCAATTAATCTTACATTGTATTGCAGCCTGCTGAAGGCAACTCACATTTGAATTATTTTGTATCTTGTAGATTAATTACCGTAGATTGTAAAGTTGGAATACTAAAGTTCTTGGGGCATTTCTCCAGAAATGAAGACTCAATGTCTCAATGAACTCAATGGCTGGTAAGACCACACTGAAGAAGAAAACGCAAGGCCGGTCTCCGAGAGGCATTGCGTGACTTCCGGCTGACATAGAAGCCAGCGGCGACGGCGAGCCGCAACCCTGTCGATCAACAGCTACGACCACTCTGCCACGACTAAGGAGATGATCCTAAATAAGAGAAGATCCTATGCACCTACCTTGTGACAACACGATACTTTCCGTGTAAGAAAGTAGAAGTCAGGAAGCTAATTACTCTGACCAAGTACTAAAGTGTTCACATCCTTTTGCAGCCGACTATACATGGTGGAAATGTAATTTAATGCAAATCTGGTTCGGACACGTTCAAAGTAACAGTCTATTAATATCTAGATACTGGAAGTTGAACCAAAATTGGCTTTGGATTGGATTACAATTCTATAACAGACATGCGAAGGTAATATTAGTTTCATATCGCATCTGACGATACGGAATTGACATTGTAATTATTGGATTTTAATTGCATCTGTGTACTGCACAAAAGGGAGGATCGGAAATCGCACGAGATTACTATTTTAGTCAACTCTAGATTGACTCTGGGGTAGCGATTAGAATGGGGTACCTACAGAAAAAGGCAATAGACGAAATGCTTTATGTTTTCCTACTATCAATCTTGGTCTAGTGGTCTTGGTCTCGTTGGTCTAGTAGTTTAAGTACCAGGCTGTGATCTCGGGGTCCTAGGTTTGATTCCCGGGTCGAGCAAAGGTATGTTTCAAATTTTTCGGAACATATAGCTCAGGATTGTAACTACCAATCCGCACGCGTGGTGGTTAAGCCTTATCCCATCATATTAGCGATTACTTGATTTCTATGATGGAAGCCTTTGCCCTGCAATGGGTCAGTATATAGGTAACTAATACTTTACTATCAATCTTTAGAGCAGTCGAAGTCGAAGATTATTTGAATAAAAAAACCTTGAAAGGATTTCAAATTGACACAAAAAGGTGGTGACTTCAAGGCACATTATTGTTCAAATAAGAGTATACAGTCCTTATCGGTGTTCAGTATAAATATTCGTCATTCCTTCTTTACTTTTTACCCGAGACAAGACTTGTATTTATCATATCCCAAGGGCTTGTAAGTTGCGAATGAAGATTTTTCTCTTTTATGATTGTCCCAGATTCCGCCAAATACAGGTAGGATACTATAGCCATCGACATCGTAGTCCTAGTAAAATAGTACCGCATTTGATAAGTTTTTAATTTTAGCGTGTAACACCCGGTGGCATCCGAAGATGTCGCTTTGGAGCCCAGGGCCCAGGCCCACGATTCATGGGGAGTCAGGTAATTATAATGAAGCAACTGCCATCTGACTTTCGCAACCTAAAGGGTTGCGAAAGTCAGATGGGTACAGGGTACAGCTACACGTTTCAGAAACAGAATCGAAACGTGCAGGTTTCCTCATGATGTTTTAGAGAAGAAAGAAAGAAGAAGTAAGAAATTAGTGTCAGCCCGGAGACGGGAAGTTGGCGGTCTTGGCCTCGGAAAGCACCTTAAGCCGTAGTAAGGGAATAGAGAGAGGGTGCACTTGTGTTTTCGCATATACATACACTTGAGCACTATAAAATATCCTGCGTACGTGGCTGATCCTTGAGATTGGCCGCCGTAGCCGTAATTGGCTAGAGGTTATTATTAGTGTAATATTATACAAACAAATTAAAAAGACTTACATTCTTACCTGATGTGTGCCTGTTAACCATGTTCCCTCCAAAACACTAGAGCACACAAGCACACTGATGACACATTGTAAATAACAAGAAAACAACACAAGAAGTCCACTAATTTATATTGCGGCCTTTTAAAATCCCTTAGCAATACCATCACTTCCTAGTTTTAGGTAGGTATTTGCAAATGGAAGGAATGATAGTATACCCAATAAGGAAACTAAAAGATGGAAACCGCGATCTGTTTTTGATGACTTTTGAAGTATCTTCTACATAAGGCAAAGAGTAGTATTATATATGACTTATGGCTTATGGCTATATATACTTGACACATTTCGTTACATGACACAAAACTTCTTTTATTATTTTTGGCCAAGTGTCAGATTACTCAAAACATTGAAAAGGATTTACTTTTCCGTAACGTTTCTTTCAAAGCATTATAGGCTTTGTTTAAGCGAGTAAGGTAATAATACTCGTTTTTTAAGATCCCTGTATGCCAAGGCCAGGCGCAATGAGCTTACATATTGTTTTAAACTATCATGGTCAACATTTCAATAATGACAAGTGTTTAGTTTCGCAGCCAGCAGATACTGTGAGTGTTATGTGTCGAGAACAGGTGCGAGAAAATAGTGAGTTAGTGAACAATGGTACCGCAGGTGCGCGTAGTAAAAGACTGTGAAGGAGGGTAGACCGATTTGTCTGCCATTAACCTACACGCAAAAATTTCAGTAACTCCATGAACTCATGAACATGAACTCAAAAATAAGGTACATATTAGAAATCCTGTAAATAACTATTCTAATGAGCATACATATCATAGAGTAAGATCCAGCCGCCAGAAATGGGTCTCAGCTGGGTTATGTGAAGCTCTTTATCTGAATTGTTTTGTTTGATAAGCTACCCAAAAGCATCTATACTATTTATAAAGAGGTAAACCCTACGGACAGCGGCAACGCTGGCGCCATCTATTGGTAAAGAGTGTAACTAATATTCCGAAACTAAGTGAGGGCAGGCCACTAGTACCCGATAAACCTCAAATGGCTCTCCCGCATCACCTTTAGTGGAAAGAAATCTAATGCAGCCTCTAGATAAATACCACCGCAGATTTCAGATTTTAATAAAATGACCATTGAAAAGATAACAAGTACAACCATATTAAAGTTTTGTGGTTTTTAGAAAAACGTCAGACAATGAAATAAGTTTAAATAAGAAGTTTCATTGACAATTACGTGAATGAGAATTTTATAAAATGTAAGTGTGACAGAAATATAGGAGGAAAAATCCATTAGAAACAAATGGAAGAAATCGAATAAACAAAGGAAAGTGGAATCTTTAACAGGAAAAACAAACCTTTTTCGATGAACCATTACTAAAGATCCATTTACATGTCAAAAAGTGATAAATTCTTATAAAAGAACATCAGGATCCCAATTCTCGTGCTCGTGACATTTATTTTTATACGAAATATATCACTAAAACATAGTTTTTTTTGTATAGTTTTTAGGTGATATCCGCCATGTTTTCAAAATATCACCTGAAAACGATACAAAACATCTATGTTTTAGGGATATACACTTCTAGACACATCTATTGGCTCACCTTAGTGTTTAGGTTTCAATGGCCCCTACTGAAATACGACTGCTACATAGAACAAAAACTATTAATGCAGATTTAAACCTGATACATTTTACCATCTTTTTCGATCGTATTGTTTTAAATTTGAATTCAGACTACCGCACGACATGGAGCTACGCCTTATAAGGTATGCGCTTTGATAAAGGCAATCGATTTTTAATAAACAAAATGTTTCATCAAATAAATAGATAGATAGATATTCTTTATTGCACAAAAATAAAATACAAGCATGATACAACAGCAACAGACATACAATAAGGCGGTCTTATCGCTTGTAGCGATTTCTTCAGACAACCTTTGGGTAGAGGAAAGAAATATCGTATTCGTAATAATAAGGGAAGGCAGTGCAAAGTAGTTTAACAAATGAAATTGAGAATGGCAGAATTATACATTATTTTATATATTAATATTATTACACTACATAAATAATAATAAACAATACATACATACCTAATAATAATATATACATAGATAATTTATAACAAAAATTCAATAAAAATATTTCTTATAGATAGGTATAAATGACCAGAGAGCAGACCACATAAAAAAAAGGAAGAAGAGACAAGGAAAAAACAGTGTACCTATTTATAGAGATAGGAAATGAGTTTTGACACGGGACTTGAATATAGGAAGGGATTGTGATTTCCTGATTGGAAGGGGTAAGGAGTTCCAGAGACGAATGGATTGAACAAATGAAGGTTTAATTTAATAACGTATGTTGGCAGCCATTGTCAAGTAACAACCTCAAGTTAAGTTTTGCCGCTCGCGGATATACCGCCCCAAACAGTCCATGAGCCACCGCCATAAGCAACCCTCTCTCCAAAGCAGCATTGTGCGGAACGCTCTCCCTTACGTCGGTAGACCTTCCATCTTTGCCATGTAACACAATTTTACACTAATCAGAAAAGAGTACACGGCTCCAATGCTGCTGAGTCCAATTGAAATGAGTGGTACCATATAAGGTTCTTTTGAACCTTCATCGAACAGTTCGAGCGCTCACAGATACTCCGTGGAAGTTGCGAAGTTGGTTTTGTATCTCAATGTAAGTAAGGTGACGATTTCTCAGGCTGGTCGTCATCATGAACCGAACCTGCCTTTTAGTTGTAACCCGAAATCGTGGCCTTCCTTGGCGACGAACAAAGCCGCCAGTCTCTAGGTACCTCCGATAAACATTTCCGACCGCAGATCGACTTGAATTAATTTGAGCACATTTTTTTGGCTGTGTCCGGCTTAGATAAGTGCCACAGCTTGAGCGCCGACTTCAGGCGAAGTATCCATAGATTTTTTTATAGAACCTCACCTTAATGTTAAGAATAAGTAATATTTGTTGCTAAACCAAAGAGATCAATCACACTTTCAAGAATTAAATCAAATATAACCAATAGAAACCAATTTTCTTAGTATTCGATTGTTTGATATCAACAATCTGACTCCAAATTGTCTTTTGTTACTTTAAATTCTGTGTACGAAATTAAAAAAAGACTATTGAATCAAATAATGTATGTGCCAGGACCAAAACTGCATAAAAACTTTTTGCTCGACTTATATAAAATTTTATCTAGGACTAAACGAAACTGAAAATGCAAGGTGGGCCAATAGATGTGTCCAGAAGTGTATGATAATAAATGTCACAAGCCAGAGAATTGGGCACCAAAAAATCACCTTTAAGTAATTTTTAAATATAATGTCCTCCAACCGACTATGGCTACGGCGTCTAATCTCAACGATCAGCCACGTGCGCAGGATATATTATAGTGCTCAAGTGTGTGCGCAAACACAAGTGCACTCTCTATTCCCTTACCCTCATTTTCCGATAGGACTCTACTGAGACACGATAGAAGAGAATTCGGGCGCAGGACCAACATGTTAACGTGCTTTCCGAGGCACGAGGGTTTAAGACCGCCAACTTCCGACTCCGAGCTGCCTTGTAAACTTTGGTACAAATTTTGACCCGACCCGAGGATCGAACCCAGGACCTCTTGCAGGTCTCTTTAGAGCGCGACCCACTAACCACTGCGCCACTAAGACAGTCAGTCTTTTGTAAATAAGAAAGAATAGAAAGAAACAATCGATGGTGGGATAACACATTTCAGCATGAATGGGCCGGCTCGATCGCAGTGATACCACGGCCTCACAGAAAACCGGCGTAATGCAGCAGATTACTGTGTTTCGCTGCGTGAGTGAGGGGATACCGGAGGCCCCTCCGAGGCTTTTCCGAGGGAAAGGGGAGTTTAAGGGGAGCTTGTGACTCCACTGGTGTCACGGGTGTCCATGGGGGGCGGTAATCGCTTACCATCAGGTGCCCCTTCTGCTCGTCTGCCACCTATAACATAAAAAAAGGTAATCCCCTTCGAGGGGATTACCTCGTCGTTGAAGAGGTTCTTACATCTGCGATATAACAGAGTCACTGATGCGTTGCCGTCCTTTTAAAAATAATTTCGTTTTTGTTTTTTTTTGCAATTTCTTGGATTGTTCAAGAAATAAAAAAAAGAATTGTGATTTCTCAAGCTTATTTTGCACACTTCATTCATGACAATCATCTCTAGCGTGATTTAAAAAAAGTAGCCACATTTTTTTTTACATAATTTTTTTCGTTAAGTGTCGTATTTTCATAACAATATATGTATAAACATCTTTTGACAGCGCCACAGGGCCGCAAAAGGGCCCTTAACGAGTTAAGCTAAGTCGCTCATCCGATGGAATCCCTAATCGCACTTTTGGAGTCAACCCAAAACTTCTACAGCCATTTGTGATTCCAACTTTACATAAAACCTGCCTAGCCGAGAAAACAAAAATGGCACAGATAACTATTTCCCAAATGTTTGGGAGTACTTATCATGCTTTAAGTGTTTCTAAATATAAGTGTTATTATATTTAGAAACACTTAAGGCATGACACTTAAAGTTATATATTAGTTTAAAAAATGTAGTTGCTGGTTTCCGTTTTTTTTTTAATTTTGTGATAGTTGGCAGACGGTATCATCACCTGATGGTAATCGTTTGCCACCACCCATAGACACCCACAACACCAGTGGACTTACAAATGCGCTGCCCTTTAAACCCCAGGGGGAATGGGCCTACGATACCCTCACTCACGCAGCAAAACAAAGCACAATGCTGCCTCACGCTGGGTTTCTGTGAGGCCGTAGTATCACTCCAGTCGAGCCGGCCCATTCATGCCGATGCGTGGCTCTCCCACGGTAAAACTAAGCGCGACCAAGAGGTACAAACCAAAACCATGAGGCACATTTGATAGGTCGTAAGAAAACACCCATATGGCACAAAGAAACGTTATATCTAATTCTTTTTTTTTTTCATAGAATGTGTAAAAGAACTTGCTTAGAAAATGGCATTGGTTCCGATTTTGCTACATGCCAAATTAAAGTTGTCGTACTATTAGGTATATCCATTTTATAGCCAACCAAAAGAACTCAATGTTCCAAAAAAAAAGTAGTGCAGTGGTTTTTTTATAAGATGTGATAATTGTTATTCCATCTTATTAAACACCATACCATATAATAATATGAATGAAATGTGTTAAAATAGATTTACTTGGAAATTAATTAACACCCGATTCTAATAATGGACCATGAGTGAATATTGCTGGGGACGTACGTAGCGAGTACTGATGTAATAGGCAATCGATTTTATTCGGATAACAGTAAGAAGGTTGATTTCTCTTTTGTGCTAGAAAAAGGTAATAGTACCTACGATCAGCGACAAAAGTAGCTTAACACTTCAGTACCATGTCAAAGTAGCATTTTTACGCAGGTACACCTTAGACACTGACTATAATTGGCAGAACAGTTACTTTGATTTGGTACTAAAGTGTTAAGCTACTTTTGACGATGACCGTACTCCAGGTTTTGTGGCCACCGGGTCTAATATACGACAGGATCTACAAATATTCCCTGCCACGATGTTTAACCATAGCGATGACCGATGAGTGCTGTCAGTGACACTTCAAATAAACCCTTCCGTAGTGCAAAAATAGCACTTTTGTCTCAGGCATAAGGGCGGAAACGAGTTCAAATGAAACAGAGAGAAATAAATTAAGATAAAGATGACTTAATTGGCCACAGAATACAAATTTAAACACGAGTGGAATAAATACACAAATAGAACAAATTCTGTAGCCAACAAGGCCCAACCTCAGCATTTGCTGTAGTGGCCGAAGCCGCTGCAGCGCTGGTTTTCAGGCGGAGCCTTGGGCGACGTACGTGTATACATACATACAACAGAAAGAAAGACAAAACGAAGAAAAAAATTACAATAGAACCAAAGAAAATAAGCTACTTATTGGCAAATCTGATTCCACGTGAGCGAAGCTGCGGGTAACCGCTAGTAACAATATACACGTCGACCCTTTTTTTTGGTAACGCTTTTTGGTAACGGATTGCCCTCCTCCCTGTCCCGTATCTTGGGTACTGAGAGGAAGCGTGCCAAGCCCGCACTACACCACGTAGTCCACCAAAGTGGAGAGACCCGACCCTGGCCTGTCGGCGCAGGGCACTCAGGTACAGCTGGGCTCTGCGCGGGGGGTTTCGAACCCCTCTTGCGCGGCATACCAGTTAAACCTATTCAGCGACTCACCCACTCGTGGAAATAGGAATGGTGTCATGAGAACTGCCGAAAGGCTTTGCCCCGCACATAGACGTCGACCCCTAACATAACAGACTAGAGTGGCAATATTTTGTTCAACATTAATACGAAGTTAGAGAAACAGAAACTAATCTTGAACACTAATTTTACATGTGTCTGTTTGCAGCTTACACGAATTGCAAAGTTAGTCTTACATAAACTAAACGATTCGACGATATCAAGTTTATATAACCGAGAATATCTCAGCTCAGCTCTAGAAATTGTACGCTTCATCTGAGAGCGAAATGGATCCTGGTACTATTTGCTGGAGGATACCATTATTATAGTGCTAACTAGTTTCAGGAAACTATTAATTTGCAGTTCCAGTGTTATAGTAAGTAATATATATTTTTTATGTCTTCGGTGGCATATAAGTTGACGGATCACCTGATGATAAGCGATCGCCGCCGCCCATGGACACCCGCGACATCAACGGAGTCATAAGTGCACTGCCAACCTTTTAACCCCCCTTCCCCGGGATTGGGCCTCCGGTACCATCACTCACGCAGCATATTGTGTGATTGCTGGCAGATGAAACTGTTGAAAGGAGACTACACCCATTTATTTGTTGATGACATTGGATAAATAGATAGATATATACCTACACTTTAGTGTTTTCATATACTCGTTATACCTCAACTTGGTCTGGGGATATTTATTTATTTATTGCAAAAAGGACCATTTTGTCATTGTTAGTATAAAGATATATAACTTAAAATCTACGTTACCGATTTCAATATTTTTTTCACCATTACAATGATAATAGATACATTATTCTCTATTAAGGTGACGGGTAGGGCACACTAGCGACGCCAATCGATTTTTATTTTTATCTACTAAACCGGATCTATTTTAAACAATTTCGGGGTTACAATCTAATGGCAAACACTTATATTATTTATTAAATAACCATCCATAAATGTTGGGTCCGTTTTTGTACGCGAAAAATTGATTCACGCTAAAAGTGGCCGCTTTTGCCGCATACGGTGTTTTCGTTCATAATTAATTAATGTCAAATAGCAAAGTGTTATATTTGCATAGAATAGGCACAAAAGATAATTTAGTAATAAAATTGAGAATAAAATATTAGTTACAATAATAAAATGTCAGAGATAAGTCCACGTCAATGAAATTACTCTACTGTATATCGCGTGTCTAAATGTACTAATAGGTACCTACTGACTTGAAAATTATGGTGAGAAAATAAATCTCAAAGAGGCTAAAACGACCGCACATTATGAACAGAAAGCTGGTTACGCGAAGAGTGAATTAGTTTTCGCTTCACCAGAGCGTCGAGCTAGCCGCATGAAGTGTCTGCCAGTTTGTGAGAGGAGATGGTGCCCCCTGAGAGCGTAGTTCTCGGACTCCAGACGGAAACCATTGAACCGCCTAATACTAGCTGAGGCAAATTGACAGTTGCAATTCGCAGCGATACGTAAAATGTGTTATTAGAGGGAGAGATGTGTTATTAGACAGATGTGTTATTATTAAAAACGCGCCTTCCTTACGGAGGGAGTGTCGTGATACGAATCCGAAAACATCTGGATTTTTCAAAAAAATCTTTTGTGCATATTTTTACCTTTATAGTGAGGGAAAACATCGTGACGGAACCTACACGTGTCAGATAGTTTCTCAAAATTGAGGATTCCTACAATATTTGAGATAATGATTTTTACTTGTAACCGTGATACAATTGGTCTGATCCCCCTGTCTAAGGGTTGCAGACGGCAGTCGTTTCATTGTAAGTAATTACAAGAATTCTCGAATTCTGGATTATTCATTTATTTCTTTATTTGGGATAACATCAGCATATTACAATTTCAGTTACCATCTTGCTTAATACAATTTCGAAAGTTAATTACAGTTATCCACGTAACATTCTCAATTTGTTAAGTCTGATATTGAAGATACACAGAGTTTTTATATTATACCTATTTATATTCCTAAGTTCAAACCGACACAAGCTATTTCACACATTCATACATAGTACTATGCAGGTATGAATGCATGAAACAACATGCTAGTCCGAGCCCATGCAAAGATGTATATATATATATATATGACATTAAATCTTGTTCATTGAATCAGGCTAAAGCTACATTATCTGCTTAGTTACAAACTCTGGACTATCAGGCGACTGAATCTATCGTACCATCTTAAAATATGACATTCTCTCTCATACTACTTCCTCATTATTTTAACATACACATTCCACACACCACAAATGGCATTATAACTATTATTTTAATTATGCATAATATTAGCTTATTATCCAATACACTGTTACTTTAATTTTTTTTTTTTTGTTAGTCTAAGTATGATTGTTCAGAGAGTAATAATGCATTTTTATTTTTCATTTTTTTTTCACTAACCACTGCGCCACCGAGGCAGTCAAATGTTCAGATACACCCAGGCTACCTATTTGAAATTCCTCTGTTGTCTCATATCCGTGACACAATAATACAAGTGTAGTACGCTTAAATAGTTCGATGTATGAGAAGTTGTATAAATGATTTATTTATTTTCTTTTTTTTCTGTGTGTGCAACAAGTGTGACGCCAACCTTTAAGCCCCCTGCCCTCCTGATTGGGCTTCCGGTACCCTCACTCACGCAGCATGTTTGGCTGCGTGAGGGAAGGTATTTGAAATTCCTCTCTTCTCTCGATATCCGTGACACAATAATACAAGTGTAATATGCTTAATCAGTTCGATGTAAGAAATGTTGTTGTTGTATAAATTATTTATTTATTTTCTTTTTTTCATGTGATAGGTGGCAGACGAGCAGATGGATCACCTGATGGTAAGCGATGACCCCCGGATTCCGGTACCCTCTCGCCGTGGTGTAACTCCGGTCGTGCCGAAGCGTGGCTCTCCCACGGTCAAAAAATGTTCTTATATCTGTCGATGTATCAATTTTAGAAGAATTATTCACTATTTAAATGAGCCTTACTACCATAATTTTATGTTCGTCCGTTACAAAGAAAAGAAACCCACCGGATACCTTTTAATTTTTATTGAAGGAATTCAATTCTTTGCTTAGTTAAATTGTTTGAGCTTTATTGTAAGCAGAGTACCGCCTACCAAATATTTTTATGAACGATAATATCTTGTAAAGCTTCCATTTAAAAATATGTCCAATAAAGAAGCTATTTTTTTCTAAAAATAAGCAATATGGAGGAAGATTGAAAAAATACTTCTACCCGAATTGTTTGTTCTGTAAAAAATAAGTAATTTTAGAATTTTGTCATTGTTACCGGCATTTTTTCGAGTGACTTAAAACATTTATTTATAGCACGTTTTATGTCCTCCTCATCTCCGAATCGACTCCGAATGTCACAGAATTTCAGAATGCGGTTATGAATTGCTGGAAATGCAAAGATGAAAATCTTTTTGCAAAGACAGTTCTCACCGCGGGAGCCGGGACACGTCTCTTGAGTAAAACAGAATAATTTTCACTTTTGAGGATATTTTTATGTGCAGCAAGACACGCTTTGGCTATGTAAAGCTGCCGGACACGAAGAACCTTCGCCTCCAGGTATAAAGTGTCAGTGGAAAATCTAAAAGGTTTCTTGAGCGTTACCTTCAGATCTGCCCGTAGACCTCTTTCTAATACGATGAAGTGTGTTTTTGATGCACAGCCCCAGATCCCAATGCAATAATTTAAAAGAGACTGACATAAAGCCTGGTAAACTGTAATTAAAATGTCAAAGTTACATGTTTCTTAGCCTTTTCATGACGACTCCTATAATTTTCCGAACGCAAGCTTCGAGAGCTGTGATATGTGACTTGAAGTTAAGTTTTTCATCCAGAATCACACCCAGATATTTTATGTCATTTGTCGGTTGGATGTGTTTACAATTGTAACGAGTGTCTATTGAGCCGTTGTAGTGATCGCAGACGTGAATTCGAATTCCTTCTATCAGAGGCGGACTAGAGGTAGCAGTCTTATGAAAATCGATAAACTTAGTTTTGCTGGTGTTCAGGGTCAGCAGATTATGTTGAAGCCATTTGTGGACGGTGGACATACGCCGCTTTGCGGACTGGAAAGTTTCTTCCCAGTTCTTGCCCGATGTGTAGCAGAAATTTTTCTGCAGATGGAATGTCAAGAGAGTGGGCCAAGGATACTTCCCTGAGGTACCCCAAAGGTGATATAGTGTACGCTACTTGTAGTCGAGCCCACTGTAACAAGTTGACCTCTTGTCGTTAAGTAACTGCGGAACTAGGCTAGGGCCTCTCCTCGTATTCTTATTGATTCCAGTTTACGGAGTAAAATCGGGGTGGAGACAGTGTCGAATGCCTTAGCTAGGTCGAGAAAGACGGCTATACAGTTTTTATCTTGGTCGGTCTGTATTGTTCAACAAGCTGATAAGGGGACTGATCCCTAGCGACTGCGTCACCAAGACATACTTTAATAGTTTTACTGCCGCACTCAGAGACGTCTACATTCGCCCTATGGTTATTTGATACGCGGCAAAAATCGGAATTAATGCTGTTTCCTACACAAGTGTCAGTGGTTTTGAAATTTTCACATAGAAAAAAAAAGTAGAACAACCTCCTGTCCATGTCGCCGAATAGCCTTCTGATTGTAGTCGTACTGTATTCAGGAGATACCGCGACAATACAAGCGCCGACAAGTGATTTATATTCATTTGTACCCAATAAGAAACATTTTTTTTTAAAGTAAGTAACACATGCTTTATGTAAGAAAAGAATTAAGGCTACGGGTAGGGTCAACTAGCAATGCCAATTGTTAGAAACTAAACCGCATATCTTTTTAATAATTTCAAGACTACGATCTCTCGGAAAACGCGCATACTATTTATTTAATACTTATACTTAATTTTGGGTCTGCTTTTGTACTCGAAATTTAAATTACCGCCAAAAACGGCCACTTAAGGCGTTAATCCAAATTTCAAGTGAAAATATAGACTCAAAAGTTAAGTATAAGTATTAAATAAATAGTGTTCCGAGAGATTGTAGTCTCGAAATTGTTAAAAGATATCCGGTTCAGTTGGTAACAATTAAAAACGATTGGTGTCGCTACGACTCGAAATTTGACTTCTCTGAGTGTTGGGCAGGCGAGCCAAGTAGTTGCGGTGGAATGAGCTGGAGCATGCGCTTTTGGGTCAAATAGTTTATTGGAGCACCCTCAGCTCGGGGCACCTCAAACGTCGGCCGCGACAGCAGTTTGCCCCTCCGACTCGAGAGTTCGCGAGTAGGGCTGACAGTGCACTGCGGCTTTTATTTTATATCTCGACTAGTGGACGCCCGCAGCACCGCTTGCGTCTTTGTTTTTTTGTTTCTTTCTAAAGTATTTGTTCTTTTTTTAAAACTGTTACGAGTTAAGGTGCCTGTTTCATGTCTATTTATGTACAACCTGTAAAATTATTATATTTAAATTTCAAAAATTTTATACGTTTTTCGTATAAAGAAAGAAAAAAAGATGACCAATATTTTTTAGTTTTCATTAAATGTGTATTTTTATTGAAATAAATATTTTTTAAATATTAATTAATACGACGGAAGTGACGCAGTCCTGAAGCTCAACATATTATGAGGTCGGTGCTTTATGTACAATAAAAAAGTTTACGCGACTAAGTTACTTAACTGTCACTGTCATTGTTTGAAGTTGGGTTTTTTTGGATTACCCTTTTTTTTGAAATAAACGTGAGCAAAAGAATTAATATTCTGTCTTGCTGAGTGTTAACGTTACAGGAGGTTCTTTATATTTTTTTCTTCGTAACTAATATGTTTAAAAATGCAAAATTTATTTTCCTTCAATTTTTATGAGTCAAATCTAGAAAAAGTATTTTTCAGTTTGGAAAATGATTTTTGTCGTATTGTCTATTTCGTTACTAGTACTTCAACAAATAAGGGTAAGATAAAAAAGCAATAGTAGCTCAGTGGATAACTAAAAGCCTTCCATAGAGCACGCACTCTAAATTGTTCATATCTATGAGCATTTTCTACCATTAGCTTGGGGGCGAGGAAAACATCTTGAGGAAACGTCTCGGATAGTTTCTGAATACATGACATATTTGAGAAAATGCCGCGTAACCGCGATCCAGTTGGGCTGGTTCCCTTGTCTGAGGGTTGCGGAGACGGTAGTCACTTCATTTTAATTACCAGACTTTCCCTAAAGATGGTTCCAGCGTACCCCGGTCTACGAAACAACAGCTTTGGACGCAACTAGAATTGCACTAAGATGACGAGGGGACCAACAGCTCAGCTATTATAACTTGATGCATAAAAAAGCACACATCATAATATTTTCTTTCACTACACAGTATAAAATAAAGTCGCTTTCGCTGTCCCTATACACCGTTATTTTTTTGTCTTTTACATCCCAAAAACCAAATAATAGATAAAAATCAGCTATTTCATACAAAATAGAATATCCACCCGTCAATAAGGTACGAAACAGCAGATTTTTTTTCGCTTATTTTGTTAATTTAACGTGGACTTCATTCACGTTATCTATTATGTGGTTTTCGGGATGTAAACGATAAAAAATTGCGGTGTAATTATTTTATTTTGTAAACTACGAAACGGATTTTAATTTTATTAATAAATAGAGTAAATCAAGTGGAAGGTTTACGAAAAATATTATAATAAATGCATAATATCGCACAGGTTGATAAACGTAAAAATGTAATTGTCAATTATTGCAACATCGATTAAAGTTATTCTGTTTAAATACCAGTGTCTTATTTCAGAAAAAACCCTCAATAAATAATATATACACTTCATTCAACATCTCGCAACATTACGCAACTTTTGTATTTACAACTTCTGATTGTTTGGGAAAAAGCTTTACATTTAAACGTATTCGTATAGACATTTAAACCATAAGTTATCTTTATTTGCTTTGAAAATCAATTGAAAGGCCGGTTTACATAATGTGGCGAGTAACTGTTTAAAAAATAGTATACTGATAGTATAGTTGGATTTTTTATTAGACAAAGTGATTTGACAGATCTAAATGTCAAGTCCCCATACATTTTGACATTTATCATTTTGCAAATGTATGGGAATGAGATATTGACAACTGTCAAATCACTTTGTCTAATTAAAAATCTAACTTTAGGTATATTGTCATACCTAAGCTAAGTATATACATACGAGTATTATACCTATTAGACAACCCACCCCTACCTAAATTCAAATGTAGCAGCTAAAGCACTTGTATTTATTTATTTATTTGAGGTAACAACAGCATGATACAATTACAGTTACAATCTTACTTAATACGATTTTGAAAGCAAATTAGAGTTATCCACGTAACATTATATATGATAATGAAGATACACAGAGTTTTTACATTATACCTATTTATATTCTTAAGTTCAAACCGACACAAGCTATTTCACACATTCATACATAGTATTATGCTGGTATGAATACATGAAACAACTTGCTAGTCCGAGCCCAACCAGTATCAAGTAGTATTATCAACCAGCATCAAAGAAAGAAACACAGGCACCCACCAAAAACACCCAGGCATTGACGACGCGCGTTTCAAAATAACGCTCACAACGTTCAATAATAGGTATGTGGACGGACATACAGACGGACTGACGTAAATCGCTAAACTTCATTGTAGACTATGGAACTCTAAAACCTCGTGCACTAACACTTTTCACTTTTACCAACCCTAAAAATAACGACAAACTAAATAAAACCATAATCTAATGCATGCATTACTAATACCCGAGAGATATCTGACATGATTTCCCTTTTAATGTACCTACGATCCAATTTCCCCGTCCAAGGGTTAAAAAAAGCGGCTAAGTTCTAGTCAGACTTTTCTATGAAGTATTCCATTTTTTAGTTATTTTAGAATACGTTTTACTTCATTGGATATGTTATTAGAAAAAAAATTTTTAGAAACCTCATTTAGTATCATATCAATATCTTCACTTGCATTGGAGTACCAATCAACATTTATTGTTTTTTCATACAGTACTTAACCAAGTTTCAATTGTATACTTAGTTCTTATAGTTTCGGAAAAACTGACTGTGGTGCACAGAAAATCAAGTAAGTTCAATATTGTAAAGAAATGTTTAAGAATTTTTAGGCATTCACCCACTCAAATGGCCTAAATGTCGTCCCAATAACAACTGTTGCTATAGTTGAGTTTGTCTTTCTTCAATTTCATATTAGTTAAGTCCAAATAAATCAACCGGTTAGTTTATATCGTTCCATTCAAATGTTTGACTTACTTAACCCAAACTTGTGTCTAGAAGCCAATAGTTAACCTCCAATAGATGAAAACTTAACTTGTGACGTACATTATACCTAAATCCTTAAAGGGACACCTAATTGCAAACGGGCAAACGCGTATCACCCTACACCTCTTCGTCGTTTTCCATCAGGTGCGATCGTGGTCAAGCGTTAGCCAGCAGACCAAAAAAAATGTACAAAAAAGCAAGTAAGTTGGAATAAAATCGACGATCTTAAACAATTAAAGGGGTATTTAAACCTAAGTGAGCTGAAAAAGCAAAAGAGTGATCTCCGTTCCGGACCGGAGGGTGATCATCATCTTTTCATTTTAGTGATATTTGCATCATATCTATCGTGATGAAACTGGCACTTGCTCGTTACGGATGGTACCAAAATGGTTGAGATTGTGAATATAGATTCTTGACCAGGCAAAAATGTATCTTTCAAAATATTGGAACATTTGCATTTGGGTCTGTGCAAAGATGCGGAACAGAACAAATGCTTAATTTGAAACATCAACTCTTAGATAGATCCGTGATTCATTCCGCTCACTCGGATCATTCAGCTCATACGGATCATTCGGTCCATCGGATCATTCAGATCATTCGGCTCACTCAGATCATTTAGCTCATTCGGCTCATCGGATCATTGAGCTCATTCGGATCGTTCCGTTCACTCGAACTCGAGATCTATTTGATTCGAATGATACATTCGGAGCAAACATCAGAGATTCGGAATAGTGTATCATTTGGCTAAGTCGGATCACTGAGCCGTTTCAGTAAAGAATTGCACACATCTAATAGATTCCAAAATCCATAAGTTGCTGTTGCAAGGGTCAGACAGAATTTGCAATTATCAGGCTAACTATACCCTGGATCATTCCATGCGTGTCCTATGCTCAGAAGCAACGGCTTAGGATGCAACCGAGGATGGCGCTTTGAGTTGATAGTGAATATTTAAATAAAAAATGCCAAGGCAATGTTTAGTAATCATTGTGCAAGTATGGAGGGTTAATAATTAACCTTATTAAGCCGACAATAGGCTGACGTTTAATTTCCGCCTCACACTACTACCTTTATACCGGAACGCCGTAGGATACGAACACAATTACCCATAACGTATATATTTCCACCATGTATGCTTTGAACAACATAAAAGAACATACGAGTACCTTCATACATATAATTAAGGTAATGTTAGAAGTTTAATACTTAGGAAGCATGAAATTTTAGAATAAATAGTTAGTAATGTTTGAAATGGAAAGGATATTAATATACCCACCCGCAAAGAGAAAATGTTATTGGAAAGGTAAAAAATCTACAAAAAGTAATTTCGTGAAAATTCAACCGACTCCAAAAAAAAGGAGGTTCTTAATTCGACATGTATATATTTTTTTATGAGAAACCTTTTACGTGACGCATCGACTGAACTAGCGCAGAGATTTGCATTAATTGTGGTGTTTATTTCTATCTATCTTTCATTATTTAATACAAGTAACCATAATTTATACAATTGCTAAAAGTGGTCACTTTAGGCAATAATACAAATTATGGTTAAAAAAAAGTATAGTAAAGTATCAGCCAACTTACTATCCCATCATAGAAATCAAGTCATCGCTACTATGATGGGATTATGCTTAATCACCACGCTTGCTAAATGCGGATTAGTGATCGCAAACTAGGCTTGTTCTTTCTCAGACACTGAACGGAACGCTCCGAACTAGGACAATCTTTGAAAATGTACTAGTTCGCCTTTAGTACTATTAGTTCAATGATCACTATATGATATCAGTCGGACCGGAGACTCTGTTCATTATTGATTTCCCTTCATACTTTTCAGGCTTAGGACTGTCATTTTGATTTATCAAACACTATACATTTTATATGGTCGGTCGATATCGGTCATTTGAGCCAGATGTCGCTTAGTCTATGGTGAATAGAATGTACTAGAAGACCGATTTGAACCATCAGAATAGAATAGTTCGTACTCGGTCAGTTGAAAGAACTGGTCCCTTAATCGGACATGAACGAGTAGGACACAAGTCTATCGCAAACCCGAGCTATGTTCGAAAAATTCGAACCTTACCTTTGCTCGACCCGGAAATCGAACCCAGGACGCTGAAATCATGGCCCGGTACTTAAACCATTAGACTAACGGGGCGTTTTAGACCAACGGGACGTTAGTCTTAATCCTAACACTTTGTGGATTCAAAGATGTAACTTTTAAAAAATGTCTTATAATCACCACAATTTATACAAATCTGCTGGCAGTGCTAATTATGTCGATTCCTGACCTATAAAAATGATTAGAAAATAATCTCTATAAGACTCTTTAAAAACCAGACCCTCATATTGATGGATTGCCATAGACCACAAATTGAGAAGCCCTGCTTAATAAAAAACGTCCGGCTCGAACAAAAAGAAAATACTGAGTAAAACAAACTAGGTGGTTGCTAATGGCAACAACAAAGTGAATTTTAAAAACGGTATTCACTGAAAGGTTTCTTATACATTCAATTTTCCTGCATTCTTACCGGAGAAGCTTAAAAGGACCACGGTTGCGTTAAATTTAAAACATACGTCTTTCTGCAGAGATACAATAACGAAATAGGTAAGAATAAATTTCTGATTGATGAATTATAATTTGAAAAAGTTTTTGAAATTCTCAATCCCGCAGAAGACTACACTAAATATGCCTCCCAGGAAAAAAATCTTTAGGTTTTTTTTCTCGTAAAATGAAATGGCTTAGGTACGGTACGAACAGCGTCTCTGAACGCCGAACTCACTGCTTGAGGATCAAACCTCACGAAACGCTGAGTTTACGACGATGCTATACAAAATGTATAAGACAATTCGTCCGTACATTCTTTGCGAAAAAATACTTTTGTGGCAAACCGGTTTCCACACGAGTGGAGCTGCGGGCAGCCGCTATTTATAACAACGATCAGGTTCTACCTGAAAAAATAAGTAACATTTTTGGCACGAAGAATTAAAACCAAACCATGCTTTAACATACCAAATTTATAAGTTGTTTAGTAATTTTTATATATTAGTAAATGTTCAAAAATTGATGGGAATAATTATGAAAAAAAAACACTTTCAAGAAAGTTTATAGTGATGATGGACGATATTTGTTTAGTAGGTAGGTGTCTGAACTCTATTTCCCGACGGAGAAACTCACATACTCATACCAACCTTCCCCAGGAAATTATGCATAAGGAATGCTCCTGCTCTCTGGGAGAACCACTTTAACATACAGAAGATGTAGATATTATTTCGAGTACGTAGAATCGTATTGCTCGGTAGCTAGCAGCAATAAAACATCGTTGATATGTCATTATTAATTTGTCAATTATGTGTCTGCAATATTGACGGTATGTTTCTCTATTGAGAAATTTCCATACAAAGTTTTTAGTTCAATTTCTCAATTAAGAAACCGGTCGTTAGAAACGTAAAATAATTATGTCGACCAAATTATATAGATCGCATCAAGAAAATATATACATATATTTTTACTGGCTAGTGTTTTAGAGCTAAAAATATTACGAGTAGTATACTATTAGTAGGTACATGCACTACATTATTTATAATTTTAGTAGATTGAACACATGTGCTGGTCTAGGTATCTCATCATCGTTATCATTTTGTACGGTAGACAATATTCTTAAGACATACAATTGTAAATCTTGTACATAAACTTGAACTTAATAGACAAAAATGTCTATAGATTCTTTGAGAATTCTTTGAAGAACTATATTATCACTATGTTTAAAATATGAAGAAGATTTTAAACTTATGCAACTCTTAAATTTATAACTTTACCATGGAACTAGAAAACGTGCGCTCTAACTTTACAAACTTTGCTCACATTTAAAATACATCTACTTTAACGAGGGGATTTTCAAAGTTAAGTTGCTTAAACTAAAATCATACAAGGCTAAAATTGGATGTCTGTAGCTAAACGTAAACTGTGTATTAGCGATACAAGGATCTTCAAATTATTATTTGACTAACTCGTACCAAAAACTTCAACATAGGTAACCAATTAATTACTCCTCCTATTAAGGTAGTCCTACGTACTCTCAAAGTTTTGATCTTACTAAACCACCCCATCAAAAGGTCGTGCGCTGTTTGCCAAACTTGGGAACACCAATACAGCCCGTACTTAGAAACTTGTGCGGTTACCCGAAAAACTTACCAAGTGTACGAACGCAAAAAAAGGTATGCTTTTGTGACCTCAAACAGATTGAATTTCTCCAAAAATGTTTACGTATGATTTTTCAAGTCAATTTCATTCATGACGGCTTTAAGAGGCAAACAAAAAGCCTTATTATATATTTTTTGTGGTTTCAGGGTTAGTTATGTTGGCTGCTTAAAATCTTGAGCTTTAAATCACCAAAACATAAGAAGTTGTTTCAAGAGTATTTACTGCTAAAGGTCAACATTGTTTTTAACAATGTTGATTTTATTGTAACAAAACACTGAAAGTCTT
Organism: Marasmia exigua; assembly: GCA_019059595.1. Classification (NCBI taxonomy): domain Eukaryota; kingdom Metazoa; phylum Arthropoda; class Insecta; order Lepidoptera; family Crambidae; genus Marasmia; species Marasmia exigua. The sequence goes on along the minus strand of CM032494.1, from coordinate 12,249,212 downwards.
TCTATCCACATAAAATTGTGGGCTGGATGAGAGTTGCCGAAAATCGCAGAGCAAGCCTTTTCGCGTCTTTCGTCGTCTCACACCCACAGATAACTCCATCATTCCCTCCGTTCACTCGTTCTCTGTTCACTCTTACTCCGCTCCATTCTACTCGTCTTCCATTCCGTTTTACTCTCCCATAATCCCACAATATTATAAATATAATATATAAATGTGAAAGTATGTGTGTCTGTTTGTCCGTCTTTTACGGCAAAACTCAGGGACAGAACATAATTGAAGGTATGGATAGACCTAAAAAAGTGTGCCTTGACATCGTAAGGGATGCCAAGCGTGCTAATAAAATGACCACTAGGGATGCACAAGACCACGCGAAGTGGAGGAGTCGAAGTAGGAAAGCGGACTCCGGCAGGCTCTGAAGTTACAGCTAGGGACGCAACCGGGACAGAACGCTAAGATGATGTTAATGATAATTGAAGGTATGGAGAGTCACAAAGACTTTTTTCTCTTTCTAAAGGTAGTACATTCTATAAGAGATGTTCCATTTAAAATAATAGGATTATGAATGTCCTCCAACCGATACTTGGGATATGGCAAGCAATCAGAACGTTAACGGTAATTATACCCGTGCAATCGTGTGCGCCGACATAAGATAATTAACACGTTTATTTCTTAGTACAGGCCTCACGACAAGGAATCCTGGCTAGTATCAAAAAACTTAGAATTTAATAATGAAATAAATAAAACTAAACGAGGTACTGAATACAAGGCCGCCAACGACAAGGCTGCCACTGAGAACTTATTAACGTCAAAACTATATATCCAATGAGCTCTTTTACTACTCGGCCTAAGCAGCTAAATGTGTTTTTTTTTTCTTATTAATCATTTTTTTGTGTTGATTTCTTTTTATTTTTAATTTATTTATTTTGTGTTTTTTTACTTAAATAATTTTCTATTGTTCAGTGCTCTTATGTTTTAATAATCTGTTATGTGGTGTGTCTTGTGTTACGCAAATATGTTTTCTTATACTTATTTTAATCACAGAAACCAAATCTGGGACTACAAACGCAGCCGTTATTTTTAAAGTAATAGGGGTTAAAGTATGAATATACGTTCTTTTTTTTCTAGATACAACAAGATTAATAATTCCTATAATAACCAAAAAGTTACTCTGGTGTTTTTTTCTATTTTCAGATAATGTTGTATTCATGATGCAGGAAAAAAATCTTGAATGTAACTCCTTTTTTGTTAGGCAGAATTGACGTTTAATCATTCACAACTTAATTTATTTATACTAAATCTATGCTAGATTCTGGTTAGTGCATTTTTTTGTATTTTACTATCCATATTTTAACGTTATCTTTAAATAAATTTCAGTAGCTTTTTTCAAACAGTTGTAGTAATATGATACCATCACACGTCTAGTTATGAGATTCAAGACGAATAAATTAGTAATATTTTTATCATCCCATAAACCTATTATTCTAAATAAATTTAAATTAAAAGAAAAGGAAAACAGCATCTCAGGAAATCTCCCCAATTTGAAAGAAATTAACCCCTTATATAACCTCTATCTACTGCGCTGAGGCAGATAAAACGAAATAGACCCTGGGCCAATTATGGGACATTCGACATCAATTCGCAATTTTCATGTACTGACAAAACATAACACCGCCTTCGTAGGGCGGAATTTAGAAAGACTAATCTTATGGATTCAAGGAAAGGTTTAAGAGTGCGGTGGAGCGTCGTTCAAATTTAATTCGCGGCGAGCTTCGCCGTTCCTCGGACATCTCGCTATCTCTGTCGCGCCATCGCGACCCTTCCGTGCGTAAGCAAATTACGTGCATTTGCCAATGCCAAAAATGACGAATGAAACTTGATTCTATTCAAGACATTGTATAACTAGACAATAAATGCTGTGTCTTTGTTAAATTTTCATAATGAATAAATGAGTTTAAAAAAAAATAAATATCAATTATTTTTTTATATTTGGTTAAAATAGGCAGAAAATAAGTCATTAACGTCGAAAATTTCAGAAATTTTATCGCTTATATTTTTAAGTAAGCAAATATTTTTAAGAGCAGGTGTTAACCGAGACTTAGATAATCAGGTACTTCCTTAATCCGAGTAACATAAATGAAATGTCGAGATATCTTCAAATTACAAATTATTTTGGTATTAAGTTTGTATAGGAAATACGTTGTAAAAGATAGGAAAGAAATAATATTATCCTGCACCAAAATCCACTAGAAAATTTTATCAATTGTCATCTATAGACACTTCGCTCAAAACATTGATCTTTTGGCCCTAACAGAACTTTTGACCTTTGAGTCAACTTCCCTGTTTGCGAAACCTTTACTTAAATGAGTTCCAATTGTTAAATAATCAAAAACAGAACTCTCCCAGTCCGTCTTTGATCTTTTGTTTTTTTAATTTTGCACAAATAAATAATTACGACGACATTTTGTGGCTTTATTCGCCAATGTTTTATTTTTGTTCCGAATGTTATTTAGATTAAAACGTTTGGCGATACAATTTTGTGGGTTACAAAGACTTCGATTATTTTGGTAGAAAATTGTGTGGTATTTTGATTTCATCAGGGATTTCGCCTTCTTGTTGAATACCTACCACACTAATAAATTACAAAATTTTAAATTATCAAAGAATTGTAGTATGATCTTTGCTTGGAATAATAATGTTAATATAGCTATATTAACATTAATATTCCAAGCAAATGATCTTTGCTTGGAATAATAATGTTAATATAGCTATATTAACATTAATATTCCAAGCAAAGATCATACTACTTTTATACTACTCCTTGAGTCTATAATTAATTACGACGCGGATTAACCCGAAATTTATTATGTGATACAACATTATGAACTCATATTTTGCTCGACGTTTCGGCTACGTTACAGCAGTCGTGGTCACAAGCGGACTAGTTTAGTTCTTATTTTTTTTATTTAACTTGATAGTAGTTGTAATTTTTTTTGATCGTGTCCTTTTGAAAAACTTCTGCTTGGAAAGTCTACTAATTTTATCTGTATGTTTTATTTATTTATTTTTATTTATCTTTCAGTTTTACGCGCGTTTTCTTTCGTCTGTCACAGATACATTATACTGGCATCATTACCTCGACATAATAATATAATATCATGTTTCAATGAGAATAGATTACAAATACCATAACCTCTCTCACTCCCGCTCACTCTTATTAAAGCCCTATTCGACTATTCTTTATACATGGAGAAAATGAGTTGGTGGATCAGCTCATTGTAAGAAATAGCTGCCGGTCATCAATACAAATCACCACCCATCTTCAAATTCAAATAATTTAAGAAAACATAGACTTAAAATAAAAGCTCTATAACCGAACCAAAATTGGGAACTGCACTGGCGGGTGTAATTTATAGTTGCGTCCAAGGCTGTCGCTTCAGAGCCCGAGGTAGGCTTAGACCAAGAACCAGGATTCGGAAAGTCTGGTAATAACAATAAAACGACTGACGTCTGACCTTAGCAACCCGAGGGTAGTGGGCGCTTATCACTTCTTACTTCAAAAGTGATAAAGACGTAAAATTTAAGACAAGAATGACTGCTAGAATTAAATTAAGGAAACCTTTTGTTTTCTCCTTTTATAGCTTCTTAGCACTCCATTATTACAGGGTTTGTTCCGCAACATTTACGTGTATACTTATTCGTAGCTTTATACATACTATAATAGGTAGACGTGTGCAATTCTTTACTGAAACGACTTAGATATCCAACACAGCCAAATGTTACAATGGTCCGAATCTCTAATGTTTGCTCCGAATGTTTTATTCGACTCAAATGGATCTCGAGTCCGAGTGAATCGAATGAGTTGCATTCAGCTCGTTCGATCATTATCCGATGAGCCGAATTATCCGAATGAGCTAAATGATCCGAGTGAGCCGAATGATTCGAATGTGCTGAATGATACGAGTGAGCCGAATGATCCGAATGAGCGTAATGAATCACGGATTTATCTGACAGTCGATGTTCCAAATGAAGCGTTTCACTGTCCCGCATCACTGATCCAGATGCAAATAAGTTTAATAAATAGGTTGTTCTCGGTTAAAGATTAACTGAGTCAGATACGTTTTCGCCAAGTTTAATAAATAGGTTATTCTCGGATGAAGATTAATCACGTCATGCCTAAAAAAATAAACTTTACCTAATCAAGGAATAAAGAAACCTGGTATTTCTTTGCAAACATCCCTTTGTGAAGCAAGCTGAGGGTAGTCAGATATTGCCTCCTCTTTATCTTGGCGGAATTTCCTTCTACCGTATTTTAATAACTTAAGTCTACAACTTAGCTCTTCTTTGACAAAGAATCTAAGTATTCTGCTTATTAAGTTACTAGTACCTCCCTTGATGGCAAAACTATACTTCGAAATAGGTGAAACTGACTTGATTACTTTGCCGAGTTTTCTTACACATCTTTGCTAATATTGAATCAATTATAATTTATTATTTCATTCTGGAAGCAAAATATATAAAAAGAGTCATTTACAAAAATATTTAATTTTTGTAAATGACTCTTTTTATATGAGAATTGACGTTTTCATCAATAATAAACTATCTAACACTTTTCTAAACGTCCGTTAAAGGACAGTCAGTTATGGAATAGTGACATTAAAAAACACGACTTTTAAGAAAATCGTAATACAAAACGGCGATTTCATGCTTTAACCTCCAATAGTAAACTGAAAATTCAAAAATTTCGCGATGCAATCTAACAGCAACCCAGCGCCATCTTTTAGTGCAGAAACGAATTAGGAAGGCAAAATAAAGTCCCACTAGATATTAAACAAAATAAAAGTATTTTTTACACCACAAGAAACTAAGCATATTATTATGTTACGAGTATCAAGGGTTTATGATATTAATAACGAGACTATGACAAAAAATAAAAATATTATAACTTAAAATAGATTTGATAAGAAGTCATAAAAAAGTCACAGAAAACCAGCGTGAAGCAGCACTGTGCTGTGTTTCGCTGCGCGAGAGAGGGTACCGGAGGCCAGGGGACCCATTTCTCCTGAATTGGGCCTCCGGTACCCTCTCTCCCGGGTTTAAAGTATGGCAGCGCACTTGTTTCATGGGTATCTGGGCGCTTACCATCAGGCAATCTGTTTGCTCATCTGCCACCTAACACATAAATAAAAGTATGCGGAAAGAAGATTATCACATTATAGAACTGCACACATAATCTTATTAGAATTATTGCCAAACAGGCTTTACATAAATCGGAATGTTGGAATCTCGAGCTCAGCAAAGCGCCGTGATTGGCGAAAATAACTGAAAAGATAATCCTGAGGCCAAATTACGTCGCTCTCGGAACAAAAGATGGAAAATTGGAATGTGAAACCCCAAAAGCATTTGAGTTGGAAAGATTGTCTCACACAGATCTGGAATAAGTCATCTGGTGATGATAAAGAGATTATTTTCGTTGATATAATGGAGCTGATCTGTCGACTATCTGTTACCAAAGGGTAACTTGGACAACTTGGTTGTTGTGGGGAAGGTGAATGGTAAAAGACGAAAAGGCCGTTCACCTCTTCCTTGGTCGAATCAAATAAGGGACGTAACAGGACTCACCTTGCCGATTAGCCTAAGACAAGCCGAGGATAGGGAAGACCTTGTCACCGCATTGGTAAAGGCACTTCAAGAAAAGCATGACCTTCAGTAATGAAGAAAACGATGAAGAAGAAGAAGAGGGTCTGATAGCAGAGCGTAATAATAAGAATGTCCTCCAATCCGATATTTCGGTCATGGTAGCTAATCTCAGCGATCAGCCATCGACGCAGGACATATTATAGTGCACAAGTATTTGCGCAGACACTAGTGCACTCTCTATTCCGTACCTTCTTATTTCGATGGGACACTAGTGTGACACGACCGAAGAGGGATTAGGCGCAGGACCAACGGGTACAAGACCGCCAACTTCCAGACTCCGGACTAACACTGAGAATTTCTTAACAGAAAAACTCAGGTACAAATTTTGGCCCGACCCGGGGATCGAACCCGGGACCCCAAGCGCAACCGTCGCTTTAAAGTGCGACCCACTAACCATTGCGCCACCGAGGCAGTCAGCAGAGTGTAATACTCGTAGAACGTGTGCGTATGTAGGTTCGAAAACGATCTATAACATTTTCAAATCTATGTGCGAGAAAATAGTTATTAGAATTATTATCTAATACTGCAGCTCACTTAAAAAAATCGCCTATTTACTGTCCCACTGCAGGGCAAAGCCCTCCACCATAGAAATCAAGTTATCGCTACTATGATGGGATTAGGCTTAATCACCACGCTTGCCTTATGCGGATTAGTGATCACAAACCCGAGCTATGTTCGAAAAATTCGAAACATACTTTTAGCTCGACCCGGGAAACGAACCCAGGATCTCAAGATCACGGCCCGGTACTTAAACCACTAGACCAATTCAAATCAAGCTATATTTTGTGCTATAAGGGGTATATACGACCGTTATCTAACTCCACTAGTCAGTTATAAATATCTTTCGATTTTTTTTCATATTGCTCTACCCGTAAGTAATTCGCCAATGTGAAGTAACTATATAACTTATTGAGAATAAGTAGGTAGTCAACAGTCGAAGTCAGTCAAAGTCACAGTCACTCAATAAAACGCCGGTGTTTTATGTTTTATCGACCTACTCCAAAGTTTTAAGACCCTATTAGGTCCAAGTAAGTTGTCACGAGACAACTCACTCGACACACAATAGCAGTGTTTAAAACGATACAATCCAACGATTCTTATTATTAAGATCACTTTGCGGCACTTCACTGCACAAATAAAGCCCAAATTTGTAAGCCAAAAACCACTAGACACTTATTAATAAAAACTAATAATTTAAGTCCTTTGAATTCTTGAAATTAACAATTTAAGCTGTGATTTCGTGATGACACTGATAATATAATAATAGTTTTGTTGTGACTGCCAACCATTAGTTGTTATGGCAACATTCGAAGTAGCGATTATCGCAGGAACTCATTTTAATTTTCTTCCTTTTCATGAATAGAAAATAATAGCAGAATAGGTATTGATTTTTTTTTTCTTTGCAGAATATTTTAAAAGCATTTATTTATTTATTTTTTATGCTAAAGGCGACATTCGAGCAAGCGAGTCACCTGATGGAAAGTAATCAACGCCGCCCATGAACATCCGCGAAATCAGAGAGATCGCTAATGTCTTGTCGGCCTTTTTAAAAATAGTACGCTCTTCTCTTGAAGGTTCCTAAGTCGTAGCCGTCGGGAAATACTAATACAGCCAAACCGTTCGCAAGTACGTCTAGATTTTTCAAACCTCTACTACTAAAACTATTGCTTTGGCGGCTGACTAAACTGAATTGCTGATAGTTTCACCTACAGTTAGTCCGATTCCCCTTTTTATGACTGGGCCCAAAAACGGAGACTTCGGACGCAATCGGGAATGAGTAATCGAAAGTGTTAATATTTTGTTTTTCTTTGTTCTTGTCAAAATGTCTACCTGAGTTAAATCAGTTAAATACTTTGGGAATTGGCGTTCTTGTGCCTCTTCAAACTTCTTGAGTTTCAAACTGTTAGGAAAAGATCAATGAAAATTATGTTATTGTACCTATTCAGATACTAATTTAGAAACCTAATTGGGTCACTTAAAAAAGGTGTAATATATATATATGCACAGGAAATATAACCCAAACGTGAAAACTGTTTGTTATTCGTGTAACGTATATTGAGATAGGAAGCGATAGGAAGCAAAACCGTTTCATCTGGTTTAACTGAATTTAGTAGTTCCTATTTGTTCCTGTATGCGAATCATATTACAGAGAATTTACGCATTACATCACTCATCTCGTTTGCTTTGTATTAAAATCGATTCTAGAGCATGTCACTTGAATCTCCATATTATGATGCATTTCATAGTCAAATCCTCACAGAAAATCGGAGTGAAGCAGCACTGTGCTGTGTTACGTGCGTGATTGAGGGTACCCGGAGGCCCAATCCAGGGGGAAGGAGGGTTTAAAGGTTGGCAGCTCACTTTTGACTCCACTGGTATCGCGGGTGTCTTTAGGCGGCGGCAATGGCTTACCATCAGGTGATCCGTCTGCTCGTCTGCCACATATTACTTTAAAAAACGCAATAAGTGGTAACAATTCTTCAGTGCTACCGGAAAGTTCATGCAGCAGGAGTTTATTATTATGGATTCTTTTGATCTTTATGTCAAAAAAACTGTCTTCAGGGCAAAATTTATTCCTAAAATAAGTTGTTCCTGTTAGCACCTGATGGATATCTACCGAAAAACTCAGCAAAGCTCATCTCAAGAATTATCCCGAAATGGAAAAAGTTGCCAACAAATATTGGACGGAACCCTTGCCGTCTCATAGGCCTATTAATATTAAAAACAAAAAGCGTCGCTTTTTTAAGCCAATGGCCATGTTTTACGAAATTTGAAAAGAAGCCTGCGGCTTACGGCAAAAATAAAAGGCGGTAGAAAATTTTATGTTCAAAGGTCATAAATTAAAAAGGACAATAAGGACTAATTGAAAAACAATTTTTACGATTAGTTGGTTCACTTCCGCAATAACGCGATACTGACGTCACAGTATAACTAGAGTCTTCCATATAGTAGACTTTGACTGAACTGAAGTACAGTCTGCTGACGCTGGAGAATCGACGACATCTTGTTGACATGACGTTTCTGCACAGGATTGGCAATGGCGAAGTAGACAGCACAGACCTTGTAAACAATACAGTGTCCTTGCGTTCCCCTTCTCTTCGAACTCGACACACTAAGCTCTTCAGTTGCAAGTTTGTTCACAGCAATTACTCTGTTATTCATAGCATTCAGAAAACTGAATTGATCTGAGTTCATCTCTGTTTTCTTTTAAACGAGACATTAGCAACATACTTTCGGAAAAGTAACTCTTTATTTTTTAATTATTTAACTGCTTAGTTTTCATAAATAGTGGGCTAAAGTGGAGATGGGCAGGACACTTGGCAAGGCGTAAAGATGATAAGTGGACTATAAAACTTACCAATTGGCAGCCAAGAATGGGGCGACGTCCTGTGGGTAGACCACCTGCCCGATGGTCCGATGATATTGTAACGGGAATGGAGAAACAATGAATAAGGCTGGCAGGGGACAGAAGAGAGTGGCGTGATATAGAATAGGCCTATACTCAGCAGGGGGTGGATGTGGGCTGATATGATGATGATGATAGTTTTCATTAGATATTTCGTTTTTCTATCTCGGGGCGGAAGACTAAATAAAAAAACCGGTTATTAACCGTGAAAAAGGAAACTATTGTTCATATATATTTTTATGATTAATATGTAGATTTCAATTTTGTGTGCATTGTCTTCATCTGTGTGACTGTCATTGTTGTTTTTAATTAATTGTAAGAATATGTTAAATGCATTATAGGATTCATATTTAAGTTTTCGTTAAAATATTATTTAGAACTGTAGCTTTTGAATAAACCATAAAATAGATAAACTAAAAATACTTTTTACACAGTGCCGACGTGTTTTGAACACATGAACGCAAACAAAACAAAAGAAGAAACATTTTTTTCTCTGCTACACTCTTAGGAAATTAAGGGACGCGGTGATGATTATGAAGATGGATCTATATATAAAAAACCCAAAGTTACTTATGCTTACAATGTGCCGATTAAGGAGGCTCAAAGTCACCCAAAGAGCAAAGGAGAGAGCTATGCTCGGAGTCTCCTTGCGTGATCGTATCAGAAATGATGAGATCCGCAGGAGAACTTAGGTCGCAGACATAGCCTAAAGACATTACATACATACAGTATAAGAGTTTAATATAATTTATATATTTAAATAAAATTAGCTGTCTAGTAAAAAAATATTATTTAAATTATTCCTGTAGATGAAAGTGTAAGGTGACTCCTCCCCTCTCTTATCTATGCCGTGCCCGACAGGGTCCATAATTGTACTGTACTATGTTATTACCACCTTTTGTAACATAATGGAGAGCAATAAATAATATGAATATGAAAGATTTGTATGCCTCAAGTGCCAATGGGCAGTGCTATGTGCACAGACGAACGTTGGGGTAGACAGATCCTCAAGTGGAGTCCAAGTACAGGAAATCGCAGCCGTGGCAGGTGTACCGAAGATCTGGTGAAGATCAAATCAAGTGAATAGATGCGCCGCCATTTCTGATCCCATTTGGCACAACACTTGAAATAACAAATATGAAATATAAATATATTTCATATTTGTTATTCTTATTGTTTTTATATAATTATTTTTCCCATATCTTCTTTCGTGTTATATCTTTTATGTATTTGTTGTGTCAATAAATGCCTCATTCATTCATTTATGCACAGAGAACAAGATCCCATTTTACACCAAACATGGCAATCAAAATCAGTCATTGGCGACTTTACACCGAAAATAAAAGTGCTTTTAATTTACGGTACAATAATGTCTACCACTTTTGTTTTAAATAATTGTTTCCCATTAGTAACGCTCTCACATTCGTTACGAGTAATTTTCGATTCCGATTTATTTTCCTGTCGTACTATCTCGTGTATATATGTCAGTATGTATATTATTAAAAAAAGAACGACGCTAAACTTAGTATAAACAGAAGAAAAGACCTGATAGTAAGAGATCACCGCCGCCCATATACATGTGCGAGATCCTATGATCTTCCAGGTAGGTTGATTGCTTCCAGGTAGTATTGGTGACCTCTATGAATGTGTCTATACACATTCATAGAGGTCACCAATACTACCTGGAACCAATCCCTTCCAGAAGGCTTCGTTTCATGCGCTCTTTTTTCCGACGCTCGTGCAAACTCTGGAATGAACTTCCAGCCGTGGTGTTCCCTGATGCTATGTCATGTCCTTTTTTAAAAGAGGTTTTATAAAGAGTTCTTTTTTCACAGTAGATAGCGGCATGACTGTGCTCCGGCATTGTTGATGTCTATGAGCGGCGTTTACCGGTTACCATCAGATGGGCCGGATCATTTTAAAGCTGCATCAGGGCCGGTGGGATCTCTTTCACACTCTGCGACGTTTTTTCAAAGATGGCACAGTCCATTTAAAAAGCGTTTTATAATAGTTCCTTGGTCCAGAGTATACCTTATTTTATGTTGCCGGTTCAGTGGCGCCTCCATCGGTTTTTTATTGATTGTACCGAAATTAAGACAATAAATAAAAAAATATAGAAGATAAAAATGTTTTTATAACTGTTGCTAGAAATTATTGTGTCAAGAATGGAGTGTGCGAAAATAGATTTAAATATCGCAAATTCTTATTTAATTAAAATATCTTGATCAATTTTTCCTTTTTTGACGCCACTGATCCTAAAATGGGCTCTTATACCTAGGTGTCCTTCAGGAAAAACTGCTGCAGTTGGAAATCAAACTGACAGTCGAAAATTGATCTGATGCTGTATATTCATACGATAAATGATAAAAAAAAACGCTTGGTATCATGATGAACATCGTTAGTTATTATGTTCATCTATACTGTTTATAAACAGGTGAATTCAACAGCGGCGATGTAATCGACACCTAGCGCCGTCTATTGGTAAAAATTGGAGCTAATGTCCCGAAAAGAAGTGAGGGCGGTCCACTATTTGAATCATATTTAGATCTATTTACATGTATTAACTTTATAAATATAGAGACGACACTATCTAATAATACTTGTCAGAATTGAATGCAAAAAACTCACTTAAAGATATAGTTAAAAACCCTGCAACTTAAAAACCCCATGAATAAAATCTTGAACTTTGCCCAAATATCAAAACGTTAGCAAATCCAGCGCTCCGTAGTTCCAGTAATGAGATGAAACTATGAAAACAAGCCAAATTGAATGTATTTAGACGCCTATAATATGACCTTTTGTATAATGTGAAAATATATAGTGGAATCCCAAAAAAATCGTTTACAATGAAATATCGAACTGCTGAATTAAACTCCATAAAAACGGCAGGGGCTGGTACCACTTGTAATTACATCTAAACACCCATTACAGCCGGCAAATGAGGCAGGAAGAGGATTGATTCGAATCAGTATAAAGGTAAAAGCCATGAAATCAACGATGCGGATTTGTAACGACCCCATTTGTTCTCACAATCGAGAATGGGGAATGTTCACTAATTTTATTTTTTTGCTCTCCTTAAACTCGGTTGAGAATAAAAAATATGATTGATAAAATTATTGGATTTCAAAACTGGTTGTAAGTGACGTCATCGCCGTCCCAGTACTTTGCAACACTAGCTCAGTACACTCGCGTGTCCCAGTAATACTTTGCCAGTCCCAGTCTCAGTAATACGTATCTCCAACTTGGTTGAAAATAAAAAACATGACTGAAAATATTATTGAGATACGCAGAAACATATTATAATTTTCTGCAAATTCATTAATACTGGTATTTTTTAATGAAACAAAAGCTCCTGTATTTGTATAGATTTTTTTTTCTTTTTTTTATGAGAACGGGAGGCAAACGCGCAACGTGTTACCTGATGGTAATTGATTACCGCCTCTGGACATCAGCCACATTAGAGGGTGTGGAGATGCGTTGCCGGCCTTTTAGGAAGGTATAGGCTCGTTTCTTAAAGATCTCAATGTCGTACCGGTTTGGAAAATACCGCTGCGGAAAGTTGATTCCACAATGAGGAGGTCACTACGTTTTAATTACACAAATGGTGACCCTGACTTGATGCTGGAGGTTTATCAGAGACTGACGACAGAGTTCTCATCTCATCTGGTAGTGTCATTCATAGTTGCGTCCAAAGCTGTTCGCTTCAAATCCAGGATTTGAGTAACCTGTTTATACTATCATCGCAACCCGACCAGGTCACCCAGAAAGCAATGGAAAGGGCTATGCTCGGAGTCTCGGAGGAGGAATGATGAGATCCGCAGGGCAACCAAGGTGCCGGTGCAGGGCAACCAAAGATATAGCCCAAAGAATTGCATGCCTCAAGTGGCAATGCGCAGGGCACATTGCGAGGAGATCAGACGGCCGGTGGGGCAGAAAGTTTCTCGAATAGACGCCGTGTATAGGACTTCCAAGCCGTGGCAGGCCCTCCACAAGGTTGGCCGACGATCTGGTGAAGGTCGCGGGAATCCTTTGGATGCGGGCGGCACAGGATCGATCTGTGTGGAGATCATTGCAGGAGGCCTTTGTCCAGTAGTGAACGTTTATTGGCTGAAATGATGATGATGAACCCGACCAGGAAACCAGACCAACTAGATCATGATTACCCGTTCAGTATCATTCATAATTGTGGATATTAGGACTTTGTTAAATATCTTCCAAGTGAACAAAAACACAAGAAAATTAAGACACTAACTAAGAAATAAAATTAAACTAAAAGTAAAGGAAAGTTAAAACAAAGTAGGTCCCCGTGGCAATGTCCGCAAAATGCTGGCAGCATTACCCTGCTGGATCGCGATGGAAATTCGCTGGGCGAGGTAGCTGCCAGTTTTTGGCTCTCCCGTGACTTCGACTAGACGCTTAGCTAAGTCACAGAAGAAAGAAAGAGCGTCGGAACCCCACGGGCCCAGTGTTTCAACACCGAAAGCTACAAAGTGGTAGGCACCACATAGATGCCTATACTTTGCAGCTTTCAGTCTCTCTGCAGCGTCTGCCGCAGCTTCGGCACTCCTCGTAGTCCCGGGAAGATGAGACGGTGCCAGATTGTCGACACAGGTAGCATTCCACACAAGAGCACGTCCCATCTTCCAAGGGATGAGAGACTTTGTTAGTCCCAATACTGTGTCATTGTAAAGTTATCGTATGGATCGTCTTATAATGGTCACAAGTCACAACAGAATAAGTGAAATTATGTAACGACTGTCTGTCCGTTATGCAATTTTAGAGGCAACTATCTAATTGATGCTGCAGGCTGCATTCTCATGTTTTAATGAACGTCTGATACTACCCGTAACACTAATTGTGCAAGTGATCGTATTTCCGAAGCAGAGAAGATAAATAAATGATTTATTTAATTTTCTGTACTTTTTCATTTTATTACTTCTAAAAGATGGGTAGTATGGGTACTGATAATTATACCTACTGTCCCTAGCTTACGGTCCCTAGTTACGAGTAGGTAAAGCACGCCAATGAAAAGAAAACACACTTAATACACTTATATTCACTCAAACATATAATAAAACTTAAGCAACTGTGTATACGCCGTGTGGTCCCCGGCAGAGTAGAATAGGCTACCCTCACTCTTACCGAGGGGTCGTAAAAGGCGACTAAGGTAAAGCTGCTGGCATGATCATCAGCACCCAGAGAAGGAAAACTCTGCATTTATATCAAAATCCTCGCCAAGCCGTCTGCCAAGCGTGATGAGTATGGCAATTACCCCTCATGTGATTGAGGGAGGCCCGTGCCCCAGCAGTGGGAACTTAAATGGGCTGACGATGATGACGATGAACATGTGTATAATGGACAGTAATATTACTGTCCATTATACACAGTTGCTTAAGTTGGAGAATATCCTCCAACCGATTACGGCTACGGCGGCCAATCTCAACAATCAGCCACGTACGCAGGATATATTATAGTGCTCCAGTACGTGCACAAATACAAATGCACTCTCAATTCCCTTACTCATATCCCAATGGGGCACCAGCGTCACACGACCGGAGAGAGATTGGGCGCAGGACCAACAACTTAACGTGCTTTCCGAGGCACGGGAGTACAAGTCCGCCAACTTCCAGACTCTGGGCTGACACTTAGAATTTTTTATTGAAAATTTAGGTACAAATTTTTGGCCCGATCCGGGGATCGAACCCGGGACCTCTTGCGCAGCCGTGTGCGATCCACTAACCACTGCGCTACCGAGGCAATGGACAATATAGAACTGTCAAAAGGAAAAGAAGTATAAAACACCCAGATAATATCGAAACGGATGGTTGTGGCCGTTGCCAACATGTACTATTATTAGAAGACACACTGTCTTATTTATTAACCTATTATCATTTCAGTCAATAGACGTCCACTACTGGACATAGGCCTCCCCCAATGTTCTCCACACAGATCGGTCCTGTGCCGCCCGCATCCAATGGATCCATCCATCCATTGACCTATACTATACAACAATTTCTAGTGACCCGCCGGAGTGCCGTTACGGAGCATTAGTTCCACTTTATACCAATAGATGGCGCTAGGTGTTGTTTACATCGCGCAAGCGTTTCGTGTTTTCGGATTATCTATTAGCTTTGCCGCTGTCTGTAAGATTAACCTCTATAAGGATATATTATTAAATATAGGTAAATGTCTTTCGTTAGTAAAATTATATTCCATTTATAATAAAAGAAGACTATATTTTTTTATTAGTTATTTCCATTATGACGGACAAAGGAGCAGACGGCTCACCTGATGGTAAGTGATTACCGCCGCAACACATAAGGCATCAGAGATGCGTTGGCTCTTAAGGGAGGAATATGACCTTATTACTTTTTTTAACTTTCTTTGCAACTTGCACATAATTTGGTTCAGTTTCTATGTATGCTTTTTTGTCGTATGTATTACTGATACATTGATTGCGTGTCAGTGAGGTTAAGTACCATCAATCATAGAATGCATTTTGCAGCTATTGTTGTCTTCATCTACCGAACCTAGTCACTTTATACCTACTTATGTTTTTTTCCGATTACTTTGTCCCGTGCGTTCTGGCCTTGAAAATTGATAATAACACTGGTACAAATAGGATTATGATAGCAAGTAGAAATACAGGACTCCAATTCTCGTGCTCGTGATATTTGAAAACATGGCGGATAACACCTGAAAACCATACAAAAAAACTATGTTTAAACATATATCAATATGTCGTATGAAAATAAATATAACGAGCACGGGAATTGGGGTCCTAGAGCCCATACAAAAAAACTATGTTTTAGTGATATATGTCGTATGAAAATAAATTTCACAATTTGTATGGGTTTTAGGTGATATCCGCCATGTTTTCAAAATATCACGAGCAAGGGAATTGGGCTCATGGACCTTAGGACATGCCACTCCCGCCGTTTTCATAATAATATCAGTCCGTGCTCTGCTTGTGTGCTGATTTAATCAAGTGAGCAAAATTACTAACATATGACATTATTTAGCCAACACAAAGAAACATTGGTTAACGAATAAGGATAGATGCAATCCTATTATAACGTTCCTTGTTCAAAGTTTTTCTGTCCAGACAAGTGGAAAAAGAATAAAAGATAGACACACCTTTTCTTTAAGAAAATTCGCATCTTTTACTCCAGAGCTCGTTTGGGACCGCAAGACTATTATTGACTGACTACCTACTTATTTAATTTTAAATAAGCTACTTGGCAATGGTTTTCCCTTTCAGATTTCAGGAAAAGATTAAGGTGCTCTCACACAGTTATACATATGTGAACCTATTTTATGTGATAAAACTTAATTTTTTTATTAAACCAGCAAGTAGATTACATACAGATATCTCTTACACCAAGTGGATTGCAAGAACACACAGCAAAAAAGAACACAAAAGATTGATTATTTTCTATTCTTTTCTGTATTGCATTCTATTGTCTGTTATTAATTATTCTGTTACACGGAATCAGATGAATGTTTTAGATATTACCCACACGTGATACAATAGCTTATTCTGAACCCACGGTCTAAAAGGTTAAAGGTTACGGAATAACGCTGCGGCATCGTGTTTCCAATGTTTTGGAAAAATGAGAGTTCCTTTACAGATAAGAGGACGTATAACACTCTGAAGTTTAACTCAATATGAGTTTGATATCGCCTTGCCAAGTCTGCGTGACGGATTGCGTATCTTTGAGGATTTCCTCTTGTAAAAAAATTGTATGTCCTAAGGGATATCTGTGAATACTTTTACATGTTTCTTTGGGAACATTGTGTGAGAAAATATAAAAAGGAAGGCTACGCGTTATCCGTCTTCGTGGCCTGTCATTTCGTTTAGACAAGTCAGGGAAAGCCGGGATGGCAGATATTTGGCTGAGTGAATATCAAGCACTGCTTGTATGGGTTGTATTTTAAACATTAAATCTACATACTACATACACTTCTCATGATACCACATTCTTTTCTCATGGACATTGAAAGTTGCAGATATTTTAATGAGCCAACGATATTTCTAATTATTTAAAGGTTCCGTGCACAAAGTGTCAAAAACGGGACTCTATTATTAAGAACCCGTCTGTCTCCTGCAGCGGCAGTTATCTCATGAGCCCTTAGCTTAATAGCTAAATTTTTATAAGTGTGGTATTTCTGTTTCCGCTACAACAACAAACACTAAATTAAAATACTGGAGCGACGGTAGCACAGTGGATAAGAACTCGCCTTCCATGCGGGGGGCGGGGTTCGAGTCCAAGCATACATTTTGTCAAAATATAGTATGATTTTTTGTAACTTGGCCATTGATTTCGATGTGTTAACAAGTAAATCTGCATACAGAGTTCAACGCCCGGTCACATGAAATCTAAGTTTCAATAATAATAAAGTAATGGCAGTATAGAATCATAGACTAGGCTTTGGTATGACATTTTATAACTTTGTTTTTAAGAAAACAAGATTGAGATTTGGCCAGTGTTTATCAGGATGTATTTGATGGAATGTTGTCTACGAAAGCAATTGAATATTTCTTAACAATGCTATTTGCCCCTTTGATTATAAAAGATTTGCCCACTAAAGAATGCTGTTTATGGAAGCAATTCGATGTAGCCAAAACTTTGGCTCAAAGTTAGCAACAATACCGCAACCGACTCGAAAACTTAAGAAGTTGAAATCTCCAGATATTCCTTTAACGGCTTTTCTTTTTCAGCAACAAATAATGTTGTCGAATTGTGTTAGCTACGTAGTATCAAAAATCGTACAATGCCTTATGAATATAAAATGTGCTCTTGCCATGCTTTTGTAGTTGGTTCGGCATGTTCGCCGAAGCAAGCGTAGATAAATTTTATGCCACAATGCGTAAATAAAAATTAAGTTTTAAACTAAAATTTGACTGCAATAAAAACACGCTCTAGGCATACGACCACGGCAATACGGCATAATCATTTCAGCACAGATAATTTTCTTGTTTCGTACTTTTTAGAGTCGTGATTTAGTTTTTAAGCTTTATTTTTATTTAATATATTTTAGTTATGGAAATAAAATTACATATTTGAAATGTGCTAAAATGAAAAGCTCTTTCATTTGATATCCCACACAGTAGCATCAAGCAAGGGGCCTGTAGTCAATTTAACCTGACGTACGTAATGTCGCCTATAACCGACGCTTCTAACGACACCTCATTTGTTCAAATATGATAACTAATTTAGAAATTATAAGGGAATAGATGAACAACCATACCTACATACAGGTCAAAATCATAAGCCTCTTTTTTGCTTCGCCGTAGTGGGTAAAAAATGACAACCATGCTGTCAATTCTTACAGCATCCTAAAAGCGATTGCCGGGAGAAATGGCTCTCTTCCTTTTTGCACCACTGGTTTGGGCTGTTAAAATAAATTGACTTCACAAGCACAGTACTAACATAGTGAAAGAAAAAAAAATCTACGAAAAAAATCGCCTACAAAACATTATCTTACACTTCTTATTTCGTGGTTTTTGAAGGCTGTTGAAGTCTAAGTAATAATGGAATTTAGTCCATGGTAATACCTAATTATATGTTAATATGCAATTAGTGGCAAATATGGAGACATGAACTACTGCCGAATTTTAATATGAAAATTCAATGTGTAAATTCTAATACTTGAAAAAGTAAGGTGTAGTGTCTTAACGTTACTAGCTGGCTATGGATCAACTGTGGTAAATGTAGCTGACTCATTTAGAGTCAACTGGTAAGTATACATTGGTAGATAAGCCCAAATTCGGGACTCCCAAGAGAACGACTATCGTGCACTCGATATAGATATCAAATGAGAATATTTCATATAATCATCCATATAAATAACGGCTCGAGATTTCGGCCCCTGAGGGCCTATTCTACATTGCAGTCGAGTTTGAGATTTGTATAGAGGAATGTGTGAAATCTCTAAATTCGACTTCAATGTCAAGTGTACTTGAATTGCCCTCTTGCTCCTCCCCGTTCTACCCGCCTTGCGTTTCTCAAGACCAATATAAATATGCCCTTAATGCTTCTGTGACGTCGAAAACTAAACTTTCTTGTTCAATTAACTGTATTTAATCAAAACTAAAGTTTACGACCTGATTCCGAATGACATTATTCGCATTAATAAATTTATTTCCAAAGAAACAGTCTTGAAAAGCATCGCTCAATTTGTCCAACACAATAGCCAATTGAAATACGAGCACATCACACTAAAATTGAGTATCTATTCAATAGAGTCAATCGAATAAAGACTTTTTCGGACATCTAGAAAATGGCGTGAATTCTTAAATTTGTAGAATGAGAACTCACTCACTTTGCTGGGAAAATTGAATTGAAACTTTTTGAACTATATTATTACAATTATTACACGTTGCAAAGTATTCTTAACTTTTAAACCGTTTAACTCTGTGCTTATTTATAATAGTGACTGAGTAAGCAATGCGCATTTCCAATTTATGTTCGTTGTAAGTGATTCGTGCTCGCGTCAAGTGTGTGTGTGGGTGTGTGTCTGTGTAGGTGTGTGCGTGTCTGTGTACGGGAGTGGGCACGTGCGTGCTTGCGTGCGTGTGTGTGTGTGTGCGTGTGTGTGTGTGTGTGTGTGTGTGTGTCTGTGTGTGTGTGTGTATAATGTTATGTATGTAAATGTTTTTGAAAAAACTGTTGTTACAGATATTTTACTTTTTTAAATATTCTGTTACTGTGTTTCTGTCAGTATTAGTAGTAGATCTCTTCAAAATTTCTTCAATTACATGGAGTGGCCTTGTCTTATATATTTCTATACACGTTCTTTATATGCAGGCATAATCATAGGAGTACATTATATAATATAAAAGAAGATTTTAATTTCTACTTGTGTTTGTGTTGTAATTTATTATTCATCAGTCACTCGCGGGGAAAGAGGAAATTACATAATATCATCATGCGCGTAATAAATATTTAAACATAATTTAAATATGCCAAATTATCCCTATACCTTTTAAGTAAACCTACATGTGTGTGTCCCAAGATATAGGGATCATTTTATTTTTGATTAACTAGGGCATACCAAAATTTTGAGCACTTCTCCGAGGTAGGTATATATGATATGCCTAAACAAATATTCGGGATCAAATTTTGCGGAAACTAATATCGAACCGAAGATGAAGTTTCAGTGTTGGATGAAAATCTCATATCGGCCGGTCTTTGCAATACTCTAGTCCCACAGGAGCTGAAATCCTCTTACAATGGGGCTTGTTGGCTCACCCGACAACTACTTAAATAATGATGCCAAATCAGTGCCGTTTTAGGATCAAAGTTGCATTGAGTTTAGCTTCTAATACGTTGGAAAATCTAATTTCTCCAGGCAAATGCTGTTTATTCTAAAGCCGTTATGAAATAATCTGATGATTTCGTGATCATTATTCGAATATGCAAAAATTAACCTGGTGGTTAATTTTTGCATATTCGAATCTTTGTGTCCTATACATGCTGTATCTTAGTAAGTTTTTTATGTGATCGGTGGCAGACAAGCAGACGGATCGCCTGATGGTAAGTGATTGCTGCCGCCCATAGACACCCGCGACACCTTTGGAGTCACAAGTTCGCTGCCAACCTTTAAACCCCCCTTGCCCCCGGATTGGGCCTCCGGTACTCACGCAGCGAAACACAGCACAGTGTTGATTCACGCCAGTTTTCTGTGAGGCCGTGGTATCGCTCCGGTAAGTAAACGTATATTGACCACATACAAGAATGGTACCCGGCGACCCGGTAAGCGTAGTGTAGGACGCCCTGCGACAAGATGGGATGATGACATTCGAAGGCTGGCTGGTGTGGGCTGGATGAGAGTGGCCGAAAATCGGGAGCAGTGGCGTGCATTAGGGAGACCTATGTCGAGTATGACGAGTGTGGGTTGCTGATGATGATGATGACAAGAATTACAGGGACAGGACGTATAACATTAAATAGATATTGCCCAGTAATACATAGGAAAGTAATAGTCAAACAAGAACAAATAAAATAAGTTACCTAATACATAAACTAGTGACCAAGGAAGAAAAAAAAAACAAAGTGAAGTTGTCAACAAGGCTAAGCTCAGCATGTGCTGTAGCGGTTTGCAGCCGCTGCCGCGCTGGTTTTCAGTTTGGACCTTGAGTGATTAAATCAATTTTGAAGAAACAATACCTAATTACATAAAATGATTTGAAAATAAAATTAATGATAAAAAAAATAGCAGACCGCGCCGAGTGTGTACGGTCAGCATCAAAAGTAGTTTAACACTTTGGTACCATGTCAAAGTAACTGTTCTGCCTATTTTAGTCAGTTTAGATGCTGACCGTACCGAGAACAGGATGTCTATGGACGCCATATTTTTTCACTACAATCGCAATGTTTATGTACTTGAAGTTGTCTGTTAAAATACAAGCAGAACATTCATTAATAAAATTGTATTATGTATACCTACCCTTGGCTTCCAACAAAATAGAGAAGGAGAATGTTAAACTCAGTGTATTTATCAGTGACCACACTCGACCACACCTATTTTATGCACAAACTGCAACGTCACCATAGGATCTATAATTGCCCATTGAATAGTAGAATCAATAATGGTAAGATCGAGTAAGATCTATGACGAGATCAGTGAACTAAGCCGAGTACATATCATTTATATGAAATAATAAGTTGTAGAGAGTGTATTTATGTATAACATTGTATTATCTGAAGGGGTTTGCAGAATCTGATTATAGAAAATATATGTGTTGAAAAAGTGAAGCCTGGGAGGAAACCTAAGAAAGTTAAAAATACTTTAGCTCAACTTTTTGCTCCTTTATTTTTTAAAAGAATAAAACCGTATTCAAAGTTTTTTTGAATGGGTATAAATACACCTGACGTCATATTTTAGGTTACGTGACGAGTCGTCGACAGTTTCCCTATCTTTATAGTATTGAGCCATAAGACTAACTTGATCAGCGTAGTCTTTTGAAATAAGACTGTGTGACTCATCCCATAGTGAAAATGTCCCATAGCATTAGTTAAAAATATTTGCCTACGGCTAAGACAGACATTGTTTTGTTTAATTTTACATACAACAGCAATGGAATCACAAACCAATGTCATAATGACAAACAAGGAGTTGAAGGTGCTTGCAAAATCGACACAGGAATATTAATTACTCGACCGATAAGAACGAGGTTTTAAAATAATGATGAACAGCTGTCAACAGCTATATTGCACTCACACTTGGCCGATTTTTTAATATACTTAGAGCCGATTCGACCAATCTTTATCCGTAGGTAAATCTATAGATGAACGTCAGATTTGTATAGAATTGAATTGAAAATGTCAAATTAAAAAGCCAACAAGTCTCATAATGCTTCCAAAAATCTATAAATAAAATTAAAAACTCTTTGCCCCGTTTATGTTAGTCGTAGTTTCGCTGATTAAGGAAGTTGCCACACTGGCGAATTGCGAGCCTTTACAAAACGGAGCGACGAGGCAACGACCACGTTATGGCTGCGTAGCGTTCATGGGCAACGGATTCTCCGGCGTGTTCCTGCGTGACCGCCACACAAAAACAATGGCTGTAAGAATTATCTCCTCAGCGAATCCGTCGCGAATGCGTAGCGCACCCGCGGAGTGAACGCTACGCACTACGCAGCCGCAACGTGGTTCCTGCGTCGCACATTGGTGCAAAGGAGGAAAAAAGTCTAATTTGTGCAAGGAATCTAACATCCGCTATTTGTTACATAATACACATTAGACTCTCAAGTAGACCCATTGCTATAATATTAAGTAAAAACCACCACATATTTTAACTTAAAAAGCGATTAAACATGACGAAGGCAAAGCATATGAAACGAAAAAATGTAAACACGTATTCTTCAGCAAAAAAAAATCCATTTGATGAGTTAACACTTCTTATTTTTTATAAATAACGGCATATTTGGCGCAAAGAATTCACGTAATTATATTTTAAAAAATCATTGTTGTTTTTTATGTACAATATTTAATGATAGTGCTATTTTGTTACCGTAGGTAGGTTATATGTTATAAGTATCATTACTTTATTGCTCTAGCTTGCGCTGTAGTGTGATTTATTAATATCAATTAGCTAATGAATCATTATTATAATACATTAATTTCAAATGCATCTGGCTGCGACCTTCTTTGTAATCATGACTTAATTAATGCGACCAATTTAGATAATAATATGCTCTTGGCTGCCTCTGATCGCTACATCAATACATTAAGATCATCTCCTATTAAAAAGCAGACAGAACTCCATGCTAATTTTCTAGCTATGTGAGTTCATTATTGATTCTTTATAATTCTATTGTTTTTTTTTGTTTTTGTAAATAATTTTACTTAATCAAGTTTAAATATAAGTTGAACCAATGTTGATATTTTTCTAAATAAGCGGCACCCTTAAATACTTAAAAAAGCTTGAACAACACTATTTACAAACGAATAAACACTAATTATTGTGATTTCTAATATATTCCACCCTCCCATACAAAGTGCACCATTGTGCGTCGTCGCTCCGCTTTGAAAAAGGTCGCCATCCGCCAGTGTGGCAACAACCTAAAATGCGAGTTGGATATCATCGAAATTTTCAAGCCCACTCCTGTGAGAGGTCTGTTCAGGACGGCCTGACAAAGCCATGCTAGATTGTTTCCCAATTGTACACAAAAACTATTTTTGAATAATAATATTAAAATAGTATGTACCTCGAAGAACGTTGAAAAAATGAATTGTATGTTTTGTCTAAACCATACTTAGACAGTTTAATTATCTAACGAACCATATTACGGATATATTTTTCCTACTCTATTTTGTTCAATTTTTAGTTTGTTGTAGTTTCAAACAATGAAGCAATACTTATTTTGAATATTCGTAATTTTTGCAACCTATCGAGAGCCTCCAGCAAGTACTCAGCAGAACCATCCTAGAGATGTGAGAATTATTCCACACACGGGCGAACTTGTGCCATTGTACAAGAGACAACTCTGCGCCGGAGTAAAATACCGTCTCAATCTGTTCAGAATCCCGAGTTTACGGAAGCAGTTCTTATTATGGGACTATATCGCCCGTTGATTTAGGTTGCTACGACCATCGATGCCAAAGATGCTGAGACTATCCTGCATTGGTAAGACCTTTATTATGGTTACACCTTTCAGAAACTATCCCCAAACGTGACGGTTTAATGATGTTTTCCCTCACCGTCAAGCTAATGGTAGAATACGTACATAGATTTGGAAAATCCAAAGCATGCGCTTAGATTCGACCCCTATGGCCCTTTTATAGAAGGGGCGTTCTCCACTGAGTAACCATCGTCAAAATAACCCAAGTCAACACTGTTTTTCAAACTATGTAATACGATTGTTGAACTAACAATTTAGTTTAACTTAATTTTAACTCTAATTATTATAGCTCTAATAATCAAATATTTAATTAAAGATTAATCACAAGTACTTACACTCAGCACGGTAGTGGAAGCATTAACTAAGCAAAGTAAAATCAATGGACGTGATATCAATTCAACTTGGGCAAATTTAGCTGTGATTTACCTCCATCACTGCCTTATTCATGACTGAGCGATAAACGTAGTATAACGCCCAAAGGTTTCGAATAGCCAATTCCAATTCTATTGGTAATAAAGGAGCCCTTTTGGCAATAATTGCAAGACATTACTGTTTAGATGGTGAGTACAAAGTTTCTGCACAACTAATTTCTAAAACGGTGGGATTAGCATTTAATTGGATTTTGAACGGAACCCACATTGATTTTCTTAGTGCTATTAATTTTGAAGTGATTTTTCTATAATTTCACTTTTAATTTGATGACTTTTTGGCAAACTTAGTTCGATTACCGCAACATGCCAAAAGCACAGTATAACAATCTCATTGTTAGACTTACACATGTTCACAAACGAATTTGTGTAGGTGTGAGTTTTACTTCGCAGACACACACATAAGAACAACATTTATGTCAGTGCCCTAATTATATACTCAGTTTCTAGGCTTTATTATTATATGTGTTCGTAATTTAAAATCAGAAATACTGACTCACAGTAACAACATACAGGTGACTGAACTTTTTACATTGATGTCAAAAACAAATAGTTCATTCCATTTTGTTCATTTTAACTATAATGTATTAAAACGGGAATTAACACGATATTTATTATGTGAAACAACATTGTGTACTCACATATTTTGCTAAACGTTTCGGCTACGTTACAGCAGCCGTGGTCACGAGCGGACTCCCGCTAAGTCGGTGAGACCGCTCGTGACCAAGGCTGTTGTAACGTCTAAAAACTATTTGTTCATTTTATTTTGAATTATTGATAATGGTACAACTATATTTTGCTCGTTTTGTCAGTTTTCAATAAGAAAATTAGTCAAAAATGTAAGTTGTAGGTTTTGTGAAGTTTTTCGCTTATTTTCGGCTTTGCAACCAAGTCTGTTGAATTACAATTCCACTGGACAGAAAACTGGATAACTAACAACAAATATCCAAGGAGACGGTTTCTTCCAGATTAGACAGCCGCTCAAGAGTGAATAAGCTCTTTGTCGTGGAAGCCACGAAAATCTGTATCAACACAATCAAAAACAAATCCGCGTGAATTCGCGCAGCAAATTGAGACAGAATAGTAAAGAAAGATTTTTAAAAATAAATTCATACAACAATTCATACCGACGTTCACTTGAAGCTATACTGAAATGGTAGATAACTGAAGACTTAAGTACTGCTGCACTCAGTAAGTAAATGTTAATAACTTAATAATGAAAGTCTTCATGCGTATTAAAATCGTCAATATTGTTTCTTAATTAAGTGAGGAAGACATATCTATTTTTACATCCAGACGCTGGACAAACACAAATGTGGATCACACGATTGTTTTCCAAAGTAAAAATCATACTTTAGCCGCATGATGCAGGGTCACTACCAAATGCGATATCATGCCAGTAAATAAAAGTTGACCACAAGTTCTCAATACAAAGCAGGGGGTGGAGAGCAGGATATGTTAAACATTTGTGTCATTGTCCACCCGGGAACAAAGAGGTGTTACAGGAGCAGGACAGCCGGAATAATCAGGGCTCAAAAAAAGTGATATGATAAAAATTATCTATAGGATTCGAACTCACGACTTCCGGGATTATTTAGGTTGTCTCGAGTCCTAAATAATTGACACAGAACTCCAACTACCCATGCTATATAGGCTACACATACATGCACATGCATGACTTGACTGTTCGAGTGAAACTGACTCAAGTGGCAAACCTTGACTCGTCTCGTCGCATCACTAGACCGCAACAATTCGTCAACATTACTCCCGAAAAGGTTCGTAGGAGCCGCCGAGACTCCACGCCCGAGGCTAAATCTCGTCTGTTGTGAAAAGTAAGACACGAAAGCTTAAGGGCCTTTGGCTACTACTTCAATCTCAGGTATGTAAGTATATGGCTACATGTTATCATTTTAGGGTTACGGGAAGAGCACACTAGCGAGGCAAGAATGATGGATTAATTTAAATTATTAGTAACTAAACCGGATATCTTTTTAAAAATTTCGAAGCCTCAGTCTCTCGAACAGCATATTTTATCATTGTTATATAACACTTAACTTTTTGGTCTGCTATTGTAGCCCACTACTCGGACCGGAAACAATAAGTGACGTTCCAGCCTGCATGGTCAGGTTCGAGTTAAAAGAATGGGAGCATAAGCAAAGCGCTGAATTTTGGAAAAAACTATCTCGACTAGAACAGTCCAAGGCGTTGATACAGGCGTTTGATCAGAAACGAGCTGTAGAAATAATAAAACTGAGTAGAGGACATGTTAGGGCACTCACTCGGACCCTCACGGAGCACTGCAAATTAAACAAGCACCTGCACAAGATGGAGAGATACACCTTTCAGATTCAAAATCTGCAGGTTCTGTCGCGAGGACGAGGAAACGATTATCCACGTCCTCGGCGAGTGCATAGCGCTGCACCTCTGCAGAAGCCGGCACCTGGGAGCACACATGATCTCGGCAGACGAAAGCAAAAGCTCCCCTATCAGCTCCATTCTCGGGTTAATCCTGGAACTGGAGCTACATGAGGTGCTGTAATAGGGTCATGGGGCTACCACAATAGATCATCTACTGGTCGCAGTGGTTATGAGACGCAAGGCTCACCCCAATTCTATTAAATAATAATGGTATTGTAGTTAAAATTTTTATTACCGTACAAAATCAGATCAAAAAGTAGGACACAAAATTTTAAATACATAGTAAAAATGTTTGCTTAGAGACTGGAGCTCCGCAATTGTTTTAAATAGAACCGGATTAGTAGCTTACAATTTAAATCGATTGGCGTCGCTAGCCTAAAGGTCTGATTATCTTTTCATTTTCAGCCCACAACTTCAAACTTTATGACTTTACTAGCTTTTGCCCGCGACTTCGTCTGCGTTCACACAATATCTTTATAAATTATAGCCTATGTGTTATTCTGATCTATAAGCTACATTACTGTAAAGTTTCATTAAAATCCGTTTAGTAGTTTTTGCGTGAAAGAGGAACAAACATCCATCCATACATCCATCCAAACAAACTTTTGCCTTTATAATATTAGTAAGGATGATCACTTTTTGTTGGTTAAGATTAAGGTAAAATAATAACATCTGTTTATGAATAAAATATTTTAAGCAGCCGCTCGTCAATGTACAAACTATGGAATTTCTTAAATCTATTTTTTCAAGCACACTTTGTTGTGTCGGATTTTTCTATTTCAATTATTGAAAATAATTTGACAAATCCTGGTGTATGAATGTATAATTAGAATATTGTGTACCAAAAAAATTACTACCTTGTAATATTTCAATATCTTTTCAGACCGACAAAAAATTAGGGAAGGAACTGTAAAAAAGGAAAATGAACATCTATATTGGGAAAAATTGCAGTGGTCTATGTTCTTACTTCTTATGTGGTTGTAAATGAGTATTGTGTACTTAAATAAATGTATAATTAGGCTGTAAATGATTATTACATTACAGGGGGCCTACAACAAAATTTGCCCGTAACGAATAATATTGACCTGTCGCATCCACACAAAAGAGGTGCACTGCGCGTATGAAAGGGAAAGGGGTAAAGATTCGTTAATGAATTTCGTTGCTGGCCCTCCGGCCTGGCTTCTATCAAAATTCGCTGGGAAAGTTAGACCTTCCCAGAACAAAGAGAAGTACACATGGGCGCATTTCTAATGTGTGGAAGGTACAACGCTCTAGTGGCCTGGAGGAATGCCACCCCCCTCCCCTCTCTGCCCTTGTCCCCAGGGAATGTAATAATTCGCGCAAACCGACGATGTAAGTTCCCTGATTTCCTCTTAATATGAAACGGTTGTTGTAACTTCGTTAAAGGTTCAGGGAATATCAAAGTGAGGATAGGTACTGGAAATTTAAGTATAATTAATTAGTTTTCTTTATGGTATGAAGTACACCAAAATGAAAATGTTTACTCCCTTATTCGTTATTTGTACCTACATACTCCCTTATTCGTTCTAACTGTGTAAAATATTTTATTAGAAAATTGAAAGTCCAATTCCAACAAATCTTTAAGATATTGTTGTATGAATTTTAACAAATAAAAACCATATTTTATGTAATATTGTCAGTAAATTTTTGAAATCCAGCGGTGCATACTCAGTACCGACCTTATATTTGGAAGATGTTATCTAATCCACTGAGCTACTGATACACCCTGCTATTAGTGCCACAAACCGTGTCACTTTTTGCCATCGGATGGTGACTACTTGGACTCGAACTAACGACTCTCCGTTCGATGGTGCACTCCTTTATTTATTGCGTTTCTTTATTTATCATCAACATCATCATCATCAGCCCATTTGACTCCCCACTGCTGGGGCACGGGCCTCTCTCAATCACATGAGGGGTAATTGCCATACTCACCACGCTTGGCAGACGGGTTGGCGAGGGTTTAGATATAAATGCAGAGTTTTCCTTCTCTGGGTGCTGATGATCATGCCAGCAGCTTTACCTTAGTCGCCTTTTACGACACCTCGGTAAGAGTGAGGGTGGCCTATTATACTCTGCCGGGAACCACACGGCGTTTCTTTATTTATGAAACATCTTAATGTTTACGAACTAAATGTGATACATTTATAGTCATAGGACAAAATGAAAACGGCAAAAAGCAAATATTATCTCGCAGGCTCGGATACAGCATGTGCTTTGATAACGTTATGGAAGAAAGCAAACGAGACTCGTATGAGCTCAATATAACTATTGACACATGGGAAAAAGAAATGCGGCGCGTACTCATGCAACGTGCTTTTTGGAAAATACAGGGCCTTATTGATAAATGTTTGTAAACTTAAACGGTGTTATGACAAACAAATATGATGATAAGGCCCTAAGGGCGTTATTCATAAACTTCAACAAACCTTTGTTAGCTGAAACGGTGTTATAGAGCATTTAATCGTTTGGAAAAAAAAACATACGAAATTAATCAAAATTGTTTTAACTACCAAATTGTTATTTTGTATTTCATTATTGTGTTTATGTAGAAAACCCTTAGAATCGTTATGATATTTAATTGCCTCGATAGCGCAGTGGGTAGAACTTATAATCGACTGCTGGACGTGGTCGCGTGTTCAAGCCCCGCGTCGGGCCAAAAATTTGTACCCATGTTTTCGGTAAAAAATTCTTAGTGTCAGCTCGGAGTCTGGCGGTCTTGTACCTCGTGCCTGGGAAAGCACGTTAAGCCGTTGGTCCTGCGCCCGATCCTCTCCCTCTCCGGTCGATTCACACTGGTATCCCATCGGATTACGGAGGTAAAGGTATAGAGAGTGCATTTGTGTTTGCGCATACGTAATATTGCGTACTATAGTATATCCTGCAAACGTGGTCGATCGTTTAGATTGACTACCGTCGGTTGGAGAATATTATTATTATTATTAACGATCTAAAAAAAAACTAAAAAGACTGCCCGTTTGCTAGGCATTTTAAACATGTTTTGGCCTAAAAATAATGTCGTAAGCCCGATGAATGCCCTATAAAAAGAACCTAAAATACCTAAAAGGCTGAAATTTATTTTACGCAGTCACCCGCATAAAACTCTATTTATAGAGAACGCTCTATAAAAGGCAACCGCGTAAACGGGGTACTTTTTATGCAACCACGCTAGGTGACCACGCGCACAATATCACGCAGCCCGACTAATCGCTTTTATACCTTTTGAAGAAACGACCATTACTTAATAGGACATTCATTTTTATGAAACTACGCCAGTGACCACGCGCACTGAATCACGCGGCCCGACTCATCGCTTTTATACCTATTGCAGAAACGACCATTACTTAATAAACCATTAATTTTTATTTAACCACGCCAGTGACCACGCGCACAAATTCACGCGGCCCGACTGATCGCTTTTATACATTAAAATAAATAACACATACCAATGTAGGTTATGTTGTCAAATGTTTCTTAGTCCGAGATAGGTAGCTCAAGCACCTGTGTTACGGATATCAGAACCAACAGTGAAATTACAAATATATGCATATAATATTTTTCTTTTGTAAATACATACTTATAATACATAGACATTGTGCAGACACGACCATTACTTAATAGAACATTCATTTTTAGTGAAACCACGCCAGTGACTTTTACTACTTTACGCCAGTGACCACGCGCACTGAATCACGCGGCCCGACTGATTGCTTTTATACCTATTGCAGAAACGACCATGACTTAATAAAACATTACTTTTTATGAAACCACGCTAGTGACCACGCGCACGATTCGCGCGGCCCGATTGATCGCTTTTGTACCTTTTGCAGAAACGACCATTACTTAATAGAACATTCATTTTCATGAAACCACGCTAGTGACCACGCGCACAAAATAACGCTGCCCGACTGATCGCTTTTATACCTATTAGGTACATAAAACAACGACCAGTATTTAACGTATTTTGAACACTTAAAATACATAACAAAGTTTTATATAATTTTTAAATTACATATTTATTTTCCCAACACGAGTGCCTTTTTAATGTTTTCCCTATGAATTATTCGTGTTATTAACATCACTGATGTTCATCTTGTAAATATAATTTCCCTGAATTATGTTTATAGCTTCATTTCAATGTCAGAGCAAATCAAATTACATTAATGTAGCAAATTAGTCACGAGTATACACGGACCTAAGAACATGGGTAATAATATATTTTATGTTTTATTAACTTTGGACACGTCCGAAATATAAAGTGAGTGCTTTTTTCTTTGTTGCCTCATTTCTAATTCAACTAAATTAATTCTTAACGTTTCATGTTTAACTTCCAAATTTGAATTTCAGTAGACACAAAAAATTTACACTTCTGTAACTTGGTAAAGTCAACCTTGTTTAAGGGGCAATTTAAAATCTCTCCCGGAAATGAGATTGCCTAAAAGATTTTTAGCAGCGCAAAGCAATCTTGACTCGTCAAGAGGGTCTGTAAATTTTTAATTTAGGAGCACTCCACTTGTCACTCGAATGCTAATTAATTCTCGCATTTGTGCTGGTCGGAGTAAATAAGGGTGTGACATTGGAAACCAGGCTTTGCTTTGTAGTTGTGGAGTCGACGGAAACCGCACTGTTTGAAGACGAAAGTCTTGGAATAACAGCTATGAATAAATAACTATCGGAGAACCATTATCCAATGCCTTGTGTTTACCCAAACCACACCACTTGGAGACTTCAGAGGAACAGACTTTTTAATTATTACTATTTGTTTAACAAATTGTAATTTCAATTTAGCAATTTTGATTTTGCACATAATACCTTAATTTGGTGGATTGTTAGTTTGTTAGGGCGTGTGGTCCCCAGCAGAGTAGAATAGGCTACCCTCACTCTTACCGAGGTGTCGTAAAAGGCGACTAAGGTAAAGCTGCTGGCATGATCATCAGCACCCAGAGAAGGAAAACTCTGCATTTATATCAAAACCCTCGCCAACCCGTCTGCCAAGCGTGGTGAGTATGGCAATTACTCCTCATGTGATTGAGGGAGGCCCGTGCCCCAGCAATGGAGACTTAAATGGGCTGATGATGTTAGTTTGTTTGTTGTTGGTTGACAGTTTTGAGCCTAATGTCTAGACTCGAAGTAAAGTTTTAATTAAAAAGTTACACCGTCAGGACCGAAAATACTTCTTTACTCGCATTAATTGAATTCACGATGTAATAGCAGACGAATGAAACTAATAAATACGCACATAATCCAATTCTTTCTATTGCTGTATATGGAAGACCCCTATTACCCTAAGGTTGTAAGTAACAGCAAATCAATATTCTGTTTAGATTTATAGTACAGCTCACTTCAAAGATATTTGTATTGATTACATTCCTTACATTGTATTAGTATATGTGTAGTATAAATCTATTTAGCAATTCTATTGCAAAATCACCCCTACTACCTGCGATTAAGATATCACGTTAGATAGATATTTTGCTGGCTTGCGCTTACATTTGGTGCGTGGTCGGGCGATGACGAACACTACAACACTACCGGCCGCAACACAGTTTTACTCGGGTAGGGGTACCGATTCGATATATTATGCCACCCTCATTAAACTCGATAATATGTTCAACTTTTAATTGTCATCTTAGTATAGTCTTAGTAAGTTTAGTTTAATTATTTATAAGTATAAGTCAATACAAGTCGAGTCATACTGTACTGTTTGGTGACTTAGGTATTAGTATTGCTTAGAGTAGTAGTATTCTAAGATGTATTGTTGTTGTAATGGAAGGCTAAATAAAGTATTTGTATTTGTAGTATAATACCAAAGTGTATCTATCAATCTATCCTTGTTAATTAGTAAGATTAAATAATTGTATCAGCCCATTAGTGTGATAATAAATATAAATGAATAATTACAACATTTGTGATTAGTCTCGAAATATTAACTACTAAAATAGGCCGTGTGGTGCCCGGTAGAGTAGAATAGGCCACCCTCACTCTTACCGAGGTGTCGTAAAAGGCGGCTAAGGTAAAGCTGCTGGCATGATCATCAGCACCCAGAGAAGGAAAACTCTGCATTTATATCAAAACCCTCGCCAACCCGTCTGCCAAGCTTGGTGAGTATGGCAATTACCCCTCATGTGATTGGGGGAGGCCCGTGCCCCAGCAGTGGGGACTTAAATGGGCTGACGATGATGATGCGTTAGAAATACGCATTTTACCATTAGCTATCAAATTTTGATAGCTAGTTAGTTAGAAAATATGTAATTTAAATAAGAAATAATACAGTTTTTTATTTCAAGAGTTTTGGTTTCGTTTTTATCTCTAGAAAAAAAAACCGCCATTCATAACTTAAAACCTGTTACCGCATAAATTTGCCTGAAATAACAAAGTACTAATCATGAACATTTTCATCCCTTACCCATTAACGCCTTTCATTATAGGCCTAATCGGCCTTATGTAAATAGCTCTTTGAGCAGACGGAGCTTGGTAAACTACCCAAAAAAATCTAGAATTTTAACCAATGTCATATTCCGGTCACGAATTATTAAAAGTTCGCAACATTTCTGCGGGAAAAGGGAAATGTGAAAACCTCGTAATCGTTTTACCGATAAAATATTTAAGGACTTAAAGGGGCAAAGGACGTTTTAAACCTTACTTCTCGAGATATATTTAAATCGACCTAAGAGGAAATTTCTATTTGCTCAGAAGATTTTTCTTCATTCAAGAAAAGCTCGATAGATATACGACATTATTGTAATCTACTTACAAAAAGCCTGGCTTAAGCTTCAAAGCTTCAGGAAATAAAGAGTTATTTGACGAACATTACTCGACGATTGTGACAGCTGGTTTTCTGTGACAGCTTATCGTTCAATGTCCTGGCGAGATTTATCATGAAAGACTTTTATTAATAAAAACGGGAAAGTCTTTGTTCATAGGTATGTTAATATTGACGGCAGTACAGATTGAGTGACAGTTTACAGCCTAAATATACCAACAGAATTTGTGTGGAAAGTGTTAGAATTCGCATGGCATTTTCAGTTGAAAATCGTTAGTAGTATACTTAATTTCTAATGAATTTGCATAATAGTAAAGAAAAAAATGTCAAGTGTATTCTCAAAATGTATAAATCGTATATTAAAAAGTCCATAAACACAAATACGAGTACAACACTCTTCACACCCAACACACAATTTCCACATAATACGAGAAAGAAGAAGAAAGGTATAGACACATACATTGAAATATAATGCGTAACCGCAGCTTAGCTAACGTTAATCTGTGGTCACATGGAAGTGTGAGTGAAAAATTTGGAATAAATTCGTTCTTTACGGCCAATTCGGTTGTTGTGGATAGCCTTAGAATGAAGAAAAGAAGACAAGGAATAGAAGAGTATCGTGCCAAACTGGTACTCACATTATCAGTTCTTTCTGTGAGTTCTATACCGGGTTCAGATGGATTTTGTCCTGTCTCTGAATCAGCTGATTGGCTCGCTGTCGGCAGCTTGACCGGAAGCTGCGCAATAAAATGACGTCACTGTAGGTTGCGGTTGTAACCGCTCTACAGGAGAGGAGGATAATATCGAACGTATGCTATATGTGCATATTTTTGCAAGAAAATATCAATTAAATTAGAATTTTTTTGAGTAACGCGAGCTGTTCTTGCAATGTTCGTGCATAGCAAGCACTTCGAGCATTACTGCCAATTGGTTAGATTATGAAGCAATGTCTGAAAATAAATACATAAGGCGCTACCACACACATACAAAAAAAGCATAAATTAATGGTTCCAAATATTGGCCATGAATTTGGTTAAACGGGTTAATGCGAAATGATTGTAAGTTCGGCACAAGTCGAGCAGTGCCAGAATTAGCGTGGATTCGACCAACACGAAGTTTAAGAGAATAACTATCCGCGTGGTAATTTACTCTAATAACTTATTTTCGTAATAAACTCCACGCTACATCATGAATTTATCGTTGGATAAAGATTGGACGAATCGGGCCTGAGTGACATATTCCTACATTAAGAATAAGCACTACTCAACTGTTAATTAATAATTATGCTGATTCATTATTTCCCGTGGCAGCTGGAGATGTACCAAACTTAAAATCCAATGTTTCAGGTAGGTAGGGTTTTTACTTATTAAAAGCAAACATTTTGACGGACTTGGAACGAATCTGCTTTTTTTTATTAATTACTTGTCATATTTTGTGACGAGGGTAATAAAACAATATTATGAAATTATGTACAACCAGGAAGGGAAAATTTTGAAAGGCTGTTATACTCGTAAAATACTGTTAGTCAAGTACCTTGTTGATATTCTTTTTTTTCAATTATTTATTAAATATTTATAAAAATGTTACAAACTATTCTACCTACTACCAAATAAAGTCCAAAAATAGAAAGAAAGGTTACCTAACTCCTAACCTATAAGTGCCGATCGATGCAATTTGTATAGTATATAAATGTGTTATTTTTCACATTTCACACAAAAAATATTCTCATCAGTGCCTAGTACCAAACTTAAAATGGCCGTTAAAAAGAACCTTACTTTATTATGTCTTGAAGTTTCACTCCAAATCCATCGAAACAAAAAATCGCAAACAATGAGAAAAGGACAACACACTCAATACCGGGAGGCACCGTATACTTACAGTTGTAGGACTTTTCTTGCTCCGGCTCGAGGAGAAGTGTTCTATGACCTCCCAGTTGGACTTCTTGGGGGCCGGCGTATCAGCAGGCGAGGGCGAAGCCCGGGCCGCTGCTGACGGGGTGCTGCGGCCGGAGTCGTCTGCGCCCCGCGCTGGCGTCGCCGCTGATCGCAGAGAGGCGCAACGGCGGCCCCGCAACGCCTCCTAGAATAATAAAAATAAAAATAAAATAAAATTTATTTTTTACAGAGTTTACCATTATATTTTTAGTTTAGTAAATAAAATTACATATTTGAAATATGCTAAGAAAGCTCTTTCATTTGATACCCCACACGGTACCGTCAAACAAAATTTTACTCTAAGTCACTAGGGCGCTGCAGTCAATTTAACGTGACGTCTTGTCACCTATAACCAAAAGACAATCAAGACGCTTCTAACAACACCTCATTTGTTCAAATATGATAACTAGTTTAGAAGTTATGAGGGAACAGTTGAAAAACCATACATACATACGTACAGGGCAAAATCATAACCCTCCTTTTTGCTTCGCCGTGATCGGGTAAAAAGGTAACCGTAAATTCTACAGACGGCAACGGAAACGCTTATAGGTAATCGACACCTAACGCCATCTATTGGTATAAAGTGGAATTAATGCTTCGTAAGGGAGAGAGGGCGGGCCACTAGTAATTGTAATATAGTATAGTTCAGTGAAGTCGCGAGACAATAAGAGGTGATTGTCAACTGTAGTGTATGCCTTATTATAAATAAATAAATACAAAATACTTAGGTAAATAGCTATGTACTTCTTTCTCTGTCTAATAAGGTATTTTTATTAGGGCGGAAACTGTTTTTTCCTTTTTCCGTTACTTATTTTTTTACAACTATTTACCTTATTAAATTATAACTAATACATCATCCAATGTGCTTAGTCATCATTACATATTTCTTTATAACACAACCATAAATTATTCGCACCTCATAAAAAAAATCCTACCCAGGGTCTAAGCTTATAGCAAATAAATCACTGACGTGTCTTGGCAACTAGAATCCCTGTAATAAATATTGTTAGGGAAAGGTAAAATTTAATAGAACCAAAGGATCCATGTAATTATTTCCTGGAGACGGGGTTTACAACGCTTATTTGGCAATTAACTAAATTATTTCCGCTTTTATTAGAATAAACAAGATGAATTATATAGCAGTCATTTACCAGAGTAAATAGATACCGAAAAGGCAGATCTTTTCCCAAGGGCAAGCAAAGGATGCGGTGTCCCAAGAAGAACCTTAAAATAGATCAAAAGCAACTATGACTGTAACAAGTTTTCATCATATAATCTTTACACATCAATGAATCAAATAGTTTTTTAACCCCGTCGAAAAAAACGACGGGGTTTCATATCTTTGACGTGTCTGAGTGTGTGTGTGTGTCCATGGCATCATCGCTCCCAAACGGTTAACCGATTTAGATTTAATTTGTCTGAAAGGTCAGGTTTTTGTTTGGTAGCGAGTGTGTTTAGCTATGATTCATGGAATACACGATGGAAACCGCCACAAAATGTCGAATAATTAAATTTTATGACAACTCCTTGATATAAATATCAAATAAAAGTGCTTGAGAAGTAGAACACAATGCACTAAAAAGAATTTCAAATCCCCCAGTATAATGATAGCAGCCTTCAATATAATGGTGAAATAACATATTTTACATATCATAATTTTCAAATAAAGAAATCAAAAGGAAACAAATTTTGACAAGCTTTATAATATAAATAGCTTTAAAGTAAATTAAAAAGTTTATGCAACTACAAGCACACTATGCAAG
The DNA here is from genome assembly GCA_019059595.1 of Marasmia exigua. Lineage (NCBI taxonomy): Eukaryota > Metazoa > Arthropoda > Insecta > Lepidoptera > Crambidae > Marasmia > Marasmia exigua. The sequence continues at coordinate 12,211,652 of CM032494.1, read as the reverse complement.
AGCCAAACTTCTTAAATTACAATATTAGGACAAAATTATCATCACTTATATATACAGCCAATAAAGTTACGAATCTAGATGGTGTCCATGTCCAGTGTATTTTGTTTTTGCATACATATTTAAAACTCAATTAATCAAAGAGATCCAGCTCTAAACACCGGACAATTTATTTTTCGAACATAGTGTCTCATTAATCACTCGAGATCGGCAAAGTTAAATCGAAATTCGATAGACGCCATTACAAAAAAAGTTACGAATTGACACTATAAAGCACCTTACAATGTTCATCGCACAGATATTTAAAATGTTTACCTATTGCATGATTTTAATATGCTGAATTTTTTTAGAAATGGCATTTGTTTGTCATAAATGTCTGAATTTGATAGTGATTTTGAGGATTTGGCTCCACCAAATTATTAGTTACTGTTCACGACAATTAGTAAAGAGATTACGATAAATGCTTGTCAAAAGTGTTTCTAACATTTCTTACTTTAAAGATTATTAATATCATTGTAGATAAAGTAGTGTATGAGTCTGCATCTAACTAGGTATTAAAACACTCGCGAATGATATTGAAAACTCGCCGAGGCTCTTTTTTTAAATCTTTTAGTAACCCTCATTTGCCACATAATGAGGAGGTCACATAAAATACTATTATACTTGAGTACTGAGTTGCCATAACTTGCATCACTACACAATCAAGTACAAATCTATCTTCATTATTAGTAAGTACAAAAATATTATAAATTGGTATAGTTGTAACATGTATGGATTTTTTAAGGCCTTATGAAAGTCAGTGAAAGTTAGGGGTGGTTTGCCAACCTTATAAATAAGTTTGTCTTACATTGTAAACTTCGGCCAAAACTCCAAAATGTAAAGTTGGTGCAGAGTACTTAAAGAGAAACGATCCCCAGTACGATGCTTAAGCATGCACCGCTTTCGTAATCTTGCAAACGTAAACACTCAAGTTTCTAAACTTAGAAATAAAAAGTTGTATTTAACGTTCTATCAAAATTAATGAATTGCTAACCTAACTTTTAGCACACCAAAAATACTAATTGCACATCAAAAATTAATAATAAGGTAATTTTTAGAGGGTTGGTTTTATATTATGTACCAAAAATAAATAAATACATATTTTACAACATCACATTGATCTGACTCCGAGATATAAATGTAAATGTAATGTGCTCTAGGACCTGTGTTAGGTAGCTCAAGCGGATGTCAGAACCAATAGCGGAATTGCAAATATTATTGCAAATTTTAATACTTTTCTTTTGTAACTTATGCGTATCGTAAGCAATTTGTAAGAAAACAACAAAGCTCCCGTACACTTGGTCGTAAAAGCAAAACTATCTTCCCTCTCACTTGGAATTAAAAGGTGACTAAGTATTGCGTGATCACGCTAAGAATTCTTTGAAAGTTTGCGCTCGCCCCTCTGCCCGTCGAATATTTTGTAGAACAGCGCGCGGGTTGCGATAGCCCTACTCTGTCCACTTAACTAATTGTCATTTCCATAGGAAGACCCGTGTTTTTAGAAACAAACTCGAGGGCAATATTTTTCCCCAAGGAATGTGACAGTGCCAGTTGCGTCCTAAATTTTCGCTTCGGAGCCACCGCATTTATTGTACCTAACAGTATTTTTTTTAACGGCATAAAAACTCTTTTTGTAACTCACAAGTGGCCCGTCTTCACTTAGTTTCGGGTTATTAGTTCCACTTTATACCAATAGATGGATGGATAGATGGTTAGGTTTCGATTACACTGTGCAAGCGTTTTGTGTTTTCAGATTACCTATAAGAGTTGCCGCTGTCCGTTGGATTTACCTCTTTATAAATAGTATGAAAGTATAGATTATAATATAAGTACACAAAGTAGACAAAGTGTCGTGTTCTTAGATTATAAAGATATAGAAATCATCATCATAATTTAAGTCCCCACTGCTGGGGCACGGGCCTCCCTCAATCACATGAGGGGTAATTGCCATACTCACCACGCTTGGCAGACGGGTTGGCGAGGGTTTTGATATAAATGCAGAGTTTTCCTTCTCTGGATGCTGATGATCATGACAGCAACTTTACCTTAGTCGCCTTTTACGACACCTCGGTAAGAGTGAGGGTGGCCTATTCTACTCTGCCGGGGACCACACGGCCAATAAATAAAGAAATAGTATTTTTTTTAGTATAATAACTTAGACTAAGATCTGTAATTTTTTTACAATAAAGTGTATTATCTATCTATCTAAATAGAAACACGACAAACCTTGAATAAATCATAGTTAATATACATTTTAAAATTGTCCGCTTGAAGTAAATTCACTAGCCTTCCACTAGAACTCGCTAAACTAGAAATGCGATTATTTCAAAATATGAAGCTGGGCACAACGTTAATAACATTCGGGGTGTAATCTACTATGTCATGCTCTAATTATCCGAAAGCAGATAAACTAAGCTGCCGAGGTTAATATCGAACTAAACCTGTAGAAGTAAACTAGTGTAGTATAAGTGTCTATAGTTCTAATATTTCAGCGCTGTTAGGGTGCTGTTCAATTTTATTAATAACTGGCTTTCGCCCTCGGCGTTGCCCACTTGGTATTCGTTTTTGTTTGGAAAAAGATAAAAAGTATCCTAAGTCCTGCCCCTGGTTCTAAGTTACTTCCCCACCAATTTTCAACCAAAACGGTCCAGCCGTTCTTGAGTTTTAATTAGTGTAACTACTGTTGAGCCAAAATAACAGGCTACGTTTGACGTTTCTGCCATAAAGAGGTGACCTACCAAAAACTTCGATTAAAATGAATAATCGATATGTACTTCAAACAAACGTAAATCAAATAAAATAATAATGGAAAACAAGTTATTATTTTATCGCAATTATTGAAAAGAAAGAAAACAGTAGGTACCGATCCTAGATATTGATCCGCGGCCAGTTTATTTCTTTTTCTTCAAAATCAAAGCGCTTATATTGTGCGCCATATATAGTTTTTCTGTTTACCAAGTTATAAAATGTATTTCTATTTTTAAACAACAAAATAATACTGAAGTAGATGTTAGGTGATGATGGGTGATGATAGTTGGCGGGACGAAGAAAACGGCGACATTGAGTGGATAGATGATTGTATTATTCAAATTACTGACATTTATAGCACAACGACGTACAACAACATTAAGTTAGCTAATGTCGAGAGAACCGCAGCTAAGTAGTCTAGAACCTCATATGTACGGAGAGAGCAATTCAGATTAAGTATACCGCGCAAGAGTTAGTGTAACTCGATTTGCCTTACTTACAACAGTTTACTGGGACCCTTATAGGTCCGGAAAATCGAAACGCTGGTGCGAACTAATGTACTCCCAGCGACATCTATTGGAGTATGTAGTAGGATGAGACGGGAGTCACAGGGTTCGATATTAGTCCGACGTTATTTAAGTTAATTGGTTTGTTCCAATACGTTTTATTTAATCCGAATGTGGCTTTTCATTTATGTTTGAAAATTCCAACATGAATAAACATTGTAATCATTCGATTATTTGAGGAACATCCCTAGAGCATAAAAAGAAACAAAGACAGAAAACAACACTGTACCAACATTCAATTCTCTAGAAGAATAAATTTCTTATAAGTTTATTTATAGTTTAACAGAGAAAGTAAATTTAGAAATTATCTTTTTTGTCTTTATTGCAAGAAACTTAACACGGGACGTGGCATGTGTACGCGTTCCCCTCTGCCAAAGTACCTACATGAACAAACGTTCGTGTACGTTTATTAAAAACAAGATCGGCGCGATAAATCGCCATTTCGAATTCGTATCTGTCGCTGAGCGGAACTCGTCAAAATGGTTGTTGTGAAGTTTTACTTGCGAACGACGATCAGAAAAATCAAATTTATCTTTCTTATGATTCATAAGTAATGTTCTAACAAAATAAACGTTTTTTCACGGATAATAACCTTTTTCATCTACATATTTTACGAAAGAAATAACCCTAAAAACAAAAGGCGATATCGTGGTACGAATAAACGATGGTGCACGATGTTGATGAGTGTATTTTTGTACATGTACCTAATAACAACATTTTTATATGCAACTAACTCATTCCTAGAATGTCACTCATAATTATTCATATTCCCTTCTCCCCCGCGGATTTTGGCAGAATGTTTTAAAACTAGATCTGCGCTTTATCATGTCCCGAGTTAAATTGTCTAAGGCAATAAATAAATGCAAACATTGTTTTAAAAAGTCAATAAATTATTAATATTTTAACATTGATAGATTGATAAATTCGATGCCCGTTGTAACAAGGTTACGTTGTCGAATTTTGATGAAGTGTCAAATGTGGCCTTTTATTTTGGCCCAACTATAACATGACTCTCTTTTATAAATAAAGATATTAAGCAATGGCAGATACAGACCGACTAAGATCAGAAGGCCCTTCAGTGACATTGACATGGGGGCGCTGTACAATATTTTTTCTATGGGAAAATGTCATAAGCACCGACACAAGTGTAAAGTAAATAGTGCTACCTCCGACTTTTGCCATGTGCCAAATAACAGTGATTGGACTGTAGATAAAGCGATGAAAGTTAAGTAGATTGAATAAAGCTTGATTGGAATGACGAATGTCACTTTACTTTATTTCCTTGAACATTTTACTAAGTTATATTTTCCATAGAATTTATGTAATTACCTATATACTCGTACTATAGATAAAAATATATTTTTATATTGTGCTGTAATTTCAATAAAGCTTTACTTTAGAGGTTATAGACATTGAGATCGCCTATTATAACCAAATTTTGTCTTATAAAGTATCAATAATTCCGATATCTAAAAGGACACGCCTACTGTCCCTCGTTTGCACGCCGATAAAAGAAAACACACTTTTAACATATTCACCAAAACGTATAATCACTTAAGCAACTGTTGTTAATGGACAATTTAATACCGACTATATTTACTTTGATACTTCTATGTTTCAAAGTAAAGAAGGTTGGGATTTTAAACAAAAGTTCTATTCCGATTCTATAAACCTGCCTGTTACAACCACGGCACGAGTATCGCACTCGCTTAAATTTTTAATTTTAACTGATTTGTAATTCAACAGGCTTATTTACTTTTCGAAAGATAACACCGTTTACATTGATGCCAAAAAACATTCACAGAGAAGGGAAATATTCCAGAAATTTTGATCGTTTAGAAGGTTAGGAGACTTTGTTTGCTGTGGGCTAGAAGGTGGAAAAGTTGAAATAAAGCTCTCATCCGTGTTGGCGGAGTACTGAGATTGCTTCCTGAGGTGAAGGAGATCTAGGCATGCTAGGGTTGCCAGATCGAATCTTTATAAGGTCGTCGGGGGCAATTTTCTATTTTTCGAGATTGGAACTCATTTTTCGGGAAAAATCAGCGTAAAACAATTTGACCTGCTGTTGCTGCTGCGTACCGAAAAAGTCAGTTGCTTTTCGGGGGATTTTTTCCTTATCTGGAGTTAAAGTCGGGAGAATCCCGCTAATTCCCGACTATCTGGCACTCCAACACAAAAGTGTTTTTATTATTTGATAGTAGGCAGAGGAGCAGATGTATCACCTTATAGTAAGCGGTTGCCGCATCCGCAATACCAGTGCAGTCAAAAATCCTTTTAACTCCACTTCTCCCTGACTCTTTGACTATTATTAGTGTTCACAACTTAATTAGGTAACTGTATAATTTTGTGCAGCAGAATGTTTATTCTGCTGCACAAAAGTTAGAATAAGACGTTAGATAATACGTTTGTATTATCTAACTATCTATCTTCTCCCCGGATAGAGCCTCCGGTACCTTCACTCACTCAGTGACGATCCGGCTATTCGGCCCATTCATCAGCAAGCGGGATTCTCCCACGGGGAGAATCTTTCCATGATTAGCTCTATCAGATGGTCAGACCAAATACATTAAATACTAGACACCAAGCTGTATGACGCCCTCCACTTTGCAAAGGATAGTTACAACGAGAGGAATCACGACGGAGGGTGAAAAAGAGAGGCAGAAGACCAGTATGAGTAGACGTATGTCGAAAGAAAGAAAACTTACCTTACCCGACAAGTCTGGATAGATTATCCTGGCGCCAAAAAATGAGAGCCCACCCCACCTAAAGTGGGAAAGAGCAAGGTATACGACGAGGAGAGTAACATGCTTTCCTGCTGATCTGTATACTGTGGCTAAAGAAACAAGTTCCCGAGCCATTTCAAACAAATGGAAACTCAAATGAGGTACGTTTTAATGTCATTACACATCCAGCACAGTGGAGAACAGATTCCACGGCGAGGCTTTGTGGGACATAAATGACAATGCTGGAAACGCACCCTCCTGAACAAAAGGCTGTGGATACAAGTCTACAGTTGAGGTAAAACTGAAAGGAAATAGCGTTTTTAAATGGTTTCAATACTACAATGAATAATTTACGTTTCAATTTATTTTTAAGGTTCAAAATGGGAGTTCTTGGTTTTGTTAATGTCATCTTGACTACTTTTTAATGCTATCAAACACAATGCCGTAGTGAGACCTACTTGGCTAAATCTCAAATTCGAATTGTATCTACTCGTATATTGTTTTAGTACTACCTTATAATAATTTAGGAAATAGAGAGTGCACTTGTGTTTGCGCACACACTTGAGTACTATAATATATCCTGCGTAAGTGGCTGATAGATATGAGATTGCTCATATCTATAATATATTGCTTTTAGCGATAATACTGCCGAAATTTAGCCGTAAAATGTCTATCACACACACTTGATAGCAATTGCTAAGCGATACGTATTTGAGTCCATTGCCTTTGACGCGGTTAAGTTGCGAACTCAAGACTACTTATGTGCTTGGTATGATTTGTAACTTTTTTATTTTAAAATTCAATATTAATGTAATTATAATTATAATATGTTTTCAAAATTGTTTCATGTAGATGCTATCTTAATGTTAAAATGATACTATGTAAAAATATTTATCATATGATGTGAAAGAACGAAATGTAAACATTGGAGTTTTTAAATGTCGCGTTCAATTACAGAATACTTTAACGCTTTGGAATGTGCGCGCGCCGCGCACTAAGAGCATGGATTTTTATTATATACCCACATAATCTTGTATTTCTCATATAAGTGAATAATGTATTCTTTTTGAGAAATAAATGTCTTAAACCGTGAAATTGTAGACAAAATGTATGTAATGCCTAGTACTTAAGTTGTGTATTTTGTGCAATAATGTATATGTATCTATCTATTGGCCGCCTGAGCTAAAATCGGTTGGAGGATATTATTATTATAATAATTTAACTGAAAAAAGTTTTTTGTCGTATTTAAAGAGCTTTCCTAAAGCCCTTGTTATACTGTGGACTTGGAGTATCCTGGGCTCCAAAGTTAAAGATTTGGACGCAGTTAGGAATGACACGCTGATATTAGGAGGAGTCAGGTAGCGCCAATAAATTTGCAATCTATTCGCACACTCCTTGCCCATTAGAATTAGAACCAGCTGGCACGGAAGATTATGGTAGTTTAATCGAACATGTAAGGAACTTTTGGCAAGGTCTGATGAAGGGAATCAAGGGCGAAAAGTATATACACTTGCGAAATCATTAAGAGTTAGTACGAAGAGTTGAAGCAAAGTTCTTTCATCTTATCATTTTCCCGGTTATATACGAGAATTTCCGGCTGCAATCAAAACTCGTTGTATCGTACTACAGAGGTAAACAAATAACAGCAAAAGACCTAGAGGCGCACAAGTCCAATACGTTAGTCAGACCAAATCAGCACCACGCTAAACACTTCAGTCTACGCTGAAGATAAGGAAAGCTGGTGAAAGAAAGTCCAGGATAAAAGTGATTAGTGGGGGTCAAGACGGATTATTTCTGAGCATATTTTTCCCCCAAGGTTCTCCACACATCGGTTTTATGCCGCCCACATTTAAGGAATTCAGCGACATTCGCCAGACCGTTGGTCTACCTTATAGGGTCACAGCTGTGACTACTTGTATGCGACCTCAACTCGAAGTACATTACAACATTAGTACATTAGTTCGAAAGACCAACGTATTTTGGTCTTTCGAATTAGGGAACCGGAATACAGCTGTAGTTTGGAAGTAGCCACTGCACCACCAAAGCACATCTTTACTATTTATAAAGAGGTAAATCTACAGACAGCGGCAACGCTTATAGGTAATTTGTAAACACAAAACGCTTGCGCGATTTAATCGACATCTGGTGCCATCTATTGGTACAAAGTGGAACTAATGACCCGAAACGAAGTGAGATCGGGCCACTAGTAGTAAATATAGACATTATAGGAACACGTTCTTTCAATGAGGAGATTTCTTCTCAACACATGCCAATATACTGAATCAGTATGGGCACAAAATTATGTGAAGCTATGTAGGCATGTTAAACGAAAGCCGATAATAAGCTGTTTATTACAAACCCCATAAAGACCCTATATCCAATGATATTCCTTTTGAAACGGGACTCGTTAAGTCATGCAACCCCACCACATAGAAATTACTTTTTCATCACAGTAAATGTTTACCAAAAGCTAATACGGGAATAAACAGGAGCAAACTGTATATGGGCAAATATCATTAAACGTAGACTTATCAGTTTTGCTTTAAGATTGAGAAAAACTGACATAGATGATAGTTCGTACTTAATATTACTGGCGAAGTTATAACAAAATTATGATTATAAAAAAAATAATATCCAACAACCAATTTGACTACATCGGTCGACCATAAGATCGTAAATAAGTAAACGTACGCTGGATATTTTGTAGTCATTGAGTAGGTGCTCGGCCGCGTGGTCCCCGGCAGAGTAGAATAGGCCACCCTCACTCTTACCGAGGTGTCGTAAAAGGCGAGTAAGGTAAAGCTGCTGGCATGATCATCAGCACCCAGAGAAGGAAAACTCTGCATTTATATCAAAACCCTCGCCAACCCGTCTGCCAAGCGTGGTGAGTATGGCAATTACCCCTCATGTGATTGAGGGAGGCCCGTGCCCCAGCAGTGGGGACTTAAATGGGCTGACGATGAGTAGGTGCTCGAACACAACTGCACTCTCAATTCCCTTACTCTCATATTTCGATGGGACACTAAAGCCACATCACCAAAGAGGGATCAGGCACAGGACCGTCGGCTTTACATGCTTTCGGAGGCACGGGGTACAATACCACTCTCTCCCGCGGTAAAAACAGAAGGACAAAAAAGCAAGTCATTACTATTCTGTATACTATTTATCCATCGTTCGTCGTATCGTTGGCCGTGTGGTCCCCGGCAGAGTAGAAAAGGCCACCCTCACTCTTACCGAGGTATCGTAAAAGGCGACTAAGGTAAAGCTGCTGGCATAATCATCAGCACCCAGAGAAGGAAAACTCTGCATTTATATCAAAACCCTCGCCAAGCCGTCTGCCAAGCGTGGTGAGTATGGAAAATACCCCTCGATAGTGATTGAGGGAGGCCCGTGCCCCAGCAGTGGGAACTTAAATGGGCTGATGATGATGATGATGATACTATTTATCTAAAGTAAATTATGCACTTTAAACTTTTTCGACAGTCTTTGGGTGGGACTCGAACTAAGCTACCGTTTACCGACTAAGCTATTTGTAGGTACATACAAATATTGATGAAACTCGTATACCCAAAAATTCATACTATTTATCTAGTTATCATTTGACCCGATTCGACCATCATCCAAGAATAAATCTAAAGTTATAACACTGTCTTATCATACCATAAATATTCGTTGAATCAGGCAAAAGATATGTAAAATCCTAATCTTCCTAAAATAAATACATAAATAATGTGGCCTAAGTGTAACAAGAGCTTAGGAAAGTTTATGTTATACCGTGAAATAGGTGTACAATCGGCGCCTTCGTCATCATCATTTCAGCCAATAGACGTCCACTGCTGGACAAAGGCCTTCCCCAATGTTCTCCACACAGATCGGTCCTGTGCCTCGCATCCAATGGATTCCCGCAACCTTCACCAGATCGTCGGTCCACCATGTGGGGGGCCTGCCATGGCTGGGAATTCCAGCAAAAATATTTATATGTAATATTGAACGTACGATCAGAACATATAACAGGAAAGTGAGTTCCTCTTCCGGCGTACCTTATGGATCCCTATCCAATGCTCTACAATGAACCTAGTTAAGGGACGAATCGGAAACGGGGGACTTAACGTCGGACCGAAATCAACGCCATTCAGCTGTAAACAGTCAGTCAACCATCCCAAATTGAACAAAAGGTGGACTTAAGTGTTAATATTGTATGAGAAAGTAAGATATTGCCTATAAGTGAGTCTGCAAAAATATTTTTTGGATCATAATTTGAATAACAGAGTCAATACGTTCAGTTTTCGTATTAAAAGGACAAAAATATGGAAAAAAAATAACTCTTGCGTTTTGGCTTGCCTCGTTTTGCCACTTAGATATTTAGCAGGTTGGTAATGGTCTTACCTTATAACATGTCGACACATGTTTACCGATGTAAACAGTACCCTTAGTACCCTTTGAACGATTTACATAGTTATCAATCTAATAGTATAAAGTGAAATGATCGGAAGCGAGAGTGAGGGTGGGCCATTAATCACAAACAAATCTAAATGAAAGTGTTCTGTGACGAATTAAATTTTTAAGATCTTATTCTATTCTATAATTTTATTTGAATCTTCGTAATAGAGGTGAGACCGACTTGCACATTACCGATTATCTTACCTAATTTTCGTTTGGTTTGCTTTGAGGTCAATTCAATGTAGTGCTATTTTGTTTTTTTTTTATTATTAAGTACGGTTTAGTGCCTACCAAGGGTGGGTAGCGTTTCCCTTTACCAAATCTCGGAAACTCACAACAAAATGTATTAGAGCAAACGCGTTTCAATCACACACATTTAAGCACCTGTGTAAATGCGTACCATTGACGTGTGAGTGAAATAAGATGTTATGATTGGCGGAGTTTTGACAAATTCATGGTGCTTTTAATTTTAATAAATGCAATTTATCAATACAGCTGTTAATAATTAGAGAATAATTAACAGCTGGTCGAGATGCTTCTTATAATACATGAAATTGTTGATATTGGCGTCACTTTCTTACCAGCATTACATTGCATTTCATTCATAGAAACATTTGATCTTATTTAGACACATTATGTACCTATGGCTAAGTAAGTAGGTATGTAATTATTGCTCTTTAGCTTTGGTACCTACTTATCTGTTTTCTATACTTGCAACTCTAATAATACCTACTGTTATGGCGATAAATTACACTTTAACACTACGATAATAATGAATGTAAATGATGGAGCGCTGATTTCAACAGAAAAGCTACCTGTCATTTGTTCATGCATTCGCGACATAATTTGCACGGCCACCGGCCCAAATCTTTGAGTGCCACAACAATAAAGCTAACTTACAACATGACAAATCCAATTTCGGGCTGTCAGCTTATTGTGCATATGGGTGGTAAGCCTAATTAATGTTGGTAAAATGCCAACATTTATAAAGCGGCAATATGAGGCAGCTGTTTTGCATACACTGGTAGTCGATTACAGTTACTGTAAGGTAACGAAACGTGGAGGGGTTCGAAATAAACGTGCGCGGGCGGCAGGAGTTACCCACATTATTATATAATTTATGTTATGACGTACTATTTTTCAAGTTCACCTCTATATTTAAAAACACAGCTCGAAAACACGCGAAATGAAAATATTATGCGGTTTATAACAAATTCAAAGGCGCCCAGTCTATTGAATAACAAAACAGGAGACCATGGCCGTCACACTGACCTGACATTTGCTGTACCCTTCACCTTTAGCTCAATAGCCATAAGAATGATATTAGGGTATCCAAGTTTGTGCTCGATATTGAAATTCGTTTGGCATGTGTGACATCAATACATTAACCATACATTCACAAATTCTCTGAGGAAAATCGATGAAAATGAGCGCGTTCAAAATGAATTTCAAAACAGTCGAGTTGTTCTGAGATAAACTCGCATATTGTATTGCAATTTGTTTAAAAGTTCCTTCACTATTTTTTGTTGCAGCATCCATGGAATAAAATATAAGGGGTCCTCAATTTTTTAGTTATGGTATCAGATTTTTTTGTTTGAAACCTGGAGTCCAATTCTCGTGCTAGTGACATTTATTTTCATATGACATATATCACCAAAACACTGTTTTTTTTTGTATGGTTTTCATGTGATATCCGCCATGTTTACCAAATATCACGAACACGAGAATTGGGCTCCAGGTGACATCCGCCATGTTTTCAAAATATCACGAACACGAGAATTGGGCTCTTGACACCTTACCATGAATTGGAAATACTATCTTCGCTCTCCAAAACTATTGCTCTGTCTCTTTCACATGCACTACAATGAAAGGGACAAAGTGATAGTTTTCGATAGCGAGAACAGTTATTCAAACTTATCGTAAGGGTACTGGTGTCAATCTACGCCTGTCGATGACGACTGTATATTCGACAACATCGATAGCGTAATACCAACAGAAATACGCTTCTGGCTTCGTCATCGATAACTCATAGTACCTACACCGAATATGCCCTAGTTTCTGAAAAATACAGTAGTACATTTAAGTAAGAGTAATTAGATATGGTACGGTGGTGTGGCAAGCTTTGCAAATCTTAGCAGAATAATAACCTTTAAATAATTAGACGTTTTGCGGTACAACATGCATTGTTTGTAAAAAGCCCGACTTGATAGCATAAATCGTTAGAGGACCGTCGACAAATTTGCCGTAAAATAAATTAAAATTGGTAGCTGATTTTGTACGTACGTATTAGCATCGATATTCCTAGCCCACAAAAATATTATAGTGTTGAGGTACATCCAGATTTTTAAAATAAAAACTCATACGATATTTTTTTTATCTGTATCAATTTTTTTGTTGTTTGTTTGTTCTTTTGTAACTGATGTTTTACTCGTATGTAGTGTTGTGATGTCCAAAATAATAAATTTTCTTTCTTTTTTTCTTTCATAGTATAGTATGGTTTGAAAAATCGGCCTAATGTCACGATTTTTTAAGTTTTTAATTTCTACGACGGGGTTTGAAAATTGAATGCAGTCGGATTTTGAGATCACTTTTTTATGTAATACGTGGCAGACGAGCAGACGGACCAGCTGATGGTAAGCGATTGCCGCCGCCCATGGATACCCGCGACACCCCCCTTCCTCCCGATTTGGGCCTCCGGTACCCTCACTCACGCAGCAAAACACAGCACAGTGCTGCTTTACGCTGGTTTTCTGTGAGTGGTATCACTCCGGTCGAGCCGGCCCATTCATACCGAAGCGTGGCTCTCCCACGGTAAAAAGGTCACTTTCGAGAAACAAGAGCAATAACTCTTGTTCTTATATTTTTCGAAGTTGTTTATTTGGTTGCAGTGGATGTCCCTGCTGCAATACGTAGGAGCATTGCAAATGTGTCGTTTTATAAATAGCACAATTTTGTCAATTGTTCGTTGGTCGTACTTTTAGAGCAACGCGGGTTATTTCCAAAAGTTGGTCCGTGTTGCTTTGAGGGCACTGAGCTTAATAATTTGTTCAGCAATAACACTTACCCTATAATACAATACTGAAATTATCTACACAAATACAGAATCCATAAACACTCATAACATAACCGTAAACACACGCATCATCATGTTTCTGACGCAACACATTATTTATTTACACACTAAAGTGTTGCCTTTAACAAATATCTCATTTGCACACTATTCGCTCGCGATTCGTCAAACAACCGTGAACAATTCCACACTCCTGTTTTGAAGACGGTAAAGTTTAAAATTACGTGTGAATATGTGGGACAACAATAGATTGATTGGGCCATGCACTAACGGGCAGGAATAAACGCGGATTGCGGCCTTAGGAACGGCGTACACTAGCAATCTGGGGCGTAAGTCGTCAGTCAGGTCAGGTCAGGGACCGAGGAATACGGTATTTGATAATTTTTTTATTCTTGTAATCAAAAAACCTCTCAATGATAGAACATCGTTGAAAGAATTACTTGTTTTTTTTACATTATAGCGGACAAACGAGCAGACGGCACACCTGATGGAAAGTGATCACCGCCGCACATCTGCAACACCTGAGGTATCACATATGCGTTGCCGGCTCTTAAGAAAGGAGTACACCCTTTTCTTGAAGGTCACCAGGTCGTATCTGTTCGGAAACACCACGGATGACAGCTGGTTCCATAGTTTTACTGTGCGTGGTAGGAAATGACGTGAGAAACGCACTGTAGGCGATATAAATCCGTCCAGGTGATGTGGATGGAATTTGGCGTTCTGACGTGATGTGCGGTGGTGAAAAATTGCAGCTGGAATAAGGCCGAACAGCTCCTCGGAACATTCCCCATTGTAAATGCGATAGAAGACGCACAGTGATTGCACTTGATTCTAATTTAAACTACCTGAGATATCACAACTTTAAAATCACATTAATTTGGGTATACCCAAAACGCTTCATACAAATGGCTACTTAGATGTGACGTCACACACAAGTATTTTGTATGCATTTCATTTGAATTTTGTAGGGTAGCTATATCAAATGTTTCATTTATTTCAGTAGTTATATTAAAATAGTTGGTGCAAATTGAATGGGTTATTCGATGGTATAATTATTTTTTAATAATTTCATACTCTTAAAATGGATTTGCCCATGAATCTTTAAATGTCCATAAAACCGGCTAGGCGTTATATTTTTAATTGAGAATTTTTGCTATTGGCACATGTTTACCTATATTTTGATTAGATATTTATATTTTGTAAAATCTCGCTCTCTCTTTTGTAAAAAGCTTAGTCAAATACCCTATTACAATTGGCCGCCCCTCAAGAGTGTCAAGGACCCAAAACATCGGTCGCAGTAGAGAAGCACTAAGTTAAAAAAGAAGTAACTCATCGATTTCAGCATTTCAGCCAATAACCGTCCACTGCTGGATACAGGCCTCCCCTAATGATCTCCACACAGTTGGGTACAGTGACGTCCGCATCCAAGGAATTCCCGCGATCTTCACTAGATAGTGGAATGGACCAAACTGTGGAATGAATTATCGCCTGCGGTGTTTCCGGACCGATACGACTTGCAAACTTCAAGAAAAGAGCGTACTCTCTTTTAAAAAGGCCGGCCGGGCGGGTAATCGTTTACGATTAGGTAATACGTCTGCTCGTCTGCCCCCTTTATCATAAAAAAAAATCGGTCTACCTTATAAGGCCAGCAACGCCTTAGCGATCTCCCTGATTTCGCAAATGTTAATTGGCGGCGTTGATTACTTACCATCAGGTGATCCGCTTACTCGTTTGTCACCTCTAGCATAAAAAAATATTTTCTGCCTAGTTATCGACTTTTGAATAACCTACAAGTGCAAACTCGGAACGAATTTTGAAGATCAATTTATGAACAGTTTTTAATTCAGTGGACAAACTGACTTGTCGACACAAGGTACTATACATTTATTTCAATATGAACTGCTACCGACGTTGGGAAGTGATTAAAATTAATGAACTCCCTGCTGACTTTGACATCCCAATTGGTTCAGATTGGTGAGGGCTCCCGCTCTCAATGATTCACTAAATGTTTTATGAAAAGGCGAATTCGGTGACAATGTATTATTTTTTTACCTGAGTACGGCGAAGCAAAAAGAAGGATATTGATCTGTACCTAGGCATGTATGTAGTAAGTGGGTTTAGATGTTCATTAGTTCGTTCATAATTTCTAAACTAGTAGTCATAAAATTTAAATAAGACCGGCCAAGTGCGAGTCGGACTCGCCCATGAAGGGTTCCGTAGCAGTAAGTAAGATATATGGAAGGTAAATTGCGGTTTACGGTTTATAACCTATTAAAAAAAACTACTTACTAGATTTAGTCCAAACCAATTTTCGTTGTTAGTTTTTATGGTATTGTACACCATATATATATTTTTATGTTTTATAATTCATTTATTATAAAAGTTACCACTTTGGGAGCGTCTCTTGCGCAAAGTATTGTGTTTAGAAAAAAATGATGTTAACCTCAACATCATTTTCAAAGACCTATCCATAGATACCGTATACGTATTGGTTTTATAAAAAAAAAAATTCAGTTTCAGTTTCAAGTATTGGAGGAGGAGACCCCCCATTTTTTTATTTTTTCCAATTTTTGTATAAAAATCGTAAGGCGGTTAACGTAATATATCTATTTACCAAGTTTCAATAGTATAGTTCTTATAGTTTCGGAGAAATGTGGCTGTGACATACGGACGGACACACAGACGGACAGGCATGACGAATCTATAAGGGTTCCGTTTTGTGCCATTTGGCTACGGAACTCTAAAAATGAGGTGCCGTTTACTATATTGGATTGACTAAAGCGACCTCTGTGCATTTCAAGTAAAGAACTATAAGAAAATTGCGGTGACGTGACTGGTGTCAAAGGAAAGAGCTTTGTTAGCACAGTTCAAATAATATGTAAAACATTATTCACAGAACTTCAAAATAAATTATTTACATAACGGCATGCCGTGCCGTGTGATCCCCGGCAGAGTAGAATAGGCCACCCTCACTCTTACCGAGGTGTCGTAAAAGGCAACTAAGGTAAAGCTGCTGGCATGATCATCAGCACCCAGAGAAGGAAAACTCTGCATTTATATCAAAACCCTCGCCAACCCGTCTGCCAAGCGTGATGAGTATGGCAATCACCTCTCACCTCACAGATTTAATAGTTCTTTAACAGTATCGTGACTAATATTAACCGCTACATTAAACATAATTCATCCAAATTTTATTTTGTTTTCAACAATACTCTTTGAGCTTTATCGAGCTTGATCTGTGCTTATTAAATAATATTGTTAATAATGTAATAATTTGTAATTGACATTTTGTGATAATTGGATTTTTTTAGATATTATATTTGCACAACATTTGTAATTTTTAAACAGAATATGATTTTATATTTTTTATTTGTTAATTCATATGCCTGAAAGGCTGAAGGCAGTGGTACAATATTATCATATTTAAACTGTAACACCATTTTATGTCCTGTTCTTCATGAATAAATGATTTATATTTGTATTTGAAAATTAGCTTTTGAAAAAACAAAATAAATAGAAGGTATGGTATGTATATGCGTTATATATACAAATACAATATAGAAATAGTATTATATTACCAAGAGTAAGGGTGACAAAAAAACAATAGTCTGTGAGGTATTCTTACTATGGTATATACACTAAATAAATGTTTTATTTCATAAATAGTTTTTTAGATTTTCGCGTTGCATTATAACTACAATGTAACAATACGGGATTTAACGCGATATTTATTATGTGCACTCACATATTTGGCTCGACGTTTCGGCTACGTTACAGCAGCCGTGGCCGTATTGATACATTGTTTTATTTCATTTCACACATCACATTGAAATTCTTAGACGAACCTATTAAAGAATTCTTGACATGGACTAGGAGAAGATCGTCAACAACATTCGTCTTAAATCCAATTTGTTTCTCTTTATCTGACTTAAAGCAGGAGGAAATTGTTTTTTTAACCTACTTCGAAAATCGACGAGGTACTCAAGACTTTGTTGTTTCTTTTTTCTTTCTATCTTTTTTATTTTTATTTATATACGCGTTCTAATTCTGTTATATATTTAGTTGTAATCTGATTGATAATATAATAGGAGATAGATGTCTATTGTTCGTCATACGAGAGATGAATTATATATGATTGATTAAGATCGCGTTTATATTAATGATACCTAGAGTTACACAGTCGTCGATCTGTGTCCAAAACTACTCCATTTTTCAGGGATTCAGGTTTTTTTTATTGCGCAAAATAGGCAGACGGGCATAAGGCCCATTCGATGGCAAATGGTAATCGTCACTCATAGACATCAACAATGCCGGAGCACAGTCATGTCGCTGCCTGCCGTGAAATAAGAACTATTTTCAAACTTTTTTTAAAAAATTACATGTCATGGCGATCAGGGAACTCCGCGGCTGGAAGCTCATTCCAAAGTTTGAATTGAATTTTGACAATTTACTATTCAGAAGTTTCTTTAAACTATTATATAGTTTTTTTAATATAGTTAGGTAATTATAAACCCTACTATTTTTCTTCTGGCTTAGTTGCCACCTTGTCACCACTACCACTTGCAACCTATTACCTACATACAAATAGAAATTGCAACAAAAAAGTAAATATTGTTGGAAATATTGTGACAGAATTTTATATTTGCTTGCTTAGCATACGTATACGTATGGTTACAGACATAGCCCAAAGGATTGCATGCCTCAAGTGGCAATGGGCAGGGCACATAGCGAGGAGACGGCCGTTGGGACGGAAAGGTCCTCGAGTGGAGGCCACGTTCAGGAAGTCGCAGCCGTGGCAGGCCCCCCACAAGGTGGACCGACGATCTGGTGAAGATCGCGGGAATCCATTGGATGCGGGCGGCACAGGACCGATTTGTGTGGAGAACATTGGGGGAGGCCTAAGTCCAGCAGTGGACGTCTATTGGCTGAAATGATGATGATGATGATGATGAGTATACGTTTTACGCATATACGTTACGTTATGATGTTCAAGCAACGTCCAATTAAATTTATTCATCATTGGATTCCAGCAAATATTAAAATACATGGGAATGAAACTGGAATGAAATAAATGAAACGAAAACATTAAATGTAACGTTTACTTAGCACCCAGTGGGAATTAAAATTACTAAACGGTTTTTTCATTTGTTTTTTGTATAGTCAATTTGTACTCGTTTTACTTAATTGTCTATTTTCATATTAATTTCAATGACGCAGATGAATTTTTTGCAAATCATAATATTATTCACTGTTTTAACACAAAATATATTCACCCCGTATATTGTAACTAGCTTTTTCCCGCGGCTTTGTGTACTTTAGAAATAGACAAAAAGTAGCGTATGCTATTCTCCATCCCTTCAGCTTTATTCACTTAAAAGTCATGGCAATCCGTCGCAGATCCGTTTGCCGTGTGAAACGGACAAAGAGACACACATACTTTAACATTTATATTAGTATGGATAGATTACCTAAAAAGCCCAGATGAAACATTCTGCCACTGAACAAACGAAAATGTCAACTTACGCTGTAATCGATCGATTTGATCGATCACTGTGGTAGAACATTATGTGCGACCAATAAAGATCAGTGGATATACTAATCTATTCTACCATCAATCAACGATCGGTCGATCAGTGTAGTAACTTCCAATCGATGTCGACTTATCCGTTGACCGTCTGATAAATCCAGCTGTGTTTCGCCGATTGAGTGAGGGTATGACCCAATCGGGGGGAACGGGGGTGAAAAAGTTGGCAGCGCACTTGTGACTCAATGTTTCGAGTATCTGTGAGCGGCGGTAATCGCTTACCATTTTTTTTATGTGATAGATGGCAAACGAGCAGACGGATCACCTGATGGTAAGCGATTGCCGCCGCCAATGGACACCCGCAACACCAGTGGAGTCACAAGTGCGCTGCCGACCTTTATATCCCCCTTTCCCTCGGATTGGGCCTCCGGTACCCTCACTCACGCAGCGAAACACGGCACAATGCTACTTCACACCGGTTTTCTGTGAGGCCGTGGTATCACTCCGGTCGAGCCGGCCCATTCATGCCAAAGCATGGCTCTCCCACGGTAACCATTACCATCAGGTAATCCATCGGTCATCAAGATGGGATGATGACATTCGAAGGCTGGCTGGTGTGGCCTGGATGAGAGTGGCCGAAAATCGGGAGCAGTGACGTGCATTAGGGGAAACCTATGTCTAGCAGTGGATGAGTGTGGGTTGCTGGTGATGATGATGAATCCATCTGTTCGTTTGGCTGTTATCACATAAACAATCCAGACAATCAGATCAATGAAGTCTATCGGCTTCATTGTGCGACGATCCTACAACGCGAGTTCAGAGCGAGCGTTCAAATGTTGACCAAACATCGGGATCGCCTGAATTAGACCGTGACGCCACCTGCAAGGTCCAACTATTGTCAATAACAGCTTTGTTAGATTTGGCTAACGAACTAGCTATACGTACTAAGTATTGGCTAATTCAACACTAAAGCAAGGATGTCTCCGTGGGAGGAGAAAGTAGAAGGCAGGTGTTGATAGTCGTCTATGAGTGAACGGTGGTTAGAATCTCAGCAATATTGAGCGTGAAGCGGTCTGCAAGGATACGCATAAAGTCCTTGTTCAGCCTAGTAGTGGTCAGCTGGTCTAAGCTCTGCCAGATTGGCTGCTAGAAAAGGTGGCTGGCCCAGTTTGTACCGGTAACTGGAAAGGGAAACGGGTTTTTATCGTATTGGATAGTGCAGGTTATGACAGGCCATCGCAGCCTTAGCTTTTTTAAGTTCCTGTACCGTATCCAATAAGAACAAATCTCAGGGCTCCAAGCGTATGGATGGACACGACTCAGCACACATTAACTAAGTGCCCGTCATGCTCCCCTCACACCTCACCAATATTGGCCAGATGGCTTTCATGCCCTTTGCCTCGTTCGGTGAGGACGTGATGTTTCAGAAAGAGGTAGCTTAACGAAAGCGTGGGTAAGACGTCGTAGACGTTTGAAGAAAGGCAAGGTGCTGATGAAACGAAGGGGAGATGTCCCTTTGGGGGGGGGGGGGGGAGTCGGCACGTGGTACAGAAGTGGAAGAGCTAGCATTGCACTGCCCCCAACGATACAGCACACAGCTCGGTACAGCACCATACCTGTAAAGAGGCCGACATAAACCGTCTGCCCCCTTAGCGGTGCATACGCATAATAATTATGGCCCACTGTACAGTCACAAGCATTTATTTGGGACCCACCCAAGGTTGAAAGTCGTGTAGCATACTTGCGCTATTAAGAGCTAATATTTTGACGTGTCAACGTCATATAGAGAGGGCATACGATCATTACCAAAATTTTCCGAGTAATTGTTACGTGGGTAATAACTATTTGGCCCTGTGTTCTATCTATATAGTAATATCGTTTTTATTTGGGAAAATGTAACAATAAACTATATTCTTGACTGACACTGTCACGAGTGAGACATCATTATGTTATGTAATTAGAAAATCACAATGATACATTTTTGCAAAGACGTTATCGTTGCAAGGATCGATTAGATAAGACATATTATTTCTTAACTTGGCATTCAACATTATTGCACAAAAGTTGTTGCATTTGAATATTTTAACGACATTTAACGGAAATAGGTCTCAAATTAATACTCGTCACTGTACCTCGAGTTCCATTGGATTCACAAAAAAAGGTTGTTTATTGCTCAGTGTACTCGTACATATATTGGAAACCTGTTGTGAACACAACTTATAACAAGTGATAACTGTTGTCACGTCTATGAATCATATAGGCACTCTCGCTTTGTGATTGTTCCATTTGCCGTGCGTGCGTAAGTAAACATGTTTATTAGTGGTACATAACAAACAGTGAAACAAGGAAGTTTGATTGTTCCGAAATATGTACGTTTTGTCATCATAAGTAACAGTAAGTAACCATCGCATTGATTTGTCCTTTTTTTGGATGGATGTGTTTTCTATGATTTAATTAATTTAAAATTAAATACATCTTAATACATATATAATCTTTTAAACAAAAATAGTTAAACATAAAACAGTTTTAGAGACGTGACTCAGATTTATTTTAGCATAACGTTTTATTATACACATAAACGCATTTTATTTTAGTATAACGTTATTAGTTTATAATATTTTTTTTTATTTATGTATTAGTGTTATATACATTTTAACATATTTACAGTTTATCTTATTTCTTTTTTTTTCCTTATTAAATATTGCACCACCTACCCCTCCTCTACAATTGATATAATATAAAAAATAAAGCTTAACTTAGAAAGGTCCTCGAGTGGGGGGCGCAAGAAGCCGAAGCCGTGGCCACAAGGTGGACCGACAATCTGGTCGCAGGAATCCCCTGGATGCGGGCGGCACAGGACCTATCTGTATGATCATTGGGGGAGGCCTATGTCCAGCAGTTCAGCAGGAGATCAGATGGTCGATGGGGCCATCGGCCGTCTGATATAAACGCAACAAGAATTACCTACTTTCTAATTCGTCTTGAATTAACCACGATTGAGGAGACATACAGTAATTTTGTTTTCCCACTGTTTAGGTACTGTGAATATTTTAACTGACCTTATTAGTTTAGGACACAGCCCTTTCGCGATATTTTAATTAAAAACGACAAGATTTAAACAAGCAAAACCAACTCAAAGTTCGATTAATTCCAGTTAAAATTCTAATAAAGACTTCAAAAAAGTAAAGACCGCGAAAGTAATAATTATAAAATAAATCATTACAATCACAACGGCGGCAGTAATAAAATGTATATTAAAAGTACAAATAAATACAAATGAAATGAAAATACTTTTTTAAGACCAAAAATTTGACGAGTTTCAAGAAAGAAATCAAGAATCATGGTACAAGCGTACCCTAGAGCGAGAGTCTTTGACGTAAATGTGTATTCAAGCTAAGATGAGCGAGATTGAATAAATTAATCTATATCGTTGATATAATGGACAGATTGAAATAACAATAGTAGACACAGGCAATATCATTGATGAACACATGTTCAGGAATTCTCATCATATAGAAACGCAGACTAATAATTGAATAGCTTATACTATTAAGAAAGTAAATAATGAATTTAAAATGTTTTCGTCAGTCTTTTAAGTGCATGATTTACTTAAGAATAAATTTCAAAAGATTGTTAACCAAACAATTCATATTAATACTCGTAGCTAAGCGTTTTCTTATTATATTTCTAACGCTTTTCTTTTCCTCGTACAAATACTGAAATTTGTCCTTGTTTGAGTACTTAAGCTGGATTTCATCGAAAATGGTTTGCTTTATAATCTGGTTTTCCCTAATCCTAATACTATGGTGATAAAGGCTCTATGCCCACAAGTAATTTTAACGACCCCTCAAATTAGATTAGGAGCACTTGATGTTTTGCTTAAATATAGGAGACAGCCTTTAATTACCGTGAAGACAAATAATATTGACGGCCTATTAGATGTTAATTATTGTTGAGTGTTGTTGCGTCAAAGTACGTTTCGAACAAGTTTATCGGATTAATTTTGCAAACAAAATTACAAGAGTGTTAAAACAATTACAATCATGTTTTCTTCTGTTTTGGGATATGATCGAAGGTTTTGGGGTACAGTTGTTTCGCACAGAAGTGGGAGGTAATTAATTATTTATTTAATAAACGAAAAGTTAAATTTATTGTTTATTTATACTAATAATATTATTCAGATGACCTCTTTGGATCGGTAATGAATGCTGCCTGGTTCAAGGGCTGTGGGTTCGATCCCCACACAGTACAAACATTGTGTGCATGAATCTGTTTCTATTTGTAATGGTCTGGGTGTTATCTATGTATTATAAGTATGTATTTACACAAGAATCGCTTGGTTGAGTCTTTTTTTTTATGGGATAGGTGGCAGACGAGCAGACGGATCACCTGATGGTAAGCGATTACCGCCGTCCATGAACACCTGCAACACCAGAGGAGTCACAAGTGCGCTGCCGACCTTAATCTTTAATTAATTAAGACCTGCTGAGTCTTAATCAATCATTTTTAATAGGGAAACATTTAACACACCAAGCCATTAAACTTTGAGTGAATTTAGTTCTAATCTAACCACTAACGGCCAATTGGATGCCGGCGTTGAATGAACGCCCTAAACGTCAAATGAGATGGCTAATTTAACCAGATGGCTGCGACATTCATAAGCAAAGGCTGAATAATTGACTGATCTACCAACGCATGGCCTAAACTATTAGGGTTAGAAATAAAAAAATATTGCACAGTGGTTTCTTTTATAGCGTAGGGGAGCACTAAGAAAGGAAATTTGTAAATTCACCCACTAAGGGTGTAAAAGGAGGGTCCAAAGTTAGTATGAAAAATAATCTACGTTCGGACGCCATATTCCAAAAAATATAGTTTAAAAAGAAAAAACCCACCTACCAAAAAAACACGCTCTAAAAAGTACAAAACAAGAAAATCGTCCCTGCTGAAATCATTATGCCGTATCGCCGTGGTTTATTGTATGTATGTCAAATGTCAAAATCGTAACCCTCCTTTTTGCTTCACCGTAGTCGGGTACAAAGAAGAAAATATTCTTGTCGGTAGTTCAGGTGCAAAATAAAATCACGATACAAACCGTGGGCAGGCCACTACTAATAAAACTCAAAACCTGCTTCAAGGCCAATAAAAAAATTTAAGATAATTATAATACTGAATAAATCTATAACTAAACAGAGCTTTAATACCGACCGTCATTATATGTCAAAAGAATTACCGCGCTGCGGGTAGCAATAAATTTGCCACTGGCCTAATTTGAGGAAAATTTTATTTAAGATAACGCTATGAATTATTTTTAAACTGCAAATAAATGATAATTTTTTTTGCGGGTTCGATTACCAATTTAAACAAACCTTATTTTTTCTTTCATGAATACCAGTGTTTGCTTAGGGTGTGATATAATATTCGTTCATTTAGATATGTACATTACATTTTATTACTCTCACTTCGTTTCGTGACGTAATTAACTTCAAAATCGGCAAAGTTTTTTCTAATTTGAACCACTGTTTTAGCGAAGTAGTAAAACTTCGATTTGGCCTCATTTGTATAATTATTTGTATATTATCCCGATCACATAAATAAATTAAAAAAACAGGGGGTGATTAATTGTTCACTTCCCTTATTATGCTGTAAGATGTTTTTTACAAAGTAGTTTGAACATCTACCTACAGCATCAAGAAATTATTAGCAAATCAAAGTCACACAAAATTGTGTGTTTTAATTATTTTGTTAAAATCTTATAGCACCGTTAGTTTTTTAGAAAAGTATTTTTTGGGTATTCGGTCTGGCGAGAATTTTATTATGTCAAATTTTCTCCCAAATTGTCACCCTTTAAGACTAGCCGGCTCGGCATTAACTACTTTACATTTGTCAAAGTAAACACTCCTGCAGCTGTAAGCGTGTGTTTGAACTATGAATATGTTGCGTCCTAGCCCCAAGCTAGTTGTGGTCCACAAAGAAAACTTCGGCAAGCCGAGTTCCTTTCCTACGCTCGGATTACAAAGGAGTCCGCAAAGCGATTTATACGGACGGATGAAATATCAACAACTCGCCTGGTAATTTCATCTGCGGGAAACCCTTTGGTGATCCAACTTCATAAAATAGGGAGCTTTTTCTGTTTTTTGTATTAGCCATATTCTTTAATACAAGATTTGTTAACCCTTGCTAGGGTTTTAAAGCATTGTATTCATTAAGATCGACTATTATTTTTAACTTTACTCTATGATTTGGACTTTTGGTTCAACTATGGTAAGTTCATCTTTTATCAGTTGGTGAGCTTTAGGTATAAATATCATTAAATGGTATTAATTTTCAGAATCAGATACATAATTCAGCAGAACTGCTCAGGACAATAAATGTGGATTCTGGCTCGAATCCCTTCTACAACCATAAAATGATATGTGATGAAACAGACTTGCGCCTTCTTAAGGTGACGAGTAGGGCACACTAGCGACGCCAATCGATTTTGATTTTTAACTACTAAGCCTTACCTATTTTAAACAATTTCGGGGTAACAACCTCTCGACAAACACTTTTACTATTTAATAAATTACCATGCACAAATTTCGGGTCCGTTTTTGTACGCGAAAAATTGATTCACGCTAAAAGTGGCCGCTTTTGGCGGTAATAAATTTTTCGCGTACGCGTTGGACCCAAAATTTGTGCATGGTTATTTAATAAATAGTAAAAGTGTTAGCCGAGAGGTAAGTAACAAAAAATTTAAATCGATTAGCGTCGCTAGTGTGCCCTACCTTAAAGGTAGGTCGTAGGTTCAGATTCGAATATGCACCTCTAAATTTTTCAAATATATGTGTGCGTATTTCTTCCATTATAACCGTGGGAGAGACACGCAACGGCATGAATGGGCCTACTCGACCCGAATGATCACAAGGCCTCACAGAAAACCGGCGTGAAGCAACACTGTGTTTCGCTGCGAGGCCCATTCTTGTTAAAGGGGAGTTTAAAGGTATCAGCGCACTTGTGACTCCACGAGTGTCCATGGGCGGCGGCAATCGTTTACCATCTGTCATCTATCAAATAAAAATAAAAAATAGTAAATGAAACGTATAGGCGTTTGAGATAGTTTTTTAATTGTTGAGTTTAATTCTGAAAGAGTTGCGAAGGCCAGATGGCAGTTGCTTCATTGTATTTACCAGACTTCCTAAATACTTCATCATGGTCCAAGCAAGCGTAAGAAGCCACGCAACTGGCATCATATGCTTGCTTGGACGTAACTGGAGCAACTGGGATTAGGACAAACAACACCCTGAGATTATGGAATATAAAGAAAAAAGGTATACGTACCACACTATGTCCGCTACGACTCCGAAGACTGAGCCGCATCTTCCAGTCCCGCCTGGAAGACGCCCCCCCTTCGGAGCTCAACGAACGCTTTATCGGCATCGACATGATGCCGCACCTCTACCCACCACTATCCATCATCAAAGTCAGTCATTCTTAACATTTGAAACACACTTTGAATAACAAAAAACTTTTTGCGTCTCTGCCGCATAGTTTATACCTAATAAATTACACTGTAGTCCAAAAGTTTGTCGTCACATCACTATAATTAAAAAAAAATGAGTATTATCACTACCTGTTTACGTCAAGTCTCATTAACAATATTAGGCAACATATTGAAAACAAAAACTTAACGCCTTCCTTTTTTTGGAGTTTTTTTCATTTTTTAGAAAACAAAAATATAAATTAATTGAGCATGTAATTTTTCACTGTGATTTAGCACTACACTATTTTTATATCTAGCGAAAACTAATTGATCGGCGGACTACTCTACATTATTACACTAGTCACTACACTAATTATTTTAAGGGAGGGAAACTACAAGAGTATTCAGAATGCTAGCGGGATTTACATCGTAAATTAAACCAACACGCACTGATGGTGGGTATCACACTGAGGTACGCAACAACACCAAAACGCGAATCTGAAACAAAAAACACAGCGTTAACAAGCAGGATAGAGACAGAGTATACCACTGAAACTCTGAAACAGCACTGTTCTGTGTTTCACTGCGTGAGTGAGGTTACCGGAGGCCCAATCCGGGGGAAAGGGGGATTTAAAGGTTGACAGCGCACTTGTGACTCCACTGGTGTCGCAAGTGTCCATGGGCGGCGGCAATCGCTTAAAATCAGGTTTTCCGTCTGCTCGTCTGCCACCTATCACATAAGAAAAGTAAAAAAATAGTTATTGTATTAAGAATCAACAGATCCTGCAGACAAACTGAGTAAACAGTTTTGCAGGACAAATGTAATTTGTAAACTGAATTTCTAATAATAAATATAAACCAAAATAGATAGATAGATAGATAGATACTCTTTATTGCACAACATACAAAACTTAAAAGCTAGGTATACAGAGATACAATGTACAATTTAGGCGGTCTTATCGCTGGGAGCGATCTCTACCAGACAACCTTCAGGTAAAGGACATTAAACAATAAAAAACAAACAAAATAATAAAAAACAAACAATATAAAACTTAAATAGAAAGGTAATAGAAGCATTCTTTTAAAACTATCGTTAGTTAGTCCGTCACAATGATTTTTATCAGTATTTTACGAATATATATATATTTTTTTATATTCTATACTTATTACATATTTTCTTAATTTAATTTTAATCTGTTTAAAATAAAAATATTAACCAATATTGATTTAATTGTTTTTGATTTTGCTCGTAAGTAATATTCATTGAAGTAAGAAATAATCTAAGTTGAATAAAATTTTTAATTTTAATTATTTTTAAGTTCGGTGTCCCTACGTCAGGAATAAATTAATTTAATTTATTAATGATATATCCTACATATTTGAATAGATTACTAAATTCAGTGATACCGTTGTCTCATAATTGTCTAGACTCACCGACATATGCACCGCCGCACCGACCGGTTGTGCACGCGTTGAACAAATTGACATGACCCAGGTTTCCGGCGCACAACGGTGTGCGCCGTAAACTTTTATGAGGCGAAAAATAAGTCTCCACACATAAGACTCCTTTGATGTCGTAGACTATTCGAACGAGATGTCATTGTTAGGGTGACCAGGTGGCAATCTATACTATTTATAAAAGTAAATCCTATAGACAATGATAATTTTAATTTACCGAAAAGATAAAGATAAAGAATTCTTTATTGGCCACAGAAGTGAAATTTAAACACTATTCAAACAAGAATTTCATGTATCATACTATAAACTGTCCCACTACAGGGCAAAGGCCTCCATCATAGAAATCAAGTTATCGCTACTATGATGGGATTAGGCTTAATCACCACGCTTGCCAAATGCGGATTGATGATCACAAACCCGAGCTATGTAAAAAGTTCGAAAAATACTTTTTGCTCGACCCGGAAATCGAACCCAGGATCCCGAGATACGGCCCGGTACTTAAACCATTACCAACGGGGCGGTAAAAAAATAAAAATAAAATTATGTAGCCAACAAGGCCCAACCTGAGCATTTGCTGCAGTGACCGAAGCCGCCGCTGGTTTTCAGGCTGAGACTTAGGAAACGTAAGTACACACAGCAAAAATAATAATAAGATATTATCAGGTACAGACCGACGAGAGACTTGCGCGATTAGTAAAGTTTGAAAGAAAAGCTAAATTTAGTCGAAACGAAGTGCTTTCGAACCATTTCTATCATATTCATTTTTGTGATGATCGTCCGATGATCTTTGTGGTTCCGTTGTGTCGTCACGGTTGCAACAGTTTTTATGACTAAAATGTGATCATATCCCAGCGAGACTTTCGCTGTTGCGTCCAAAGCTAACCTTTTAGAGCCCAGGGTACGGTTTATGACAAAAGTACTATTGACTAGCATAAGTGAAAACTACTATTGAATAAAAGTACTATTGACTAGCATAAGTGGAAACTACTATTGAATAAAAGTACTATGGACAAGCATTAGTGAAAACTACTATTGAATAAAAGTACTATTGACAAGCATAAGTGGAAACTACAATTGAATAAAAGTACTATTGACTAGCATACGTGGAAACTACTATTGAATAAAAGTACTATTGACTAGCATAAGTGGAAAATACTATTAAATAAAAGTACTATTAAATAAAAGTACTATTACTAAGTACATAAGTGGAAACTACTATGTAATTACAAGACTTTTAGAATCCTGGGTCATGGTCCAAGCGTACCATGTGTATAAATTATGATGAGGAAATAAAAACCACAACGCACAACCAAACGCACAAATATTGGTGGATTAATATTATTATTATTACGATTCCCGGGTCGAGTATAAAGTATGTTTCAAATTTTTCGAACATTGCTCGGGTTTGTGATCACCAATCCGCATTAGGCAAGCGTGGTGATTAAACCTAATGCCATCAACGATAACTTGGTGTCTATGATGGAGGCCTTTGCCCTTCAGTGGGACAGTATATAGGCTGATACTTTACGACAGACTTGTCACGTGAGAATTTGTAAAATTGCCGGCGTTTAACTGACCCTTAATTTATATCACGAGATACGGGAGTGTTCGTTTTGAAGCGCAATAATCGAAGGATCGAGTTATACAAGAGATGTAGTCACCCTATTGAAAGTGTATGTGGTGAATTTAGGATTTGTACGACAGTACTAGATCCGCCTACGTGGACTTTCGTCTGTCAGGGAAAATCTACACTCGTATCTAGGAATTATGTGTAATTCGGATTCGAAATATACCGTGTGTTTTCTAAACAGATGTTTTTTTTATGACACACTTTGACTTTTC
The DNA here is from genome assembly GCA_019059595.1 of Marasmia exigua. Taxonomy (NCBI): domain Eukaryota; kingdom Metazoa; phylum Arthropoda; class Insecta; order Lepidoptera; family Crambidae; genus Marasmia; species Marasmia exigua. The sequence continues at coordinate 12,181,786 of CM032494.1, read as the reverse complement.
ATAGGCATCGGAAAATATACTAGTCTAGTTTCGATTCAGCTATGTTAGGGTAGAAAAAGTCCCCCCCCCCCCCCCCCCTCCTCAGCCCGGCTGGGGAAGGCAGAGTCGGGCCTTAAGTTCGAATTCGAGTATACACTACTGGGTTTTTCGAATCTATGTGCGTATTTCTACCAATTTTCGAATTTTAAATATAATTCTTCATGTACCTACTTCGTTCTTACATTAACCCTATAACATTTACACATACATCGATAGTAATTCAATTTTTCAAACTCCCGTGTTCTACGAATCTACGTCAGTGAAATTGGTCAGTGTTACGGGATGGACCCTGGAATTTTCAATCTTCGCCACTATTGTTCGGATGTCAGAGACAATAGGTAGTGAGCTTTATTCGGGCTCGTATATATAAGGCTAAAACCTTTGGGGCTAAAACAGAACCCGTTCCCATTTGGTGTTATTTAAGCATTCGAATACGCATCGAGTAGTGATGGAACTCAATTCGATTTCTTCCGACTATACCTACAATTTGTTGACGCTACCATAATCAGGTTCCCTAGACGTTCAGATTAATATGTATGGTCTTGTACATAAAAAAAAAACCACTTAAGTTTGTTAAACATGTTGATTAGCTAATGTGTGTGTGTGTGTGTCTGTGTGTCTGTCTATGGCAACTAGCTCCCGAACAAATGAAAGGATTTTGATTTTGTTTTTTTTTGTTTGAAAGTTGGATAATTATCCCTTATCCTTATTGTTTTTAGCTATATTGGATAAAAATCAATCCAAGGTCACAAAGATATGGATTGTATGTTTTAACACAACTCCCACAATATGGGTAACATATAAAAGGCCTTGAGTAGCAGAATATATCACGATAAACAAATGTTCAAATCCAAGATGGCGGCTGTCGGGGGTTTTTAGATTTTCAATTTGTCTTTTCTTGTTATAAACGCAATAAATCTTTGTTACAAAATGTTAACCACCAAGAAAACTACATTTAAAAAGCCCTTATAGTGAGATTATAAATAATATTTTACCTATACGTTATAGTATTCTTAATTTGGAATTGGAAGATTAAGGAATAAGACCCTTTTTTACCTTCATCAATCTTTATTTTCGGAATCTATCGATGTAAAACGTGGAATACTTAGGAAATAAACAATTAAAAGTATTAAAAATTAGCCGCTCCCTATGGGAGTCCTGGCAGCTGGCAAATATGCAGGCAGTATTACCCAGTTGTATTACGATGGAAATTTGCTTAGCGAAATGGCTCTAGTAGTCTAAATCTCCAGTGACTCAATAAATGCTTCTAAGTCACGGAAGAATGACAGAAAACGGCATCTCTTGGGTCTAGTGTTTTAACATCAAAAGCTCCCTATTTTAACCCCTGAAGAAGAATTTTCGAATTTACACCCCTGTGTACGCCCAGGGAATAAAGTGAGACTAAATACATATACCGTTAAATTGTATCGTTGTAGTGCCGAAGTCCTCATAATATATATCACGATGCCCCTTCAGCACGTTAAATCAATAAAATAATAATCAGCAGTATCATATAAAATAGAATATATTTACTACGACGAATACTTGGCAATGATGTAATTTAACATGCTAAAGGGGTTTTCTTCATGATACCTATTACAAGGGCTTCTTAAAGATGTAACTTACTCGTATTTCACTACGAATGATATTTGAGTGAAATTGTAAGACGGAGTGGCAAAATAGACTTGGAGTCACATCTCTAGCATGAAGCTAGTAAGAAACATTAGTGAAATATAGTGGAAGCAATTTTGTATTGCAGTTGTTAAGGCGACACCGCGATCTCACTAGCGCCGCCTATTGATTTGTATTAATTGTGACGAATATAGGATATTGTTGCAATAAATGGGCAATAAAGTAAAAGTAAATTATCAGCCTATAACTTTCCCACCGCAGGGAAAAGGCCTCCATCATAGAAATCAAGTCATCGCTACTATGATGGGATTAGGCTTAATCACCACGCTTGCCTAATGCGGATTGGTGATCACAAACCCGAGCTATGTTCGGAAAATTCGAGACACTTTTTGCTCGACCCAGGACTCGAACCCAGGACCCTGAGATCACAGCCCGGTACTTAAACCACTAGACCAACAGGGTGTCATCGCCAATGGGCAATGCGATTCTAAAAAAAGTATTTGTGATTTTTCAAGACACATCTGGCACAAATTATCCCTCTACAAGTAACTTCATTTGTGATCTCGGGCTCCTAGGTTCGATTCCCGGGTCGAGCGAAAAGTATGTTTCGAATTTTTCGAACATAGCCCGGGTTTGTGATCACCAATCAGCATTTGGCAAGCGTGGTGATTAAGGCTAATCCCTTTATAGTAGCGATGACTTGATCTATGATGGAGGCCTTTGCCCTGCAGTGGGACAGTATATAGGCTGATTTAAAAAAAAGGATTAAATGACGGCAGGGTTAGGTTTCAGTTTAAAATATTTCAGTTCATAACCTAAGATAACCAGTCATGTCGAATTTGTTTTCTTTGAATTTATATCTCTGAATATTCGGTAAGTACTAAAGATATCTTTCATGATAGACAAGTGTAAAACCGAAAACTAAGGTTCCTAAGTAAAAATATATCGTTAGTAATGACTGTATCGATTGGCAGAATTAACAAACCATTTTTTTTGTTCGATTCCTGCGCCATATAGGAACAATATATTTAGCAACTAGGTTCCATACAGGAACAACTTTTAAAAAAGTTATGTTTCCTTTAAGTAAAAAATGCTGAAAAGAAAAACACTAGTTCATCTTTAATTCGTACGCCATATTGATTGGTAAAAGTTCATCGTATGTTTAATATAAGCACACTGTTTGTCTAATTATACTTGTATGAAAAGGTCAAACACAATAGCGAAGCGTTCGAATTTTCTAAGGAACAAATATTTGATTTATCTGTCCAAATATTTCGTAGCGCAAGGAAGGTTGTGTTCGTCGTTTTCTTGTAATAAAGAGGAAACAGGCTGTCGAAGTAATAATAGCTTGACACGGCATTTAAATGTCTTGTACCAAGTATTTTAGTATTATAGTACCGACCTTTATATCCCAGAGACAAGAGGCGACGTTCCATTTTACGTCGACAAGATGGAGATTTCAAATTTAAAGGGCTTTTTGTTGTTCCCCAGCAGTTTCCTCTCTTTCTTTACTATTGAAAAGAGAGAGAGAGAGAAAACTGCTGAGGTTCGCTCTTCTCGGTGGAGTAGTATCCATTTCTCTCTCGACTCTGCCAGAACCTTTAAGGGGCCGGCGGCAAACGTAGTACCGAATAATTTGCAACTTGAGGATATCTCGACGTTTCATTGCTGTTACTCTGATTAAGACAACTTTTTATCTATGTCTGTGTAAAAACCTTATCTTACAAAACCTAACACTATTAAAAATAAATACGATTACATTTTGTAAAGGTTTCGACGTTCACGACCTATTTTCTGGCCATTTGTTTTATACAAAAACAAAGTTAATTATTACGTAAATTCTCTGTTAAATTATTGTCTAAAAGTGTTTTAAAGAAAATCGAGATATAATTAAGTTTCATTTATCCATTTTGGTATACGCAAATGCACACATATTTCTTACTAAAAACAGTGATGTTCATGTTTCTACTCGCACGTAGGGTGGTGCGACAGAGATAGCGAGATGTCCGAAGAACGGCGAAGCTTGCCTCGAATTTAATTAGAACTGACCTCCACGGTACTCTTAATTCTTTGCACGTTACATGACATGACCGTATTTTTTAGTGTGTGTTGTGTGTTTGTGTGTAATGGTCAGCATAGTTTCCTTTTTCAGCCGTTAAATGATTTTTTTATATTCAGGAAATTAACATCGATACAATATATAATTTACATCTAAGTATTTAAAATGAAACTTAGTGCTAATTATGGATTTCCACAGATAAACATTAAAATATATACTTATGTCTAGTTATAAATAGAATAGATATCGCTCCCTTTTATGTAAAAACGATTATAGTGTAATTAAGTTTAGTGAGTGACGTTTTTTTTTTTATTTCATAGAAATGGGGTGAGCTCTGCGTCTCATAGCCACTGCGACCAGTAGATGATCTATTGTGGCAGCCCCGTAACCTATTACAGCACCTCATGTAGCTCCAGTTCCAGGATAAACCCGAGAATGGAGCTGATGGGGGAGCTCTGACGAGTGACGTTAAATAAATAACTAAAAAACCATAAACTAAAACGTGTTAAAAAACATTTTTAACACTTCATACACTTTAAATAACATTTTATAACAGTACACCCGAGAAAAGGTGTTATTGAAGTCGGCGCCCAAGACTATCTTGAAATACTTCATTCAATTATTCAACAGGGATAAGGCGCCGACTTCAATGACACCTTTTCTCGAGTGTACTGTTATAAAATGTTATTTAAACTTTCCCCTGGATTGGGCCTTCGTTACCCTCACTCACGCAGTGAAACACAGCACAGTGCTGCTTTTCTGTGAGGCCGTGGTATCACTCCGGTCGAACCGGCCCATTTATGCCGAAGCGTGGCTCTCCCACACTCAAAATGCACTCGTAGTTTGATATTTTTATATATATATATGATATTTTCTACTGCCGAGGATAAGTATGTATTGGTAATACATACTTTTATTTAACTGGTATAATATCTGAATAAATGTAAAAAAGAGTTTTTATGGTAATTAGAAATAGTAAATACCCTTATACTAAAGCAGCTTAAACCCATCCTCAGGGACGTTAAACAAATTAACTCCTTAATTGGCGGCTTTTGCTTGCTTAAAATTTTGTTCTTCATTAAGGCATAATTGATACGAGTTCCGTACACACGAATTAGCATCGCAAACATGGACATAATCTGAATGTAAATCGAGTCCCTGAGCAAAATTATACGTTATGAGACCTTATTGCATTTATTAATCCTCCACTGGTGTCGCGGGTGTCCATGGGCGGCGGCAATCGCTTACCATCAAGTGATCCGTCTGCTCGTCTGCCACCTATTCCATAAAAAAAGGAAAATCTATAGTGTGAGATCTTCCAACCAATAGGTTAGCGGAGTAAAACTAACGCTTTATCATCTTCCACGTTAAAGTTGTCGCTTATGGAGCTCAGGTCACGTTTTAACCATGATTCAGGATTTAATTACAACGAAGTGACTTCCGTCTGACCGCGAAGGTCAGACGGATGTCACCCTTTACAGGCGAACTAGACCAAATAAATCATAGTTACACGTTTCAGAAACTATCCAAAATGTAGAAATACGCACATAGATTTGAAAAATCAAGAGGTGCATGCTCGGATTCGAACCTGAAACCCCGTTTTGGCGCGTTCTGAACCATCCTTTCCTACTACATAGGTATAGGATAGGCTTTTGATTTTGATGATTTTTATTGGACCACAATCGCAAAGCGACGATGAGGTCTAAGATGATACGCGTTTGCCTAATAAAATAGATATAAGTAGAGACAATGGCCCGAATTAAATAACACCAATAACGTATTTAAAAACGCTGGCAACAGCCATTTCCCAAAAACCGCAAAACCGTGTTTGAGGATTTAGAAATCAATACATATTATATCGAAACCTAAATTCCTAATTGAATTTTGGGTCATTATTTTTTTATTCTTGTAATGTTTTCTTGTAATTTAATTTTATTCGTATAATGTTTTTGTTTTAGTTTGTATTTGTTTCTTTTTCTGTTTGTTTAAATGTTGAGGGTATTTGACTAAGCTCGAGATTTTACAATATATAAATATTTTATCAAAATATAGGTAAATATGTGCCAATAGCACAAATTCTCAATTAAAAATATAAATTCTAGCCGGTTTTATGGTCATTCAAAGTTTCATGGGCAAGTCCATTTATAAAGTAAGAAATAATTAAAAAATAATTATACCATTGAATAACTCATACAATTTGCGCAAACTATTATAAAAGAACCATTGACATAAACGAAACATTTGATATAGCTACCATACAAAATTTAAATAAAATGCATACAAAACTACTTGTTTATGACGTCATATCTCAGTAGCCAATTGTATGGAGCGTTTTGGGTTTAAAAAAAAATGTGATTTCAAAGTTGTGATATCTCAGGTAGTTAAAATGAGGTTCAAGTTATTCTTTCAACGATGTTTCTATCATTGAGAAGTCTTTTGATTACAAAAAAATATAGTCAAATGCCGTATTGTTGTGTCCGTTCTTATTGTACAAAGTGGTGTGTCGTATTTTCAGTGAATAAATGTTTCTATCTATCTATTATTACCAGAGGTCGGAATTAGGTAATTATTTTGGTACTTACACAGATTTCATACAGCGATAGTAAAAACATTTAAAAGGTTGAGCTATCTTCATCGTTCTAGGCGGTTTACCTAGTAAACAAACTTCCTTTTGTTCTGTCAATCGCTTTCTAATTCTGCGAAGACCCTGCTCTTTTGTCTTAAGTTGCACACGTGCAACTTAAGATTTCTTGTACCTTATGCAAGTTTCAAAGCATCTTTAGTTTTTTTGCAGAATATAATATTTTGTTTTGCGTGTCGATTTTTAGACTTATGTCTATTATAAAATATAAGGGACTTATTGATATGTTTACTAATGGTTTGCACCACCACACTTGGGCGTATGACAAATTTTGTTTGTAAACAAAAACCATCAAAAGAGAAAATGCTATAGATTTATTAACCAAACTCCAAACAAGGGATTAAAGCGGTTCACGGAGATTTTCACTTTGATTGCAAAAGTAGAAGAGTCACTTAATTAGAGGTATCATATTCATAAACCTCTGAATTAGGACCCGAAAAGTTTCACCTTGTCGTAACCATTGAGTTATGGCCGTAACTGAGTTTTCCCTAAATGTTAAACTAACATTATTTCATTATTGTTATACTTTGTTCGGAAACAAGTGTTGGGATTTGTCACTAATCCTGATTTATAATGTACGGATATGCCTTAATAAAGATTAATTGATTTTACACCCAGAAAAGAAGAAAAACTGACTTATAATGAACGCCATTTTAGATGAGCGATTCTTTAATATTGTTTTTATGTGAAGTTCATATTTGATCCTAGAATTTCAAAATTGGTAGGTTTATAAAATGCTTTGAAAATTTTAATTACATGTTCCGTTTTTTGTGATTAATAAATATAACCGTGGCGCTCACGCTTCGGCATAAATGAGCCGGCTTGAACGGATTGATACTACCGCCTCACAGATCCCAACATATCGCCCCACCAGCATGAAGAAGCGTGTGTGCTGCATTTTGCCGAGTGAGTGTGGTACCCACGCAAAACACAGCACACACGGTGTCCCTCTCCCGTTCCCGTGTCAGAATTATAATTTGGGGAAATGAAACAATGAAATCATACGTACAAAATAAGGTAGCCAGCGCACTTGTGACTCCAATGGAGTTGCGGGTGTCAATAGGCGGCGGCAATGACTTACTATTTCGTGATTTGTCTGTTTTGTATGTTACCTATCACATAAAAAATCAATTTTGAGCAAGAATGTGTTCATGTTTGTGTATGCGTGAATGCTTATGTGCGTTGTGTAACTTAATAATCGTAAGCGGATGGAAAACCTCCAAAAGAAATTCAGTATATTTTAACAGTAATTTATAAATAAATATTGACTTAAAAATGGTATCAAAATAAATATTATTAGGAAAAAATAAACTAGTTTCTCATAAATACTAAACGCAGACTCGCGGTAGATGAGTTTTGACTCGAGTATATAAGTTACTTCTCTTTGAACATGTTTTGTCAGTGAGATTTTGAACAACTAAATAAATAAAATGTCTTTTAGTCTTTTTGGCCTATACAAACACCAGATGATGCCTGGAGGAGGCTCAAAAACAGGGAGCTGGAAAAAAAGGTGGGCGAGCCTAACATCATGGGCGAGACTAAAGCGCATCGACTACACTGGCACGGCCACCTCGAGAGAATGGGAGAAGATCGTGCAGTAAAGAGAGCGTACCTGGGACGTCCTAATGGGCGAAGGCCAGTCGGCCGTCCAAGATACCGCTGGAAAGATGAAGTCGATAACGATTTGGACGGACTCTTGCTGAATGACTGGCAGGAAGTGGCGCAAAACAGACATAGATGGAGGATCTTACTACCGGAGGCCAAGACTCACTATGGGTCGCTGCGCCAACCTACATAGTTAGTTGGTTAAATAACTCAAATACTACTATTAGTTAGTTAATTAATTTAAAAAAATTTCCAAGCTCCACACATAGATACCTGCATTCATGTGTGTGTGTGTGAAGATAAAATGAGAAACAAAAAAAAATAGAAGGATTATTAAATTAATCAGTGTAAACTTTTAACACGATAATTTTGGTTCTTGTCAAGTCCTCATCATCCTTGCGTGTAATTCCCGGTTGCGTCCAAAGCTATCACTTTGGAGCCCGGGGTACACTTAGACCATGATTCAGGATTTGGGGAGTCTGGTGAACAAGAAGCGACTAGCGTCTGACCTTCGCAACCTTGTGACAAGGGAACCAGACCAACTGATTCAAATTCAAATTCAAATGATTTATTGCATAAACATGTAATAATAAAATAAATAAATATTTCACAACATCACGTACATTGATCTCAGAATCAACAGTGAGATTACAAATATATACATATAATACTTTTCTTTTTGTAAATACATAATTACAATACATAGAAAACACCTAGACCAATACAAACAGACATGTTCATGCACACAAATGTTTGTACCGTGCGGGGATCGAACCCGCAACAATTGGTCCAAAGGCAGCGTTCACTACCACTGTTCCAAACGGGTCGTCAAATGTGGTACAAACATGTGGTACAAAATTTGACATATCATCATCATCATCATTTCAGCCAACAGACGTCCACTGATGGACATAGGCCTCCCCCAATGTTCTCCACACAGATCGGTCCTGTGCCGCCCTCATCCAATGGATTTCCGCGATCTTAAATTTGAGACAATTTTATATACATGCAACCCTATCAGGGCACAACAATATAAACTGAATATTACTGATTCATGGTTACACGTTTCAGACACTATCCGAAATGTGCAGGTTTTCTCACGATGTTTTCTCTCACCGCCAAGCTAAAGGTAGAAATACGCATATATGAAAATCCATAGGTGCATGCTTGGATCGGATTGGTTCGTGACAAGTTAAGAGGATAAATAAATCGTTGCGTACCGATTATGGCGTGTTATTCCTGATAAGCCGTTGATACGACACGTATTATCAGCTATTTTCGTATGGAGTTGAACCAATAGGTTGAATTATCCTTTTGATTGATGCTTTAGGTTAACTTATTGAATGTATTTTTTACGTGATAGGTGACAGACGAGCTGATGGATTGCCTGATGGTAAGCAAGGGCTGCCGCCAATAGACCACCCGCAACACACGTGGAGTCACAAGTGCCAACCTTCAAATCCTTTTGATTGGGCGTCTGGTACCCTCACTCACGCAGCGAAACACAGCACTGTGCTGCTATACACAAAATCTCATAAAATAATTGAATTGTATCAATATCAACAAAGATTATACAAACTGAAAAGACAAAACACTTGCCGCTAAGTAATCGAAATCCAACGCCATCTGTTGGTACGTTTGGAATATTGTAATTTGTGTAAAAATATTCTACCAGATATTTTGTCCTTATTAATTTATTAGTATACCTCGGAAAACCGTCATAACTGTTACCTTGTAACAATGGTGAACGTGTTGTAATAATTGTGGTTATGGGAGTCTTACACAAATTTAAACCTTAGGATGTCCATCTCAGCTCAGTTGCCTGTCAAATAACCCATAATGGATCACCAGTATAGTGACATCAACAATTTACATTGGTATAACGTACTATACGAGTATTAGGTAGTGGTGGTCCGCCCTCACTTTGATTCAGGACATTAGTTCTACTTAACACCAATAGATGGCGCTACGTGTCGATTAAATCGCGCCAGCGTTTCCTGCTTTCGGATCATCTATAAGCGTTAGCGCTGTCTGTAGGATTTACCTCTTCATTGATAGTGTAGATGTTTAATGCGAGACATATAATCGATTGGTTCCTAACCATAACATACTGTAATTCTAAAGAGCAGTAAAAATTATGTAACCCAGTTTATTGCCGAGTTAGATGATTTTATTAGTTAACGGGTACTGGCAGTAACTTGTTGATGTTATGGCGATAAAGCGACGCCTCACTTTATGACCTATACTTTGTCTCGGGTTATGTTCGATATAAAACAATTGATGGGCGTACTAATATGGAGTGTTTGGTGTTGACAAACGAAAGTAAAATCTAAATTGTTACAGGTTGTGCCTAAATTGGCTTGCCAAGCTTTTTATAATGTGAAATGTACGCACCTATGTCAAATTAAAAGCACAACGTTATTAAGATTGTTATTAAAAGAACATTGGATTAAGTAATCCTTGAATTGAATTTTGTTTTACAGATACCTAGTACAAAAATAATCATTGTATTTAAATTAATTTTGACGTCATTGTGTTTAAAAAAAAGACAGTTTAAATTAAATAACAAAAATGACTTCCCATCGCACTTTATCAATTAACTTCAAGATGATATTAATAAATTAGCTAACCAGTTTACATTTGTCAAACTTACTTTTAGCAAGTTTTGAAAGTTAATTACGGACTGTGAAATTTAGAATGTTTGCGCAAAGTCTTGAGTAATGAATAAACGCCAGTGTTGGAGATGAGATGTAAAATATAATGGTTTTAAACGTTTTAGTCAACCAGGTGGTGAGCTGCGACCATTATATTTTCCTAGTATTAATGAGTTTACAAGGGAACGAGACCAAATAATTAATACACTACACGTTTCAAGAACTGTCCGAAAGGTTAAGGTTTCCTCACGAGCTAATAGTAAAAATATACGTAATAGGTCTTTACCTATGAAATTGGCGTTGTTTCTAAACACAATAAGACGTATAACTCCTTTTATAAGCAAAATGCAATAAGCAAAGCCGATGGGGTAAACGAGTTCTACAGTGGAGACCGCGTCTTTGCAAACGTAATGTAGGGCGCCCTCTGGCTAGGTGGACGGACGATCGCGCAGGATGGCTGGCAAGAGCTGGATGCGAGAAGCCATGGATAGATCACGATGGCGAACAATTGGAGAGGCCTATGTCCAGCATTGGACTGCGATAAGCTGATGATGATGATGAATAAGCAAAAGTCACCATATTATAATTTAATTTGGACTAAAGGTTATATTTTAGGGTTTATATTAAATTATCATGCAGTACCAGATGCATTATAAATACAAAAAAAAATCTTGAAAATGAACTTTTTTTCTCAGAATTTCTCAAAAGAAAAAACTCAATAATAACTTTAGAATTAAAAATATTTTTTCTGAAAATCTATCCCACACGTTCCCTAACCTTGTCCATTAAAGCACAGATAATTATGGAGTAGTAACATTAATAGTTACTTTACAAATTAAAAAAAAGTTAGTATGGAAAATACATCTTCTAAGATAGTCGCCATACAAAACGGCAATTTCATAGGTAAAGACTTAGGTCTTTATAAAGATTTGAAAATCCAGATTTTAATGAAATCATCGCTCTTCATCTTCATTTCAGCCAATAGACGTCCACTGCTGGACATAGGCCTCCCCCAATGTTCTACACACAGATCGGTCCTGTGCCGCCCGCATCCAATAGATTCCCGCGATCTTCACCAGATCGTCGGTCCACCTTGTGAGGGGCCTGCCACGGCTGCGATCGCTCTTAGTGCAAATCATTAAGTATAGGTACATATTGATTTAATTTGGTGCACTCAGTGTTATTTTAACGCTAATGCAAACTTTTCAAAGACTGCGGCGCTGCCCGTGTAGTAGTCGTTTTTGGTCATCCCACAGAAACCTTTCACTTTTAAAAGTTTGAATCCCATGTCCGTCCCCTGATTCTAAGCTATCTCTCCACCAATCTTCAGCCAATTTGTCCACCCGTTTTCGAGTAATAAAAAGTGAAAGAACTTTCTTTTTTAAATATAGATATTTGTCATCGGAAGTATAGTGACTTGTATTAAAAATTTGATGTTTTGAATATCACGGTGTTAACTCGATCAAATTAATAATAAATGAAGTATTAATTACTTTACTCTCGTAACATAATGTAGTAGGCTGTGCCTTTTCATAGAAAGCCATACTTGAAAAACTGCGCGAAGCCGTTGAGAAATGTGCTGGGCGACGTGCTTTCTCTACCGCACTCTATAGAATCTGCGTCAGGGCCGGTGGAATCTCTTTCACACTCTGTGACGTTTTTTCCGAAAATGGCACATTCCGGTGACTTCTAGGTCTACACGAACTTTCGCTATGAAATGAGAGTTTCATCTGTCACACGGATTTGGACCTACGTTGATATAACCTGTCACAAGCTTTGAGATACGAGTCGATAAGGTATTCCAATCCTCGAACCAGGTGAGTGTTCCGAAATTTTTACTGATTTTATAAATTCGTCTTTTACAATTTCACAAATACACTCACATTGGGATACCTACCTTCAAGAGAAGAGCGTACTCTTTTTTAAAAAGGCCGGCAACACATTAGCGATCTCTCCGATTTCGCGGATGTTCATGGGCGGCGATGATTACTTTCCATCAGGTGACTCGCTTGCTCGTTTGTCCGACTCTAGCATAAAAAAAAAAACGTACATACCGAGCCGTGATGTCGGGGTCCTGGTCGATTCCCGGGTCGAGCGAAAAGTATTCCCCACGATCACATCATCATCATAATTTCAGACAATAGGCAAACACTGCTAGATATGGGCCTCCCCGATCACATAAAGAAATAGAATGTGACAAAATATTTCACAAGAACTTTAAAATTCCGAGCAACTGTGCTTCGGTGAGTGAGGATATCGGAGGCCCAATCCGGAAGAGAGGGGGGTTTAAACGTTGGTAGCGCACTTTTGACTGCACTGGTGAAGCGGGTGTCCATTGGCGGCGGCAATCGCTTAACATCAGGTGATCCCTCTGCCCGTCTGTCATCTAGCACATAAAAAATCCACCGACTTGAATACTGTAACGTAAACGGAAATCGAAAATGATCGGTACCTTATCTCGTCACAGAAATTGGCCGGGTAAATTCACGCAGCGATAAAAATGTCTCACCATTTTTTCCACAATTTTCGTAGACACTTTCCACAAAATCATATTAGTATTCTTCCTTCGCTAACTCTACGACATCAATTATTCCCTAACCTAACATTACTTACAATAAACCATCAATAAAAAATTACCTTTCTATTTAAAAGATAAAGTTGTAAATTAGAAACAGCAGCTAAATAATTGAGAAAACGCCAATGATAACGCTTATATCGCGTTGTTTTACAACACTTGTCGTTATCGATAAGAATCGATTGCTCAAGAGATAATCGATATCTAAACGATATTATCCCGATACCGTATCTTTCAGTTACCAAAAGTATACATTAATGTAATCGTACGATAATTCGGCGTTTCATGTCTGTGCGTGGGATTTCTATAAATATAAATATCAGAGAATTTGTTTTAGTTATATAACAAATTTTGATCATGGGAGAGCCACGCTTTGGCATGAATGGAACGGCTCCGTTTTTGTACGCGAAATATTGATTACCGCCAAAAGCGGCCACTTTTAGCGTGAGTCAATTTTTCGCGTACAAAAACGGACCCCAAAATTTGTGCTTATTTAATAAATAGTATAAGAGATTGCAGAGAGGTTGTAACTCCGAAATTGTTAAAAATTGATCCAGTAAAAAATAAAATCGATTCGCGTCGCTAGTGTGCCCTACCCGTCTCCTCAAAGGGCGAATCTGTATCTTTAATTTTAAGAATTAGATCCAAACAATGTTTCACTTCTACCCAAAGGTAGTTTGCGAGAAATCGCTATGGTAGTGTCATTTGTTGTAAATGTTTGTTTGTATTGCTTTGTACAATCAATAGTATCTATCTATATATTTATCACTTTACAGGTTTAGAAGTATAAAACAGTGTGGATGAACACGGAAATAATGTGTCAAAAACAATTCATAGATGGCAGCGTGCAAAGAACTAACATTTTAGCAATTCTGCACACAGATCCATCTGTTGGTATTGTTTGGAACTAAAACGTCTGTAGAAAAGAAACCGGGTATTGCAAAATTTAATCCCAGGGCGGGCCTGCTAACATATTCGTCTATGCTCATATTTTTTTCGTAGGTAAGGGAAGAATGAGTTATCCAGTTCGGCCGCAGTTTTTATTGCCTTCCTAAATTTAGCGTTGCTGTACCTACATTTGATTGTGCATCGATTATTAATCGATAGTGCAAATGGGGTCAAATAATCTAAAAAAATATGTGGCTATCGAATTGTATTGATTCCTATCCTTATCTAATATAATGCATTTATAGATTACTAGCTGACCCGGCAAACGTTGTTTTGCCATATAAATAAAAGGGTTGATCGTAGAAGGGTGAAAATTGAGGATTGTATGTATTTTTGTATGTTGTATCATAAAAAAAGAGAAATTAAAAATTTTGTCTAAAAAATAAAAATAAAAATTTAGGGGTGGACTACCCCTAACATTTAGGGGGATGAAAAATAGATGTTGGCCGATTCTCATAGATACCGGATAAGCACAAAAAATTTCATCAAAATCGGTCAAGCCGTTTCGGAGGAGTATGGCAACGAAAACTGTGACACGAGAATTTTATATATTAGATAATGCGTAGTCAAATTTAAAATATGTATAATCGATACTATCAATTTTAAGTTTTAAATAAATACTGTAGATTTTATCGATGATACCAATATGTCTGAGAAGACATAACATAAATTACGTTATGTATCTACAAAAAAATGCAAATATAATCGACTGCTACATTAATCGATAGTATTGACTTGATTTAAATATCGATTTAATCGATAGTATTGTAAAACGCCCTGTCGGTCTAGTGGTTTAAGTACCGGGTCGTGATCTCGGGGTCCTGGGTTCGATTCCCAGGTCGAGCGAAAAGTATATTTCGAATTTTTCGAACATAGCTCGGGATTGTGATCACCAATCCCCATTTGGCAAGCGTGGTGATTAAGGCTAATCCCATCATAGTAGCGATAACTTGATTTCTATGATGGAGGCCTTTGCCCTGCAGTGGGACAGTTTATAGGCTGATACTTTTATTGTCAATTTAAGCAATTATAATCTAATAATTGCTATATTCCTTTCGCTTTAGCATAATATGGGTAACAGTGTCAAAATCTATAAATTTTTCACGTTAGTCTCTTTATAACGTGTGTCACGTATAGGTAACTCTGTCCTGCTGTCACCGATATCATGATAAAGTGAAAGAAGTATAGTAATTAGTATCATCAGCTTGATCGATACTATCAATACTATCGATAGTCTGATCGATTTCTATCGATTATTTAGAGCAACACAATAGATTAATCTATAATCGACTATCCGGAAATACAAACTACACATAGCACATTGGGTACACCAGGGTATACCGTGTTCCCGGGGCAGAGTAAACACGTGTTGCGCGTATAATTGAAGTTTTGTTCTAATTGTGCGGCGATGTAGGTATTGGTTTAGGATAGGGTAATCCCTGGAGGTCGACCGTATAAAGTACATGAGATAAGGGTTCGTTTTTACAACAAATATTCCTCTGAATATAACCCGAGTAGTGATTTAGCCATTAGGATTTATTTGGTTTTCTATATGATGAAATAGTCAAAACAATGTTTTATCTATGCTATATCATACAAAACCAATAGTTACAAACCAAACTAGTATTTTTTTAATTAAAATGTCCCATAATCGTCACCATGATGTAGTATAATCAGTTGGTGGCCCTAGTATCGTCGCGGTGTCACCTTAACACTAGTTTATAAAAATATTTATCTCTTAAAAGGAACAAAACTTTTTTATAACAATTGGTGGATTGGATTTCTAAAGTAAGTCAAGTTCAAGAAAAAAAAAATGCAATATAAAATGGCTAAAGTAAGGCACCATTTTAGCTACATTAAGATCAAGGTATCATGGAGTGCAACTACTCGTAGGTATCACCCGAGCTTTCGATGTCACGTATAGTTCTAACTTGTGTTGGAGACAAAGAAGGAGAAAAGAGAATCATTTAGCTTCCATATATTTTTTATGATTAGGTCAACGCTCGACAATCTCTTCTTCATCATCATCAGCCCATTTAAGTCCCCTCTGCTGAGGCACGGGCCTCCCTCAATCATATGAGGGGTAATTGCCATACTCACCACGCTTGGCAGACGGGTTGGCGAGGGTTTTGATATAAATGCAGAGTATTCCTTCTCTGGGTGCTGATGATCATGCCAGCAGCTTTACCTTAGTCGCCTTTTACGACACCTCGGTAAGAGTGAGGGTGGCCTTTTCTACTCTGCCGGGGACCACACAGCCACGACAATCTCACCTAATGAAAAAGACGATGAGATCTAGGATGTAACCATTTGCCTAGAAGATGCCTGTTCACGAACGAAGGTCAGGTAATTGTTAGGTCTTGCTCTACAATGTAAGTACGTTTGATTCCTGGGGAGGGTTATGATGCGAGGTTCTGCCATTTTGAGACCATGACTCCTCCGCACGATGAGGACGATGAAGGAAAACCGCTGAGGCTTAGTCGATATGGCTCGGGCCAGCTTCTCGTTAGGAGAAGACCCCGCCAGTGGAGAACCCGATATACCTAATGCATAAGGCGCTGCAGAACGGCGACGAGGTCGGACCATTGCACTTCGGGCCGGCGGCATTACCCGGCGACAAAAAAAGGTACGCTCGATTGTTTTACCTTGCTAAGTTGACGCACTATCTAGAGATTCTGGATACCATGGTGATTATTAATACCTTAGTTAGGCGTTTCAAGTGATAGTAAAAAGTATATTAAATATGAAATGTACTTTTGTTTTGCTTTGTTTCTATTTATTCAATTAAAATCATTATGTACAAAAACAGAAATATTGTTTCTTTTCTACAAATTTCCGCCTAGTATGAAGTGTTTGTCATTTCCCTTGGATGTCATGATAAACGGATTCCACTGTACTTGTCAAATCGTAAAATAGTTGTAAACTTATAGTCTGGCTTTTGTTGGTTCTGATGTTCTGATCTCAAATGTCATATTAATAATATCTACCTATTTATCTTCAAACTTTGTCTAAAGTAAACCATCACCCTAAAGATTCCAAGTTTCATGGGTCCCTTTCTTACGTTTCCTTTGTAATCTGTTGCTTGTACTCGTAATTTGACGAGGGATGACAGGCGAGGTGATAAGACATCGGAACAACAATATAAATAAAGTGTAGTGAAGTAATTGTTTCTGTCTACAAAATCTGAAGGGTAGGGTAGGTTATTGTTTCACGAAAAATGGTCCATAAAATAACAATTTTCTTATGTGAATGTGAAGGGAACGTAGTCTTTACATGTATTTCTATGACCTGATTGCCAAAGCGACATGAAAATTAACTGATACTTTTTGAGCTTTAAAAAAGCTGCCACGGCGAAACGTCAAGCAAAACGTGAATACAAACGTGTTGGTATTGGGTTGATCCTGGAGTTGATCCTCGTTTTAATTAATTATAGACTTAAAAAATATTAACTGTATTAATATATCTCCTTATAATGTAAAACGTTTTTTGCATAAAGCAGTGTTTTGCTGGTACATACAAACCAACACAAATCGAATCGCGGACCCACAACTCACTATCGTATGCCCTTGGCCTAGGTCAAAATAAACTTTTTTTTTACATTATAGCGGACAAACGAGCAGACGGCACACCTGATGAAAAGTGATCACCGCCGCTCATGGATACCTGCATCACCAGAGATACATCTAATAACACTTACATCTAAGTTGGCAAGGAAATTATTGCATCAAGCAACTACCAACATCTATTAAGGACATCAAATTCGAAAACCCCTTAATACCTGTTTTATCGGACCAAACTTCTTTTTATTACCTATTATAAATACTTCTTAGTAGGTATTCAAAATAGCTTGCCTTTTCTTATATCTTTGTCCTTCCAGATGAAAGCCTTAGGAAGCGCAGATATGTGAGTAAAAATAGTAAAATCCACTCATGTGTTCTACATACGCCTCATTTGCATCTATGTAATATTTATGCAAAGGTTAGGCTGCTATTCTAAGTCGATGCTTCAAACCAAGTCCACTGAAAACTCACTAAACACAAAAAAACATAGAAATAAGGGTGGCATCCTAATTCTATGGTTAAATCTATGGGCACTATTCAATGACGAAGATTGATAGACCACTTTATTAAAAAAAAAACCACAAGGTCCAAGGGAAAAATCAAATAAATAATAAATGCCCGCACCATGTGGATGTGTGGAGGTTCACCACCGTCCACTTTACACGTCATTTTTTGCCACGCACCTCTTTGTGGAATCAACTTCCCGCAGCGGTATTTCCAAAACGGTACAACATTGAGATCTCCAAGAAACGAGCCTATACCTTCCTAAAAGACCGGTAACGCATATCCACTCCTCATAGTGTGGCTGGTGTCCAAGGGCGTCCTCCGTTTCTCATTAAAAAAACACTTTTTTTTTTGTAAGTGATAGATATGTGGTACATAGGTAAGTGGTATTGTCTACCCCATTTTATAGTTCCCATTTGCTGGTATTTCAGACGGCCACACTAGAGAAAGGTAGGCGAAAATTTATTGCAAAATCGAATGGCATTTGTCGCAAGATTCATCAGGTGGTGCTGGAGGTAAGAAAAAGGTTGAGACCATACTATCTCTACTTTGTACAATGAGAACTCGTTTGCAACTTTTTAGTCATAGGTGGCAAAAGAAACAGATAGGTCACCTGATGTTAACTCGTAATAATTTTATTAATATTATTTGTATATGAATAAATTAATTAAACATTACACCAGGTATAACGAACGCTTCGCTGTTTCTTCTACTCCATTGGCAACATCTGAAAATCAGTGGTTTACAATATCGAGCAAACAATTACTAAGCTGCAGCCATTCTGTATCGCTACGGCACACATGCACTTGGATGATACATTGTCAATGTTGATGTACTGTACCAACACAAATTTATGGCTTTTTAAAAATTTTGTGTGACTTTTGATGCAAATAAATGTATTCTGTATCTATCAGTAGAGTCAATAATTCCTCAACATTTGTTCAATAATTCCTCAGAACTTGTCACTATGGCTAACGTCATACACATTCGACCGATATGCTAGAATGGTTCCGGCTATCGATTCCATGTTATGCATCATTTACTCCCCACAAATAGACGGCCCAGGCGTAATAATTAATTATGTTTTTGTACTGGTTCGTGCATATAGTATACAAATTCTAGTGGCTTAACATAATGTTTTCACAAACGTTGCTCTACTAACCTAACGCAAGTTTTACAAAATTGTGAGGCAAATATCCCTCACGCGGGTTGTGAACACGGTCATTCTATGAGGTACAGCAGTCTGCAGACTATAATTTCAATTTATTGCACAACATAAAAATAATCATATTCACAATCCTTTACTATTCATTTCATTCGTCTCTGAAACTCCTTAAACCTTCCAATCAGGAAATCACAATCCCTTTCTATATTCAAGTCCCATGTCAAAACTCACTTCCTATATCTATAAATAGGTACACTGTTTTTCCTTGTCTCTTCTTCCTATTTAATGTGGTCTGCTTTCTGGTCATTTATACCTATCTATAAGAAATATTTTTATTGAATTTTTGTTATAAATTATCTATGTATATATTATTAGGTATGTATTGTTTATTATTATTTATGTTATGTAATATTATTAATATATAAAATATGTATATTTCTGCCATTCTCAATTTCATTTGTTAAACTACTTTGCACTGCCTTCCCCTATTACGAAGACGATATTTCTTTCCTCTAACCAAAGGTTGTCTGGAAGAAATCGCTACAAGCGATAAGACCGCCTAATTGTACTGCCTGTTGATGTTGTATCATGATTGTATTTTCTTTTTGTGCAAACAAACTCAACATCTAGGTTAGGATCAGTTAGGATACAAAAATCCAGTGAACAATTTAGCCAGTTACATGTCGATCCACACACAAGAGTGCCTGAAAAGTGATATAACTCTAGTATATAGGTAAGGAAGTATATAGATAAGTATACAAAAATACAAAATTTCTTTATTAATTACTTTAAACTTATATTATTATTATTTGAAGCCTCCTTTTAGGCATTAAATTAAACAGTATATAAAGAGGGATGCTTGTGCACTCGTAAAATAGCTCATTTTGTACTCAAATTGATTTCTGCATACTACATTTAGTATACATTTGTCCCCCGCTATACATTTGTCAGATTTGACAGCCTCGGTGGCGCTGCGGTTAGTGGGTCGCGACGGCAGCGCAAGAGGTCCCGGGTTCGATCCCTGGGTCAGGCTAAAAATTTGTACCTAAGTTTTCGGTAAGAAATTCTTAGTGGCAGCCCGGAGTCTGGAAGTTGGCGATCTTGTACTCCCATGCCTCGGAAAGCACGTTAAGCCATTGGTCCTGCGCCCGATCCCTCTCCTGTCGTGTCACAGTGTCCCATCGGAATATGAGGGTAAGGGAAGAGAGAGTGCACTTGTGTTTGCGCACACACTTGAGCACTATAATATATCCTGCGTACGTAGCTGATCGTTGGGACTGCCGTAGCCGTAATTATTATACATTTGTACTGGGACTTATACCTGCCGACCTCTGAATTAGAAACTTAGTTTACGATAAACATAAACCTTAGACCTATTTCGAGGCACACATGCGTCGCCAAGTCTCACCTCTCATGTGTAGATGTCAACAAACTATAGACAAGATGGTTAATAGAATTAACTCGTAATTAGCATTCCCTTTGAGAAGTGGGCTCGGGACGTGGGCGAATTTTGCCTTTATAGCCACTTGCGAAGTGGTCTCCTTCAGGTTAGGAAACTTGGTCCGTCGTTTCAATTCTAGCGGTTTTGAAAAGGAATACTCTCTATATCACATTAATAAATATTTGCGATATGAAGTTATATAAAATGTACATAGCTTGGTGAAATCTGCGAACCTATGACTTAATACTTTGGAGTTGATATTTTTATAGCAATCCTTTGCAATTTATTCTGAAGTAAATAACACACACTGAAAAATAAATTAAGTAATTTACTATTGATTTATCAGTCTCATCTTAACTGGTGATCAAATATTTGTAAGTAATAACATTTCCACTGGATATTGTAAATATACCTACAATATTGATGAGACTATCGACAGCTCATGTCGAATCAAGCGCTTACAAATTTCGTCGGCTTAGTAACCCGTTCAGTTGTCTAATTGGTGGACCATAGACCTTGATTGTGGAAGGTGTTTGTTCGAGTCCCGCCTGAACACGAGATGAAATTTTTTTGTGAGTTATTTTCTTAATACTCATGAATTTCTATAAGTGAAGACCTGTTATTAGCTTTTAGACATCCATTGTAAATGCTACTGTATTAAGAGAGCTGTTGGTCTTCCGAATAAAATAAATAAATAAAATACTTTTACATACTGTCTTTGAAAACTCGTAGACTAATTTTCATAAAACTGAAACTAAAGAAGTGCTGCGGTTATGGGCGAATTTGAATGAAACCTGTTTTCATCAAGCAGTGGACGGAATTGATTTTTTATTTTATTTATTTAACACTTTATTGCACAAAACGATACAATTGGCGAACTTAATGCCCAGAGGCATTCTCTACCAGTCAACCTTTGGGTCATGCAGAAAGGACAATGGTGCGGCGAAAAGAGGACTTATGTAATTATTACAATTTTCAAACCGGTTACCGGAGGCCCAATGGGGGGAAGGGGAAAAGTTGGCAGCACACTTGTGACTCCACTGGTGTTCCGGGTGTCCATGGGCGGCGGAATTGCTTACCATCAGGTGATCCGTCTGCTCGTCTGCCACCTCTCATATAAAAAAAAACAATAATGGCAACATAAACTTAATATTATTCTAGAAGAAATACGTTTATACGTGTATACCTATTCCTAATAAAATACTTATAAATTATACGTATGCGAAGATGCGAAAGTATGCTGACGGACCCTTTTTTTGAAGGCATATTTGTTATGAGTGGTTTTGATGGTAATAGGCAGCGAATCCCAAAGCCGTATAGCCTGCACGGTGAAGGAGTTGGTGACGAACGAGGTGTGGTGTCGCGGTATGTAGAGACGAAAACTGTCAGAAGAACGAAGGGAGCGATCATGAGAGTGGCACAAATATTGGAAATTGTCCTTGAGGTAGGACGGAGAAAGGGAGTTGTGGAGAATATTAAATATAAAACAGAGTATTCGACAGTTCCTACGCTGACGTATGGGGAGCCATTTAAGGCGATCGCGAAAGGCGGAAACATGATCGTATTTGAGAAGTCCAAAGATAAAACGAATGCAGTTATTGAGAAGACGATCAAGTTTGTTAGTGGTGTCTGTGAGATCGCAGTAACAGACATCAGCGTAGTCAATGATAGGGACAATTAAGGAATGAACCAGCATGAGTTTAGTTGAAAATGGTAAAGAGAATTTAAATCGGTACAGACTCCTCAGGCATGCTAACACCTTACGACTCACCTCCGCAATGTGAACAGTCCAGCTAAGAGTTGAATCCATATAGAGGCCCAGGTTGCGTACTGATGAACAGTACAGGATGGGTGTTCCGTCGAACTGAATGGAGGGCAGGTTATTCAAGTTAACCCTCGCCAACCTTCTCGAACTACGTATAATGATTGCTGAGTTCGTGGCGAAAACGGATCATTCGTGTTTTGGTTATTTCTTTGTTCATCTACCACACGTCATTTCATACCAGTCTATAATAAAAAACAACACTAAAGCTCTACCGTCACAAAGGCGACTTTCTCATGGTTTGCGGGACGTGGGGTACGCTCGAACAAGCCAAAAATAAATGAAAAATAAATAAATATTTCACAACATCACATACATTGATCTGACCCCAAGATAACCTACCTATAACCTAACCTAACCTAACCTGTGTTACGGATATCAGATCCAACAGCGGAATTACATATATATACTTAAAATCTTTTGTAAATACATACTTATGATATATAGAAAACACCCAGACTAATACAGACAATATTTTCATGCACATAAATGTTAATATACTAATTTTAATGTGTAAAAGTGATTGAAGTGTTCAAGTGTAACACTTGTTTCTGTTTTTTTTTATTATAGCGGACAAACGAGCAGACGACACACATGATGGTAAGTGGTCACCGCTGCTCATGGACATCCGCAATACAACACCAGAGGTTTCGCGCCCCTTTCTTGAAGGTCATACGTCATATCTGTTCGGGAACACTACTGGTATCAAATGGTGGCATGGAGCAATAAGAAGTTTAAAAAAAAAAGTTATAGGTGGCAGACGAGCATACGGATCGCCTGTTGGTAAGCAATCACCACCGCCCATAGACACCCGCGACACCAGTTAACTCACAAGTGCGCTGCAACCTTTAAACCTCCCTTCCGAAACACACCACAGTGCTGCTTCACGCCGGTTTTCTGTGACGCCGTGGTATGGCTCCGGTCGAGCCAGCCCATTAATGCCAAGCGTAACTGTCCCACGGTCAAAACATATATATAACATCTGATTTTTATGACATGAATTTATATTGATATTTTATGATAGACAAAAGTGTCTCGTTTTCAGCACTTGAATCGAAATCTCGAATGTTATAATTTTTCAAATAGCCTATATATACTTTAGGGACAGTACCAAGTATACTGATGGAGTTTGCTAGTAGAGCTTTATGAGAAGTGAGTAAATATTTTCCTAAAGCCTATTTCAGTGAATAAATTGATACTAAACCCATTTTGTGAAACATAGGTAAGAACCCGCAGTAATGATTATAAATAAAATGATATGTCAACATAAATAAATGTAAGTACCCACAGTTTGTATGTACGATAATATCAGTGGGAGGTTAAACCAACCCATCTCTTAAATACTAAACGGGTCTGGGCTAGGATTAAAGAACTCGCTCCACTGAACACTGAACGAAAAGCGATTAAAACATGAAACATAATAAATAAATAAATAATATTTCACAACATCACATACATTGATCTGACTCCGAGATAGGTAGGTCAAGCACCTGTGTTACGGATGTCAGAATCAACAGTGGGATTACAAATATTTACGTCACCGGAAATTAACAAGATCCGTAAGTTTATCAATTTACTAGGAAGTTTATAAACTGTTGTAGGATTCTAAACGGGAGATAAATTGTATTATTTTACGTCCGTAAAATAATAAGTAAGCAATATCCAAACGCTATGCGCGAACTGATTGGTATTGTCACTATGAATATTGACCAATCAGAGAGCAGTGTGTTATTTCACGTATTTCAAAGATGCGTATATTTAAGAGTTTCTGTGATTGGTCGAACCATGTAAAACATTACGAATGAATATACATTAGTTTATAAATTTTTCGTGTGACGTCGGAAATTGATAAATTTACAAAAGTGTGGATGTAAAATAAAACAATTTATCTCCCGTTTAGAATCCTACGATAGTTTATAAACTTCCTAGTAAATTGATAAACTTACGGATCTTGTTATTTTTCGGTGACATATACATATAATACTTTTTTTTGTAAATACATACTTATAATACATTGGAAACACCCAGACCAATACGAACAGAAATGTTCATGCACACAAATATGTGTACTGTGCGGGGATCGAACCCGCAACCCTTGGACCGAAAGCAGCGTTCACTACCACTATTCCAAACGGGTCGTCTAGATAATCACGACAAGACAGTTTTTTTACATTGCCTATCCTTTCTTTATCACTACATAGTATGAAACAAAATCGCTTCCAGACGATTCGATTACACGACGTCGATTGCCAGACTCCCCAAATCAAGAATCATGATCCAAACGTACCCCAGGCCTCAGAGCGACCGTTTTGAACGCAACTGAGAATCACACGCTAAGATGAAGAGTGTGAAAGAAAATCGCTTTCGCTGTCTGTCCCTACGTATGCTTAGATCTTTAAAAATTTCGCTGTCACCGCTGTGACACTGTCACTGCTTCACAGTGGAAGACATTCCATCACAGACTAAAAAATTTGGCAGTACCTATTTTTGCCACACCACCATGAAATGGAACCTGTTGCCGGCGCATATATTTCCTCCTTCTTGCAATATCATTATCATCATCATCATCAGCAACCCACACTCGTCCTCTGCTGGACAAAGGTCTCCCCTAATGCACGCCACTGCTCCCGATTTTCAGCCACTCTCATCCAGCCGACACAAGCCAGCCTTCGAATGTCATCATCCCATCTTGTCGCAGGGCATCCTACACTAAGCTTACCGAGTCGCGGTCTCCACTCAAGGACTTAACGGCAAGGACCTTCCTACAATATGGATTCCTTCAAACGAAGCGTGAAGAAGCATATCGCGGGCCAGTATTGCAGTACCAAGGGAGGTGATGCCTGACATCGCTTTCGTTGTAATTGTAACGTGGGCTCTTCTCTTACTTACCATCTGGCTGAAGAGAGCCAATTCACTGTGACACTAGAAAAAAAAACTTCGCAACGGATTTTGATGCGGTTGCTTTAAATAGATAGAGGAATTCAAGAGGAAAGTTTATGTACGTAAAATAATAATATAAAACATGCATAAAATTGCACGCGAGTGTAACCGGGCAGGTGCTAGTTATACATATTGGGCTCGAACCCCGGATCAGGCCAAATATGTGTACCTAAGTTTTCATTAAGAAATTCTTAATGCTCTAATCACCCCGGAGTCTGGATGTTGGCGGTGTTCTTCTACCCCCGTTTTTAGCACGTTAGCCGTGCGCCCGATTTCTCTCCGGACGTGTCCCATCAGAATAGGGTAATAAAAATGGAAGAGTGCACTAGTGTTTACGCACACACTTGATCACTATAATAAATCCTGCGTACGTGGCTGATCATTGAGATTGGCAATCGTAGCTTCATTTGGTTGGAGGATATACATATTGTTTAACAATATTATAGTTTGAATTATATTTGTTGTGGTATACTTCATTTGTTTTCCTTGTTGAAAGAAAAGGTTTTTTCTTTTAAGCTAACTTATTCCAATAACGTCCTACGCGTTACTCTGTAACTGACAATTAGAGACAAATACGATTTTCCCCCATCTTATTTACGACCCCTGTCTAAGGGTTACGAATAATAACCAGACTTAACCCAGGATCATGGTTTAAGCGGGTTGAGTATAGAATAGGAATTTATCCCGCCTACACTGGTCTACGAAGGACGAGGGAGTCGTAGATTACGTACAAAAGAGGTCTAACTGGATGTTGAGTGTCAAACGGTTGGAATCTTGCCACAAAGTGAACTTTAGCTCATTTGTGGTGAGAGCACCAACTGACTCCCTGGCGACTGGAAGTCTATTTTTGGAAGTTTCGAGGACGGCTACCAGCTGACTCTACGCGCCGCACGTAGAAATATTGAAATAAAAAGTGAATTAATTTTATTATTTATGTATGTTAGACTGTAAGTGATTTATTATATGAGCCAATAAAATCTTTATAAATGTATGTTGTTGCATGAAATAAATGAATTAATATATTATATTATATTATCACGCGAAGTCGCCCCCACGAACACCTGTAACACAAGTGCCGTCTCAAGTGAGCTGCCAAACTTAAAACTCGCTTCTTTTCGGATTAGGCCTCCCACAAAAGGAATGCAATCCCGAATCGAGATTGCAACTTCGAGATCCCGGGGGATGGATTTTTCTGATCTCGCGGGATTCCGGAATTTTCGGGATCCCGTCTACTTAAAAAAAATCGTATGACTGAAATAGCTAATAATTGCTTGTTCGTGATAGTGAAGTTAACCAAAACAACATATTACTCAAAAGAAAATAAGGACCTTAATTATTTAATCTTACCAACAAAATGATTATCAGGTTTTTCAGGATATCATCATCATCATCAGCCCATTTAAGTCCCCACTGTTGGGGCACGAGCCTCCCTCAATCACATGAGGGGTAATTGCCATACTCACCACGCTTGGCAGACGGGTTGGCGAGGGTTTTGATATAAATGCAGAGTTTTCCTTCTCTGGGTGCTGATGATCATGCCAGCAGCTTTACCTTAGTCGCCTTTTACGACACCTCGGTAAGAGTGAGGGTGGCCTATTCTACTCTGCCGGGGACCACACGGCTTTTTCAGGATATTAACATAGGTAAATTAGGTAATCAAAACAATAAGCATATTACAAGGGAATTAGGAAGTAATTACCTACGAGTGATTTTGATAATTAATTCTTAAAAATCGTCGCTGACCACTGCCGCCCAATCCCGTCAATCTCGAACGAGAGCCTGTCATATAATGCGTCGGGATTGATCCCGAAAAATTACACGAGATCTCGCGAGATCGGGATCCAGCGGGATCGGGATTGCATTGCCTACTCCCACCCTTATTCATTAATCTATTCGTTTTTTGGGCAAAAAAAAAATAGTGTTCCTTTCAATGGTGGGGTAAAGCCTAAAATGGTTGTTTTTTTTTTTTTAATTCTAATGAAAATCCACGGACACTGGTTCCGTGCCTTTATTGTGCTTGTTTTTAAAGTGTTACAAATTATTTTCGATATTTGCCTATGGCTTATGGAGAAGGCTTTGCCTAAAAATGGGACTTGGGCCGCATTGCCTCAAACTAACTCCCAAATGCACAGTGAGAAATGAAACAAAGGTAAGCCAGAACAAAGCCTTCTCGGAATCTACAAGTGACTGCTCATATAATAATAATTACCTTGGATGTCGGCTAAGGTAACAAACCTACATTTTAGAGCTTCCTTTAAGGCGACGGGTAGCCCTAACTAGCGACGCCATTCGTTTTTAATTGTTAGCTACTAAACCGGATCTATTTTAAACAATTTCGAGGTTACAACCTCTCGGCAAACACTTATAATATTTATTAAATTACCATGCACAAACGTTGGGTCCGTTTTTGTACGCGAAATATTGATTACCGCCAAAAGCGGCCACTTTTAGCGTGAATCCATTTTTCGTGTACAAAGGCTCCGCATTTATGCATGGTTTTTTAATAAACAGTACGAGTGTTTGCCCAGAGGTTGTAACCTCGAAATGGTTGAAAATACATCCGATTTAGTAGCTAACAATTGAAATCGATTGGCGTCGCTAGTGTGCCTTACCCGTCACCTAAAGGTGAAGAGTACCCTGCACTAGCGACGAAAATTGATTTAATCTAGTATCTAAATACTTAGCCGGGTATGTGTACTGTATGGGGGTATGTGTATAATGTACTAACCGGGTGAGTATATCAGTTGTTTTTCTTTGAACCTACTTGTCAATTTGAATAGCTTAACTGTCATAGTCATACAGTTTTATTAATTGAAATACTCTATCGTCAGCCGCGAGTCTTTGCGTTGACTATAGATAGATAAATGTATGTATCAGATTTATAAAATCCACCATTGCACATAATTAAAAAGTGACAACGTCGTTAAAAGACATCCTTTGATTGAAAATGCACTTTTGTGGACTAAAACCATCTAATGTCAAGCCAACAGTGCTTAGCAGAAAAATAACTAAGATTTAAGACGGACTTGTTATGGGTTATTTTCTTTTGTACATTTTTTATTCTATTCTAATCCGTCCCCTCTTTAATGCTTAGGCGCGACGCCCATACCAGAGTCGAGTCGAGGCAAGGGCGCGTCGAGGCGTGGAGCGGCGCAGTCGCAGTGTGTAGGGTCGAGTTGCAGGAGGCTATCCTTCCTTCTCATTTTAATTCGCTCATACGTACGAAACGAAATGACAAAAGGCGGCAGAGACGCGGCGAGGTGTCTCCACCGCGCCCCCGCCTCGACTCCCTGCGCCCCGATGCGCCTCAACGTGACTCCGCACTGCGACTCCACTATGTGAGCGCATTGTGATTATTTTTTTAAGGAAACCTGGAAGCGGCGCGCTACTTATGCGCCCGCGCCTCGACTCGACTCTCGTGTGGGCGTCGCGCCTTACGATGTTGTGAAACGAATGTTTTTCTCCCAAAAGGGGCATAAAACACCCTCGCATAGGGCACTAAGCCATGGGAGCTCAGTGAATGAGAACGCGCCTTCTATACGTGGCTCGTGGTTTGAATCCGAGCATGCACCTCTCGATTTTACAAATCTATGTGCGTATTTCTACCATTAGCTCGGTGGTGAGGGAAAACATCGTGAGGAAACCTGCACGTTTTGAATAGGTTCCCCTGTCTAAATGGTGTACGCGTACCACG
Source organism: Marasmia exigua (assembly GCA_019059595.1). NCBI lineage: Eukaryota > Metazoa > Arthropoda > Insecta > Lepidoptera > Crambidae > Marasmia > Marasmia exigua. Next base: position 12,152,507 of record CM032494.1, on the reverse strand, counting down.
CCCTCCAAAACGACAGTTTGAACACGCTAAGATAAGGGGGCCTTAATTTAGACTGCCTTAAACTTAATCTAGTCTGTCAGAAGTCTAGCAGACTAGATTAAGTTTGAGACCTAAGATCCCCTCGTCTATTGAAACCATTCTAGAACTACATTAGATTCTCACTATTATACATTCATAACTATGAAAGTGAGTAATCTAATGTTGTTGTATTATATAGACATAGCTTTATAAGCAATACTGGCTATATAGTTGTATGGTTTATAATTGAAATTCTATTTTGAATATTACTAATTGAAGTGTGTCACTTCTATAAAAACATTCTTTCCTGTGCACTGTTTACATAATAATAAATCCATATTTATAATCAGTTTTCGCATTTTTTTCTAACAAATGTAGTTCTAGAATGGTTTTAATCGAACAAGATCATTTAAAAAAGCTAATGTGTTTTGTAATAAATAATTTCGCTTATTTTACTAACCCTTTCGTGCAATACAATGATACTCTTTACTGCACAATAAGCTTCTACCTATATAGATATTCACTGCACAATTAGGCGGGCTTATCGCTGCAAGCGATTTCTACCAGATAATTTTCAGTTCATCATTTCAGCCTATAGACGCCCACTGCTGGACATAAGCCGTGTAAATGTACTCCACATAGATCGGTCCGGTGCTGCCCGCATCCAATGGAGTTAATTTTCAGTTAATGGACATTAAATACGATTTACCTACTACAAATTATGTCAAAAAGTGACTCATAGTGGTCATTCGCAGCACTCAGGGACGTTGCAAAGCCGCAACACCACGAATTCACAATACCATTTCAACTTAAACCACTCGAGGCAAGTCCTTCAAATTTTATACAAACAATTAAATATCACTTAACATGTAAAAACAAAAATTCAGCCTTAACTTATTAAAAGTAACGTTTAAAATTACGTGGCAATGTGAAACACACAGAGCGGTTACTTTCGCTACCAATTTATAACTCTGACCTGACAAAATAGATCTAGTTTCATTTTGCTCAAATTGCTCAATTTCCATTAATATTTTCACCTGTGTGAAACAATTTTCTCAAGTTCGGAGGTCTTAAGAAGCAAGTGTTAATGATGCGTGTGGACGTGTGAGTGGATACGTATCGGGACAGATTTTAACTCTAACACATTTCATGAATGTTTTACCTGAGTGAAAGGTTGTTTCAATTTCACTAACAGGTCAGACCTTCAGGGTCTATAGTAAGCAAAAGTGTGTCCGGTGCAGTTTGCCAAATCGGGTGTCCATGGGCAACCCGCATTGCGTCGCTATTGATTCGATAACGTTGCCAGGGTTTGGTTCCAAGGGCATTTTTGTGTTGAGTAAGGGTGGGTTTCAGTAAGGGTGGGTTTCAATAAGTGCAGGGTCGAGGAGGAAATTATCGGAACAAAAGTGTATCCAAGCGTTTATCAACTCGCCCGTGATACTAATTTGGATTATATTCCAGCTGTTTAAATTTAATATTTGTGACATGGCCACTTAGTTGTATATTTGACGAAGGGTTTCTTCGGTTTCTTAGACACTACTTTCAACCCTAAGTTCAACTGCCCAATGATTGGTAGGGTATACACTACGCTTATTTAACCGCTTATTTCTATTTTGAATCAAATATACATGTAAAAAATACAGCCGTCTTTATTTTCACCAAAGTGTGAAAAACCAATTAGTTTTAACCTTTGGTTTAATAGAAGAAAGAAAGAAAGAAAGAAAATATTTATTATTATAGACATCACAACACAGAACATATAGCAATTGTAAACAGAACACAATTTGGCACAAACAGAAAACAAAACATAAAACAATTAAAAATACATAAAAATAAAACAAAAGGAAAAAAAAACCGGCCAAGTGCGAGTCGTATCCGCGCACCGAGGGTTCCGTACAAACCTGCGTAAGCTATTGCTTCTTACCAAATTTCGAGATTCTATGTCAACGGGAAGTGGTCTTTAGGTTTTAATTCCCTTGCGTGTAGTTGCGAGTTTCAAAATATGCGGTATCAATGGTTGTACTTTTGCGTTATGCGTTGACTTAGAATTTATTTTTTCACGGGTTAAAGGCAATTAGATCTAAGTATTTGATATGAATTTCAACTTGATAGCTCTACGCGTTCATGAGGACAAAAGAAATAAGTTTATATTTATTAAAAAATATATATTTTGTAATGTAACTAAAAATTTAAGGTTTTCGGAATTTTTCCTTTATGTGTGCTATAAAACGTTGCTTCATGCCAAATTTCAAGATTCTAGGTCGATTGGAAGTACCCTTTAGGTTTTGATTCCCTTGCGAGTACTTGCGAGTTTCAAAATATGCAGCTTAAATTGCTGTTTCTTTTGATTGCGTTGACATAGAAGTTTGATTTTGTTACAGCTTAAAGGTATTATAGACCTGAGTATTTGGTATGAATTTCAATTTAATACCTCTACGCGTTTATGAGGAAATGGGTAGTAAGTTTAAAATTATTAAAAAAATATATATCATGTGATGTAACTAAAAATTTATGATTTTCGTAATTTTTCCTTTATCTATGGTATAAGACGTTGCTTCGTACTAAATTTCAAGATTCTGAGTTCACGGGAAGCACCCTGTAGGTTTTGATTCCCTTGCAAGTGTCGAAAATTTGCGGCATAAACGGCTGTATCTTTTGATTGCGTTGGCTTAGAAGTTTGATTTTTTCACAGCTTCAAGGGACAGTAGACCTGAGTAATTGATATAAATTTCAGCTTCATACCTCCACGCGTTCCTGAGAAAAAGGGTCTTGACAGACGGACGGACGGACAGACGGACAACAAAGTGATCCTATAAGGGTTCCGTTTTTTTCCTTTTGAGGTACGGAACCCTAAAAAGAAACAAAACTATATTCAATCATGTCCAGACAGTGCCAAATGAATATTATGATGTGTTATGATGTCTAGTATAAATGGCCCTCACTCAGCTCAATACGGGTAAGTAATTAAAAGTTGAAACATTAACTAAGATATTAACGACTGTGTTTCAAGGTGTTGAAAAGCCAGTTAAATAAAGATACAATATTAATCAGATTCAAGCTGACAATAAACAGAACAACGAACCACGTGTCCTTCTACATAATACTTAGATTAATAATTCACATACAAGTATGCTCATTAGGTGTAAAGTATCAGCCTATATACTGTCCCACTGCAGGGCAAAGGCATTCATCATAGAAATCAAGTCATCGCTACTATAATAGGGTTAGGCTTTATCACGCTTGCTTAAGCCGGATTGATGATCCAAAACCCGAGCTATGTACGAAAAAAAAATTCGAAGCATACCTTTGCTCGACCCGGGAATCGAACCCCGGACCCCGAGATCACCGCCCGGTACTTAACCACTAGACCAACGGGGCATTAGGCATTAGGTGTAACATTAGGTAAATATACTTTAAAAGGGGAACTTCTTAAAGTAAAGTATTTATTTGTATTCTGATTATTTAAAATTGATATATCATACTTTCCTGGTCTTTTTATACTATGCCTACACTTAACTACACTAGAAAGTTTCATTAAATAATCCATTAGGTACTATACGAATGTGGAACTATGAGTTCTTGACAGAGGTAGGTATGCTATATAGAAGATAAGATATTTAACTATACTCGTACATATCGCTATTGTATGCAGCTATACTAGTTTATGAAATTGCTGCTCTTAGTTTATCGCTTGCCACTTTTCAAGGAGGGTTTTCTTAATCTATTCTATTCAGGATCTATTCGGTGGGTCATGGATCGATCGATCGATCTGCGCATGCACCTCTAAATTTTCTAAATCTACGTGCATATTCTACCATTAGCTTTGCGGTGAGGGAAACCCTGTCACGGGTTTTCTCAAAATTGTGAATACATCCTATATTTGAGATAATAGGTTGTGAACGTGTAATCGTGGTTCCCGTGTCTATGAAATACGAAGGTCAGACGGCAGTCGCTTCGTTGTTATGGGGTATGGGAAAAAAAATTACACAGGTTAATGAAACAGTGGAATAAGCTGCCTGAAGAGATGTTGTTTTCAATGAGCGAGTTAATAGGTATCTTCTTAGGTAATCGTGCTATATCTTAGACCATAATTATTATCACTTACCATCAGGTGAAATATGGTCAAACGCTATCCTATCTAAAATAAAATAAAAAGGTTCTAATCTGAAAACCGTGTCGAGGCATTTGTATATCATAACATATTTTAATGTTTTTAAAATTTAAAACCACTGGATCAAGGATTGTTTCAATAAAATAGCGTTGACTTTCATTTGACCCTAGATACGCTAGCTATTCAGACAGCTATTTATGACGTCTTAAATACTCTTCTAATTCAAAATGTATGAAAATTAGTAAAAAAAATAACTACTTGCTATTTTACAAACATATTCAAATTAGTTACACAAAATAGTAAAAGCCATTGGAAAAAATATTAAAACCATATTCAAAAAAAATTCCCATAGGATCATTGTCTAAGTGTACCCTGGACTCGAAAGCGACTGCTTGAACGCAACTGGGATTTACATGCTAAGATGAGGAGGTTTATGAAATTCTAGTGTTTTATCAATTTAGCAAATACATATATGGGTGATTCTCCGAAATTTTTCTTTCGACCTTCCGGTTTCTTCGCGTCTGAATTCCATGAGCTCAAAAATATTGTTCAAATTAGAAGTTTATATTGTATTCAGAAGAAGTTTAAATTGAAAGAAGGGTAGGTATCTTTACGTGTTATTTTTTCAATTTTAAATTATAATTTGAACAATATTTTGGAAATTAGACGCAAAGAAACCGAGAGGTCAAATTTCGGGCCCACCCATATCTTTCCTTTTAGATGGGAATATTTGCTTACACTTTAATACCTATGTGGAATCTACCTGAAGACTGAATTAATATGTATCTTACACACATGTGTAAGATACCAAGTTTCCCTTGCACAGAAAAACCCTGAAGAGTTTTTTTGCATGAATGAGTTTATTTACGCGTCCCAAATTCATATTTAGCGATCGGCCGTCGGTCTTGTTTATTTATTCTTGTATTCAATCTTAGCCATATTTATTCTGAAAAGTAATGAACACTTTTTTTAATTCAACTATTTATTTTCCAGCAACCGAAATAAACTTGAAATACACATTTATCATAAAATATGGCTGTATAAGTAGCCGTAATTTTAAAAATATTTATTTAGCGCTTGGGTGTTTCAAACCCAATTAAACAATGTATATACCACGGCTACCGTCGGATAAAGTATTGCGTGTTTAAACTTCAATTAGTGAGTTACTATTTTTACATTATTTTTATTTTGTATCCCTCCTGCGGGAATGGAAGACTTACGTGGCGGGGATACAATTTGCCCCATTGTGCTTGTGTCATTATTTAAATGTTCAATGTTGTGATACACTGCATAAATATTTTTCCTTCTTTCCATTGAGGCACGATAATGAAAGTAGGGTTGTGTACACCTAGCGGATACTGTTTCTGTCTGCACTATTTAAAAGATATAGCCAAATACAGCACCCGCCAGGTGTAAGGTCTATATAAAAAAGATGGGAACTATTCCGGGTCTATGGATGGGAACTTGCTGAATAGTTTGCTGGAATATTGATGAGACAAGGGGAAACCTGCCATATAAAATGTTTCATATTTATCGTCATGGCAGACGGTGACAACGGTGCCACACTATGCATACAGGCGGCTACATCGGCGCCGTTAAATAAGGGTGTTGAGAGGTGTGCACTAATTTCTAGATCATCCTGGTAATCCGTTCCTCGCTATCATGCAGGTCGTGCACTTCCACCCTTTCGAGCATTTAGCTCTTGCGCTCCACTCTCAAACACGCTCAAGTCAGAGGTGGGGGAGAGATGGTGTGCCCCCAGTAGTTTCGGATCCGTGGTGTTGCCACACGCCAACAGCTCGCAACAAGCTGCCCTTCGGAGACTTATTATACTGATAAGAGAGGTGTTCTTCATTAACGAAGATCACAAACTCACACGGGGTGGTCACATCGCTATGCACTTATTATTATGATTTTACTGACCGAAGGAAACAGAAAACACGTACACTAAAGAGTATCTATCTATCAATGTAAATAAAGAGAAATGAAAATATTTCATAGAGCCAAAGAAAACTCAATTATTACAATCATTTGATTCAATTTAAATGGAATGCTTATTCATCGCTTGCTCTTATAAAATCGACAGTAAGTTGTTGAACTTACAAATAATAATATCAAAATCATATTTGTGACACTTATAAGTAACTGAGATAAGTACTTTTCAAAATTGGGTTCAATACTCTCACTAAGTGGGGTGCTCAAGCAAAATCTTGATATGGACGAGAGTTTCGGCGTTTCAACTGGATGTTCCCGCATTGCGTCTGTATATTGATTCTTTTGACAAGACGAAAATTGTGTCGAATTCTCATGTCGTATCAACTCTTGTAAAGGTTGGAAGCTCTACACTGGAAGTTGTTGAAGAGTACATCTACCTCGGACTAAAAGTCCAGCTTGGTAAATCCAACTTCCAGCTAAGAGGTCGATCGACAAATCCAACTCGGCTGGGCAGCGTTCGGGAAGCTACGCAGCATATCTTCGGCCCATCTACCGCAGTGTCTCAAGACAAAAGCCTTTAATGCGAAACGTCAACCGGAGAGCAATGTATTCGGCTATGATTCGGAGTCTGTTTGCGTGATCGTATCAGAAATGATGAGATCCGCAGCAGAACGAAGGTCACAGACATAGCCCAAAGGTTTGCATGTCTCAAGTGGCAACGGGCAGGAAAGCGAGGAGAACAGACGACCGTTGAGGCGGGAAGGTCCTCGAGTGGAGGCCACGTACAGGAAGTCGCAGCAGTGGACGTCTATTGGCTGAAATGATAATGATTTCTCACACAATCTTTTTGTCATTTCTCACACAATGTTTTTGTTAAAAACTCATCATAGTGTTACGTCCATAGCCGGAGCCCGGGGCATGCTCGGACCATGTCAATTACAATGAAGCGACAGCCGTCTGACTTTCGCAACCCTTAGACAAGAAAACCAGACCAACTGGATCACGGTAACACGTTCAGAATCATTATCTCTTATATTGTATGTATCCATAAAATTGAGAAACTTTCCACTAGTCTTTTACATTTGGTTATATTTTAGGTTTTTAGTTTAGTTTTTTGTTGAGCTTAAAAGGGAGCACATCAATCACAAAATACAGTATCAGACTAAGTTGTCGCAATAAACATTTTTGTACTTCTGTAGAGTTGACCTTCCCACCAATTTACTGGATCGGATCGTGAGTATTTTATTCCACAAACCTTTTTTGACGCAGGCATTTATTCAACCCAAAGTATCACCTGTACTTGTTGTGGATGTGTGGCTGTGTGTAGCTAATTTTGCAACTCTACATATATTTTTATAACATTTATGCATGGGCCGGCTCGACCGGAGTGATACCACGGCCTTTCAGAAACCGGCGTGTAGCAGCACTGTGCTGTGTTTCGCTGCGTGAGTGAGGGTACTGGAGGCCCCATCCGGGGGAAAGGGGGGTTTTAAGGTTGGCAACGCACTTAAGACTACACTGGTATCGCAGGTGTCTATGGACGGCGGCAACAGCTTACCATCAGGCCGATCCGTCTGCTCATCTGCCACCTATCACATATAAAAACCTAGGAGGCTTCAGATTCCTCCTGACATTGGCCGTTCTTAATAATCAGGTGGATATTTTGATCAAATGGCACCGCACTGCGTCGACATATCGATTCGATAACGTTCTCAGGCCCTTGCTATATTAGTGTTGTCCGAGTGCAAGACGAGGCGAGATTGAGCCAGTCTTGTCACCGCATTATAAATCGTTATTTTTTTATCATTTAATACTGAAGCCCTGATTAGATGGTCTTGATCTTGAAATATTGCAAGATGTTCTTGCAACCTGTTACAATTATAGAGAAGAAGAATTAGAAGGGATAGATCTAAACACTTTTGTCCTAGCTAAAGTCAGTAAGAGAAGACAAACGTACCAATAACCATACTTATAGATGTTGATCCCGTTTGGAACAGTGGTAGGGAACGTTGCCCTCTGTCCAAGGGTTGCGGGTTCGATCCCCACACAGTATACACATTTGAGTGCATAAACATATCTGTTTGTATTTGTTGGTTTTCTATGTATTAGAAATATTTCTTTACAAAAAAAAGTATCATGTATATATTTGTAATCCCACTGGTGATTCTGATATCCGCAACAAAGGTGCTTTAGCTACCTATCTCGGAGTCAGATCAATGTACTGTGATGTTGTGAAATATTTATTTATTATTTATTTATAGATGCCAAAAACTGTTCAAAGTGTAGAAACTCGGATCTAAGGTTATTCAAGCTCCCTTCAATTATTAAACAGACAGACGGACAGTATAGACAAACGAAATAGGTTTTTTTCAATATTAAGGCTTGGAATCTAAAAAATATGTAATAATCCTAATTCGTATGGTTTTATTTGGGTTTCAAGCCTCGATTTTACCACGTTGAAAGCACTCAATGGGTTCAGTGTTGTTAAATTGCAAGTCCAAGATTTCAAGACCAAATACTATTCCCGGCATTAAGGGTGCTTGGACAAATGACCCTCCATAACGGATTGACGGTGCGTTTCTTATCGATGACCTAGTCCACTGTTTCTGTAACTAATTCCACGTCCTTGTAGTGTTTATTGGAGTTTCTTATTAAGTGAATCGTTATGTTTGATATAAAAAATTGGTGAGTTATGAATATTTTCAGTTTTTTTTCTTTTTATGTCGCCTTCACTGTAAAATGGCGTTCAAATCTATAATCTATTATAAGAAAGACTATGTGGACACATAGTCTTTCTTATAATAGATTATAGATTTGTCGAGAGATTATTAGTCTTTCGTGTCGAGTGATTGTATCCAGATGGTAAAAATTAGATTTTTGCTTTCTTGGTACTTTTTTTTATGCTAGAGGCGACAAACGAGCAAGCGAGTCACCTGATGGAAAGTAATCATCGCCAACCGTGAACATCCGCGAAATCAGAGGGATCGCTAATGTGTAACTAAAACGAATTGAATGCAAATCACAAATCACGTGGTGTTTTAGAACTGAAGTGACATTCAAGAAATGGGCTTATTCCTTTCTTAAGAGCCGGCAACGTACAAGTGATACCTCAGGTGATACGCATTACTACCCCTTAGGGGTTGATAGTTCAAAATTCAGATTTAACCCGTACCCAAACATCAATTTTAAGTTACTTATTTAACTGATTAGTGAACCGCCATACTGCGCTTCACCCCCTCAAAGGGTATTCTTCCAAAATCGTTGAAGCTAATTTCTATTTGTATAAAATCATACGTGTAAAGACAATTTTTACTTTCCTAACACCAAAGATGGCGGACTTTCATAAAAACTTCTAACCTCCTTTTTACCCCCTTATGGGTTGAATTTTAAAAAATCCCTTCTTAGTTTATCACTTTCACTATAAAGTAGTAAGTGAAGGAACCCCCGTTCCAAATTCAGTAGTTTGGGCTATGGGCGCATCGCTAGTCACTTAATACCTTACTCACTCAGGTTCTCCTTTTATTATATATAGATTTCGCAAGAACATTTAAATTCACATGTTATCTATTTTTGACAAGCTTATCCATTACTATTTTTAAAGAGGTAAATCCTACAGACAGCATCAACGCTTACAATAATGTCCTCCAAAGTGATATTTCGGTCATGGCGGCCAATCTCAGCGATCAGCCATCGAGTACGCAGGACATATTATAGTGCACAAGTATTTTCGCAGACACAAGTGCACTCTTATTGCCCTACCCTCTTATTTCGATAGAACACTAGTGGGACACGACTGAAGAGGGATTAGGCGCAGGACCAGCGGCTTAACGTGCTTTCCGAGGCATGGGGGTACAAGACCGCTATCTTCCAGACTCTGGGCTAAGCACTGAGAATTTCTTAACAGCAAAACTTCAGATACAAATTTTAGCCCCACCCGGGGAACGAACCCGGGATCCCAAGCGCAACTGCCGCTTATAAGTGCGACCCATTAACCATTGCGACACCGAGGACAGTCAACGCTTATAAGTAATCCGAAAACACGAAACGCTTGCGCTTTGTAATCGACACCTCGCGCCATCTTTTGGTATAAAGTGGAACTCATGTCCCGAAACGAAGTAAGGGTGAGTCTACACGAGTTTTTACACTCCCAAGTAAGCTAAGACGGTAAGTATTTATAGTAACAGCGGCAAAATAATAAATCGATGGTAGCTCAATGGATAACAATGTGCGCTTTTCAATTAAAACAGAATCTCGTGAGTTCAAATCCAAGCACGTACCTCTAGATTATACAAAGCTTCACAAAAATCAAATATTTTTGTGAAATCATCTTGAGGAAACATGCACGAATTGTAGGATTACCGTGAATAATATGTCTTTACCGATGGAATTGCCGTTTTGTTTCTGAACACAATAAGATGTATAACTCTTTTAAGAAGCAAAAAGTCACCATATTATAATTATATTATGATTTAAGACTATATTTTAAAGTTTATATTAAGTGGAGATCGGGTAAAAGTAATTGTATTTGTTAGGAAAAAAAATCTTTAAAACGAAACTCATTTACTTGGCAGAATTGACGTTTTTATCAATTATAACTTTTTAATTAAAAAAAAATCTGAAAACTATCCCATACGTTCTTAAATGTTTTCTATTAAAGCACAGTTACTTATGGAGTTGTAGCATTAATAGTTACTTTACAAATTTTGAAAAAGCTAGTATGGAAAATACTATATCTTAGAAAATCGCCGTACAAAACGGCGACTTAATAGGTGGATTATTTGTTGAGCTTATAATTCTAATCGTGCAACCATCATTCAGTTGTTCTGTTAAATGTAGTTATGCTAGTAAAAATGGAAATAAAATTATCATAACTGTAAAAGATACTTTTGTACCAATACTATAAAGTGTTCATCTAGTATATTTGTTGAAGCGATCACAAGCTTTTTTTTTATTCCATCATCAGTAAACTGCAGTGAACTTTATTTACGTTGGAGTTAACTGCAAAAGGATGGTTGGAATGGGTAGTTAGTGTCACTGGCCACTGTTATTGAATTATTGATCAAACAACACTAATAGCTTTTCCAACTTCGCCGCACGTAGTTATTTACCAGATACGTGTAAATATTTTGTCTGTGTTTAATAATGTTCAAATATTTACCAACATAAAATTAAGGGAATTTCAAAGCTAAGTATTAAATATCAGAACATTTTTATACGACTAAAATCAGTTTTAGGATTTCGATTTGCGTCATACATAACATTATTATTTAGTAGCTAGATTTGGCTTTTTATCATGTCGTGAAAAGTAAATTATTATTAGATTGCTTTGATCTTCCTTATTTAATTTGCTACCTAATCCACGATCTTGTGCAGCCTAGCTATTCCACAAGCTTCCAGCTGCACAAATTATAGATAAAATGTTTTTAATTACGAGCTACCAAAATATTATAAATGCTCTTACACACACTTTTACACCAAAACCACATTCTGCATAATGAAGTTGTCATTAACATAAATTCACCAACAAATTATCGACTGCGTTTCATTTATACCTACCTGTTTCCGGACAATCGGTAAACCGATAATTCGCACTAAACGACTGAGCCATCGTCGTGGGATCAAAAACCGATAATCCGATAACCGATTCCTGCTCACCGAAATAAGCGACTGCGTTCGCCGCCCTGGATTGGTAACCTAGTTATGATAGACGAGTTGCGCGTGATTTGCCTAAGCCTGTTTCTCGCTTAGCTTATAACTTTGTAGTATCCATTCTCCGTGTGTTATTTCCGATTAAAACCAAGGTCGGTGCTTTGAAGTGAGGGGAACACTTGGACCATAATCCAGGATTTTGTGTGTCAGTTTTTTGTTTTTGTGATAGGTGGTAGACGAGCAGACGGATCACCTGATTGTAAGCGATTGCTGCCGCCCATGGACACCTGCGACATTTATTTATAATTTTATTATATGCCGGGCTCTCCTCTGGTGGAGGTTTTTCCTAACTAAAAGCCGGCCAGATGTATACCGAATAAGCCCCAGCGGTTTTACCTCATCGCCCTTAAGTGGGGAGGAGTCCCGCTGGCACCTGGTGTCCCCACACCACGTGCCAGCGGGCTCCCTCAGCGGAGAGGAGGAAGACGCCTATTTTTCTGGCGTCGTCTTCCCCTCCTTGCCCTTTGCCCCGAATTGGGCCTCCAGTACCCTCACTCACGCATCGAAACACAGCACAATGCTGCTTCACGCCGGTTTTTTGTGAGGCCGTCGTATCACTTCGGTCGAGCTCACCCATTCATGCCGAAGCGTGGCTCTCCCACAGCCAGTTAATCACAGTGAAGCGATTTCTATCTGAACTTCACAGCTCTTTAGCAGGGGAACCAGACAGGTGTGGTATGGAGGAGAGGACACATCCACTTGACCCCATAAAACCGCTCTAAAAGGTAAAAAACAAGAAAATTGTCTCTGCTAAAATTATTATGCCGTATCGCCGTGGTCTTATGCCACATTGATTTTATTTTATTATTATAATGAAACTCTTTTGCTAGTGGTATACGATCAAGCCGATACGGTGTAATAATTTCAGCAGAGAAAATTTCTTGTTTCGTACTTTTTAGAGCGTGTTTTTTTGGTCGTCGGGTTTTAGTTTTTAAACTTTATTTTTATTTAACATATTTTTAGTCATGTAAATAAAATTCCATATTTGAAATGTGCTAAAAAAATTCTTTCATTTGATACCCCACACGGTACCGTCAAGCAAAATTATTTAGTGCCTTACTCTAAGTCCTCTAGACAAGAACTGTAGTCAATTAAACGTGTCGCCATGAAGTCTATAACCAGAAAACAATCAAGACGCTTCAAATATTACCTCATTTGTTCAAATATGATAACTAGTTTGGAAGTTATGAGGGAACAGATGAACCACCATACATACATACAGGTCAAAATCATAAGCCTCCTTTTTGCTTCGCCGTGGTAGGGTAGAAAGTAAGTAGATTAACACCTTGTTATATTGGTATCAGAATCAACTATAGGAACCATAATTTTATCACTCAAGCTACTTAGGTCACTTTTAGGCTGACCGGATGGCGCAATTGGTAGTGACCCTGCCTCTTACACCAAAGGTCGTGGGTTCGATCCCCACCCTGGACAAACATTCGTGCGATGAACACTTGTGTTTGATCAGTGTCTGGGTATAATATATGTATTTAAGTATATATTTGTGTTCCTCTGTTGCCCGGTCTGTAACACAAGTGCTTAAACTACTTAGTACGGAATCAGGTCAACGTATGAGATGTTGTTAGAATTATTATTATACTCAGACACTAAACAAACACAAGTGTTCATAACCCAAATGGTAGTGTAGAGTGGGAATCGAATGTATGACAATTGAAGCAGGTTCATAAACATATGTAACCGGCGTGAAGCAGCATTGTGCTGTTTCGCTGCGTGAGTGAGGGTACCGGAGGCCCATTCCGGGGGAAAGGGGGATTTAAAGGTCGGCAGCGTACTTGTGACTTCACTGGTGTCACGAGTGTCCATGAGCAGCGGCGATCGCTTACCATCAGGTGATCCGTCTGCTCGTCTGCCAGATATCACATAAAACATTTGCTATCGGGCCATTGAATTATTTAGATTAAATGAAAGGGAGAGACACGCATCGGCATGAATGGGCCGGCTCGATCGGAGTGATACCAAGACCTCTATAGATAATAACAGAATTCTAAAACGAGTAATCATTCTCGAGTTGGATGTCTAAAAATAATATCGAATACAAGCTAGAACTACCGATATGACAGTGAATCGTGTATCTTTCATTTAACGAGCATGTTCAATCTGTCTGTAATAATATTTGATGTTATTTTTGAGTTAGTTAAGTAAATGGTTTTCTGAAATGGTTATGTATAATAATGTTTAGTAAAAATGTCTTTATTTAAATTCATCATCATCATCATCAGCCCATTTAAGTCCCCACTGATGGGGCACGGGCCTCCCTCAATCACATGAGGGGTAATTGCCATACTCACCACGCTTGGCAGACGGGTTGGCGAGGGTTTTGAACTAAATGCAGAGTTTTCCTGCTCTGGGTGCTAATGATTATGCCAGCAGCTTTACCTTAGTCGCCTTTACGACACCTCGGTAAGAGTGAGGGTGGCCTATTCTACTCTGCCAGGGACCACACGGCCAATTTAAATATTTAAATTAACAGAAATTAAATAATGTTCCTTTTTTAAACATCCTATATTCGTAGAGTATCATTGGCAAAAAGCATATCCTTAGTGATCATAAGTTGATGCCATCACAATCAATCACAATAAATATTACAATTGAATAGGTAGATGTATTATAAATCGCTTTTAATTAGTCGCGTTTTAACGCGCAGTTTGTCTAGTGGTTTAAGTACCTGACCGTGATCTCGGGGTCCTGGGTTTGATTCCCGGGTCGAACGAAAAGTAAATTTCAATTTTTTCGGACATAGCTCGTTTTTCTGATCACCAATCCGCATTTGGCACGCGTGGTGATTAAGCCTTATACCATCATAGTAGCGATAACTTAATTTCTATGATAGAGGCCTTTGCCCTGAAGTTGGACAGTTTATAAGCTGATACTTTACTTTACTGTATTTTAAATAGTTATACACATATTTTTTTAATATAAATCGATTGTTTTTGCTTTTTGTAATTGTAAATATCGTGGAAGTGGATCGTGCGGGAAAGCTGTTGGATGTTCAAGCCATTCAGGGTATTGACACGGTGGACAATTTTAAATATATGAGATCCAATATAAATAACGAAGGAAGCTGTGTCCCAGAGATTAAGCGTAGAACCGCTGTGACTAAAGATGCGATGACACATCTCCAAAATATCTCGAAAACCCGCGGAATAAGCTTCAGGACAATAACACGGCTAGTCAAAGCCCCACTATTCCCGATCTGACTTTACGGGGTGGAAACATAAACATTACGAGAAAGAGAGAGATAGAAAATAGATGCATTCGAAATGTGGTGCTGGAAGCATATGTTCCGTATACCTTGGACTTCAACACGATGGTCTGACCAAATAAAAGGACCTACATCCCTACCAAAGTTCTACGAAGTGATGAAGGCTACTTCCAATCGGAATCAATGGAGAAATTTTATTTGGTTGATGAGTACCAGTGACCACGTTTCTCAGTAATGAGGGACCACTAGAAAGGAAGAATATCATAGTCAAGTCAAATGAAATGAAAATTGTTTATTCAATTTAGGTCCATACAGAACACTTATGAATGACAACATGTTTATCACTGGTTCGGAATGTAGTTTTCTGCCAAGAAGACACCAGCAAGAAACTCAGCAGTTACTCTTTTAAAAAAAATGTTTTATAAAATGTCACCATTGACTTAAAAATATAGTACAATTTTTGTGTCACTAATATGTCCCTAAATTATTGTCATTAAAAAAATCGTCTATTTTATAATAGCTTTTCTTCATTAAACAGTTTTTTATATACAATTTAAACTTATGTGTGGGCAAGTCAATAATAATCTGAGGTAACTTATTAAACATTTTTATGCTTTATAAATGAACTGCCAACCTTATCGAGCCTGATATTTGGAACGGCCAGTCTGTGCTTATTTCTGGTGTTAAGGCTGTGACAGTCGGACTTCTTCGAGAACAGATGGAGATTATGTACGTACATAAGGCAATCAAGGATGTATTGAGAAGCCACGGTAAGTATGTCGATTTCTTTAAACAAATCTCTAAGGGAGTCTCGCGATCTAAGGCCATAAATGGCGCGGATGGCTCTCTTCAAAGTCAAAGTCAAATAATTCTTTATTTGCATAGGCTTGTACGTACACAGCACTTACAAA
This sequence comes from Marasmia exigua, assembly GCA_019059595.1. Taxonomy (NCBI): domain Eukaryota; kingdom Metazoa; phylum Arthropoda; class Insecta; order Lepidoptera; family Crambidae; genus Marasmia; species Marasmia exigua. Next base: position 12,136,600 of record CM032494.1, on the reverse strand, counting down.
TCGTCATACATTTGAATGATTTAAGATTATTTATGAGTGGTTATGTAATAGTTTACATGTCAATACATATATATATCTTGATACATAAAAAATATTTAAAAAAGTAAACAAAAATAATGCGATTCTACCACCGACTCGGAAAGTTGTTTCTGGTCGAGAAGATCCAGCAAGAAACTCGCCAGTTACTCTTTTTAATCGTTCGTCGTCATAACATTAATTATTCTTATGTTATAAATTAATTACTTAACATAACTATTCCTTTAAGCGTTTTGGATGGTTTTGACATTTTTTTAAGAAATATATTGAATAAATAAATGAATAAAATTAATATATTTGGGCTTAAGTATGCACTTGATAATGAAACACGGGTTTATTTACATCACAAGGGTCGTAGTACGTAGTAGTTACGTCCGTAGCATTCGTAGTCCGTAGCCCGCTACGACGTAGCGTTTGGTACCATTCTAATTTTACTACTTGTAGATATATACCCAATATTAAATTTAGCTGGTCGCAGTAGATTCAAATACCTAAGCTCGTTTTCAGCTTCTGGATAGTTTTGGATAGTTTATTAGGCTGATTTATGGTTGATTTTTTTAAAGAGAATATGTGAAACTTTCTCTCAGAAAATCTTGTCAATTTTTTTTTGTTGTGTGATAGATGGCAGACGAGTAGACGGATCACGTGATCGTAAGCGATTTCCGCCGCCCATGGACACCCGCAACACCAGTGGAGTCACAAGTGCGCTGCCAACCTTTAAACCTTTTCCTCCAGATTGCTCCTCCGATACTCTCACTCACGCAGCAAAACAGATCACACAGTGCTGCTCCACGCCGGTTTTCTGAGAGGCCGTGTTATCACTCCGGTCAAGCCAGCCCATTCATGCCTGCAAATTAGCCCTTTGACTTAAATGATTTTTCTGAACGATCTCAACATCAGGCACGTACTCCGGGTACTTATAGCGCACACGTATTTATTACGTTGTTATCAAATCAACACACGTAAATTTCAAAGTATTGCATGCCTCAAGTGGCACATAGCGAGAGCAGACGGCCGTTGGGGTTGAAAAGTCCTCGAGTTGAGGCCACGTACAGGAAGTCGTAGCCATGGCATGCCCCCCGGAAGGTGAACCTACGATCTGGTGAAGGTCGCGGGAATCCATTGGATGCGGGCAGCACAGCACCGATCTATGTGGAGAACATTGAGGGAGAGCTATGTCCAGCAGTGGACGTCTATAGGCTGAAATTATGATGACGATGATATAAATTTCCTTAGTTACAGCTAAAAAGGGTCTTCCTTCGAAATGCTATTCTTTTTCCATTTTGATGGGATACCATTGGGACATGGAAGTGATCAGGCGAAGGATCATTTTGAAGTACAGAAGTACACCGCATCAACACCATAATTTCTATGTCAACGCCATAGGTTATGACTATCGCGAGATCGCTAAAGCCGTTTAAGGTAACGGATAGGGCACACTAGCGACGCCAATCGATTTTATTTTCAGCTACTAAACCGGATGTATTTCAAACAATTTCGGGATTACAACCTCTCGGCAAACACTTATACTATTTATTAAATAACCATACACAAACGTCGGTCGGTTTTTGTTAAATTGAACGTGTAACCATGTAACCACTGTTAAAACGTTGCGAAGGTCAGACGGCAGTCGCTTTATTGTAATTACCACACTCCCCGAATTCAGAATCAAGGTCGAAACGCACCCCGGGCTCCATAGCAACATCTTTAGATGCAATCGGGAATTACACATATAGACGAGGATTCAGGGAGATAATCTGTACAATAAAGCTTAAAAATAGGCAGGCAGAGACAGAAACCAAAGTATTTTTTTATGTAATAGGTGGCAGATGAGCAAATGGATCACCTGATGGTTAGCGATTGCCACTGCCCATGGATACCCGCGACACCAGTGGAACCACAAGTGCGCTGCCAACCTTAAAATCCCCCTTTCTCCGGATTGGGCCTCTGGTACCCTCACTCACGCAGCGGAACACAGCGCAAAGTATGTATAGGAATTAATGGAATATCCCTGGTTTCTGTTGATGAGGGTATTCATAACCTTACCTATGTAATTTTTTGCTTGATCTTTTATGTAATTACTAGGCTGCGCCCGCGACGTTACTCACGCAGTTTTATTCTTTATTACGAAATTCTTCATTCAAACTTCAAACCCTCGCAACTACCCCTTAGGGTTGAAAGTCCAAAAGTGACTTTTTATTCAAAACCCGAACATCAATTTTATGTTTTTTACTTTATTAATTAGCAAACTTCCCTACTGCATTTAATCTCCTATTTCACCTATTCAAAGGATTTTCCAAAAACGTTGAAGTGAATTTCTGTTTTCAAGTTGCAAATTTACACATTCCTAACATCAAATATGACGGATTTCCATACAAACTTCCACTCCCTTCTGGGTTGAATTACAAAAAATGTTAAAATAACTTGTTCTTGGTTTAAAATGAGATGAACGTATAGCAAATTTCAAGATTGACTTACTTTAAAATGGCTAAACCCCCATACTGGCATTCCATCCCCATATTTTACTCCCTTTAAGGGTGATTTTCCAGACATGTTAGTTGAGTTACTTTAACTTCAAATTGTTAGCCTGAATACAAAATTTCTCATTTCTAACTTCTAGGGTGGCGGACTTTTCATAAAAACTTTTAACCCTCTTTTTTACCACCTTTAGGGTTGAATTTTCAAAAATCCTTACTTAGTGCTCATTTTCACTTGTAAAGGAACTTTCTCCTCAAATTTTCAACTTTCTAAAATCAGTGGTTTAGGGCTGTGGATCCATTCCTAGTCACTCGGGTTCTCCTTTTATACATATAGAAGATAGATAAATAGAAAAAAAAATCATGGTTCATATTTTAAAGCCTAGTTGCAGATTTCAGGCTCAGTTGTTTGGTCCCATTTATTTTTTTGTGATAGGTGGCAGACGAGCAGACGGATCCCCTGACGGAAACCCGTGACACCAGTTGTGTCCCAAGTGCGCTGTCAATCTTTGACTGCCCCTTTCCCCCGTATTGGGCCTCCAGTTCACTGACGCAGCGAAACACAGCACAGTGCTGCTTCACGACTATTTTTAGTGAGGCCGTGGTATCACTCCGGTCGAGCCGGCCCGTTCGTGGCGAAGCATGGCTCTCCCGCCGTCATGTAATCCCATAGAGATCCGTTTTTAAAGTTTAAGGATCGGAATTCTAGATATCACCTTATTTATATAATAATATCCAATTCCATTAAACAGTATTTTAGGGGTTCGCTTTTAATTAATTTGTCTTTGTCTGGATGACAGTTTCTGTTGATTCTTATCTAGACTAATTACTTATCCAGACTAATTCCTCACTAAGCGAGCTATAAGAAGTATCTGTTACAGCCGTTCTAATGAACAAAAAATAAATCGTCGGTTTATTGCAAGAACTCGTTATTCACAAATATCATCAATTACAGATCAAAGTATAAAGGGTTGTAATACTCTTTAAGTAGACGATGTGAAATTATGAAAAACCAACAATTCAATCCTGAACACATTTTTTTTAAGTGCAGTGGGAACAAAGACAAGGCCACTTCACTTAAAAATTTATCTACCACTTGATGATTGTTTGTAAATAATGAGTTCTTTCTTGTTGCAATAAAGCAATGAAATCACAGAAAGGGCCTCACAGAAAACCGGCATCAAACAGCATTGTGCTGTGTTTCGCTGCGTGAGTGAGGGTACGGATTCCCAATCCGGGGGAAAGGGGATTTAAGTATCGGCAGCGCACATTGTGACTCCACTGGTGTCCCGGGTGTCCATGGGCGGCAGCCATCGCCTACCATCAGGTAATCCGTCTACTCGTCTGCCACCTATTACATAAAAAATACGATTAATGCGCTATAGGTTACATTGAGAATCGATAACCCTCTATAAAGGTGTGATTGTATAGCTGCCGAGTGCAATGTCCCGCAGGTTGTCTAAACTACATAGATTGTTCGCAATCCATGGCTGACGTGCAGCTTGCGTTCTGTGTTCAGAAACACCTTAACATCAAGTATCTAATTGCATAGTTGGGCGTTGCCGATTGTTCTTAAATGGACAGGATTCATTGAGATTATCCATGACTTAGAAAGTCTGGATCGACATAAAAACTTAGGCCATCTAAGCTTCACCATCCTTAACAGCACGAATAAACCCATTATATATAATAACATTTCACTTTCGGTTAAGTGAAATTCTCTTAACCCTTAGATATCATTTATTTCATTGGTTTTCTACCCTATCTCAACTGCACACAGTTCAAAATCTAGTGGTCTCGTATGACCAGACAATGGAGCCTGGTTAAACGTCATCATCATCATTATCAGCCCATTTAAGTCCCCACTGCTGGGGCACGGGCCTCCCTCAATCACATAAGGGGTAATTGCCATACTCATGACGCTTGGCAGACGGGTTGGCGAGAGTTTTGATATAAATGCAGAGTTTTCCTTCTCTGGGTGCTGATGATCATGCCAGCAGCTTTACCTTAGTCGCCTTTTACGACACCTCGGTAAGAGTGAGGGTGGCCTATTCTACTCTGCCGGGGACCACATGGTTAAACGTGAATTTGGTTAAATTTTAGATTTGGTTTCTAGGCCGATTTTTTGGTAAATCAAATTGCAGCTGTCATCAAAAATAAGTAATTTTTTTCGTTTAATTTGATTCGGATCGGTTTAAGCTTTGAAGTCATAAAAAGACACAGGAAAATCTACCTACTAACGTTTTACACATGGCACTTTACCCCTCTTAATTATATCTGCCCGAAAATACAGAATGTTCCTAAAACAACGTATAAATTAAAAGCCCCTAATTTGTATTCCAGGTTGATTTCAGTGCTCGTGTAATTCTTGTGAAATTAAATTTCTTCGTTTTAAGAGAACAACCCATTTGAGCAATTTAAAAAGAGGCGAGTGAACTGTGTTTCTTATTAAGAGATTCGGAGTTCGAGTGTCTTAATTGCTTACATCAGAGCTTCTGGATTCAATTACACAATTATGTTCGAAACTGAAGGAATCCGAAGCATCTAGTCCTTTTCAAGCCGAATAGGTCATTACTGCAAACAATTTAGAGAATTCACTAAACTTGTTTACCCATGTTATTGCCAGGACAGCATTATATGAGGGGCGGTAATAGTTTTGTGGACACTAGCGCGTTCTAAATGGAAATTCGTACGTTCAAATTTGAAAGCCCTTGAAAACTGATATTTCGCATGTGTTTTTATACCGCTATGTCCTGAGGGAAGCTGAAATTTTAAAATAATCAAAAATGTCTTTATTCAATTTAAGTCCATACAGAAAATTTATGAATATCAAATATTATGTAATCTACCGCTGATTCGGAATGTCGAATTTCTACCGAGAAGAATCAGCAAGAAACTCAGTAGTTACTAATTTCAAATAATATGGTAATTACAAATAATATGCCTTTTGATTTCCGTAGATTATTGTTAATATTTTAAAAACTAAGTATGTAAGGTAGATAAGTTCTAGTTTATATAAATAAATTATGAGTGTTACGAAAATACCTATGTACCTGTTTTGTTGTATGAGAAAGCAATAAACGTATTTTTTTTAAATATTCATTCTTATACAAATTATGATAACAGTGACAGAATGATATACAATGCTTTTAATCAATATCGTTTAGATAAATCGTCAAAGAAAAATTATGAAATGAATTGTACATTAGAGGACAGGCGAAGAAAGGTTGATTTCTCCAGTCCAGGAATCCTTATCATTCAAATAATCATCTACTTTATAGTAGCCTTTCTGCATTAGGCAGTTTTTTACATGCAACTTAAACTTATGTACGGGTAAATTTGAGGTAACTTATTAAACATTCTAATGCCCAATCCTACAAATGAATTTCCAATTTTATGAAGTCTTAGATTTGAGACAGCAAGCCTATATTTATTTCGCGTGTTAAAGCTATGAAAATCTGATTCGACAATAATACTCTCATAACCATGATCAAATCGGTCTAGTTCTCTCACTAATGGGTGGTAATCGCTAAAGCATAATTTCTAGGCTTGACAAATCCTGGAATGGATGACAACCCTTCAGAAAATCTCACAAAGTCTGCACAAGCAGCTTTTATGTTCACTTCAGCTATAGTTTATATAAAATAAAAATATATATACATTAAGGTAAATTCGGTAAATTTATCTTAAAATTAAGATTAAGACAGGTGAGATTATCCTCCGGCTGCTATTACTCTTATCATTAATTGTTCTTGTGACATCGTTTACATCTTTGTAATGAACGAACAAATTCCAACGGTATTAAGCAAGGACTAGACATATTTACAACGTCGAAGTACCGCTAATAATTTTATTGTTCTCTTCGTGTCTGGGGTGAATTAATATTTAGACATTGCAAAACAATATACCTCGAAATAGTATATATAAAACGTCGTCCACATCCAACTATACTATAGGATATTTAATACCTCCCTTATGCTATCTGTCGAAAAAAAAGAAATACCTTACCATGAAAATGCAATTTTAAACATTTTAGATTTAGATTTGATAGATTGTTTTTTTATGTGATAGGTATGAATTGCTAACCATCAGGTGATCCTTATGGTAAGCAATTTTACGCCGCCTATGGACATGATGGTGCGCTGCCGACCTCTAAACCCCATTTGATTATGTTCTCTTTGATAAAAATAGTCTAAAACTTATTCAAAGGCAACAGCAACTTTTACAGATTCGTTGATTCCCTCCAGAAATTGTACAAAAATTCCCTTTTGCCCAGATTGGGCTTCCGGTACCCTCACTCACGCAGCGAAACACATCACAATGCTGCTTCACGCCGATTTTCTGTGAGGCAGTGGTATCACTCCGGTCGAGCCGGCCCATTCATGCCGAAGCCTGGCGCTCCCACGGTCACGGTCGATTTGTCATATATTTTTTATTATTGTTACCACTATCTGTCAGTTACTTTTTTATGCTAGAGGCGACAAACGAGCAACCGAGTCATCTGATGGAAAACAATCATCGCTGCCCATTAACATCCGCGAAATCAGAGAGAGAGAGATCGCTAATGCGTTGCCGGCCTTTTTAAAAAGGAGTTAACAAAAGATTAACAATAGGTGTCCGCTATCTGACAGTTAAGAAAAGAATAACCATATTTCCTAGATGTTCCAGCCACTGTCGGTATAATGCATGTTCCTGACTTTTACAATTAAACAGCCTTTGTATTGTGTTCATTTGAAGAGTATGCAACTGACGTGTAGCCAACGCAGAAAAGCCATTGAAGTACATTTACAAATGCTGCCTTTGAAAACATAAAAACCATATTGAATAGGTTTATAATCAATCATTGAGTGCATAATGAGAAAATTATGGACTTATACTTCTATTGCACGGCTTATTCGAAACAAAAGACGCATTTTCTATGTATACTCTTTTGCAAAACAAAATCGGGCGGTTTTGATTTTTTTCTTTTCTGCAAACAATATGGTACAAAAAAGGATTTAAGTCTCCTATATAGACCGGCCAAAAATGTACATTCGAAATTCAAATTTTTGACGATCTAATTTCAAAAAGAATACCAAATTTTTGTACAATTTCTGGAGGGAATCAACGAATCTGTGAAAGTTGCTGCTGTCTTTGAATAAGTTTTATACTATTTTTATCAAAGAGAACATAATCACTACGCTTTAATTTTTATTGGTTTCGCTTTTATAGACATTAAAAATTATTGTTTTTTAATGCTTAGTGGTCTGGATGATGGCAGATAAAATTGTAAGAGCCAGCAAAATTATTGCGCTGCTTGAAGAGGGCTGTAGCAAATGTTTTGTGGCTCAAAGGCTTAATGTAAGTCATTCAACAATCCAAAGAACCTGGCAGCGCTACCAAGAGATGGGTTTCATGATAAAGAAGGCCTGGATCTGGAAGAAAGCTATCCACTGAACCAAGAGATGATCGTTTTCTGGTGAGTCAAGCTCTGAGAAATCGCAAATCTTCGTATGTGGACTTTAAGAACAACCTTGAAGACGTAAGAAATGTGCAAGTTAGTCTATGGACGGCCAGGAGGAGGCTCCTCGCTGCCAACTTATACAGTCGTCGCCCCGCGCGCGATTCCAAATTACTCCATGAGCACCGTGTTGTCAGACTTCACTTTGCTCAAATTTGTGTATCATGGACTCAAGAAGATTGGGATAGGGCATTGTTCTCTGATGAATCCAGGATATCACTTTACGGTGAAGACCGATCAGCGAGTGTTCCATGGTATTTTTACTTAGTTTGAGGTTCTCAGGAAGAATGTCATGAAGAGCTAAAATAATTCGAGGAAACCGAAATAACAGATGAGATATTATATTATTACAAGTATTGAACAAAGTCAAATATGTACAGAAAATCATTAATAATCATAAAAACTAAAATGTTACAATATTCGTTGTCATGAAACCGTTTTAGGGTTCCGTAACCAAATGGCAAAAAACGGAACCCTTATAGATTCGTCATGTCTGTCCGCCTGTCCGTCCGTCCGTATGTCACAGCCACTTTTCTCTTGAAACTTAGTAAATATATGTATTTTGTTAACTGCATTACGATTTTTACACGAAAATTGGAATGAATAAAAAATTGGGGGGCTCCATACTTGAAACTGAAACTCAAATTTTATTTTTCATCTAACCTTTACGTGTGGGGATCTATGGATAGGTCTTTAAAAATGATGTTGAGGTTTTTAACATCATTTTTTTTTAAACACAATACTTTGCGCAAGAGACGCTCCCTAAATAATTTGTGTGTAATTGTAAAAATAAGTAAATTGTGTGGGTGTGCCCCCCCCCCTCCCTCTACCTTCTATAATAAATTAATTTAATTATAAAACTAAAAAAAATACATGATGTACATAATCATGAAAACTAACAACAAAAATTTGTTTGGACTAGATCTAGTAAGTAGTTTTTTTTTTATTTAACTCCCATATATCTTACTTGCTGCTACGGCACCCTTCATGGGCGAGTCCGACTCGCACTTGGCCGGTTTTTTTCTCCATGCGTAAACAATTTCATTGAACTATTTCTTGTAATAATATCTTAAGTAATATCACTGCTGCCAGTTTAATCCTATTACTTTGGATTAGAGTTGAATATTAAATATGGTGGTGACTGACAGCATTTTCGGAATTATTATTGACAGTAGCTGTTGGATTTATTTTTCAAACACTTTTAATATTGAACTGTGTATCTATAGATTATTTTATCGATGATCTAACATGAACATTTACATTGTACCTTGATTGTACCGTAAAGACAGCATATTCTAACACAATCGCGAACACAGTGTTCGCTCAAACTCTAGAGTAGCCAAGTACAAAACGAACAATTTTGTTACGTAACATTTGTCAAAGCACTGGCAACAGGATGAACAGAGTGTTCAATGTTTGTTAGTGGTACGCACGTGCGGACCATGCTATATATGTTTCTGTTCGCTTTAAGCGTGTTTGTAGTAGCGTGTAGCGTGCGTACGCGTGTTTAGAAAACATAGATAGGTACATTAAAAAAAACATGCCTGAAATGTGTCCTCAATACCGTATTCCAAGGTCCAACAGCATGTAGACGTGGCGGTTTCTATTCTTTGTAGCTGCACTTAGTGTACAGGTACCGAATAAAAAACTACAAATGTGCAAAATAATGATATTGTCTGTCCGTCTGTCTATTTGCCGTTTTTCGTGGCGAAACGGAGCGACGGATTGACGTGATTAATGGAGATAGTTGAAGGGATGGACAATAACATAGGTTACTTTTTGTTTCTTTCTAACGCGAGCAAAGCCGCGAGAAAAAGCTAGTTAACAAAAATAGTGAAATAGTACTTTCGTGTGGAAAAGTGATAGAAAATCACGATTTGAACACAAATGATAGAGCCGAGAGATTTCTTAATATATAATCATTTATTAAAATATAAAGTGAAGAAAGAATATGAATTACATCTTGAATGCCAACGAATACGTCTTCTAAAAATATTCCTTCTGGGAATTTTCGAAGCTAGTGCATACTGAGAATTCTGTTGAAAAATTGGTGATTGTTAAAGTGTATCGTAATATTTTTCTGAGCTCACCACTGGAGATAAAATGCATCGTATTTTATTCTTCCGTAGGTATTTGTAATAAATATTTGTAGCCAATATAAGCAGTACCTAGTAAATAATAACATACCTATATATGTTATTATTAGTTAGTAGCACTGTAGTAAAATTGTGTAAGTAGATTTTACTTTGCCTAAAAGAATATCCTTGTCAATAATCCTTAACCTCATATATAAACTCGGCTACGGCAGGCAATTTCAACAAAACCACATAATGCAGGATTGGTTATAACACTACAGTAAACATAACACACGCACACACAACAAAAAAAAACACACACACACACACACACACACACATTATGCTTTTGTTTTTATATTAACGAAATTAAATGTCTTTAGATTGTTATTTGTCACGTACCTAAACATAGTATGATGTTAAAAAACCGAAGAGCGGACGCTCCTGGCACAGGCATCTATATGCTTAAAAGGAGTCTCCAACCATAATTATGTATGTTCATGTAATAAAGCATTTTATTTTTATTCATTATTTTTTATTTTTACAGTGTATAACCATCACTCCAAGACCCTAAATGACTGAAATTTGAAAATGTAGGATATGAAAGTTTGTTGGATCTGAAGAAAATCTTTTTTACTAAGCGAGCACCACCTAGATAGAGACTTTTACTACCGGAGGCCACGGCTCACACGACCTAGTTAAGTGAGAACCACGCTTCGGATGAAGTAAAGTAGATGATCATTTGAATGGTAAGGATTCCTGGACATGTTGATCTCTTCGCCTGTCCTCTAATGTATAATTCATTTCATAATTTTTCTTTGAAGATTTTTCTAAACGATATTGATTATAAGCATTGTATATTATAATGTCACTAATCATAATTTGTATAAGAATGAAAATTGAAATTACCATATTATTTGAAAAGAGTAACTACTGAGTTTTTATTTTGAATCAGCGGTAGATTACATAATATTTGATATTCATAAATGTTTTATATGGACTTAAATTGAATAAAGACATTTTAGATTTTTTGATTTTGCTCCTGCACACTGTTCCATTGAGGGCAGGAAATAGTTAACCATTAGGTGATTCGTCTGGTTTTTTGAACTTAAGCAATATGCCTAATGCGACTTATTATAAAAGCAATCGCTGTAACAAAAAACAATTTGGGCATTGTAAATTTAGCATTAATGAGCACTAGATTTGAAAAATATTCAGTTACCGCCAATACGACATAAAGAAAAAATGCAGCGCAGATCTAAAGACATTCAGTTTCCTGTTAAACGACAGGAAGAAATGCAGTGGACATAAAATCTAGGTGTGCTCATTCGCATTTTATTGCAAGCATCCGATCTAGCTGGACAAAAAAGTCATTTTCATTTCCTCGATTCAAGCAAACATCAGTACTTCCGGACGGTTACGTCTTAGTAGCTTTCAAGAGTAAAGCGTACTCTTATCTAAAGGCTAGTAACTCATTAGCGACCTGTGTAACCTCGTAGATGTACAATGGGCGGCGGTAATTACTGACAACCATCAGGTGACCCGCTTGCTCTGTCATCGCTCCTAGCATAAAAAATACTTATTTTATTAGCTGCAAATAAATCTGATTTCAATTTATTAAATAAAAAAAAGGAATGGTGACTTGCTTTGTCGGAGGTATGTTATAGTTTTAAAAACAGAAAATCCATCTGGACTCTATCATTTGTGTTCACATTCGTATCCACTACGGGTCGCTAGCCTCATACGTCAAAGGACGTCAGGTTTGATACCCAACTTCCCTGGACAAACATTCATGTGGTGAACACTGGTGTTTGTTCAGTATTTGGGTGAAATGTAGGTAAGACATGTCGAATATGGAATCAAGACAATATGTGTGTATGTAGACATATGTCCGATTTTATTGATTTAGTTTATTTATTATGCTCCACAGGCATAAAAATATACGAAATATGAGAAATTTTTAGAACTATCAATTTTAACTGCCACCAACATTTTTTTGACTCATTCATCTTCAAGATAACGAAGAAAAGAACTTACTCGTGTCGTTCGCAAATAAAAATTCAATCATCTTGCTACGACAAACAAATAGTCTCGTAGCACGTAGCGTGTCATACTACAATCCTGCGCTACGAAATCGTAGTTTCCGATTCGTAGATAAACATTTCGCCGTTCGTAGCTTGGATGAGAATTTTGACCTCTGAATTCTTATGAAACTGAATTAGGCTATTGAAGTGATTTATAAAGGTGTCATTATCGAGGTGACTATTCCCAAATATTTAAGTCATACTAATGAAGTCATCAACAAAAAAAACTTCTTTCGGGAAGAAAATAAATCAGTATAATATTTTCTTCTTCTTTCTAGGAACTCCTCGACAGCGTGCTATTCCTAGTTATATCAAAAACTGCCTTTTTAGAGCCAGCGACAGCCGCCTAACTTTCGAAACCTATATCAACAGGGAAACCAGATCAACTTAATCATGGTTACACTTTTAAGAACCATTGTCTCAAGAATTGTGAGTATCTACAAATTTTGGGATTCCGAAGCATGCAAGTTTCCTGACAATATTTTCTTTTCCTTCATTCACCACCAAGCGAATAGTAGAAATATGCATATATATCTAAAAAAACTCAGCTCAGATTCAAACCCACATTCTTATTCACTGAGCTACCAAATCTATTTAAGACGACGTGTTATAGGTCTTTAAATTCTTTGACCCACTTGTTAAATAATAGACTATAGCACAAAATTACTTATAACTAATCTAAACTATTCACAAAGAGGTAACTCCTACAAATAGCGACAACGTTTATTGGCAATTGTTATCGAAATCTAGCGCTATCTATTGGTATAAAGTGAAACTAATGTCCCAAAACAAAGTGGGGCGAGCCACTAGTCTGTAACACAATAGTATTTTATAAAAAAAATTAAGGGCAGACAAAATTCGTCCACCGAGTACCATTGCTCACATAAAAATATATCAGCTAAAACTTCCCTTAATCCAATGTGTTTGATCACAGTCAGGTGAGTGCCTAAGTATCCCCATGAGGATACAGCATACAAGTATACTTTAATATGATTCAATATTGCCGGACTCCCCAGGCACTCACTGCGATTAAACTGGTCTGCAAAGATAGTGGAAAGATTAATCTACATTCAATCATTGGCGTAGTAGTTCCATTTCAATTTAATTATTTTTTCCTTGGTCATGTTAATCGATTAGTCTTTTGAGTTGTTATTTATAGTAGTCTGTTAACTTTCATATGTTTTTTCTCTTCTCAATAGAAACTCTGTAACATCATCAATATTGAAATCAGTAACTACTGAGTTTCTTGCTGGTGTCTTCTCAGTAGAACCAGCGGTAGATGGATAATATTATGTACTCATTTTGACAGTCATAAGTATTCTGTATGGACTTAAATTGAATTAAGATTTTTTTTATCTTTATCTTATTTCTTTTACGTGCAGGGTGAAAGTCAGGGGTACATGTTTGTATGCTCGTACCTGACAGAGTAAAATGATTGATCGAATGGAACATTAACTCGTTCATTTTTATGGTGACCATGATTTTACTCTATATTTTTTTGCGTGTAGCGGATGGATCACTTGATTGTTAGTGATTATGTTGAAAAGTCACAAACGAGAGCTTTTGAAAAGGAATACGCTCTTTTCTTGAAGATCGCATCGGCGATTCTATCGATATTTGATCGACTGTGGTAACAATAAAGATATCGAGTATTGAAGACTGATTCGACCAACATGGCAGTTATAAAAGAATAATTATTGCCGTTGTAATTAACTCCATTACTTTATTGTCATAATAAACTCAATTGTGTACAACCAAAGTCGGTATAGTTATACCATGTTTCACAAGTGAAAGAATGACATTATAAACCGGCAAAAATTAATATGTATTGTTTTGTAGTTCATGATAGAGAAACCGGGATAGACTTGGTGAATAGGGTTTACAGGTGATGTCAACAATCAAAATAGCTGCGACAATGACAATACCACTTTGCATTTGCTAGGGTATTAGTTATTCTGTCAAAATTGGCGTTCTAAAGATTTACCATTGGGATAGGCTTTGACTGTTTTTATTTTTTTATTTTGCACTGTACATTAAATGCGCAATGCCATAGATTGGAACGTTGGATAACGTTTGGACAAATCGGGCCTTAGTATTATAATAATAAAATACTACCAACGGTAGCGATGGTAGACACAAAACAGTTGTCAACAATAGTACAGTGGCTATACGATCATATTATCGATGCTGTACGAGTATACTCGCGGCAGACAGTAGATTATTCATTGCAGTCATCCCGAGTGATGACGTCACACAAAGGTTTTTCCATTTATTTATTTTCTCCATAAATATCTGTTTAAAAATTCAGAAAATATGTTTCTTAAATTTCTATGAGTCTAATCTAGAAATACTATTTTTCATTTAGGAAAACGATTTTTTGTCCTATTGTCCATTGTGTAGTTCAATATGTTATTCATAACTAATGAATGAATAACTCTTCCGTCTGGCGGGAGTTTTTGCTTTTAGTAATATCAAGGATTAATATAGTGTATTCCAGTTGTGGTTAATTTTCTATATATCTCCTCATAGTCCTATAAATGAGAGTAACTCATCGGTGCAAATGTGCTGGCGTATATTACATAGTGGTTTTTAAAATATAATCATTAACTTGAGCCCCATCCAAACCGAATCAGTATCCTCATACATACGCATACGGGTCATAAATAGAACTTATATGTTCATATAAAGGGTTTATCGGCAAAAAGTTACACCCATCTCTTACACTAACCGTTGAATAACTTTTGTTCTACAACATTTGGAAATTCACACCTTTCTTTATGCTAGAGGCGGACAAACGAGCAAGCGAGTCACCTGATGGAAAGTAATCAACGCCGCCCATGAACATCCGCGAAATCAGAGAGATCGCTTATGTGTTGCCGGCCTTTTTAAAAAAGAGTACTCTCTTGGAGGTCCTTAAGTCGTAGCCGTCGGGAAATACTCACGGAGCCACACCGTTCCACAGAACTGGGGTAAGTGTTAGAAAGTTCTTTTCATACGAAGTCGGTCACGTGACTTGGTTATCTTGTCGGATTCAATTTTCGACGAATCTCCAAAAGTCGTAATTCAGAAGAGTTGGATAAAAGTGATGGTTAAAGAGATGTAAGTGTTTACTGATACACCCTCAACACCCCGCATATATTTTCTTTCAAAACCCTTAGGTACATACTCACAGGTTCCACACATTGATCACACGCATTCAATACACATAAATACACGATCACACTTTATTCAAACACACACAAATACGACACAAAATAACACTGTCTTTTGAGCACACATCTTATAAAATAATAATCTCATTTGTGGCGGTAACTGTTAGAGAGGAGTTGTCGTCTCTTTAACACCATGATTTATGATCACACTAAGGTGTGTGTTGTGATAAAACCAATTTAAAAACAATATGAAAAAATCGAAACGAGTGGTTCCTGACAATCAATTTTGTTAGTTATTCCTATCAAGAAAGGACGATTCCTAGTGTAACCAAAAATCCTTGGTGTTTAGATACGATTATTATATTGGCATTATAATTGAGAATGGCTACATAGAATTGTATTTTTATTGAGGGTACATTATTTGTTAGCATGGAACAAGGAATAATAAAATTTTCAATAGAATCATGCCATTCTCAAAATAATGCTGGATCTTAAAAAAATAAAGTAATATAAAAGGATATCAACCTGAAAATACTTAAGGGCCCGGTAAAAAGTCAACAAAATACTTTCCTCCAGAATTGCCATCTAATTAGCTAACAGACCCTAATTATTGCTGTTGGACCCTGTTCGGCCCAATTAGATAATTAACTGATATTGGGTTTTCGAACTTGATACTTTTTTTAATTAATTCTTTATTTTTCTTTCGGATCCATTAGCCGGTATTAGGAAACCGGAAGTGAAATTTGCTTCATCATGCCCAAAGGGGTTTTATAGGTAAATACCTATATAATAATAATAATAATTCTCACAACATCTCATACGTTGACCTGATTCCGTACTAAGTAGCTTAAGCACTTGTGTTACAGATATCAGACAACAGAGAAACATAAATATATACTTAAATACATATATCCCAGACAGACTGAACAGGTTCAGTGTTCATCGCACGAATGTTTGTCCAGGGTGGGGATCGAACCCACGACCTTTGGCGTAAGAGGCAGGGTTACTAACCAATTGCGCCATCCGTAGGAATGATGTATTTTTTTTGTTATAGGTAGCAGGCGAGCAGACGAATCACCTGATGGTAAGCGATTGCCGCCGCCGCGACACCATAGACACCCGCGACACCAGCGGAGTCACAAGTGCGCTGCCAACCTTTAAGCCCCTCATTCCCCTGGATTGGGCCTCCGGCACCCTCACTCACGCAGCGAAATACAGCACAGTTCTGTATCACGCCGGTTATCTGTTAGGCCGTGGTATTACTCCGGTCGAGCCGGCCCAATTATGCCAAAACGTGGCTCTCCCACGGTATATTTTAACATTGATAATTAAAAAATATACCGCGAAAACTACCTTTAGAAGCTTAATTTTCTTATATACTAATGAGTATCAGTAGGCAGGTACTGGTAAAACAAAATTACGAGGTACTATTTCTATAATGCATTGATTTGTGGTAGCTAAAGGAACAACCCCTTGGGAAACGTATCACTTTATGTAAGTGGCTTCACTTTAAAACATTACAGAACGTAAATGTATTAATTTTTTTTTTTATGTGATATAGACAAGCAGGTGAATCACTATGGTAAGCGAGGGCCACCACCTAGTGACACATGCAACACTAATGCAGTTACAAGTTCAGTGTCAAACTTTAAACTCCCTATCCCCTCGGATTGCCTCCGGTACCCTCACTTATTCTTCGAAATTGTACATTACCGCTATATTGTGAGACTGTATCACTCCGTCCAAGCCGGCTTACTCACAAAGCCAAAGCGTGGCGCTCCCAAGGTCAAACCTGAAAAGCACTTGTTCCCCATGCTCTATTTTCTCCCCATTTTCAGGATTATGTTGGAGTTTTTAATCAATGCATTATAGAAATCAGTCTATCGGATTCAGATGAAAAGCTTACTGGGGTTTCAAACTGTACTTTATTTTAATAAATTAATATAATTGCGCCAGATTATTCACACCGAATCATCACGTCTCATGTGTGGTTTGTAACAATTTTTTTTTTCATTTTTCTTAACTTAGAGGTTGCATTTTTCAGGAAATTAAGGGATCGTAGACTATAAGGTGTATACGAGTATATTAACTCGAATACCTTCGCGCATATCAAAAATAAATGGTGGTGACACACAGACGAATTGACAGACAACTAAGTGATCCTATAAGGGTTTCTTTTCTTTTTCATTTGAGAGAGATCATGTGAGACCAGACCAAAGATCTTTTTAAAAGTGATTTCTTAAATTAATCCTTTTTGCGTTGAGGGAATGTTTCTGGTCTTTCGGCAGCGTCTTATACTACCAGCCTATTAGAAGGTGGACGGGCTGTGGCGCTTTCCTCCAAGTAAGGTTGAAGGCCTTACCAACTAATACCCCAAACCACAATACATACTTCGCCAGAGCGGGAAGGAGATCATGGGTACCTAGATAATGAAATTTGGCTATACGTTCCTTCCAGCTAGTGGCCCTTTTTTTTGTTTTTAATGTGTTAGGTGGCAGACAGAGTAGACTGGATCGCCTGATGGTAAGCGGTTGCCACCGCCCATAGACACCTGCGACAGGACCAGTGGAGTCAAAAAGTGCGCTGTCAATCTTTGAATCCCGCCTTTGCCCCGGATTGGGCCTCCGGTACCCTAACTCACGCAGGGAAACACAGCACAGTACTGCGGAAGAGCCACGCTTCGGCATGAATGGGCCGGCTCGACCGGAGTAATACTACTCCTCTTTTCTCCTCGCGAAAACTGTGTTTCGCTGCGTGAGCTGAGGGTACCGGAGGCCTAATCCAGGGGAAAGGGGGTTAAAAGGTAAGCAGCACACTTGTAACACCACTGGTGTTGCAGGTGTCCATGAGCGGCGGAAATCGCGTGATCCGTCGGCACGTCTGCCACCTATATCATAAAAAATGAGGAGGTAAGCGCGGAGCCGTCCCTAATGCGCGATGGAGAAGACTTGTGCAATGCGGGCCCGTGGTGTGGGTAGCCCGCACCCTGTATACGGGCAACTGCGAATGTGAACCCCCTCTAACGTATACGTGTAATAATTGATGTAGTTCTAGTACCTAACTAATTTTGACAACACACGTACCTTTATTATAAGCCGTTACAGTTACCGTATTCTATGTATAAGATAAGCCACCACTTAATTACTTAGAACTTGAATATATTTACCAAAGAGAATGTATTAACATAAGTCTTAAGAGTTCACTGTTACCCTTAATTAATTTTAATTACAGAGTTAATTTCAATTAAGACACAGTGTAAGTCCACATCTCTTCTGAGCGGGTAATAATTCCCGATTGCGTCCAAAGGCGTACGCTCTGAAGCCCAGGAATAAGCTGAGACCATGATTCAGGATTAGGGGACTCTGGTCTGGCGAGTCCCGTCTTACAGGAGAACCAGACGTTTTAGAAACTATCCAAGACGTGCAGGTTTTCTTTACGGTATTGTTCCTCACAGTTAAGCTAATAGTAGGAATATGCACATAGATTTGTAAAATCCAGAGGTCCATGCTTGGATTCGAACTAAAACCCCAATATGGAACGCGCGTTTTTGAATAAAAACTCCGTGGATACTGTGCTACCATTGCTCTCACAGTGTAAGTATTACTGGACATTATTTACGTAAATAGATATTACTTTTATTATAATTCATCATAAATTATTAACATATCGAATAAAATGAGACAAAATCATAAATTAAGAGTACCTAAAACAATTAATAAATTCGATTATATTCCAAAACTATGGAATGAACTATCGCATGCGGTATTTTCGGGCAGATACGACGTGCCTTCAGGAAAAGGGTGTATATCCTTAAAAGGTCGGCAGCGCACTTGTGACTCCTGTGTTGTTGCGGGTGGGCGGCGGTAATCGCTTACTATCAGGTGATCTGCCTGTTTGTCAGCCCCCTATCCCATAAAAAAACTATGTTAATACCAAAACTAAGGCAGCTGTGTGGTGAATTTTTTTTTTATTGTTAATGGGTTTGTTCTTAGATTCACGCTGAACCCAAGGGGTTAAGAAGAAACCTACGATGGAGCGAGCTTATCCAAAAGTTGCCTAATTACTCTAGCTTTAAACCCCCTCAACGCAATGTGTATCATTTTTGATAGACATGACATATTCTAATTTAAAGCTTGGCGTTGAAAATGTGGTTGTATTCACTGGGGAAAACAGATGCTGGCGGGGTGTTCCCTCTCCTGGACTGACCAGGCTACGCCACTAGGACTATGTAACGCCGCTGAAAAGGCGTTACATTAAAAAAAAGTTACAAACTGCGCATAAGCAGTAGCGCAGAGAGCAGCGGCGGGCCCCAGAGCTGGTCAGACTAAGGTCAACGTCCTGTGATAATAAATAATAATAAATAAATATTTTACAACATCACATTCATTGATCTGACTCCGAAATAGGTAGCTCAAGCACCTGTGTTACGGATATCAGAATCAACAGTGGGATTACAATTATATACATATAATTCTTTTCATTTGTAAATACATACTTATAATAAATAGATAACACCCAGACCAATACAAACAGATATGTTCATGCACACAAATGTTTGCACTGTGCGGGGATCGAACCCGCAACCCTTGCACCAGAGCTCAGAGGCAGCGTTCACTACCACTGTTCCAAACGGGGTCATCCAAACGGTGTGATGACGGGTGCACCTTCTAAAAAAACTCCTTGACAGGAGCACATCATGAAGGAGGATTAAAAGCGCTTTGCATGAATCGAGGAACAATCACCAAGAAGGGAATCGGTAGACCAATCCATACTTCCGTCAATCAATGACGGATTGATTGATCTGGTAACATCTTGCTCTAGTTATGAGACTGTCTCATTTCCGGCCATGTTTTCAGTGCCCGCGCTTGCTCGCATAAATGTCTCTAGCACACACGAGACTTATAACGTCGGTGATTTAGCGACTAGCGAAGCTGCATCGCGATTTTACGAGTTTCTGGATGAGAAGAAGGCATCGGCATCCCGCGATTTAGGGACTAGTCTGCTGCTCGATCGGTATCAGAACTCTAGAGTGACGGAAACTGCATTTGGTGTTTTTAGCAGGGTATTTTTAGGTCGTCATATATGTACATATAATCAAACTGAGGTAATTAACTAATTGAACCATCTTTCAAGTATCATAGCGTCTTGAAAATTGGCAGCCGTTTGTTGACGATACAATAATATGGTACTGTCTGATCTGATCTGATATTGGAGCCGGAAGATAGGCACTCGCATTCAATGCTAGTATCGTATCGTATTTTACTGCCTCGGTGCCGTAGTGGTTAGTAGGTCGCCCTTTTAATCGACGGCTGCGCAAGAGGTCCCGGGTTCGAAAATTAGTAACCGAGTTTTTCTGTTAAGCTTAGTGTCAGCCCGGAGTCTGGAAGTTGGCGCATTAAGCCGTTGGTCCTGCGCCCGATCCCTCTCCGTTCGTGTCACACTGGTGTACCATTTTATTATGAGGGCAAGGGAATAGAGAGTGCTTTTGTGTTTGCGAACACACGTGAGCACTATAATATATACTGCGTACGTGACTGATTATTGAGCCCCTTGGAATCTGCTTAAAATAGGCAGAACAGTTACTTTGACATGGTACTAAAGTCTTAAGCTACTTTTGATGCTGACCGTACCCCAAAATTCTGCGAATAGGTATCTCATTACATACTACATTTAATACCTTTTCCTAGTAGCACATTACGAAAATATATTATTACACATAGTTACTATCTGGTAAATAGTTGTAGCTATACATGTATTTTTATTAGAGATGGGCCGATTAGTCAGCTACTACTCGGGAAAGCCGACTAATCGGCATCTTCAGTAGTCGGCGAATAGTCGGCGGCTGGTCGGTGACTATTCGGCAGATTGTGCCGATAATAATCGGCACTAAAATTGAATTAAAAGAACAATTTTACTAACCGCATATATTATAATCATAAAAAAAGTAAGATAACGTAATAGGAACTTAGTACCTAATCAGTCTGTGATTCAGTACAAAACTAGGTAATATTCTATATAGGCACATATCAAAATGACATAGTTCAATTTTTTTTAAAGACATACATAATTAAATTTTTTCTTTAAAGATCTATTCTTTTTTCTTAACTAGAGGCAAATTATGGTGGGGGAATGTCAATGTTTCGGCTCGTTCGGGGAGTAAACGATTTGTTTTCTGCTCATACATTCGTTGCCAGCTAAGAAAAGAGATGTTCACTGTAAACAGTGCTGGCAGGACAGCATACATATACTTTGGCGATACGAGCCATTTCAGGATAGCATTTCTGAACGAGGAGCATGAAAATGATTGCATGATGATGCATTGCCGACTAGTCGGCAATTTGAATACCGATTAGTCGGCAAATACCGTAGTCGGCCCATCTCTAATTTTTATGCATAGTAAGTTTATGTATAGCTATTACTATAGCTGTAGCTGTAATAAGTATAGATATTAAGTTTTAATTTTAAGGAAGTGTCTTGGAATAAGTAACTGACTACTTAGTTTTCTTAGAAGGGAAGAAAAAGTAATGAGACAAAGTACAAACATCTTTTTGCAGGTGACAATTTTTTTTATGTAATAGTTGGCAGACGAGCAGACGGATCAGCCTAATGGTACGCAACTGCCGCCGCCCATAGACACCCGTGACACCAGTGGAGTCACAAGTGAGCTGCCAACCTTTAAGCCCCTCTTTCCCTCGGATTGGGCCTCTGGTACCCTCACTCACACAGCGGAACACAGCACAGTGCTGCTTCACGTCAATTTTCTGTGAGGCCGAGAGACTATATGTACGTATATTAAATATCGAACCACTTTGATAATATATTTACTCTGTAGTTATACTTTCCGCTAACAAAATACTGTCTGAGATAAAACATGAACTTTACCTCACAGATACGAGTTTCATTGAATAGTATGAAAGTTTGACAAAGTTGTTGAGGTATCGAACATACTCGGTGAAATAAAGGAAAGCATTCAGCTGTCACTAAAACGTAGTGAACAAAGCGGTTTGACGGTATATACATCCGACAGCGTAATACGTAGATAACTTTCAACCATAATATATATTAGAATAAGGTTTAAAAGTGGTCTACCGGGAAGCTTGGACAGTATGCTCCTACTGTACTAACATTCAACTCTGATGTTTCTTTTGAAGGTAACGATTCGTTCAGTGTAACGTAAAAATGTCTACCAATAAAACCACATTATAAAACCTAAAAAAACTAAAAAAATAAAATAATACTTTTTACGCGTATTTCACTTCTCATAACATTTTATACCAGTACGCTTCGAAAAAATGTGTTATTGAAGTCGGCGAATACTGTTATGAAATGTTATGACAAGTGATTGAACTCATTCACTCCTGTATTAGCATCACCCCTTTCCCCCGAAAGTGCCCCGTACCACGATTCTTTTGCAGTTTTAACGAAAATGAGCGATAAGTTCCTACGTTAAAAATTTGTAAGAATGAAATGTTTCTTAATGAATTTCTTACCAAACACTCAAACATATACAAGCAATAATATCACTTATCGTTTCCGCGAAAAGAACGAATTAAGATCAACCTTTAGAGGTGTTATTTAGATTACTCCATTTATTTATGGCTAAAATTTTGTGATTGAAATGTGACCCGCCCCGTTCTGTTGACGGATTAAGGTGACGGGACACTAGCGATGCAAATCGATTTTAATATTTAGCTACTAAACCGGATCTATTTTAAACAATTTCGGGGTTACAACCTCTCGGCAAACACTCATACTATTTATTAAAGAACTATGCACAAATGTTGGGTCCAAAAAATTTATTCACGCCAAAAGCGGCTATTTTTGGCTTGAATCAATTTTTCGCGTACAAAAACGGACCAAACATTTGTGCATGGTTATTTAATTAATAGTTTAAAATGAATCCGGTTTAGTAAAAAAAATTTAAATCAATTGGCGTCGCAAGTGTGTCCCTACCCGTCACCTTTATCTGAAATTTCATACGCACCTTTGTTTCTGCTGAAAATACAAATTATTTAATACATTCGATATTATGTTAAATCCAAGGTGGCCGCTGCTACAAAATGGCGAATTTCGTGGAAACTATACATATTGTTCTTTTTTTTATTTCAACAGAATTTTAATACATGTATTTATGATAAGTATATTAATATGTTGCCAAAATGCGTTACAGTTAAATGTACACCTATAAAACATTCATAGTTATTTGGAAACATTTCATTTTAACCCATGTTTTTAATAAGTTGTTTAAGGCACGTGTGTTACGGATATCAGACAACAGAACATCATCATCATCAGCCCATTTATGTCCCCACTGCTGGGGCACGGGCCTCCCTCAATCACAAGAGGGGTAATTGCCATACTCACCACGCTTGGCAGACGGGTTGGCGAGGGTTTTGATATAAATGCAGAGTTTTCCTTCTCTGGGTGCTGACGATCATGCCAGCAGCTTTACCTTTGCCGCCTTTTACGACAACTCGGTAAGAGTGAGGGTGGCCTATTCTACTCTGCCAGGGAACCATACGGCTATATACCTATACTTAAATACATATATTCCCAAATCCTGAATCATGGTCTAAGCGTGCCCCCAGTTTCAGAACTACTGGGAATTACCCACTTTAATAAGGAGAATAGGTTTTTTTTTGTCTAAATAAAGTCCTAGATTAAATAAAACACATTACCACACACAATATCTTCACGAACATAAACCTATTATCAAAATTTAATAATCTCTTTTAGCCACATATAAGCACAGACACTTGCGCACACACATTCACAAACCAAAACACACACACAGACAGAGATCCATAACTATAAAGTAAGTAAAGCATCTTGCATGAAAAGTTACACGATACTAAACATGACTACAGTAATGGAGCCCTCCAGAGCGACAGCTTAGGATGCAACCTTGAATTTTGGGCTAAGACCAAAAGGACTTAAATACAGATACTACACAGACACTCAACAAGCATAAGTGTTCATCACACGAATGTTTGTCCAGGGTGGGGATCGCACCCACGACCCTTGGCGTATGAAGCAGGGTCACTACCAAAGGCGCCATACGGCCAGTCCTACCAAATGCGCCATACTTCCATTCCTACCTCAATCATTAGGGTTCCGTGGCCAAATGGCGAAAATCTGAACCCTTATAGATTCGTCATGTCTATCTATCTGTCCGTCCGTATGTCACAGTCACTTTTTTCCGAAATTATAAGAACTATACAATTGAAACTTGGTAAATAGATGTATTTGACCTTTATGTTAACCTCATTACGATTTTTACACAAAAATATGAAAAAAAATATTTTGGAGGTTTATTTATACTTAGAACAGCAAATTTTTTTATCAAACCCATACGTGTAGGGTATGATTATGATATACATTACCATGAAAACTTTTACATCGTAAAATTGGTTTGAACTAAATCTATTAA
The DNA here is from genome assembly GCA_019059595.1 of Marasmia exigua. Lineage (NCBI taxonomy): Eukaryota > Metazoa > Arthropoda > Insecta > Lepidoptera > Crambidae > Marasmia > Marasmia exigua. The sequence goes on along the minus strand of CM032494.1, from coordinate 12,111,846 downwards.
GTAATTTTTTTTTACGTTATAAACCGTTCACCGCAATTTATCTCCTATATCCTTGCTGCTACGGAACCCTTCATGGGCGAGTCTGACTCGGACTTTGCCGGTTTATTTTAATAATCATGTCGACATAACTAGTATCTGCAGATAACTTGAAAAAGTCTTAATAAGCAGAAACCAGGTCAGCCTATAAAAAGATAGCGGTTGACCCCACCTGAACGGACAAGAGGGGTTGTGGATAGTTCTAATGAATCAGGAACGTGTGAATCCAGCTGTGACAACAGAAAAACACTGGCCGAATGGGTAAAGAAAAATATCTTACATCGAAGGAAAGTATTTGTGATTTTTGAAACTTATTTTGTTTACGTTATTATAAATAGAAATGTAGAAATATATTTAGTTATTCAGTTTAAGTCCACAGAGAACATTAAAGTCCTCCTCTCTATCTGCATAAGTAAACTGAATTACTTATATTTATAAGTTTTGTATATTACTTGAAAAATACAACCATCAATTGATATTTTGACCAATTATTTAGGTTATTTCTTGTTGCTACATAGTTATTTCGATTTTCCGTGTTAATTTAGTGGTTAATTCTTACTAATGCCAGCTAATTTGACCATTGCTGAAAGGGCACAAATGACGGTTTCCGCGAGGGACGGATCGAGAAATTTAAATATATCGGTAAGTAACGTTACCTTTTTTAAGTTTAGCTTATTTACCTACTATTTTGATATTCATCAGTTTTATATTAAAATGTATATTTTTTTAATTTTAGAGATGAGGTGTCCGGTTTTGAGCAGAAGGAATTTTGTTAGATCATAGAAGAAGTGGTCGTCACCCTGCTCCTCCTCTCAGTCACTGTAATTCAATTTGGGAGGAAATGCGAGGAACTGATATTTGCTCTCGACTTGTTGGGTCAATGAGATCTCGTCTTTTAGAGGGTCACAGAAGCTAATGGCGGTTATATCCGTTACATTTTTTTTTATAAATTTTATTTTTCCAACCTCTTCTGAATTTTATCATTTGGACTGCCATTTTTTTTATGCTAGAGGCGGACAAACGAGCAAGCGAGTCACCTGATGGAAAGTAATCATCGCCGCCCATGAACATCTGCGAAATCAGAGAGATCGCTAATGTGTTGCCGGCCTTTTTTTAAAAAAGAGTACGCTCTTCTCTTGAAGATCCCTAAGTCGTAGCCGTCCGGAAATACTCCTGCAGCCAAACCGTTCCACAGAACTGAGGTACGTGGTAGAAAGTTCCGGGAGAAACGCACAGTATTAGAACGCCATCCATCGAGATGATGAGAATGGAATGACAATCGCTTGCGAGTGGTTCGATGTAAGAATTCGGCCGCATTTGACCATCGGTTATTGCTGTGCTGGTGGTCTTTTGTGTTTTTGGGTGAAGTTGAATCTGAGTGTAGTCTAATTCAGAATTATTTTTCAACCTACTTCAAAAAAATCTGGATTTTCTGTATTCGACCGTATATTTTTAGTTTTATGAAGTAAGTTAAGATTTTTGTTTTTTTAATATGTAGTGAATTTAACATTTTATTTAATTACAATAAAACTATTTTAGCTTTTCTTTTGACATTTAACATTTTCCCGCCAGTGATGTTATGACGTCATTGGTTCAATCAAAATCAAACTTAAGAATAGCTGCCTCATAACAAATTGTTATCAATCAGATAAAGATGGCAATAGAAGTTGTCAGATCGATCTGCAAGCGAAAATAATCTTTATCGCCTATGAATCTGCAAACGGAATTCAACCTTAGGGTGGTAAACCAATATTTTTGGCCGACATTTCTATGTACATAGGTATATTAACATTAGTTGTAGGTAATGTTGTATAATGAAAAAAGTTTTTTAAAGTTTTATTAAATACACAATGTATAAGGATATCTTCATGCAGAAAGAGCAGTGGTGGGCACTTTTTTTTTGGTCTCCCAGGGTAAAATGCATTACGCATACCCGTCCGCCGGGGGGTGGACGGGTTATGTCGGACTCCCCCCCGCATGACGGCGGGGGTCTACCAACTAAAACCCCTGGGCACCCTCTCATCGTCCACGGGCACGAAGCCATGTACACAACCCTTCCGGACGGAGGCCGCCTAAACGGCGGGCAGGACGCTACGCTACGCTAGTTATCAACGCCGCCTATGGACATCCGCGAAAGCAGAGAGATCGCTAATGTGTTGGCGGAATTTTTAAAAAGAGTACGCTCTACTCTTTTTACTTTTAAGGTCCCTAAGTCGTAGCCGTCCGGAAATACTCCTGCAATCAAACCATTCCACAGAACTAAGGACTGATGTTACGACAGAGTAACATAAAAAAGTGTCAGAGTAAAATTCGTAGATAAAAATATTTTTAAATACAAAATACCAACAATGATTCACAAAAAGCCAAACTCATCGTAGCACTCGGACGAGCTCCATAATTTATTTGTGCAAAAAATCCGTATTCCTTACATTCAATGTCAGTGTTACATATTCCCGTAGATAGAAAGTGATTTTGGCATATATCCCCCTGGCACAGTTCTGAGACGAGCTGGCAAGCTTCCAAAGGTAGTGGGTTCAAGGCCATGGCACCCTTGGATGCGGGCGCGATTATACGGTAAGGCCAGCAAGAAAATCGGACGATTTAAAAAATACAAACAGAAAAAATCTTTATTCAACTTAGGTCCATATAACACTTTTGAATGTCAAAAGGGACTTGGATATATACTATTTACTATTATACACTTTCATCATTGTTAATTTTGTCTTATAATTTTATTTTATTTAAAACTTTTTAATTTGGTATAACATATTTTAAATGGTTCTACGTAACCATTATTATAAATAACAAAACGTCAAACGTCCTTTCGAAGCCATAGTTTTTATTCCGATAAAAAGAATATGACAGTCATGACAGTCACGCGTATTGTTTACATTAACAGTGACGTCACGGCACAGACAATTAATGGACCACCATGGCGGACGGCTTCTATGGCTGCATAGCGAAAATATAATTAAAAATATATTGAGAAAGGTGCTTCAAAAAATTTCATATTTTTATGGCGTAATATAATCGTAATAAACCGTTCTATCAAATAATAAAAATAGTGGCAACTAGCCTAACTCTGACCAAGCAAATTACAATCCGAAGTCGCTATTTATTTCTTGACATAACATTCTTCTGCTAACCGTATTGATTCGCGAATGAAGACGAATCTTTCTCCCCTCCCTGAAAATTGTTACAAATGTTGTCTGAACTAGAATTTATGAGGTAGTTGCTATGAGCACTGAACCGCCCCGTGGAAAGTAAATCGAACCACAAAATTACTGTAGTCATGTTTAGTATCGTGTAACTTTTCATGCAAGATGCTTTTATCTACTTTATAGTTATGGATCTCTGTCTGTGTTTTCGTTTTGGTTTGTGGATGTGCGTGCGCATGTGTCTGTGCGTGTGTGTGGCTAAAGAGATTAGCCGATTTTGATAATAGTTTTTTGTTCGTGAAGATATTGTGTGTGGTAATGTGATTTTCTTTTATCTAGGAGTATATTTGGGCGAAAAAACCTATTCTCCTCATCTTAGCGTAAAATTCCCAGTTGCGTCTAAAGATGTCGTTATGGAGCCCGGGGTACGCTCGGACCATGATTCTTGATTTGGAGAGTCTGGTACCTAGTTACAATGCAGCTACTGCCGACCTAATCACCTTCACAGCTCTTTAACAGGAGAACTAGACCAACTGAATCATGGTTACACGTTTCAGAAACTATCCGAAACGTGCAGGTATCCTCACGTCGTTTACGCTCACCATCGAGCTAATGGTAGAAATATGCACAATGCACATAGATTTGAAAAATCCAGAGGTGCATGCTCGGATTCGAACCCGGACCCCACATTCGGTAGGCGCGTTCTGAATCATTGAGTTACGAGTACCATTGCTTTATTTGGGAGACTAAATATCTGTTTCATCCAAATTACCTAGTTGTATTTAATAGGTTTAAGTGTACATGGTATCTTGGTCACATGGAGACAGTCAAACATGATATATAGTTATAAACAAAGTACATAACATAAAATTCAAAACAGTGTCACAATATTGCCAGTGTCTGATTAGACAAAAAGCAGGTTTTACCTACAAGTACCCTACTAGAATCACACTAATCGAAGTCCTTGCGTTGCGACCACCATGAAAACTTTGCGTACGGATCGTCATAGACTATTTCTTCATAATTTATCTATTTATAAAGAGGTAAATCATACAGGCAGCGGCATCCATTGATCTATTGATATAACGTGGAACTAATGTCCCGAAACGAATCCCCAGCTCTGCAGCTGGGGGTTAGTTTGGTATAAACAATTGGATTTTCATTTTAAGAAATGATAAAGTTCAAATGGACATTATTGGTATAATGTCTTATACTTAAATGAAACTTTCTGCCTCGTGCGACAAAACTTTGGAATGAAAACCTTTAAGAAAAGAGCGTATTCCTTTTTAAAAGGTCGTCAGGGCACTTGTTACTCTTCTGGTGTTGCAGGTGTTCATGGGCGGCGGTAATCGCTTACCATCAGGTAATCTATCTGGCTCGTCTGCCCCCTATCCCATAAAAAAAAAACTTATATCCTCCAACCAATTTCGGCTAGGGCGGCCTATCTCATCGATCAGCCACACAAGTGCACTCTCTATTCCCTTGCCCCCATATTCCGATGGGACACCAGTGTGATACGGGGGTACAAGATCGCCAACTTCCAGAGTATTTCTTTACAGAGAAGGTCAGATACAAATTTTAGCCCTACGCGGGGATCCCCTAGCGCAGCCGTCGCTTTAAGTGCAACGCTCTACCAACAGCCCCAATGAGGCAGAGGATATAGCAAGCATTCAATTTCATCGTTCTACCCTATCGTCTAGTTCAATTCTGTCGTTTCGATTCCAGAAATATTATTTACGGAATCATTTGCAAACTTGTTCACAAGAAATTTAACTATTACAATGAAATGTTTGGGTTCAAGAAATACCTTTTTTTTGAGAAAAATGTGATAGCAATTCAGACTCGCAAAGCTTTTAACCTATTCAAAGCAAAAGATACATATATATAGATACATCACTCGATCTTCTTTCAGAAAGCTCTAAGTAAATGTGTAATTTCTCTTGTTCGAAACGTTGAATTTTCGGCAAACTGCTCGAAGGGTACGTTTTTCCGCAACTGATTTTCTTTTGAAAACAATACATCAAACATTTCTTCTACTTGCAAAAGTTACTTAGTTGCTTACTCCGGCCTGGCCACTCGGGAAATCTGTGTCAGGATGTATTTCTCAACAGACATTCTCCATCTAATAGTAGTAATAAGTCTTTAAGTTTGTGTAATAAATTATTGATGCCGGTTAAATTTTCCGGTGAAATTACCACGGCTGTTAATATAATTTACTCAAAATTTGAAACGGTAATGTACTCGTAATAATTATTAATAGTCCTCCCGAACAGATTACGGCCAATGGTGGTACGTGTTTTCCAAGGTACAAGGCCCCAACTGGAGTTTGGGCTGGAGGGTTGTTCGGAGAGCCTGCAGGCTCTGAGAATTTCAAATGTGACCTACTAGCCACTGGGCAAACAATAAGTTTGTTCTATATAATTGAAATCTATAATCAAAGCCGATAGTTTTAGATTTAGCCTTTCGTTTTGTGGACAACCAGACACATCATTGTACATATTGCCCTATAGTTGTATTATTTAAATTGGACATTGGAAAACTCAGAAAAAACAGCCTTAAAACCAATTATGCACTAGCGATTTGTCGCAAATGTACGCAGAAAGGTATCCTATGATTATTTTAGGTAGTGGCAAAAATCTGAATAAATGCATTCTTCTGAAAGTATCACGTGTAAATATACTCATGACACTCTTTTTCATATTCCTCTAGAATAGTCCCGTCGCTAAAAAAATCTGGTCGCAAAATAAGTTCGCTGAAATATTCTAAGCCTGGAAACATTGTCTGCTGACACCATTTGTTAGAACGTAAGGATGAAATATAACGCCCTGTTGGTCTAGTGGTTAAGTACCGGGCCGTGATATCAGGGTCCTGGGTTCGATTCCCGGGTCGAGCGAAAACTACCTATGTTTCAAATTTTTCGGACATAGCTCGGGTTTGTGATCACCAATCCGCATTTGGCAAGCGTGGTGATTAAGCCTAATCCCATCATAGTAGCGATAACTTGATTTCTATGATGGAGGCCTTTGCCCTGCAGTGGGACAGTTTATAGGCTGATCTGGGTTAGGTTTCAATTTAAAATATTTCCTCATATAAGATCACTTAGTGACGCACGCAACGCGTCATCAACAGATCGCTTAGTTTACTTACCGCACTCAGAGTCGTTGATTAACTGAGTTGGCTACTTAAAATAAAAAATATTGACACTTATTTTGATACACATAAAGACTATCGATACTAAAGTTAATGAATATTAGCTTAAATGACGTCTCTGAGTACGGCCGTTAAATTCTCTAGTTTGTAACGGGATGGTTGGACCTCCATGATGACTGGAAACTCCGTTCTTATTCATACGTAACCTACTGACCACTCATAATCTAAATTTAAACTAAAATTGTCGGTCACAGAATCCAATCTATCTTCATTCTTCTTACCTATGATTCAGTCCTAAACTTACAACCGAGACGCACAGGGCTTCGCAATAGAAGCCTAGTAGCACACAGCTTCTGGCCAAATAGTAAAATGTTGTAATTAAATAATCTGCAATTGCTAAATAACTAAAAGGAACCCGTGAACTAAATAGGGTATCATTATTTTATAAAATCCAAACTCCATCCACATTTCATACGCATCCATTCATACACACATTCATAGGACTTTTGTATTTATTTATTTTTATTATAATTGTTACAGTTCCCTTTTTAAGTTTACCTGCCTATTCAAACTATTAAAATAAACAAAAATTGGAAATCTATGTTTTATTGAATCAACGCATTGCATTGCGTTGCAAGTTAAAGGACCAAAATAACGTTCTTTTTTTGTCATCTCAGTGTGATAATCTTTAAACCATTATCATGAATTTGACGAATCTGCTAACTACAATAATGCGACTGCGAATCATTTGAAAAGTTCTGAGGTATATGTTGACATATGTTGCTATATTTATCTATTTATTAATCATATATATTATATATATTGTATGTATTAGTATATTCATATTTTATTTATGTATTTGCATTTAAACTTTCTGTGTAAGTATATCAATATTTAAGATTGCACCGCCTTCATCAAGTGTCCTTTATCCAAAGGTTGTCTGGAAGAGATCGCTCATAGTGATAAGGCTGCCTTCGTTGTACACATCCTGTAATATCTAGTTTTAAGTTTTCATACTTTATTTTGAGTGCAATAAAAGTATATTCATTCATTCATTCATTCATTCATCCCAAGCTCCTGCTCAGAAGGCGCACGTTCTTACACACTTAGCAACACCGTCACTCCTATTCGTTTGAAATTTCAAATGACCATATTTTTTCTAAGAATATAAATGATAGTCAAAGATAAAAAATTTCCATCATCCTAGCTACTTGACCTAGTTTTCGGTAAAACAAAGACAAAAAATATTTGAATTATTCGGCATTTTCCTTAACTCACTGAAAGCGTAACCTTACAAAATGTAAATTTGAGCTTCGCAAAATCAAATGGAATGCGAATAAAAATGAGTTTAAAAAAAAGTATGTTGTTCCCAAGAGATGGATTTTGGATTCAATTATGAAATAGAAATCAAGTTTTTGCTACTATGATGGGATTAGGCTTAATCACCACGCTTGGCTAATGCGGATTGATGATCACAAACCCGAGCTATCTTCAAAATATTTAAAACATAGGTACTTTTAGCTCGACCTGGGATTTGTACCCAGGATTCCGAGAATACGGCCCGGTACTTAAATCACTAGACCAACACAGGGCGTCCTACCAACTCTTATACATTGAGGTAATTACCTCAATGCTCTTATGTGTGAATAAAATTGTAAGTGAATTAATAACGCAACTTGTATCGTCAAGTTTACTAAAGTATATGAATTCAAAAGTATCTTTTTATGAGATAGGTAGCAGACGAGCAGACGGATCACCTGATGCTAAGCGATTGCCGCCGCCCATGGACACCCAAGACACCACAGTCACAAGTGCGCTGCCAACCTTTAAACCCTGGTGCTAAATTTCGTAGCGAAACACAGCACAGTGCTGCTTCACGCCGGTTTTTTGTGAGGCCGTGGTATCACGCCGGCCTAGGTATGTTACATAATTTAGAACAGAAAAACTTTAAAGGGCTCAAAGCAAATTGTATTTTTCTTGCAATCTACAAGTTTAGAAACTATGAGACTTTAATGAATTATGCATTATTTTCAAATAAATAAGCTTCTGAGTTTAAAAGTACAGTTTTGAAAACATAATATAAAATTTTACGGCTAAGGGTAGACACGATTATCGTATACAGATACAAATAAAATCCGCAGCCGCTACTTTGCTAAAGTTACAGGAAAAATGACAAATGAAATATATTTTATTCCACGTCCTCCTCGTTGGACAAGAAGAACCAGCGTACATACAAAGACTTTATTAATAATGCCTACTAAAGGAAGCCATTGAAATTGATTCTGATTGACTGATTCCGAATTATGTGTAGAAAGCCTGCAATCGCTAAGGCCGGATAATATGTAGGCTCACAAAAGTGAACTGAAAATAATATTACGAGGTTATAAAATTTTGTAGTTAAGGTTTTTAATCCACTTTTTGATATTCGACTTAACTGAAATATTGTCCATATCAGTAAATTAGACGACTGTACATTAAAATATTCACTCATATAATAATATGGACTAGTCCACCGGTTCAAAGTCGCTCAAAGAGCTATGGAAAGGGCTATGCTCGGAGTATCTCTGAAGGACCGCATCAGAAATGATGTAATCCGACAGAGAACCAGTGTGAGTGTTTATTTTTCTAAGAAAACTCATAAAAATTTAAATTAAATTGTGATTTTATGAATTTTACCGTTCCCATAGAACGTTATTATCACGCCGTGACTTTTCAAACGCCAATTCATTCATTTTAACTACCTTAAATTGGCGACGAGATCCTTGTTTACATCAACAGCCATATTAATAAGCAAGCAATAATTTTAATTGGTGTTTTCGGAAGTTTAAAACAATTAAACCTAGCAATCTGATTTTTCTTTTACTAATATAAGGGTAATGATTTTTTTTCTTTAAAGTTTAATCTTTAATGCACACAGGCAAACGCTAGAGGCTATCCTAATAAGTATAAAGTAAAAAAGAAATAAAAGCTGACTTCCCACAACAATAGATGCGCGCCGTTTAAAATGCATAACTATTTTGGGACTACTTTCTTCAATAAAAATCTCAGCTATACAATATATACGGTTAAGTACTTGTTTCCTCCCAACCTCTTTGGTTCGGGGTAATATATTATTATGACGAGAGTCAATATTTTCCCTTCGTGCTCCTCCGATTTTCCACCCTCAAATAACAAATACAGAGGCCTCCATACATATTTACAGATTTGTCGGAAAAATAAAGGTTAACAGAAAACTTTTTGATATTCTGCTAGGCGCGTAGACAAATGAGAAATGTATTCTATTAATTCAATATACCATTTTGTCATTGGAAAATTATTTGTCCGCTACTTATTTTCAAAAGTATGGGTAAAATTTATGAGGTTATGGGACGATCAATTGGGAAACATGTTCATTAACGTTCAATAAACCTTTGTTAGCTAAAACGGTGTTATAGAGCAGTTTTGATATTTGAAACAAAAAAAATCGGAAAAATATAAAAAAAAGCCGCTTTAGTCAGTAAATTACCGCATGTATTTTCCGAAAATTTGACCGTAGAGAACCATTTTATTTCAGAAGGACATGTAAAATAGAAAGCATTATACAGGGGACGCATGACTATGGGACATGAAGGGAGAGTACCTTAAATCCTTAAGTTAGTATTTTTTACTTGATGGTAAACATCACTTTATTTTTTAAAAGAGAAAAACTGCATTCACTACTTTATTGGATTGTGATTGTATTGCACTTTTTCTTGTTTCGTACTTTTTAGAGCGTGTATTTTTGGTAGTCGGGTTTTAGTTTTTGATTAATCTCTATTGATGTACAAACAAACGAATACAATTTTAATCGTGTAGAAATATTCATGCACAAATCATCTTATTTGAAAATAGAAATACATTAAAAACTTTGTAAAATAAAAAAAAAATTTAGCACACAATATAAGCGCTTTGATTTCGAAGAAAAAGAAATAAACTGGCCGCGGATCGATATCTAGGATCGGTATCTACTTTCCTCTTTCTTTTCAACAATTTTGAATCAAATTTCTCCAAATAAAAATACTACTTAATAACTTGTTTTCAATTATTATGGTATTCGGTTCACGTTTGTTTGAAGTACATATCGATTATTCACTTTAATCGATGTTTTTAGTAGGTCACCTCTCTATGAAGCTAAAATTTAGAAACTTCAAATGTGGCTCATTAGTTTGGCTCTACTTTAAAGACGTCTTTCATGACAGACAGAGTGTAAAATCTATGATTTTTTAAAGAAATTTTATTGGGAGTAATGGCTGTATGGATCGGTAGAATAAAAAAGCCTTTTTCGGCTATCGAACCGAACGCACGCACGCGGGAATCGTCCCGCGCAATACAAGGGAAATGCATAAAAACTTGTTTTTTTTTTAATTAAGTTAAGTTCATCATCATCATCAGCCCATTTAAGTCCCCACTGCTGGGGCACGGGCCTCCCTCAATCACATGAGGGGTAATTGCCATACTCACCACGCTTGGCAGACGGGTTGGCGAGGGTTTTGATATAAATGCAGAGTTTTCCTTCTCTGGGTGCTGATGATCATGCCAGCAGCTTTACCTTAGTCGCCTTTTACGACACCTCGGTAAGAGTGAGGGTGGCCTATTCTACTCTGCCGGGGACCACACGGCACAAGGAAGTTAAGTTACCTTGTAATAAAAGATACTAACTTAAGGCCATCACGCACCAAGGACCGAAAGAGAGTCTATGTGCGGAAAAAGGAGTTTAGTTTACGGTGGGAGAGCCAAGCTTCGGCATGAATGGTCTGGCTCGACCGGAGTGATACCACGGCCTCACAGAAGACCCAATCTGGGGGATAGGGGGGGCTTAAAGGTTGGCAGCGCACTTGTGACTCCACTGGTATCGCGAGTGTCCATGGGCGGCGGCAATTGCTTACCATCAGGTGATTACATAAAAAAAGGAGTCCACCTTACATTTACTAACTTAAGGATTTAAGGTACGACTTCTCCTTCATGTCCCATAGCCGTGGTACCATAGTTATAGTATAAAGGTAATATAATTCGCGCACCCTTTTCCCCTACATTGTACAATGTATATACGACAGCAAGACGTTTTCTAAGCTGGAATTTAGTAAAATTACATTTTGTACTATATCGGAAAGAATCGCTAAAACTTGTAGTGTGTGTAGGACGTAAAATGTACATCATTTTAAGAAACGTATGCGGAACCTTTTTTTAATGGAATATTTATTTTTCGCTAGATTTTATGGCTTCATTGGATTTCATTAAATGAAGTGAAATTAAAAATCTCGTAACAAGGCATGCGTCTTTTTAATATCATAAAAGTAAGCATTTTACTTAATCCTCAATTCCTCAATGTGAAAATTTAAAAAAATTAAGGGAGCTTTTTTCCGCCTCAGCCGTGATTATACTATAGTCGTATAATCACGGATGAGGTGGAGAAAAGCTTTATTAAATGATTTGTTTTATTAAAAAATTAACTACACGAAATTTGTTAACAATAGGCGAATAAACTACCAAGAAGCATTTTCTACCAGTCAACCTGTCATGCAAAAAGCTCAGTGGTGCGGCGAAAAGAGAACTTATGTATTAAAAGGCATTTAAAGGCTACTGAAAGTAAGTGAGTAATGTGTTCTAAACATGTAATGGAGCTTTTTCTGAAAACTTTTAAATAAAAGCTCTTCTATATACAATATCTACTCGGAAACTTCATTGAGTTTCCGTTTTTAATTTTCTTTTTAATAATAAGATAATACAAATTCTTCCTTTCCTGCTGAAAAGCCCCAATCTTTTTAAAAGTGATTACGGAGACACGCTTCGCACAAATTTGGTTTTTCTCCGTTTTACATTGGAAGTGCAATTTCCTGTACATTTCGGCTTATCGATAAAAAAAATCTTAAACATGTTTCCGATTTTGGTTTTAGGTACTTAAAAACTTGGCTTCGATTCAACCCAATTATAACATTCAGAAATCTAGATTATTTTTCCATTTTACCAATACCAAATACCACTTGCTCGGCTTAGAACAATTAAAAAGTTGTAAAATTGTAAGGGTATAAGTTTAACTTAATTTATTGAGAAGGTAATAACTTAATTAAGACGCAACGCCGAAAATTATTACGCAGAACCAGGGTGTAGAAATCCATTGACAATAATTTTTCGCAAAACGAACTTAAACGCAATTAAAAAAAATAAAAGGATACAAGAAAAACAACAATGTACGACCCGTTTGAAACAGTGGTAGTGAACGCTGCCTTTGGTCCAAGGGTTGCGGGTTCGATCCCCGCACAGTACAAACATTTGTGTGTATGAACATGTCTGTTTGTAATGGTATGGTTGTTTGTATGTATTATAAGTATGTATTTACAAAAGAAAAGTATTATATGTATATATTTGTAATTTCGCTGTTGATTCTGATATCCGTAACACAGGTGCTTGAGCTACCTATCTCGGAGTCAGATCAATGTATGTGATGTTGTGAAATATTTAAATATTTATTTAATAGTCCGAGAACAAGAAACCGGCCTTTGGCGAATTTCGTGATAAATTACCTGAGATTCGACGAAACCGAAACGCCATTATTAAATTTCCGCCGTACATAATCGCCGAACAAGGGGAAATTATTCTAAAGACATAATCGTAAAAACATTTTTCAATCGCTGTAGGTAAATTAGAATCATAAAATTTCAAATGAAGAGCAACACATTCAAAAATTCGAAGTCGTTAAAATTGTTAATGTTTCAAAAGTTTTCGAATTCAAATTCAAATGAAACAAAACTTTAAGGCGGCTGTGAAAATAAAAAAAGTAATATTTTTGAAAAAATAATAAAAATAGACAATGGTATAAATCAGGAAAAGTAGTTAGAAAACAGTTTCTTACCCGAGTCCAGAGCCGACTTACGCCGCGGTCAACTTTGCCACTCGGGAGGACACGTCTTCACTCCAGGGTGGACTGTGCGCGAGTGATGGTTGAGATGTGCGGCTGCAGCTCGTTGGCTGGCACAGCGAGGCGGGTCCCCACCAATCTGTTGCTCCGCACATGCGCAGGAAGGTTCTGGAAGTGACGCGCCGCGTCCGCCGCACGGCAGAAACCGTCGCAGCCTCCTGCGAAAAGAGATACAAAGTTTTCACTGTAACTCTTCTTAAAAAAATCTATGACGACACAAAAAATGTTTTGGCGCATAATAACCTACTTAAATCTGACTAAGATGACGAGTTTTGTACGAGTAAAGTAGCACGAAAACTATTTAGTGATCTAAAAAATGTTAAAAAAAATAATGAATTGTCTTAACAATATTGGTTTTGGTAATGCATTTAATTTTTTATTTTTCTTATTTAGTTACCTAAAGTACTATGGCACCATATTTTCCCTCGAAGTCGGAATCAAGTATCTAAATAAGTCAATTTAAAATTGTCGAATATTTATTGATAGTTATTAATAGTAACAATATCAACAGAACTTGAGAACTGAAACTAAGATTTATTAAAAAACTTTAATTTAATCCTTAACTAAGCGTGTAATTCCCGATTGCGTAATAAGCTAAATAGCTCTAGTAGAGGTGGCAGACGAGCAGACGGATCGCCTGATGGTAAACAATTACGTCGCTCATGGACACCCGCAACACCAGTGGAGTCACAAGTGCGCTGCCAACCTTTTCCCCTTTCCCCCCTATTGGGTCTCCGGTAACCTCACTCACACGGCGAAACACAGCGCAGGCGCTGCTTCACGCCGGTCTTCTGTGAGGCAGTGGTATCACTCCGGTCGAGCCGGCCCATTCATGCTAAACGTGGCTCTCCCACATTTAAATAAGCGTAGACCATGATTCAGGATTCAAGGAATCTGATAATTACAATGAAGCGACTACCTTCTGACCTTCGCATCCCTTTTACATGGAAATCATGGTTACAAGCTTCACTATCCGAAACCTGCAGGTTTCCCTCACCGCCGAGCTTATGGTAGAAATACGCACGTAAGTTTGAAAAATCCATAGGTGCATGCTCGGATTCGAACCACGAACCCCCGCATGGAAGGCGCTATCCGAACCACTGAGCTACCATCGCTCTGAATATTTCCAATAATTTATTATAATGCCCTAAATTTTAACTTAAAGGTTAGGTCTGAAGTAGATGGAGTGTGTCTTGGGGTCTATGAACATTATGGAAAAATCAGATCAACAAAAATCAGAAGTACCGTACCATACAGAAACTGTCATGTTTCTGTTCATGTAGCATTTAAATGGGCTATTTATTTTCAATTTCTTTTAAATATAATAATGAAACGTGAAAATCGACCTAAAAAGAATTTATATGCTTCTAAGGGCTGATTTTTCCATCGTCTGATAAAATTTAACAGATGGATATATTTTTTCATGTATATATATTTTTTTTAATAATAAATATTTAACAACATCACATACATTGATCTAACTCCGAGACAGGTAGCTCAAGCACCAGTGTTACGGATATTAGAATTAACAGTGGGATTACAAATATATACATATAATACTTTTCTTTTGTAAATACATACTTATAATACATAGATAACAACCAGACCAATACAAACAGACATGTTCATGCACACAAATGTTTGTACTGTGCGGGGATCGAACCCGCAACCCTTGCATCAAAGGCAGCATTCACTACCACTGTTCCAAACGGGTCGTCGGATGGATAAAGTTTTACCCGGCAAAATTAAATGCTAGTAGTCTTATTGTTACTTACTTGCATGAATGTGACTATTACCTTAAATTGTATTTCATTTTATCGATTTGTTAACTTTTAACAGACCATTGAAAAACCAGCCCTTAGGAAAATATTTTTTACCTGACTACGGAAAAGCCAAATAGTCAATATTAAAATAATTTTAGCTATCATACCCAAGCAGATATGACTATCTAATAAAATCGAACCCCCTTATTACAAATAACGAACGAAGGATAGTCCTGGAACTAAACTTGTGCCGGCCCTTTTTAACATTGCGTGTTAGGACGGGATGTTACAAACTTTAGTGTGGTAATAACATTAGATTGCGATTTGTAATAAGGTGGTATGTGTCTTAACCGATAAGATAGTATCTCTGTTCATATTGCGTTAATACTACAAAAACAATTGAAAGTTAATTTTTGCACTTATGCATGACGTCATAAATTCAAACTTAAAATACAAAAGTTTTTTTTTTTAATTTATTTGCATTTGCATAGGCTTATATACAGCTCTTACAAATCGTCATACATGAAAAGTATAAATTATAGCTATGTATATTATACATGTAATTAAACATATATGTCGATACAAAAAATATACTAAGAAATGAATAAATATAATGTAATTCTACCACCGGAATCGGAAAGAAGATCCGGCAAGAAACTCGCCAGTTACTCTTTTGAATCACCATTTTTTTTTAAGTACAGTATCATGGGTGTAGGCGAACAGTTTATCATTTCCACAAATTCTTGTCATTTAAGTAATCATTAACTGTATAATAGGCTTTTGCCATTAAATAATTTTTAACATGTGTTTTAAATTTGGGCATTGGTACATCAACAAGCTTTTGTGGTAACTTATTAAATATTTTAATACTCATTCCTACGAATGAATTACCAATCTTATGAAGTCTGAGATGTGGAACAGCAAGCTTGTGTTTATTTCTAGTATTTAGGTTATGGTTGTCGGATTTTCGAGGGAATAATGAAGGAAGCTGTGTCCCAGAGATCAAGCGTAGAATCGCTATGGCTAAAGATGCGATGACACGTCTCCAAAATAAAACCGCGGAATAAGCTTCATGACAAAAACACTCCTACAAAGCCCTAATATTCCCGATCTGCCTTTTACGGGGTTTTACGGGGCTTTTACGGGGTTCGATCAGAGACGGGCTGTAGAAATAATAAAACTGAGTAGAGGACATGTTAGGGCACTCACTCGGACCCTCACAGGGCACTGCAAATTAAAGAAGCGCCTGCACAACATGGGCCTTTCAGATACCAAAATCTGCAGGTTCTGTCGCAAGGACGAGGAAACGATTATCCACGTCCTCGGCGAGTGCATAGCGCTGCACCGGTGCAGAAGCCGGCACCTAGGAGCACACATGATCTCAGCAGACGAGATCAAAAGCTCCCCCATCAGCTCCATTCTCGGGTTTATCCTGGAACTGGAGCTACATGAGGTGCTGTAATAGGTTATGGGGCTGCCACAATAGATCATCTACTGGTCGCAGTGGCTATGAGACGCAGGGCTCACCCCATTTCTAACAAATAATAATAAATACGGGGTAGAAACATGGGTAGTTGGTAGAAACATCAATACAAGAAAGGAAGAGATAGAGAATAGGTGCATTAGAAATGTGGTGCTGAAGGCGTATGCTCCGAATACCTTGGACGGCTAAACTCACAAATGTATCTGTTCTCTCCCAACTTTGCATAAGAACTTGACTGTCAAGCGAATGTCTACAACGCATACTCTCTTATTTCGGCCACATAATGCGAAAAGGAGATGAAAGCCTTGAAAAGCTGTTATTGTTGGCAACACTGAAGGCAAAAGATCACGAGGCTGATCACCAAGATGATGGTCTGACCAAATAAAAGAAGCTACATCCCTACCAAAGTTCTACGCCGTGGTGAAGGCTACTTCCAATCGGAACCAATGGAAAAAGTTTGTTTGGTTGATGAGTTCCAGTGACCATGATCATCAGTAATGAGGGACCGACTAGAGAGATGACGTCATAAGAAATGAATGAGTGGAATGGTGGAAATATATGAGAATGAAATTTTAAATATCGTTTCATAAATAAATACAGAAAGCTTGTGTTTCAACCCGGCCAAAGATGTATATATACACTTTAGTACCTTGTCACAATAATACCGATAGATATATGTATTTATACTAAATTTACTTAATCAATATTCAAAATCAAAAGGATTGCACCACCCTCCCCTCTTCTATCTAATGTCCTTTACCTGAAGGTTGTCTGGTAGAGATCGCTCCCAGCGATAAGACCGCCTAAATTGTACATTGTATCTCTGTATACCTAGCTTTTAAGTTTTGTATGTTGTGCAATAAAGAGTATCTATCTATCTATCTATACCGGTCATATCCGGTAGGAAAGTAAAAGTCAGATGGTACCTATAGCTATTGTGATAAGGTACAAAAGTGTATGTATTTTTTTGCAGCCGACCGTAAGCCTCAAGTCTTTTTTTCCTAAACGCAACAAGTTGTACAATTCCATTACTAACCAATAAATGATTAATATGTATTTTATCATTCAAGATCTTCAAATAAAATGAGTTACTTGCATTCGCGATGCAAAGAAAGTGACTTTATTGTGATAGACAAAATTGACATTTTCATAATTCGTAACTTTTATACAAACAAAGATATTTTTGAAAAACTATCCTACACGATACACAGTCATCGTCATCGTCAGCCCTTTTAAGTCCCCACTGCTGGGGCACGGGCCTCCCTCAATTACATGAGGGGTAATTGCCATTCTCACCACGCTTGGCAGACGGGTTGGCGAGGGTTTTGATATAAATGCAAAGTTTTCCTTCTCTGGGTGCTGATGATCATGCCAGCAGCTTTACCTTAGTCGCCTTTTACGACACCTCGGTAAGAGTGAGGGTGGCCTATTCTACTCTGCCGGGGACCACACGGCGATACACAGTAGCATTATACTTACTAACATTTTTTGAACTTCGAGTTTAAAAAATGTTAGTATGGTAACACAAATTCACAAAAATCTCCATACCAAGACCTAATACAATGATACATCGTAGAAGTATTATTGTGACTTGCCAACAAGTACAAGAAGGTCAAGTCTGGGTGACAAATGGAACTTAAAAGAATAAAAATGTCCTGACAACCACAAGGGTAAGTGATAAGTCGCAATTGCAACTATTAGCATAGCTAACGCACACGGCTGCGCTCATTTCGGATTCATGCGCAAGCACATTTTCATGCCAAAGTTATTCCTGTTTGTCCTCGACACTGTCAGTCCTCCATTTGACATGTCCACTTACCATATTGAATTATTCAAGATGAAAATGCATTATTTTGATTTATTTTGTCTGGGTGCGGGCATGACATCAATATCGGCTGAAGGTTACGAATATATTTTCCTGTAGTCATAAATCAACTTTATAAAAAATATACCTACGTATATTGCGCGAATTTCAAGAAAAACTAAAAACTACACAATCGCTCTATAAAGCTAATGCAAGGTAATAATTTTCTTAATCAACTACATGGTAAACGGTAAAAAAGGCGAATTGATGATGACAGAACATTATTTTATCAATAAGATTATATCAATACAGTTTTATTGTTTAATTACGTCATAAATACAAAATTTAACAAATGCAATTAAATAAATTAACCATGCAAGCAAGTACAAACTAAAGTCTTGTTTTCTCAGGCGTTTGTATAACACCATCGCGAAATCGTAGCAATGCGATCACAGTGACTATAAAACTCTGATCTCACGGCTGCGATCCTACAATGATATCATATTGTCAAAAAATGGACAAGAACACAACGATAAGTTTAGTTGCGAGCTTATTCGAAGCGCTGTCGTGTGCTAGATTGGTATTGCCAAACTTCTTAATTTTACAATTGTTAGTATGACAAAAAATATATATACCACCGCCACACATTTTTTTTTTAAATAAGGCAAAGTAAACTCTATTCTTAAACTTTTGCAGTGGCATGTCCGATTTGGCCAAGTGGTATAAATCGGAATTAGAATCCACTCCACGAAAAAAGTCCCAGACTAGTGCATGCAAGTCTTGGTCATGGTCATGGAAGAAAAAAATCATAGTGATTATTTTTCAAAGCATAAATCCTGAAGGTATAAAAAGTGTCTTTTATTGGACTGAAATCACTTGAATATGATTTATTCATAAAAGCTTCGCAAAATGTAAAGTGTAAATTTTATCACTGTTTTGTTAAATACACAATGTTTAAAAAAAAAAGACGTAAATTATTCGAATCTTGGCTACATCACTTTCTCGTAGAAAATATCAATAGTACACTCAGCATCGGGAATAATTAGAAAGAATATAGGAAAAATCTTTATGAAGTATCCCCAATGTGTGTGTAATGTTGACAATTTTTATCCGTATACCAAATCACAAACTTTGTTCTTTTCAATGATTTTTTTTAATAAAATCAACTGATGCACTTAAAAGCACTTCTAACCCTAACTTTACCACTTAGTGAAATGAGAGCACTAGAATCCGTCACGATCTTTTATACCCCTACTGTTATTTATCCTGTTTCTGGAGTACTACGTGCGCATTTACATGAAAATACTTCAGAGCAGGGTTACAAGTTATCGCTAGAATATTTCTGCCTTATTTGTAACTTTAGATTGCATCTCGATAAGGTTGGAGAATTGTGTAACAAAGTTGTTTTCAAACGGTATTGTCCTGCATAGGATGTTTTCACTAACAAAATAGTGATAACCATCTAGACCCTGTTTTCCTGCGTAAATACCTGGGCCATGTACTAGGTATATGTTTACAACAAAACTACTTTGAGTTTGCGACACTTAAATTGAATACATATCATTATTCTCTCCCACTGCTTAGGTATAACGTGAGAACCTTTTTCAATAGATTAAACAATTCGTATGCAATGGTTCTAAAATCGTTTTTACAATTAAAGTTCTTAATTTTTTAGGACAAATTGGGAAGTTTCCATAGTTGATTTAAACGTTACGTAAAAGCTTTGCAATTTTTTTTTATTTATCTAACCGTGGAGTGATCAGTTCTGTATGCTAAAAAATTACCACCAATAAACTGAAAAGGATACAACAACCTTAATAACTTAATTTGTAAACTTATTAAAGTACATTTTATTAAATACGTAATTGATTTTGCGGGTGCATCAAAGAAGCCGCGCTTCCGCCAGCGATGCGCGTCGCGCTTTATAGGTACCTTTTTTTAAAATACTCGTACTGCAATACATTAAGTGAATAATGCACTTAAAAAAATTCTAGTCTTCGGGTGGATTTTTTTAAGCGCATTATTTACTTCAGAATAAATTGCAAAAGATTGCTATAGCCAAAATATTCATGCAATAAATTAGTTTCAAAATTGAGTTGTAAAGGTTATTTTTCAGCGGTTTAATAAAAAAATAAAATTTTATAATATTTTTTACTATAATTTTTTTAATTATTTTATGACTTACTTATTGATCCTTAATCAGACTAGTCTGTAAAAAGCATTTTCCGTTAGAATCAGTGAGTGAATACCCTGATAACGGTTGGATTTTTTTTTAAGTTTAAATATGGGACCGTCTTCGGAGTATATCATCTTATGAATCAACAAAATCGGACTAACCACACATACTTTATGCGATCGATCATAATAAAAATAAATCGTCCTCCGGGGATTTTGTCGGAAAGAAAACGCTATAAATACATGGAATTTGTCCTCCTCATCATCTTAGTGTGCAGTCGCTTCAGAGCCCGAGGAACGCTTCAGGATACCACGATTCAGGATTTGATAAGTCTGGTAATTATAATGAAGCAACTGCCGTGTGACCTTCTTAACTCTTAGATAGAACCAGACCAAGTATATCACGGTAACACAATTTTGAGAAACTTTCAGAGGCGTGAAAATGTGGAGGCGTGAAAAAATTGTGAGGAAACACGTGTGTTTCCTCACAATTTTTTCGTCAAGCTAGTGGTAGAAAAAACATTATAAAAAAAATCATACTGAAAATACCATAAAACTTTTTTTTATTATTAAGAGGGGTTAAACATCTTTTTATGTCTTGATAACAAAAGGCAATTTCCTACGCAAATAAGGACCAATTGTGAATGATGAAATGAAATGCAAATAGCTTATTTTATTTCGGTCCATACAGAGCTTTTACGAACATATAAAGCAAACATTACGTTAATTAAACACATTTCAATAATGAACTCCTGCATTATTTATGAAGAAAAGATATGTTTTGAAGGCGATCTTTTAATGACTCAAAATTGATGAAAACTAAGTGACGAAATCTCAGCGTCATGAAATTCAAAACGAATAATTCTAAATGAGTATATCACAATTCTCGTATATATAAACTAAGAGTGAATTAAAATTTAATTTGACTCTTTAATCTTGGTTTCAATAGATGAAATAGTTCAATTTCTTTGAAAAAATAATTTCGCATACTTTATCAAAAAGTTACCTATGTCCATAATAATCTTTTTATAAATAAAAAAAATAGTTTAGTGGTGGCTATTATTATTTTACTATATGGTTTAGTACAAAATATGGACGTCACTGATGTACATATTAATAATCTACGAAAAAAAAACCACCTTCAAAAACCACGAAAAAAAAGTGAAAAGAGTTATCATTTAACTCCTAATCGATGAGAAATTGACATTCAATCATCAGCTGAGCCACATAAGATTAATACAACTAGGCGTAAATACTGGTGAAGTTTTGAAAAAAAAAAAACAAAAACATTGCTTTTACCTATAAAATTTGAGGGTCCTTCGATTTCTTTGGGATCCTATCATCAGTTCGATGTGGTGACAATGGAACTTAGGAGTGAGTACTTTTAAATAAAAAGAAAAATTATGCAAATCGGTCAATAATTGACGAAGAGATCGGTAAACATTAATAAAAAATACTTTACAGTCGAACATGGAACCTCCTTCCTTTTTGAAGTCGGTATAAATCAACACTAATTATTTCGTCTGAATATGTTTACACTGCGACAGAAGAGCTCTTTCTTTTCTTGACTCTTTCTCAAATAATTTTGGTATACTTTCATGCACCATAATCGTAGTGCAACTTTTTTCCAAACCTCCATGAGCTAAACAAAGACAATAGGAAAATTGAAAACGTCATCGCAATATAAAAAAAAAACTCTTCCTTGTAACTGGGGCGCGTGGAATCTGGTTTTTGTGCCCCACTCGCGAGTGCCTCGTTAGTTAGCCACCGCTCC
Organism: Marasmia exigua; assembly: GCA_019059595.1. NCBI lineage: Eukaryota > Metazoa > Arthropoda > Insecta > Lepidoptera > Crambidae > Marasmia > Marasmia exigua. Next base: position 12,089,569 of record CM032494.1, on the reverse strand, counting down.
GACGTAGTCAAGTTAAGCCACGTCACAGTATTAATTTAACCGTATATTATTCTATATTCTTCAATGTATTCAAACACATCGCGAAAATACGCGGCAGCCAAGAAGGCTTTTTGCGGAAAAGTAAAAACAATGGCGAATATCGTTATTACGAAATGATGTCATATAAATTAATAAGATTTTTCAGATTCTAGTCCTGATTAGGCTCAGAAAAAATATTGTTACATAAGAAGGAGCTCATTATGTCTCATATAAAATGTACTTTGAATGACAGTTCTTTTATAATGGCTTCGATTTCCGAATCCGCTCCACACTTCGTTTTCGGTCGCGGCTTCTTCGCGTGCAATACGCGACTAAGAGTGGAGCGGGCTTTTGAGGTTTCACAAGTGATATCTCTTTTGATCTGGTCAAAAGTAGCCTTTGCCTGGTTGAAACTCTGTTTAAAGTACCTATCTGTATTGACTATATTGGACAAAAATAATACTGTGAATATTTTCAATTAAAGTAGAGCCAAACTAATAAGACACTTCATAGAGAGGTGACCTACTAAAAACTTCGATTTAAGTGAATAATCGATATGTACTTCAAACAAACGTAAATCGAATACTGGATCGAATACTGATAGTGGAAGAGAAGTTATTAGCACTTTTGTTTGGGGAAATGTGAATCAAAGTTATTGAAAAGAAAGAGAAAAGTAAGTACCGATCCTAGATATCAATCCTCGGCCAGTTTATCATAGAAATCAAGATTTCTATGATGACAGTAGTGTACCTAACGGTAATCTGTTGAAGAACTTCAAGCTGTATATTATTACATATACTAACAAAAATGATATATGGAGGTTCACCACTGTCCTTTGCCGCGGATAAAGGTAAGAATACGAAATTATTGAACGATCGACAAACAACCATATATTGGATCAAAACGGGATCGATCTAAGTTACGTTAGCCTAAGGTAGGTTTTCGTAGGTAGGGGTGTCGTGGTGCTAGGCTCAGTGCCCTAGACCCATGACACCCGCTCACGGGAGAGTCCCAGGAGTTTTAATAGGTATACCCCCGCCTTCTGCGAGGGGGAGTCCGACATAACTCGTCCGCCCCCCGGCGGCGGGTAACGCATTTCTCCTGGGTGACCAAAAAAAAAAGGTTTTCGTAGGTACCTAAGGAGTAGTCCCCCGATGCGACATATACGAATATTTTACCAAAAATTTTCATACCTCCTACGTATGAAAACTTTTAGGACAGTCAACATCAGAGTCATCTTATTTTCGGAATGAAATAAATAAGTATCTTTTAGTATTTTTTGTCAGGAGTTTCTACATTTTTTTATGCTTACATCTACTTAAAATGTATGTATAGAGAGTCCCTCTCTATTTTTTATTTATATTTCAATACAAACCATTTCCCGTTTTTAATCGACATTCCGGTCAAGCATATATTGTTTCGCAATTTTTATGAAATGGCCATCTTGGATTTGAAATTGTTCATAGTATATAATGTTTCATATATATATATATATATATGATTTCTATCATACATAGCTAAGAACACTTCCGACTAATGAACTAAAATCGACACATCTGTTTGGGAGCTACGATGCCACGGACAGACACACACACACAGACACACATAAACTTAATAACATCCCGTTTTTTCGCCGTAGTCGATGTAGTCAGCTGGGTCTTTTTTTTAATGTGATAGGTGGCAGACGAGCAGACGGATTACCTGATAGTAAGCAATTGCCGCCCCCTAAGGACATCCGCGACACCAGTGGAGTCACAAGTGCGCTTCCAACCTTTGCACCCCCTTTTTCCCCGGATTGGGCCTCCGGTACCCTCACTCACGCAGCAATACGCAGCACAGTGCTGCTTCACGCTAGTTTTCTGTAAGGCTATGGTATCACTCCGGTCGACCCGGCCCATTCATGCCAAAGCGTGGCTTTCCCACAGTCAAGAGTGTCAAGATTCAAGAGTCAAGGGTCTGTTTATTTTCACGCAATGACCCAGCCCGAGCGCATCCTTAATGTTCAACATGATGTTATGGTTAACGTTGGCACATGGTCTGCAGCTGTTCTGCAGAAGGTTTTTTTTTATGAACTGTAGGCTAATGCTTGACCACAATCTCACTTGATGGAAAGTGACGATGAGGTCTAGGATGTAACGCGTTTGCCTAGAAGATGCCAGTTCACTCTTGCCTTAAAGATGTCCAGATTATAGTGGTCCGGAAAAACAGACCTTGGCAAGGAGTTCCATTGCTTAGCTGTCCGCATTATGAACGTGGAGGCAAATCGCTTCGTGCGGATAAGGGGCAAGCCAACAACGTACGGATGAAACCCCTCGCCGCGCCTTGTTGTCCGATGGTGGAATGGGCTAAGGGGAATCAAATTATGCAGAACCTCCGCACACTCTCCGAAATGAATCCGTTAGAAGACTGAGAGACTTGCCACACGTTTGCCGTGGTCATGGCTCTGCAAGCCAGCCCCTGAGAGTACGTCATCACCGATAAGACTCTTCGGACGGTGCTCTATTGTGTCCAAGTCTCCAGCTGATATCGGGAGATCCATCCCAAAGGTGACAGCAGTACTCTAAGCAGAAGCGAACCTGGGCTCTATAAAGATTTAAGAGCTGCTCAGACCTAAAGTACCGCCTGACCTTCCAAAGAATGCCTAGTTTTTTTGCAGCTGTTTTGGCTATGGACTCAATGTAGCGACCGAAATTAGACCTGGCGGACAGATCCAAGCCCAGGAGCTCTAAGTTGCTTTGTCTTGCTACAATTTATTATACTGTGACCATTTTAACTACTGTCCACTGTATCCGTCTGACTAGACACTAGAATTCTATTCCCGCACTTCATAAGGCATAATTTTACAACGCGTTATTACACTTTTTAGTGTCAGTTTTCAGTGAGGGTAGCTGTAAAGAGTGAAAATGAAAACTGAATTAAATGCCGTGTCGTTTTACGGGGTACATTTTTTTGTCGCCATTTAGATACAATTTTTTACACTCTTTTGCTGTGAAATACAATAAAATATCTTCTCTGGAAGGTCCCTAAGTCGTAACCGTCGGGAAATACTACCGCAGGCAAACCGTTCTACAGAACTGAGGTACGTGGTTTCTAGATATAATCGTCGACGATTATATCTATAAATAATTATATTTATAATTATTCTTATAATCGATTTCATCGATAACATCGATAGTACAATTGATTATTAGATTACAAATAATCTAATAATCAATTGGGGGCCAAAGCCCCCATTTGCATAATCGATTAATAATCATCAACGTACAATCGATTATCCGGCAACACTAATTCGGACCCCTCGTATAGAAGGCGCGTTGTTATCCACTGAGCTCTGTACTATCGTTTATAGGCAGTACAACTTCCGTAGTGCTAATAGCTCGCTTATTAGGATGGGCCCTAACTTCGATACACTGGAAACTTGGTTAATTTCAAACCTATACAGGATGTTAAAGAAGTAAGACAGCAAAAAAATGTATCGTCAGTGAAGTTCTAAAACCACGTAAGTAATTTTTTGGCGGTTTTGACATTTTGATGCCATTTGCTAGAGAATCGATAGACACGGCATTTCACCCAATCAGAATCGAGATACGACCAATAAAAAACTTTGAAATTACGAAAAAGTAACAGCACGGAAGTCATAAAAAGACCTACGCTTTGAGATGACCAATTAATAAGTAAGTAAGTCACAATTTAGTTTTTTATTTTTTACTAATTTGCTGGTGGCGATTATGAAAATTTGATGCCATTCGTTAGAAGGCCTCATTACCATCGGGGTAATCGAGGACTTTGTACTAGTACTAGTACTTCGACAGTCGTGTCGTTTTATTCAGGTGATTCAACATAGATTCATTACTTTTTATTCTGGAAGTTGGCCAGACATCCTGTATATATCTAGCCTACATGCATTCTGATACACCGACTTCCGTTCATTACTTGACTACACACAACTCCATTAAATATCTTTGACGGCGTACAGTGTTGCCACTTGAAAAAAGTAACACGTGAACGAAGTTGTTTTACCAATCAAAGACTTATAAAAAAAAATCATTGAGATTAACAAATAAATATGTTTTCAGTCTTTCCTTCTAAAAAACTTACTAATGTTCCTCATAATGGCGTTATACCTGTGGAAATAATTGATTCAAAGTCTCCCTCACCGCTGAAACCTAAAATCAAATAAAGCATTTATGTTTTTCCGACAGCAAAAGGCTGAATTCATTTGCTGAAGTGCAGCATTCAGCACAGAAAGATGCATAATTTACGCGAGAGAGGGTGCAAATAAAATTGAATTGTCTTTTGAGAGACAGAGAATTGGCCATTCATTTCCTTGTTATAATATGAGCAGTGTTATAGCTATTTTTTTTTGGCTGGACAAGGATACAAAAAAACGAATAACAGAGTATAAACTACAGATATATACCATGATTTGTAATACCACCTGAGGTTTTAGTTATTCATATTTCTAGTAAAAAACTTGCATTTAAATTATTGAAATATATCATGTAACGTAGTTAACTATATCTTTTAAATTGTAATAATAATGTTTACGTTACGATGGGATTGACATAACACAAGGTTAGTCCCTAAACTAAAAAGAGAATTTAAAAAATATATATATTGAATTGCATTTAAGCTAAATATATTCACTATTCCTAATGAAAGGCAGGTCAAAATTAATATTGTCATGAATAACGAACCTATCGAAATCATAAACTCCACAGTTTCTGTCATTCTGGATACAAAATTGCAATGGAGCTAGCACATTGCTATTTTGTTAGGTAGACTTACTTTACGTACGTAGTTCAGTTACATATGCAGTTAGGGAGATAAGGAATCTGACTGATATCGGGACAGCAAGACTGGTTTTTTTAGCTATTATCATAGGCTGATGCCATATGATCTACTATACTGTGGGGATCCGATTCTGACTTACAAGCCATCTTCATTTTGCAGAAGAGAGACCGTGCTATTTACGGTCTTAAAGCACGTGGCTCAGTGAGACATATTCAAGGAAATCAATATGCCACCAAGCTGCTGGCATGATCATCAGCACCCAGAGAAGGAAAACTCTGCATTTATATCTAAACCCTCGCCAACCCGTCTGCCAAGCGTGGTGAGTATGGCATTTACCCCTCATGTGATTGAGGGAGGCCCGTGCCCCAGCAGTGGGGACTTAAATAGGCTGATGATGATGATGAATATTTTCACCTTATCATTTCAATACATTTTTGATTTTGTTGTTTGTACTCAAGAACTTGCACTTTTACTCGCAAATAAACATAGATTTCATAAAATTGGAAATTCATTTGTAGGATTGAGCATCAGAATGTTTAATAAGTTACCTCAAAAAGTTATCGACTTAACGGTATATAAATTTAAGTCGCATGTAGTTAACTGCTTACCATATTATTTGAATTGAGTATCTACAGAATTTCTTGATGATTCTTCTCGGTGGAAATTGACAATCCGAATTTCTGAATCAGCGGTAGACTACATAATATTTGATATTCATAAATGTTCTGTACCTATGGACTTAAAATGAATGAAGATATTTTTTGTTTTTTTTAATTTTCCATAACTTCTACTTGCTGAAACTTACAAGTACCTACACATTCCATGCAGTCAAACATAAAATACGAGTAAAAAGAGTTCTGATAGCAAGCATCCTATTTTAGTTCTCATTTCTACAGCACCAGTGAATTCAAACTTAATTATTTTCTCTAACATCACCACGAGTTTCAGACAAGAGATGTGTTTTCGAAACTTTCGATCGGTGCCCAGTACCGGGTTATCAAAATTAAATATGGGGTCAAAGCTTTCCTCCTTTGTTTTAAATGGAAGGGTGACCAGACCTACGGACATAATTTAATCTATCTATTTTCTATATTATTTAGAACGAGTTAAATCCACAAACTAAATAGAAGATTTCGTAAATCCTACAGACAGCGGCAACGCTTTTAGGTAATCCGAAAACATGACACGTTTTCAACTACGTAGAGACATCGGGTCGCTTAGCGTCTTTTACCATCTATATCACGGTAAATGCTCTGAAGAAGAGCTTTTCTCCCTTATCCCACCTTCCCTTTTCCTTCAACGTTGTCACCGCTTCACAGTGGAAAACATTCCATCATGAACTAAAAAATTTGGCAGTTCCTATTTCTGCCGCACCATCAAGAAATGGAACTCGTTGCCGGTGCGTTTATTTCCACAATATAAAATCCTTCAAACGAAGCGTGAAGAAGCATCTCGCGGGCGAGTATGGCGGTTGCAATGGAGGCGATGCCTGACATTGCTTCCGTTGTAATTGCAACGTGGACTCTTCTCTTGCTTACCATCAGGCTGAGGTAAGCACAAAGTGTAGGTATACCAAGCGATGGGCTATGGGATAACTGGGGGGCAGTTACTAACATTGAAAACTGGCCGCTCAAATATTTTGAGAGACACTGGTTCTGATAATTCTCATTTCTAAATAAGAACTAAACTTTTATCCTCAGGGCATAACGTTCCATATAACTAGAAATTGAAGGTTTGAAATAGAGCTCTATCATGATACACGTGGATACTGCACCTGCGGTGCATTCTATGAATGTAAATCAGGTATTTCAAATAACACAACATTGTTTCCGCATTTCGTGGCATCGCGAACAAATGAGGTGATCACTGAAGAGATACGGATCGGCAAATAAAATGTGAGTTGATTTTGCCACGGATCGGTACTAAGGGTTTTCATTAAGCGATGAGAACACGACTTAATCAACCAATTTGAGGTTAATTTGGGCCTCTCAGAGACGAAAACGGTAAATACCGTATTCGGATGAATCATGAGCTAGAGGCACTTATGAATCATGAAACGATCGTCAGATTCATCAAATCGCAACGTCTCAGATGGGCAGGACATGTTGAGAGAATGGACAAAAGCAGAGCTCCAAATAATGATCGACTGGAAGCCGCAGCAGAAGAGACCAAGGGGACGGCCTGAGGAATGATGCTGCGATCGCATCGAAGACGATCTTAAGGCGATGAATAAGTTTACGAACTGGTGACGGACAGCCAGGGATCGACGCGCTTGGCAATCCATAGTAGAAGAGGCCAAGACCCACAAAGGGTTGTAGCGCCGAAGAAAGTAAGTATTGCCACGGATCGGTACTAAGGGTTTTCATTAAGTGATGAGAACACGACTTGATCAACCAATTTGAGGTTAATTCTATCTTACCATCATCATACCAGCTTTGTCATTCCCATTGCGAATGCCTGAATTGATTTTAAAAGACTATTTATTTTTTGTTAAGTATATTATCATCATCATCAGCCCTTTTAAGTCCCCACTGCTGGGGCACGGGCCTCCCTCAATCACATGAGGGGTAATTGCCATACTCACCACGCTTGGCAGACGGGTTGGCGAGGATTTTGATAAAAATGCAGAGTTTTCCTTCTCTGGGTGCTGATGATCATGCCAGCAGCTTTACCTTAGTCGCCTTTTACGACACCTCGGTAAGATTGGGGGTGGCCTATTCTACTCTGCCGGGGACTACACGGCATAATATATTATAATATTTGCTATATATTGGTGACTTAATATAATTATAAACTATTTTATATTTAACTTTGTTCTCGCTAAAAACTTATATAACATGCTCTGTATTTACATGGTGGTATGTATACATCTGCCTATTTATACACTGTTATTTATCGTTAACATCCCGATAAACTCAAAATAAGTATCGTGATAAAAGTTCATTTAGCATGTAAGAAGATGAATAAAATAAGCCAAAAAATAATCAGTAGTTGTTCATGTTGATCCAACATGCTAAATGGACTTTATTCATGGTACCTATTATGAGGTTTTCGGTATGTAAACGATAAAAATTAACGGTATATTGTTTAAATATACCTACATTTATATTTAAAAAACCTCTTTAAAAGCTGAATGTATATATACATAATAAGGTTGTTTTAGTACTTAGAAAAAAAGCTTTTTTTATATTTTTTGATAGGTGGCAAACGAGCAGCCAAAAAAAGATGGTTGAATTAACTCTTTTAATTTTTCTTAATTTAGATTATGACAATACAGAAAATTTATTGAAAGTATTATCATAAGTATATACGGCACAAAAGCTTCATCAATACAGTACATAACATTCGCACACTTAGGCACTCACACACACTCACGCACGCAAGCACACACACACACGCGCACACACACACACGCACGCACACACACACGTTTCATTCATGCATGCACTTATTTGTTTTTTTGTTTTTCTTTTGTAGAATTAAGATAAAATATAAAAATAGTATCCATAAGCCATTAATATACAAAACTTTACTTGTCAACTAAGTCAATAAGTCTGAGGGTGAGGGCCTGACGATCCGTAACACAGGGATTACCCAAGTATGGACACCAGTCTCTCACAAGGTTATATACCTCAAATATTATGTAACCTTAAGTAATTTATTGTCATTAATTGACCTTTCTGATGAGAAAATAAATATTAATTTATTTATTATTTTAGAATTCTCAAGCAGTCTACTCACCAAAGCTTATCCAGCTGAAGGCAAAAAGCCTTCGTTTTTTTATTCCTTCCTTCTTTTTTCGTCCATCGTAAACCATCATGGCCGTCACCTTGCTACATGTAGGGAACAAGGTGGTGTGTGGGACTCAAACCCTAACTAAAACCCCAGGGGTGTCCATCTCCTCGCAATAGCAGTCGGAAACCCCGCCCTCGCCACAGCCTGGACTAGACCGTACCGCTAATTGCGCTCGCCGCTTCACCCCTATCTGGCACAATACAGCCCTTCAATGCTGTACGAGGTACCAGGACACCCGGTAATGTCGTCCCCCGCGGAGTCGTATGCTGAACAAGCCACTCCCCAGCAGTGGGTACGCTCACTTACTCCGAAAGACAGTTTAGTCGCCTCTTACGACAGGCCGGGAAAGGCCTTGGCAGTACTTTTAAACACCCCTGGACACAGGGTGCATCCAGCCAAAGGCTGAGTTAACCACTAACCACTAAATATTATAGAAGATGGAAGCTCATCGGATGGTAAGAATTATAACCACCACCACCTAAGTCCACTATGGTGATCGTGATTGACCATGAGATTGAAAGAAAGAAAGAAAAAAACATTTTATTGACCATCACAATAAATATTTTAACAATAAACACTCATTAGAAAACATAGGTAACATTGACAAATTAAAACTACAGACAGAGGTGAGTACGAGAACAGACGATAGGTAGGTAAATACACAGTTATATAATGACAATATTCTAAGTAAATAGGCGTGTGTGAAGTCTGTGTGAGGTCAATCAGGTCCTGGCCTCAGCATGGTGCTGCCACGACACCGACAGAAATGCCGCGGCAGCGCTGGTATTCTGGCAGGACCTGTTGTGAGTGACGACCGTGTTAATGAAAAACCATAAATAAATAAATACTAATGTACATAAATAAATTATAATGTGAGATAGAATTACTAGATAGAACGGAAGAAGATAGAATTATAACTAACTTATTTATAAAAGCGGCAGTGGCGCCATCGATTATTTCATATCGTCAATGTTGACACGTTGACGAAATAATTGAAGAAAAAAAAAACAATTAGGGAAAAAAAATTGACAGTTAGATCATGTATAATCTATGGTTTGATCCAATCTGTGGTTTTATTTGACATTGGGTGAAGTTCAATGCAAAAAAGTGCAAATTACAATGAATTATGAATATGCACATCTTAGTTTGTGAATATTTTGTCGGTATATGAAAAAAAAAAATGGTGTCAATATATTGATTGATGATAATAGATTGATGAGATTTGGTAAATTACAGCGACTGCTATCTAACTTTCAGAAAACTACTCGAGAAACTAGATCTTTGGTTAGGTTTATACATTTGTAGTTTCTCTGATGTCTGACATATGTCTGGTCACCCGATGGCAAGTGACTACCGCCGCCCACGACACCAGCGGAGTCACAAGCGCGCTGCCAACCTTCAAACCCCCCTTTCCCCCGGATTAGGCCTTCGGTACCCTCACTCACGCAACGAAACACAGCACAATGCTGTTTCACGCCGGTTTTCTGTGAGGTCGTGGTTTCGTTCCTACATTTACTACTTGAGGTCATGCTCTTTAATCTCTACCAATCACTGTTTTACTCGAACGCTAACTGAGCAGTTTGGGCAGGCTCAAAGTGCAGAAATTTTATTGAATATTTGAAGAAGAGCAAACAAAACGGTGACTTTTAGAACAACAAAAATAAAGATAAACCAGTATAACAACACAAATAAAGACAATACAAGTAGTAAGGGCTTAATTTGAATGGTGACCAAAACATGCCCGTAATAAGGGTGCAATATGAATAACAACTAGATTGATGGGAACGCGAGCCAATTTCATAATTTACACTGCTGAAGGGGACGCATACGTTTTGGCACTTTATTTTGTATTCAGCTCATTTATGAGGTAAATGTAAAATTTTTGAATTAACTCGAGCCACCCACTGGGGTTAAGAACCTCGGGTCGTTGGAACCAGATTCTGCCATCCTCTAACTATATAATGAAGTTAACCAACAATTGGTCTATTTGAACTTTTTATTTATTTATTTATTCTTTATTGCACAAGAAAGTAAAGTACAATTGGCGGACTTAATGCTATACAGCATTCTCTACCAGTCAACCATTAGGCGATGCAGAAATATGTATGACGGCTAACTAAATTTATATCCATAAACATACATGTGAGTAATATATAATATGACTAAATATACATACATAACTATATAATACAATAAACCTACTTATTCTACAATTAACTCATAAAAAAAAACAAAAAAACAGCAACGACGAATACCGGCTAACCTACATTGTACGCATTAAAGGGTTGAAACAGACACAATACATCTTGCCACAGCAGTCATAAAAACAAGTAAAAAAAAAAAGTTAAGTTAAATTTCTAGTGAGCGGAGAAAATGATCACGAACTGAACGTTTGAATGAAAATTTGATGGAGGAATTTTTGATGTCATCAGGTAGCGAATTCCAGAGCCTGATGGCAGACAGGGTGAAGGAATTGGAGACACTTGCTGACTTATTTATAGGCGTATAAAGCTTAAGGAGGCTACTCGAACGAAGATTGTGGGAGCTGGACTCGCTTTTAAATTTGAACCTGCATTTCAAACCATCCTAATTAAAAAAAATGCTTAATCTATCTTTCCCAATTTTATTTTAGTTGTGTACGTGGTGCTTCGCATTTGCGAAGCTAAAAACTTTTTTTAAGCTAAAAATTAACACAGTGATGATGACGGCGTAGAATTATCTTTATGTTTTATTCCCAGTTGCATCTAAAACTGTTACTTCACAGCCCGGGGTGCGCTTAGTAGACCAATAAGCCGGCGCCTATTTGGAAAGTCTGGCATTTTTTTATGTTATAGGTGGCAGACTAGCAGACGGATCACCTGATACCCTGATAGACACCCGCGTCACCATTGGAGTCGCAAGTGCGCTGCCAACCTTTAAACCCCACTTTCCCCCGGATTGGGCCTCTGGTACTGGGGTTACTGAGGGTATGGTTGATCTACGCCGAAAACAATACAGTTTCTGTTTTTTTAGTTTGTTTGAAATAATTGTGTTAATGATTTCTGGAAATAAAATATTGCACAATAATGATTTTGTGTCTTGTGCGTATTTAAAATCTGTCTGGATTTAAGATTCTTTTTTTATGACATAGGTGGCAGACGAGCAGACGGATCACCTGATTGTAAGCGGTTGCCGCCGCCCATGGACTCCCGCAACACCAGTGGTCATAATTGCGCTGCCAACCTTTAAACTCCCCCTTCTCCCCCAGATTGGGCCATTAACGAAAATTAAAACGAACGCTAAAATGATGATGATCATGAATGCCCTTGAGCAGTTTCTCGGGTAGGTATTTTAACGATGGTGAACTCTTTCGTAGCTGGCTGTCGGTTTAATGTCAGTCATTTAGAAGAGAATGTATGTTTTGGAATATGGACTTCTGGCGAGAGTGTCAGGAGGGCTTACGGCCATACTCAGAGACGTCATTTAAGCTAATGTTCATTAACTTTAGTATCGGTAGTCTTTATGCGTATCAAAATAAGTGTCAATATTATTTCTTAAGTAGCCAACTAAGTTAATCAACGACTCAGAGTGTGGCAGTTAGAGAGGTTTCTCGCCGCCGCCGCGAGGAGAGTTTTGACTAGGATTTGAGCGCGCACCGCACTGTGGAAAATACCAAAATAATAAAAGAGTGAACCGCCATCAAGTCCGCGTAACCATATATTCTATATTTTGCAGGTTGGAAACAAAACAAAAGGACATAAAGAACTTGCGGTATTTTATTCATAAGAGGTATAAAATCAAACCTTACAGGATTTAAAAAGTCACGGTGTATATTGAAGTGAATGGACAGATAGCCAATGATGTGATAATAGCCTTATCTGTATCGATAAATAGAGATAAAAGTTACCGTGCCACTACGGCAGATTACTATTAGTTTACAATAAGAGATCAATAACTCGCGACTATTCTGTGAATATGACGGGGATCCTTAGTAGTCATCCTCACTCAAATGTCTCTGAAGTGATGGCGCTATGTGGCTTAGAAACTATCCCAAACGTGCAGGTTGTCCCTCACCTCATTTAAAAATCGAGAGATGCATTTTCGGATTGAAAACATGACCCCCTATGTGAATGGCGCATTCGTCATCGTCAGCCCATTTAAGTCCCCACTGCTGGGACACGGGCCTCCCTCAATCACATGAGGGGTAATTGCCATACTCACCACGCTTGGCAGACGGGTTGGCGAGGGTTTTGATATAAATGCAGAGTTTTCCTTCTCTGGGTGCTGATGATCATGCCAGCAGCTTTACCTTAGTCGCCTTTTACGACACCTCGGTAAGAGTGAGGGTGCCCTATTCTACTCTGCCGGGACCACACGGCTCGTTCAGAACCACTTAATTTTTTAGCTACTGAACCAGATCTATTTTAAACAATTTCGAGATAACAACCTCTAGGTAACATACTATTTATTGAATAACCATGCACAAATGTTGGGTCCGTTTTTGTACACGAAAAATTGATTCATGCCAAAAGTGGCCGCTTTTGGCGTGAATCAATTTTTCGCGTACGCGTTGGACCCAACATTTTTGCATGGTTATTTAATAAACAGTATAAGTGTTTGCCGAGAGGTTATATCCCCGAAACTGTTTAAAATAGCTCGGGTTTGGTAGCTAAAAATTAAAATCGATTGGCGTCGCTAGTGTGCCTTACCCGTCACCTTAACTACGATCGCTCGATAATTTCGATTTTTCATTATACGACAATAGGGGTTCGGATTTTTATGAGCCTAATCTACAACTCTAGTGCGAAGGTTAAAAAACGTGACTATGAATATTGAAAGCTGAAATGAGACTGTCACTTTTCATATTTCCATAGATTAAATTAAAAAATCCAATATTGATGATTTGTTTTTTTTGTAATAAGTCTTTTTTTTATTTACCATCTAATAATATTACATATAGACGGTTAAGATCCAATACCATCTACCTAAGGGAAAGCACAAGGAAAGCAAATGTTTGTTGGTTCTTAAACGTCGATATTATACATTTACAATTAGAAGACATCACATAAAACCAGCGACGCCGTGTGGTCCACGGCAGAGTAGAAAAGGCTACCCTCACTTTTACCGAGGTGTCGCAAAAGGTGACTAAGGTAAAGCTGCTGGCATGATCATCAGCACCCATAGAAGGAAAACTCTGCATTTATATCAAAACCCTCGCCAATCCGTCTGCCAAGCGTGGTGAGTATGGCAATTACCCCTCACGTGATTGAGGGAGGTTCGTGCCCCAGCAGTGGGGACTTAAATGGGCTGACGATGATGACATAAAACCAAAGAGGTGGACTATCGTGAGCTATGCTATGATTTTTACAATTGTATATATTAGGAATTATAAAATGCCATTCGAGCGACATTAATGAATATGAGTACACATAGCGGCAATTTTTTAACAAACTATACTTGCAATTGCTAAGACATATATACTATTGATTTAGCAGTCTCATCTTAACTGGTGGTCAAAAGTTTATAATAATATTTCCACTGAATATTGTAAATATATCTACAATATTGGTGAGACTATCGACAACTCATGTCGAATCAAGCACTTTCAAATTTCGTCGACTTAGTAACGCGTTCAGTGGTCTAATTGGTAGACCATTCACCCAGATTGTAGAAAGTGTGTGTTCGAGTCCCGCCTGAACACGTTATTTACTTAAGAATAAATTGCTAAATCCATTTCATACTTTTCTTTTGCAAATACATACTTATAATCCATAGGAAACGCCCAGATCAATACAAACTGATATTTTTATACACACAAATGTTTGTACTGTGTGGGAATCGAACCCGCAACCCTTGCATCAGAGGCAGCATTGACTACCACTGATCCAAACGGATCGTCTGAGGCAATCAACGGAGTAAACTGTAAGGCTGATCTACGTCACTAAGGAAACACTGTAACATGCATAGAACTGAATAATCCCCGCTTTCAAACTACATTATGAAGTTAACAACTAATACATTGTATTTACTATTTACTAAGTATTTGTTTCTATACCGGCTCGATGATGATAACAGCGCAAATGATGTACACCATCAGGAAATCCACGAGTCATTACTGGCGATCGTGAAGATTATGGCTTTTTGTCTAGAAGCCATCGCGACGTATTACCGCCGCGGCCTTCATCAGTAAAAGATTTATTAAAGTTAAACAGGAAATCGTATCAGGAATGATGAGATCTGCAGGAGAACCAAGGTCAAAGATATAGCCCAAAGAATAGGGTATATGACTATCAAAATATAGGTCAATTTGTGCCAATGGCAAAAAATCTCAATTAAAAATATAACGTCTAGCCAGTTTTATGGTCATTCAAAGATTCATGGGCAAGTCCATTTTAAAACTATGAAATTATTAAAAAATAATTATACCATTGAATAACCCATACACTTTGCACCAATTATTATAATAGAACCATTGACATAAACGAAACATTTGATATAGCTACCATACAAAATTCAAATGAAATGCATACAAAATACTTAGGTGTGACGTCACATCTAAGTAACCATTTGTATGGAGCGTTTTGGGTTTGCCCAAAATAATGTGATTTTAAAGTTGTGATATCTCAGGTAGTTTAAATGAGAATCAAGTGATTCTTTCAACGATGTTTCTATCATTGAGAGGTCTTTTGATTGCAAAATAAAAAAATAGTCACTTATACCATATTGCATGCCTCGAGTGGCCATGGGAAGGACACATTGCGGGGAGATCAGACGGCCGATGGGGCAGAAAGGTCTCCGAGTGGAGGCCTCGTGTAGGAGGTAGAAGCCATGGCAGGTCCCCCACAAGGTAGACCGACGATCTCGTGAAGGTTGCGGGAAACCCCTAGACGCGGGCGGCAGAAGACCGATCTGTGTGGAGATCATTGGGGTAGGCCTATGTCCAGCAGTGGACGTTTATTGGCTGAAATTATGAAACAGGAAATGGCTTTAATCTAGATAAACAAAATATTTTTTTTTTTCAATATAATAATAATTCTCACAACATCTCATACATTGACCTGATTCCGTACTAAGTAGCGTAAGCACTTGTGTTACAGATATCAGACAACAGAGGAACACAAATATATACTTAAATACATATAATACACCCAGACACTGAACAAACACAAGTGTTCATCGCACGAATGTTTGTCCAGGGCGGGGATCAAACCCACGACCTTTGGCGTAAGAAGCAGGGTCACTACCAATTGCGCCATCCGGTCAGTCAATATTAAATGAGACAGCATCACATACGTTGTCCTGGTCCCAGGTTTTCTCTTGTACTATGGAAACCAGAAACAAGGAAGGTACCACCAAGACCCAGACCCAACAGAAATATCGACCCGATTGGCACAATGGTAGAGAACTCTACCTCTGATACAAGGGTTGCGGGTTCGATCCCCACACAGTACAAACATTTGGGGGCATGAACATGTTTGTTTGTATTGGTCTGGGTGTTTGCTATGTATTGTAAGTATGTATTTACAAAAGAAAAGTATTATATGTATATATTTGTAATCCCACTGTTGATACTGATATCCGTAACACAGGTGCTTGAGCTACCTATCTCGGAGTCAGATCAATGTATGTGATGTTGTGAAATATTTATTTATTTATTTTATTTATCTTTTCATGATAAAACATTTGTGTTAGTGCGGGAATCGACCCCCTTTTTTTTTGACGCTGGGGAATGCCTCGTTATGCATACCCTCTTGCCGAGGGGCAGGCGGGTTATGTCGGGCTCTCCTCTGGAGGGGTCTTCTCCTAGCGAGAAGCCGACCAGAGGCATACCGACTAAACCCCAGCGACGCTCCCTCATGGCCACAGTGGGGAGGGGACATGAGTACGGGTTAAAGAACCTTACTTCACCTCCCTCCCCAGGCGGAGGGCCCACTTACACTGCGGGCCCGACACTGCCTCCCCCAGTGAAGCTGGGGGGGGGGGGGGGGGGGGAATCGACCGCTGCGACCTCAACAGGCGCTCAAACATGCTGAGTATGTGCTTTTTCAGTGTTTTACTGTTTACTGTCTGTTCATTAGCTCAGTTTCTGTCGATGTATTTGGGTTTCTATTCTGGAGGAGATGGAAATCAAACTCGTATGTATCGTTGCAGCAGAATGAATGGGCAGAAAATTTTACTTTTTTAAATTACATAGACAATAAACTTAGACAAAACAACAGATAACATATAAATGTATAGATGACTATGAGAACGATAAGGGGCGCCGCAGTAGCCTTAATACTGTATTTTTTTAAATGTTTAATGTTATTGCTACAAGCGATAAGACCGCCTTATTGTACTGTCTGTTGCTGTTTTTGTATCATGCATATTTTATTTTTGTGCAATAAAGAAACTATTGTTATTGTTAGATAACATCTAGAAATTGTATACAATAGGTTATGTTTTAAGAATTGCATATCTTACTACGCTTATTGATCTATATTATAAATAAAAATAGGTCCAATTAATTTTTGGATTAGGTCTCTATGATTCTGTAAAATATTTATTCTACATTATTCTAATGAGGATGTTTACAATTCGATAATATTCAGTACCCTTACCATAAGTTTCAAAAACTGTTCTCGCTATGGAAAACTATCGCTTTGTCCCTTTCATTGTGGTGCATTCGAAAGAGACAGAGCAATAGTTTTGGACAGCGATGATAGTATCTGAAACCCATGGTAATGTCTCATAGTAACATAGATGACAATCATAGAGTTCATTGTAATTAACAGACTCTCCCAAGCTTAACATTACTATCATCTATTGTCATACACTGAATAAATATTTTTCTTTCTTTCTTTTTTTCTTTAAACCAACCACTACGCTAGACGGGTCCTCTGAGATTGGGTATCTTAGAGGACCCGTTTAGCGTAGTTGTAAACTAAGTAGAAGATATTACGTAACATAAAATAACTTTTATAGGACGATATTAAGCAATTATAATTACCTACCTACACCTCAGATACCGTTTGAGCGAGCGAGGGTAGCTTAAGGCCAGGCATCACCACCGAAAACCATCTCTGTCACACTCGTCTTGCGAGAGCAGGAGACGACAACTGTAAATGCCGCGAGGGTCTTAAAGTTACACTCTTTTTAGCATTTCATATTGTTTAATCGAAATTTGCATTTTTTTTATGCTAGAGGCGGACAAACGAGCAAGCGAGTCACCTGATGGAAAGTAATCATCGCCGCCCATGAACATCTGCGAAATCAGAGAGATCGCTAATGTGTTGCCGGCCTTTTTTTTAAAAAAGAGTACGCTCTTCTCTTGAAGATCCCTAAGTCGTAGCCGTCCGGAAATACTCCTGCAGCCAAACCGTTCCACAGAACTGAGGTACGTGGTAGAAAGTTCCGGGAGAAACGCACAGTATTAGACCGCCATCCATCGAGATGATGAGAATGGAATGACAATCGCTTGCGAGTGGTTTGATGTAAGAATTCGGCAGCAGGGAGTAGATCAAACAGTTCTTCAGAGCACTCCCCATGATAAATGCGGTATAGAATGCTGAGAGAAGCTATGTCCCGCCTCAATGCTAGAGGATCAAGTCGATAATAATAAAATTTATAGGTCTTGAAAAAAAGTATGATTCCATATTACTAACCAGTATGTTGGCGACGGCCATTCCATTACCAGTAGGTAAGTAAGTAAATAATATGGAACAATTTTTTTTTTTTCAAGACCAATAGTTACCTAAAATTCGATAATGCATTTCGCTTTTCTTCGCTTCACCGTGATGCATGCCCTTAATGGATAAGAACGTGTGCCTTCTCAGAGAGAGGTCAAAAGTGCCAATCCGAGCGTGCACTACCTACTAGATTTTTCAAATGTATGCATATCAATCTTTTTCCCCAGTCCTTTCACGCTAGTGTTGCCGAATAATCGTCAATCGATGATTTCCACCCTTAATATTCCATTTATCGATTGTACTATGGAGACTATGGATAAAACCTATTTTCATTTTTGGTCGATATAATCGATTAGATTGTTTATCAACGATCTAATCGATTTTATCGACCAAATTGATTAAATCGAAACAGGGATTAAGCCGATACTATAGATTAATCTGCAATTATTTCTAGTTATAATCGTCATTATTATGCCTTCTTAGAAATCTTCTGTATGAATGACGATTACTTCTAATAATAATTGCAGATTCCATAGTAAAGTAAAGTATCAGCCTATAAACTGTCCCACTGCAGGGCAAAGACCTCTATCATAGAAATCAAGTTATCGCTACTATGATGGGATTAGGCTTAATCACCACGCGTGCCAAATGCGGATTGGTGATCACAAACCCGAGCTATGTCCAAAACATTAGAAACATACTTTTCGCTCGACCCAGGAATCGAACCTAGGACCCTGAGATCACGGCCCGGTACTTAGACCACTAGACCAAGAGTCTATAATTAGTTTCTAATGTCGATTTCATCGATTATATCGTCAAAATAAACGATTAATTGATTATAAACAATTATATCGCCCTAAAATAATTATCGACTTAATCGATACTATCGATAGTACAATCGATTATTAGATTATTTGAGCCCCATTTGCATAACCAATTTATAATCGAAGTACAGTCAGTGTCAGATCAAGTGATGGAAAAATATAATCCCTGTAATGGAAAAATAGCACTTGTGCCCCAGACATAAGGGCGGTCCAAATGTCAACAAGCGTAACTCGACGTGACGCCGTGTTACAATCGATTATCCGGCAACACTATTCCACACGCACTGCCGTCCGCTAACCAAAAATGGTCGCCAAGCCACAGCAAATCCCTATCATATGGCTTAGCGACCTTCTAGCTAGCGGACAGCAGCGCGCTGTACGTCTCTTTACCGGTTCTCGTTCGTTGCGGGGAGATTTCGTCGTAGGCCCTAACGTTTCCATCGCTTCTATCTAGCCACTGCACTACCGCGTCAGTCTGAATGATGAATAGCTATACATACGTACCAATACGTATAGTCATGCAAACTGTCAAACTCAGCGTCCATGCTCCCAGTTCGGAAACCTATTCAATTTCAGTTCATTGTACGGCTCGTATTGAGACACACATAATTTATAGATCATTCACTACCCAGCTGTTACTCTAAACTTGTATTGTTACTGGGTCAGTGAACTTAAGTCAATAAATGCTCAAGTTAAGTAATATGCATAAAGCAAGACTATGTAAACAAAACATGCCAAGTTATACTAGCGGCTACATCAGGTGGTAGAATGGACTATTTGGCATTGTAAGTAAATGCCCGAAAATAATGTTATTATTACCTCCTATAAAGGCCGATTTTATGATACGTAGTTACCTTTTGGTTCAATTAAACTATAGCTAAACGTCTAAACCGAATTAGCAAACTTGAGTAGCAGTGGGCTGGTCATATTAGCCGCAGAACTGACAGCCGTAAAGCCAAAAAAGTGGAATGGTAAGTAATTCCACCGCCCATGGACACCCGCAACACCAGTGGAGTCACAAGTGCGCTGCCAACCTTGGTAAGTGTAGTGTAGGACGCCCTGCGACAAGATGGGATGACGACCTTCGAAGGCTGGCTGGTGTGGGCTGGATGAGTGGCCGAAAATCAGGAGCAGTGGCGTGCGTTAGGGGAGACCTTTGCCCATCAGTGGACGAGTGTGGGTTGCTGATGATGATTATGATGAAACGTCTAAACAATAGGCAAAGTGACAGAGTCAAAGTGACTTTAATTCCTTGTAATATAACTGTTGCTTAGACAGAAGGTTGTTATTCTAAGAACTGTTGGTTAAGCTAAATATTGGATTCGGCGGGTAGGGCTAAAACAAGCCGCGTGGGCTGATGGGTTAGGTATTAACTCGCCCGCAAAAATTCTGGTCCGCGGACGAGTTAATAACATTGCCAGTTTGTTATTAGTTAACTGGACCACGCTGAGAAGCGGCCGCGGACCAGTTAACTATTTGCTCAAGTCTTAGGGAGCAACTGGCCAAAAAGTTTCATATAGGTATCTAGTTATGAAAATTCGTATGTTTGTGGACGTTAATTATACTATCTTACAATAGTTAGGCGTTTTTAATGAACATTTTACATATGATTATATATAATTTAAAAATATTATTGTATATAAGCCGTGATCAATGGATATATATAATATCCATAGAAAAATATATCTTTATTAAGCACACATAGATATATTCGGAGGGATACTAATTTTACCCAATTATATCGATACAAAAGCACTCCCATTACAGTTTTGATGTATAGTATATAATTACGTAATTATTATTGTATTTCAATACAATAATTATTATGTAATTTGATACAATTCAAAGGTTTTAAATTAGTGTCTAGCGGTTATTAGTGTAAAAATTTGGTGTTTATTTGTGCAGTGAAGTGCCGCAAAGTGATCCTAATAATAATAATCATTTGGTATCGTTTTTAACACTGCTAGTGAGTGGTCTCGTGACAACATGCTTGGACCTAATAGTCTTATGACCCGCTTGCTTAGGCCTAATAGAGTTTTAAAACCCTCGATTGATTTTAGAGTGATATCCGCTTAATCCGTAGGTCGATAATACGTAAAACAGCGCCGCGGCGTTTTATTGAGTGACTGTGACTTTGAGTGACTTCGACTGTTGACTACCTACTTATTCGCAATAAGTTACCTGACTTTGGCAAATTATCTTCGGATAGGACCATAATAAAAATAATTAGAGCCATATTAAAAGAAAGCTAAACATTATTCAAAAAACACATTTTGACGATATCTGACCATTAGGTACTTTTCTATGGATCAAAATATGTCATTTCCAGCGGCATTCAAAGCTCTTCGGAGTCTGGGATACGCTTGGACCCTGATTCAAGATTTAGTATGTCTGGTATTTACTGAAATTCACACCTGACTAATTTTCCAGAAGCATTTGATCTGATAGACGCTTCAAAACTAAAATGATAGAATAATCAAGCACCTACTTACTTAATGATATCGCGATTGCTTGAAAACATCAAACACGCACAAAGCCCTGCCTTATTGGATTCACAAATAATAAAATAATTATGTGCTGTAAGCACTTACACATCTCCATGGCGATAGGCACAAAGGCAAATGGCGAAATCAACAAACGAATTCAATTAGATCGGGTAAAAGCCGGGAAATGAATCCCATTCTGGGAATATAATCTTTCCATAATTGAATGGCCTAATTTGGTTGATTCTTTTACAAAAAGGCTGGAACTTTGAATACGAAATTAGGGGAATATATTATACGAGTGTATTTGTCAATGTTATTTACCTTATATCGCCCACGCTGGAATTGAAGCACCTTCCGGAAGAGATATCTTTACTAACTATACAGTAAAAAGACCCTTAACGAAGCCGAAACTCACGTATTCAGCATATCATCAGGACCATCTTTTTCTTCTAGAACATACCTGGGAACTCAATACTTACCAAGTTATTGAAGGTCAAAGTAAAAATAAAAAGCGCAAATTTTGATGTAAATAAATTTTAAATATTTATACATAATTTTTGTCCAAAGAAACTTGTTCAAAATTTTAAGTAATTCATAGGGAAAAATAGCTTCAAAACGTACAGCCCGCAATGTAATGTTTGAGAGCGGGGCGGGGGGGTGTACGGGGGACGCGCGTCGGCGACTGAGACGCGGGCGCGCGTGCGGCGCAGTCCGGTGTACGCTGTTCATTGCGTTGTCCGTTTATAGGATTAAAATTGACACCAAAAAATCAACTTCGTTTCCCATCAATAATTTTCCCATCATATAAAAGCATATGGCATAAACTCGTATTTTAATTTTGTTGATAGTACTGTATGTAACCAAAATAGTGATGACTATAAATGTTAGTGGGTGGAAGAACAGAAGACGGCCGAAAAAGAGATTGATGGATTGGGTGAATAATGACATGATGGGAAAAGGGGTGGATAATTCGATGACGAATGACAGGGACCTATGGAAAAGGAAGGCATACCGCCGACCCCAGATAACCTGGGAAAAGGGCGGGAGGATTGATGAGTAACTTATGGTGGCCATACTATTTACTAATTAAAATCTAAGGGCGATGGTAGCTTAGTGGTAGAAAGTCGAATCCGAAAATGCACTTTTGCATTATTACAGCTCAACCATTAGCTCTACTTCAAAGTTGTGAATGCCACGCAATGGACTGTACGACAAAAAAAAATAGCATTTTTATACGCTTATCGAAAAAAGAAAAAAGATGACCCATATTTTTAGTTATCATTAAATGTCTGTTTTATTAAAATATTTATTTTTTAAACTATTAATGAATATGCCTAAAGTGACGTAGTATTGAGGCTCCACGTATTGTGATATCGGTGCTATATGTCCAATAATAAAGCTTAGGTGACTTTAAGCACAGATCACTATATATGTAGATAGATAGATAATTAATTTATTGCATCAAAGGGCATACATGCATGTATAAAAAAATTTAAACATTGAAATAAAAATACCTTGTAAAATAAAGAGTGTGGAACCCTTTCCTAAATTTTCTGCATGTGTGCCGCAGCAGTGCAAGTGGGCCAAAGCTCAGGGGAGTTTTTGTTCAAAGACACAGTCAGAGAGCAAAACACTGATTTACCATAGATACCGAGTCATGTCATTGGAAGTAGGTACAATGTAGCAAACTTTAAGTTACTCACTATCACTGTCATTATTTTGTCTTAGGATTTTACTTTTCTTTTTAAATCAACGTGAGCAAAAGCGATAATAATTTGTCATACGTCACAGGAGGATTTATGTATTTTATTCTTTCTCCATAATAGCTGTTTGAAAATTCTGAAATATTTTTTTTTAATTTCTATGAGCCTAATCTAGAAATACTATTTCTCATTTCGGAAACTGTTTTTTTTTTCCGCATTGACCATTGTTGAGATAGATTCTCAACGAGTAACGATGTCCTGTCTAAGCGAAGTTTAACGACAGCTTCATTGTAATTACCAGACTTACCAAATCTTGAATCAGGGAGTTTACCGCGTACCAAACGATACCACCGAATCGGAGTTCCCTCCCTTTCATACACGTTGTGAATTCCTTTGTTTAGATGCGACGTGTCATTTCACTTATTAATTATTTTCTAGCCGTTGAGTACTAGTCGTTTTCCTCCAGGTGGCGATAGCACTTGTTAGCCGAATGATGCTTCTATCTCAGTATATATAAGTTATAAGTCATTCTATGGTATATTCTCGTTCATTATAAAAGAGCTCATTTTTTTATTTACTCGCCTCGAGACGAACGCACGATTTCTACTGATTTTCAATCGACATACGATGTTCCGCATTTTTGAATCGTTCATCTGCAACGAGTGAACCAAACCACTCGTTGGTCGAGTGACTTGACGAGAGCGGTAGAAGCAACGTCAAAATTGTTAACGAGCAGCTAGTTGTTTGTGACAAAAAAAGTTAAAATTTTCAAATTCAGCCATAGTCTATAGTTTTTGCTTTCCGTTTGCAATGCGGAAGTTTTTTGTAAAATTCTGCATGAAAAGGTTAGAATGTCAATTTACCGTATTATATTTGCAACATCGAAATCAAATGATTCAAAAATAAGGAATATCGGCTTCATGCGACTTAGAAGGCGAATGTGACATACGTCGCATGCGACGACGCTAAGTCATACGAGTAAATAAAAACCGGCCAAGTGCGAGTCTGGCTCGCCCATGAAGGGTTCCGTAGCAGCAAGTAAGATATGTGGAAGGCAAATTGCGGTTTACGGTTTATAACGTATTAAAAAAACTACTCAATATATCTAGTTACACTACGCCGTGTGGTCCCCGGCAGAGTAGAATAGGCCACCCTCACTCTTACCGAGGTGTCGTAAAAGGCGACTAAGGCATGCTGGCATGATCATCAGCACCCAGAGAAGGAAAACTCTGCATTTTTATCAAAACCCTCGCCAACCCGTCTGCCAAGCGTGGTAAGTATGGCAATTACCCCTCATGTGATTGAGGGAGGCCCGTCCCCCAGCAGTGGGGACTTAAATGGGCTGATGATGATATCTAGTTTAAACCAATTTTCGTTGTTGGTTTTCATCATTATGTACATCATAAATTTTTTTTAGTTTTATAATGTATTTATTATTGAAGTTAGAGGGGGGGGGGGACACAATTTACCACTTTGGGAGCGTCTCTTGCGCAAATTTTTGTGTTTACAAAAAAAATATGTTAAAAACCTTAACATCATTTTTAAAGACCTATCCATAGATACCCCACACGTATAATTAAAAATTAATTAATTTTAGGTTAAATGACCTCCCCCCCCCCCCCCATTTTTTATTTTTTCCAATTTTTGTGTAAAAATCGTAATGCAGTTAACAAAATACATCTATTTACCAAGTTTCAATAGTATAGTTCTTATAGTTTCGGAGAAAAGTGGCTGTGACATACAGACAGACGGACAGACATGACGAATCTATAAGGGTTCCGTTTTTTGCCATTTGGCTACGGAACCCTAAAAAATAGGTCTGCATTGGACATTCTAACCCTTGTATGCAGAATTTCACGAAAACCGGTAATATCGGCATTGCAAACGCAACTCAAAAACCACAGACTATTGGCTGAATATGAAAATCTTAAGCTATGAATGTCACATTGTGTTAACTGTCAAAACCAGTCAAAGCTATTGACAACTATTTAGACGTTGCTTTATCCGCTCGCTTTCAGTCACTCGACCAACGAGTGCGTGGGGTCATATATCCTCCAACTGATTTCGGCTAAAGCTGCTAATCTCAACGATCAGCACACACAGAATATATTAAAGTGCTCAAGTGTGTGTGCTAACACAACTGCACTCTCTTTTCCCTTGCCCTCATATTCCGATGGGACACCAGCGTGACACGACCGGAGGGGGTCAGGACAAACGGCTTAACGTGCTTTTCGAGGCACGGGAGTAGAAGACCGCCGACATCCAGACTCCGGGGTGACACTGAGAATTTCTTAACAGAAAAACTCAGGTACACATTTTGGCCCGACCCGGGGATCGAACCCGGGACCCCAAGCGCAGCCGTCGCTTTAAGTGCGACGCACTACCCACTGCACCAACGAGGCAATCAGCAGACAAAAATTAGTCAGTAAGTAGTAACAGTCAATTATACAAATTTTATCAAAATAAAATGCGTGTACTACCTGTGCGGATAAAGAATGGGATCAGAAATGGCGGCGCATCTATTCACTTCTCGCTCGCACACTATTTGCGTCTATACTCGCACTCGTCGGCCGCCATTTCTGATCCCATTCTTTATCCGCACAGTTTGTAATGCGTGTAATTTACACGATATATTACGATTGTCATTTGTTTTATTTTCACATTAGTTTTATTTGATTTATTTCGTAGATTTAACTATTTGTTATCTAATGTTCAATTAATTGGTCCTTTTAATTTCTTTTTATTTGAATAAGAATGATGACTTTTTTCCTATTGGTAAACAAAAGGCCCCTCGAAAATAGAAACAACGGTGTAAGAATCGTTCTGTTAGCTTGAAAACTCTCCAAAAATCACCTAAACTATTTTTATTAAATCAAACAGAGGTTTAAACTAAGCTTAAAATAAACGTTCGCAAAATACTGCGCCAAAACGCTACGTACAAACGACGTCGTAGTTTTGAGGTCATAGCTACGAAGAGGAGTGCTAGTTTGTACGAATCGCGAGAAAAAATCGTTTGATAATTTATGAAAAGAACTATAATTAATCAAGACGGGATTTAATACGATATTTGTTATGTGATACAACATTGTGTACTCACATATTTTACTTGACGTTTCGACTACGTTACAGCAGTCGTCCGTGAGTCCGCTCGTGACACAATAGATATATACGCTAAAGCAGTATTGACACTCCGCCATGTTGTTGAGGGATCCAGGGTTGTCTCTTTAATTTTCGTAAAATTGAAAATTGTTTCGTAATATTGTATTATGTGTGACCTAGATGCAACTAATGCCATTTTGATAAATGATACAATATCTATTGTTTCTTTTGACCCTTATTATTGTCGAGTATTTCTATATGTATTCGGACATTCGGACTTCACAAGATTCTTGGATGTATATATGTAGAAACAATGTCAATATCATATGCTTTTCTAAGTAAGTTGTTCTATGTTTGTCAATATTTTTACGCACCTTTTTGTAGTACTTATAAATAACTTATCCACATCACTTCACAGTTTCCCCACAAAATTAGACGATATAAGAGAATTGAATACCTATGCATACGCGCATAATAGACCGCAAGAGCAGGGACATTTTTACGATTACTTTCATAAAACTTATGTTTGTTTCATTATTTAATTGGCATGTAGTAGCTTAACATTTTTATGATAATTTTAATTGTATAACCAACTTTAATGGAACTGACATTTTGTTTTCTTTTTATTTATTTCTATTTAACTTGACATTTATAATCCCCTATGAATTTAATTTAACTTGACATTTATATACTTATTACAATGTATGAATGTCAAATATTGTATTGCTATAATTAACTATTCTATTTTATATTTGGTATATGACCTGTAATTTGATTGAAATAAATGATATTTAATTTAATTTTAATTTTAATTATTAAGACGTTAGTTTATTTTTTTGAATATCAAACGGAGAGTTTTGGTTAGTGATGAGATAAACATAAAAGTAGTATGTGAGTGACACTCACATAAACGAGTTTTTTGTATTTCAATACCTGGTTATCTGCGTCTCAAACCTTATCTGACAATTTTTGAAGTAAAAAATCAAAGGGTAAGTTAAGTTTTTGTCAGTATAATAAATAAACCTTGTCCTCACCACAAAACCTTTAAAAAAACGCAATAGTCAATACTTTATTGCTTCCATAGTGTACATAACAGATGGTAAAGTTTAACAAAGCAACCACTATAGACCTTGTTAGGGCACTGCAATATGAGAGGGAACCGCATTTTATCTAAAATTATTATGATGTAGCCAGGTATTATGATAACTGTGATATACGTTATAATTAAAATTATATGTAAGCATTTAAATATGAGCAAGTTTAGAACTGGCCACTTATAAGACGATGATTAAAAAAATAAGTTTAAATTTTGAAAAAGGAACTTTGCCAATATTATTGTCTATGCATTCATCTATTAGATTCTCTTTTTTTTTCGATTTGGCGGCAAACTGAAAATAATCTTTAACAAGTGAGCATGAATTTAACGCGAGAAAATTTCCGTGCAATGATTTTCTATGACTTTTGATGTCAAATAAGTCAACAAGAAAGTTATGATAGACTTCGATTGAAGTGAAGCGATGAAGCTCCATCTCGTGCCACTGTTTACAACTGGTTTAATGAGTTTAAACGTGGTCGCACTAATCTCACCGATGATTTGCGTGAGGGTCGGCCATGTACGGCGACTACCGAAGATAACATCACTGTTGTGCGACGTATCAGCAGATTCGGACAAGTTTAGGCATTGGTGTAAGTCAAGTACACAAAATCATTCATGAACATTAAGGGGCTAGGAAGCTTTATGCCCTGTGGATACCTCATAATTTGACAGAGGCCCAAAAACTACGTCGTGTTGATTGACGCGAAATGGTTCAAAGATTTAACGGAGGTGACTCAAATGCTGTGTTTGACATACTAACAGGTGACGAAAGCTGGAATTATTGTTATGATCCTGAAACTAAAAGACAATCTGCTTAATGGTGTTTCCATTCGAGGAGTTGCCAACTAAAGTGAAGAGAGGTCGCAACGTGGGAAAGAAAATGGCCTCGTTCTTCGGAAGAACAGGTCATATCGCAACAGTTTGTTTAGAGGATCGAAAAAAAAACTGTTTGCTTGTCTTGGAAAAAGTTCGGGAAAAACTACCTCGCAGTAGGATCCTCCTTCACCACGACAACGCCTCGCCACACATCGCCAAGCAAACACTCGAGTATTTGGCGACGTCAAACGTAGAATTACTGGGTCACCCGCCATATAGCCCAGACCTCGCATCCTGCGATTTTTATTTATTTCCAATAATAAAAGAAAATCTAAAAGGAAAACGTTTAACGGACGCCGAAGAAGCAGTGGCTGCGTATAAAAGGCCGTCGAAGAGACCCCTAAAGAAGAGTGGGCCAAGTGCTTTTCTCAGTGGTTTCATCGAGTGCAGCGATGTATTGATGTGAAGGGACACTATTTTGAAAATATATATTAAAAATAACAACTTGCTGAATTGTTCAATTTTTGATTTTCTTAGAACTTTCAGTGTCGCCTTATTTCTCGAATAACCATATTTCGTTAAAATATAATGGAAAGATGACTACAGTTTCGCTACAGTTTCACTTCACATTTTATTGAATGGTATTTATCACTTATAAGTATATAGTAAACCTCTTTTCTTCTCTATGATAAAGTGCATTAAGTAAGAATTTTGACTTAATGTGCAATCTGAAGAAATTTCTGTTTTTGATTTGTTACCTAGAGGTGAGAAAATATGTATTTAAAGTGTAATGGTGTATAATGTAATAAGAGGATGGAACAAAGTTAGCAGGTTTATTATATGTATATCTATTATATTTTGTCAGTTAAATATTCTCTTACAGTATAATATCTTTTTATGTTAACAAATCTTTTACTTGTTTAATATTTTTTTATCACATTCTTCTTCCTTAATTTTTTCTGGTTGTTTATTAAATATTATTATAGACATTACATAAGGACTGTTTGAGTGTAGAGTCATGAGGGAGTCTGGTAAATTAAGTTTATTTTTACGGTGAAGTCGGTAATTAGCGGTTCTGCTTACTAATCTGTTTGCTCTATGTTGGCTATTATTCTGATTAGTGTCTTTTGGAGGGTAAAAAGGGTGTTTAAGTCTGTACTATTTCCCCGCAGTGATATACCGGAACTAAACCAGGCGTATGCGTAGGCGTAACACGTAACTATGGCGGTATTAATATCTGTTTTTTTTTTGTTTCACTTAGGGCATAGGAAAAGTTTGAATTTTGTTTTCCTAATTTATTAATATGAGACTTTCATTTTAAATTTTTATCTATTACTAAACCGAGTAGGGTGTATTTATTTACTTGCTCTATTTTTATATTATTATAATTGAAGTTGATTTGTATAGGGATTTGTTGGTATGGGTAAAAAGTTAAAAGCTTAGTTTTTGTATAATTAATTTGTAAGTTATGTTCGTTCATCCACTTCTCCGTTTTTGTTAGCATTAGTCTTAACTATAATTAATCAAGACGTGAATTAACACAATATTGATTATGTGAGTACACAATCTTGTATCACATAATAAATATCGTGTTAATTCCCGTCTTGATTAATTATAATTATAATGCAACGCAAAAATTTAAAACAAAGCTATTTAAGCATTAGTCTTAGTTTCTTATTCACACCAAAACTCTTCTGGCTTGATGTCAGTATAGAGACATCGTCTGCGAACTTGACGCATGGGTAGTCGGCGTTAGCCAGGTCATTGATGTAAATGAGGAACAAAAGACATCCTAATACACTCCCTTGGGGAATCGCGCCATTTATTGCAGTACATTTACCCTTTATTGCAGAACTGTTACATAATGTGAAAAGTCAATCCTTTATGGTCATTAAGTGTACCTAACCCTTTTTTAAAGCTATGGTATAATAAGTATACGTGTCAATATGTTCACCTTTGAGTCTTAAATTTGAAGATAATGACATGAGTGTAGATAAATCTATTTACACAAGTCATGTTCGGTAAAAAAATAATAAATACTAATAAACGACTTATCAATATGTTTTGAACGTGTTGAAGATAATCTAGATGTGGTTCTTCATAATTATCACTAATCAAGTTATTATCATTTTGATAATTTGTGAGAACTTATAACAAGATTGCTTGTAGCTCTCGACTTATTGCTTGATTTTTGTAGTTTTGCATAGTTGCATTTTTCACTACATATTGTGTCAGCCGCTTAAGCATAGGAAATCAGACCTCGGCAAGGAGTTCCATTCCTAAGCTGGCGGCAATATAAATGTGGAAGCACTTATATAAATGGAAGAATAGATTCTATTGTCATATTCCTAATAAATACCTACTAATAAATGTGGTAGATGAAATTTCCACTCGTATCAATACAGCTTTGTGTGGGCATTCAGTGGGAGTTCCAGACTTGTTTTGTTATTGTAACTAAATACGTTATTTACTAGGTAGAGTAGAATAGCTGAAGGTGAAGAAAATACCTCTTGCTCTGATCTGTCGAGTGACAGCTGTCAAGAGCCAAACAAAAAACTATTGCTGTTGTTGTTGGCACTATACATCAGAAACAATCAGTAGGTCGTGGTTGTGATTAACTTCGTAGCGATTTAAAGATCATTTAAACGTAGTTGTTATAATTAGAGTACAAAATTCATCCCTCTTTTAAGTTTTAGATTATCGATAAATATAGATAATAGTTGGTAAGCATACAATAGTAGGTATTATTTATAATTAGGACGTGACTATAAGAAGAGTAACTACTGAGTTTCTTCTCGGAAGAAATAGACATTCCGAATCAGCAGTAGATTACATAATATTTGACGTTCATAAATGTGATATTTTGGGATTTTTAAAAATTAGATGCATATTTAGTTTTCAAAAGGGGGTAAAATATAAAGGGAATTAACTTTTATATTCAAGCAGGGGTCACATTTAACACATAATTAATGAATGAATTAACTCTACCGTTGACTATAACAATAGATTTGACTATCGATCCCAACCAAAATGTTGAACAGTATCGATAGTATTGCCTTGTTCACTACTATCGATAGAATATATATTAATACTCGAAAGTTCTGCAACACTAATCGTACCTTTATCACGAATATAATTCCCGCACATACCCTCAGAGTTGCTCGGTCTCCGGCTTGGTGCTGACGTTCGCACCACATACATGAGACTTTTAGCAGCACCAAAAGACGTGTTTTGCTATTTGCCCTGGATAATTCGATTGTTTGCCTCGCTTGCCTCCAGGAGCCGGCAAACTTCGAGTCAAGAGCATTTCAAGTGACCCTGTGATATAATACTGGTCCTTGTCCCGACACTTGTCGTATATTTAATTAAGCATTTAGTTGAAGTTATGGGTCATCCGAAGAAAGTACATTTGCGATCCGGTGGGGTAGTTCTGCTGGCATTTTTAGCACACCTCCACATGGACTCACAATATTTTAGTGCACCTATTCGTTAGTTTATTTACTTTCATTCTAGCTATAGAATTTGTTGTATGTCTATTATAGAATTTGTTTTTATTTGTTTTATGGTTTGAACACTTTTATATGCTGCTGAAAAATTAAATTAACTTGGATCAACTTAAGGAGTAGATATTTTGGCATGATGTGAATTCAGATTTCTGGTATTGTTGTTTTTGTTTAGCAAGATGTTTTTATTTGCTGTCTCCAAAAACGAATGCTAACAAAATAGTGAAGTTTCTACAATAATAGAAACATTAAATGGCTTGGCATAAAAAACTTTTATGGTTACTAACATTAAAATAGTTATTTACGAGATTTCTTCCATGTACCTGATTTCTGAGTTTCTGTGTGCTATTGCTCTTGCTGTGATTGTTGTGTGTCGAGAACAGGTGCGAGAAAATAGTGAGTTAGTGAACAGTAGTACTGCAGGTGCGTGTAGTGAAAGACTGCGAAGGAAGGTAGACCGGTATGTCTGCCAGCAACAACTTACCCGCAAAACTTCAGTCACTCTTTGACCATGGCGCTTGCAACAGCACCGAAATATCGAAAACTCAAAAATAAGGTACACGGTAGAAATTTCGTAAATAACTATTCTCATGAATTGAATTAGATTCTCTGCATATATACACTGTGGCTCAACCGCTTGGGTAACCGCCATTTTCCGCCTTTGTTTCAAAACGAAGGCCTGTGTGTAATTACTGAGACAAATCTCTTTGATTTATCACGCCTACTACATTGAACACCGATTGTACTGGTGATGAAATATTCAGTGAAAAATATCGCTAAGCCACTAGAAAACTATTTTGAAAACTTGGCGGGTGGTAAAGGCAAAGACGGACATGTTAGATCATTTTTCATTATTTGATCACAAATATAATCAGACGAATTATTTCTTTTAATTGTGTCATCATCAATAAATACGATGATGATAGAGTAGCAACCACATCATTATCACCGTGGACAGTTGTTTATGTTATCTTTCAGAATGACTTCATAATTAGATTATATTCTCTTAAAAAATCGAAGGCAGAGTGACTCTATAGGAATTTATTATTAAACTTTAGTAACTTAAATTGTAGTTTGTAAATGCCATTTGTCTGCCAACTATGTTAGCTTTCACTGCTTGTATAAGCAAATTTACGGTAGTTGACAAAGGTAAAGTAACTTTAAATTAATAAAGGTAGGTCTAATTCCCATAAATTAAAGACTAACACTGGTGTGACAGTTATGTGGGTTTAGAGTTGCCAGCCGCCGGATAAAGCCGGACACGGGTTTTATGGTTGGTGTCCGGCCAAATTGGACGATTGCCGGCAGGTTTTTATTTGTTTGACCATTTTTATCTTGTGAATGTTGGTTTCAGCTTTACCAATTTTACGTTGTTGGTAAGGGCTATAATAGCCGTACTACGAGTATACTTCAAAATGTTACAGTTATTACTTTGTTACTTTAATGTCAAAATAACCCTGTTCGATACACTCCGCAATTCGACGTTAATTCGAGTACTGTGCGAGAACATTTGGCTTTTCATAGAATTTCTTACAAACTTCATTGATTAGAGATACTTATAGCCATGTCGTGAATTATTTAACATTTGTACTTCGATAAATAAATTAGTGTAGTATTTCTAACGATGAATGAAGACGAATATCTAAGTGATGTATTAGTTTACTAGGCAACATTATCTTCTTTTTAAAAGATAATACTAATTAACGTTCAAAGAAATGAATACTAAGATAAGTGGTTGCCTACTTCAGACGAACATTGATTAATAACATCATTGTAAGTATTTTTGCCTACTTATAAATAAATCTTACTTTAACACACCTTCAGATACAGTACGTTCATTAAGGTTCAATTACAACTAAAATATTGACTTCTTCCTATCGTAGATCACACAGCTGATCAGAGTCACGCATGGTTGATGGCCATTTTATAATCAAATATCTTGTTGCCTAGATAATATCTAAACTCGTCGTTTTTAAGGATGCATATAATTGCGGCACCTTAATAACGGGACCAAGCGAGTATTGATGATGATGATTCTCGGCAAGATAAGCATATTCCAGCTGAGACATTAATACTGCGAGGACAAATTTACATTAGGATGAGTTGGCCTTGATATCTTTCCACTGCATGATTCACGTAACGCTTTAAATCCAAAAAGAGTGTTTCCAAAGACCTAACTCAGAAGTCACGAAAAGAGACGTAGCAACGCAAACATTGAAGGTAAACAAATCCATATGTTAATCTGGGTAGGTCGTGCTACATGCGACTCGGGCGCAGGCTGTCAAGGTGGCGTGCGCACCAACGCCGATGTAATACTTACAGTTGCGCGGGGGTGAATCGCGATCGGGAAGAATCGGGCGCGATCGGGTGCGGTCGTCGCGCGCGAGACGTCCGCTCCGTGCGAGCGAGGCCGCGCTACTAGGGCCGCGCGGAGACACGAGGCTCGCGGGGTGATAACACTGATAAGCAGCGTGACGCGACGTATCGGTAGGATTTGCCGCTAAAACAATATACTGAAGGCGAACTCCTGCGCAACGAGACGTATTTAAAAAAAATGTAATACGTGAAACAAACTTAAAAAACAATAATATTGTTTTTTATTAAATTGGCGGTGCCAACCCTAGAGCTCCCAGATTTGAATAGGATAATGTTGAGTAGGAAATTATAATTTTATCGGAGAGTTTATATTATACACCTATCTATATTTTATAATTTTGTATAAATTACTTTCAGAATAGTTAATACATTTTCTCTAAGAAACATAAAAAAGTCGCCTTCTTTTACAAATATTATCAGCAAATTGATGAATTTTGTATGAGGGCGAAATATTTTTTTTATGTTTCATCCTGTTTAGCAGAGAAAAATATTCATATTCAAATGTACGAAATACATAACGTAGGTATTTGTACTAATTAAAAACAGGGTAGGGTACATGTTACCTTCCACAAGTATTAAAACCAAACAAAAACTTATGACACCAGAACCAGATATTTGTTACATATGCACATATTCAAAATATTCTACTAAATTATGTACTCATAATAGAATTAAGCGGGAGTTTCAAACCACGCATTTCATCATAATGAAATTTCCCGGTACCGTCAACAGCAAAAGTTGATGCACACTTTTCGCAGCTAGTGACTCTTATGCTCTTCGGAATAAGAACTATAAACTACGAAATATGTGCAGCTACTTCTGCTGTCGACTGTACCAAGTATTCGTCCGGAGAACAGATGCATTCATTGCAATGGAGCTCAAAGGAAAGAGTAGCCAATGAAATATTCGGACTGAATCGCTATTCTGGGAAACGGGATGGTATTCAATTGCTAGACGGGATTCGTCCTTACCGAATTTCAGAGGTTTTAACAGTTGTTTCAGTGCTGGAATGCTAGTAGGAATTTAATGTTATCGAAATCAGAACAGTGTGTAATGTTATGGGAATTTCTAGAAGTTAGCAATGTTTGCATTACTTTCTAATCAAGAGAGATATTATGACGCGTCATAGATTCTGTGTCTCCACTAGTTTACCTACATCAGTGTTTAAAGAAAAACAAACATAATTTCATAATTTAACCTAGAAATTGATACCACCTTCTCCTTTCTACCACCGGAGATTGCGGAAGACGACAGGAATCCACCCTTACACTGTGGAAGTTCCACCAGCTCGCACTAAGCGTTTCGCTTATTCTTTCTTGGTACGAACTGCTAAGGCATGGAAAAACTTGCCGACTTCCGTATTCCCAGAGAGCTACAATTTGGGTGTATTTAAGTCGAGAGTGAATAGGCTTCTTCTGGGTAAGCACGCTACATCTTAGACCTTATTGTCACTTTCCATCAGGTGAGATGAGGTCAAGTGCAAACCCATTTAATATATACATAAAAAAAATGAATTTAAATATTTTTAGCGTAGTTTTTTTATTTTTATTATTTATGAGAAAGGAAGGCAAACGAGCAAGCGAGTTGACTAACAAAATGACACATAGACATAAATTGGTTTTGTGTTTCATTTAAATCAAGCGGTTTGGTCCAGTAATGTTTTCCTGGACCGAGATGTCCACGCTCGTGCAAACTCTGGAATGAGCTTCTAGCCGCGGTGTTCCCTGATCGCATGACATGTCCTTTTTTAAACGAGTTTTGAAAAGAGTTCTTCTCTCACGGTAGGCAGCGGCATGACTGTGCTCCGGCATTGTAGATGTCTATGAGCGGCGGTTACCGTTTACCATCAGATGGGACGCAAGCTGATCTGCCTATTATAAGCAATAAAAAAAAATCTCGCATTTTTTATTTTTGGATCTGTGGTTTACTTCTTTAATTTTATCGATAACGTTGTGTTGTCCATTAATATCGAAGTCTGTAGTCTTGGCGTGATGTATTTTAACAGAAATGTGATTTTGATGATGTGATTAAAAAATATTTTTAAAACTTAAAATCGTATTAATTAATATTAATGGTAATAACAGTATATACTAACACATTGATTAGGGCCATTGTCAGGCAATACGCGTCGGGCGCAATATAATGTAACTATGTCTAATCCATGTAACATTAAAAAGTACTTTAAATCTTACGCATTCATTTCACTTAGTAGGTAGATTTAACTAATCAAAAGTAAAATGAAATAATATTAGGTTGGGGAAAAAGTTTCTTCGCATTTTTTAAGAAAATTCAAAACATTTGTTAATATAGTTTATTTCCATTTAACTAAAGTATGTATGTACCATTTTGTTTGATAACCTTTTGCCATCTTGTAGGTAGGGACATGATCCCATTGCTATAAAAATTTTGGGACCTCTCATCAAAATACCGAGACAAGTGGATTTGGCAGTCCTCTCGTGATGTTAACCTAACACTGCCTAAAGAATTCTGAAGAGACCGAAACAGGTGGAAATCTGAAGGTGCAAGGTCGGAACTATACGGCGGATGCATTAACACCTCCCAGCCAAACTCTTAATTTTTGCTGGGTGGTTATAGCGTTATCATGATGAAACACCACGCCCTTTCTGTTGATCAATTCCGGCCAAAACTGTTTTGTGGTCAATTCGCAGTTCTTCAGCTACGTCGTAACTACTGATAGTCGATCTTGCTCCACTTTTGCAAAAATGGCATCCATTTTATCCGTAATAGGGCGACCAGAGCGTGGTGCATATTACGGATTTAAAACGCTTAAGATAACGGGTACGGCACACCAGCGACGCAAATCGATTTTAATTTTTAGCTACTAAACCGGATCGATTTTAAACAATTTCGGGGTTATTTTTCGTGTATAAAAACGGACCCAACATTTGTGCATGGTTATTCAATAAATAGTATAAGTGTTCGCCTATAGGTTGTTATCCCGAAAGTGTTTAAAATAGATCCGGTTTAGTAGCTAATAATTACCCGTCATCTTAAACAAAATGTGTGCTACTCTCACAGACACTGCACTAGGTCCATAAACATCGCAAATTTTTTTCGCGGCTTGCGTTGCAATTTTACCCTTTTTGCAGTAAAATTTTAAAATGTTTCGAATTTCTTTATTAGATTCACTCATCTTGTCAGTAGGAAAAACAAATGAAAATCACACATTTTACTAATTTGAATTTGGAATTATGTTCTTTAAAATTTTAACTATCAATGATACCAAAACCAGCCAGATACAAATACTATAGCCAAAGAGATTTTATTACAAGTTCATACATACTGTAATGCGAAAAGACTTTTTCCTTAACCTTTTATATTAAAAGTATTGAGAAGTAAAATGATCATCCTCGAGTTACAAAGCGTTTCGTCTCACAGCGTCATTTTAGCTGTCCAATTACGTCGCTAGTGTAATTCGACGTAACCCGCCGTTCCGTTGGTTGCCTAACAACTACAACGAACGGTTACCGTGACCTGCTCACGCGCAGCAGCCTCCATGCACTTCCTAGCCGCCGGCATAGATGTCACCGTAGGATTTTTACGAAAATTATGTCGATTAGAAACTAATATTTTTAAATAAACTGAAATAATACATACCATATATACATAGCGGCGCTTGCGCTGTGTTTCGCCGTGCGAGTGAGGCTACCGGAGGCCCAAGGGGGGAAAGGGGAAAAGGTTAGCAGCGCACTTGTGACTCCACTGATGTTGCGGGTGTCCATGGGCGGCGGAATTGCTTACCATCAGGTGATCCGTCTGCTCGTCTGCCACCTCTCATATAAGAAAAAAAAAAAAACCTATTAAGTAGTAAATAGAATATCCGTAAATTAATATACAATTTATAATGCGTATTAGCAGTTTATTTCCGAAGGTGTATCATCATCTCATAGTTTTTTTTTTATGTGATAGGTGGCAGACGAGCAGACGGATCACCTGTTGGCAAGCGATTGCTTGCACCCATAGACATGTGGAGTCACAAGTGCGCTGCCAACCATTTAACCCCCTTTTCCCTGGACTGGACTTCCGGTACCCTCACTCGCGCATCGAAACACAGCACAGTGCTGCTTCACGCCGGTTTTCTGTGAGGCAGTAGTATCACTCCGGTCAATCTGGTGCATTCATGCCAAAGTGTGGCGTGAGTCAAGTCTTATAGGCAGTGGTATCACTCCGGTCTAGCTGGCCCATTCATGCTAAAGCGTGGCTCTCCCACGGTCAATAGTCTTATATAGAGATATATATCTCTCTTTCTTCAGTCGGTCCCTCACTGCTGAGGATCATGACCGTTTGATTCCGTCAATCAGTTGTCTCCATAGGTCCCGTTCTGTAGCTTGGTGGAGTTCTTCACTAATAGGTATATTTAGTTTTTCTGCTATTTGGTCCGACCATCGTTCAGAGCCCTTGTAACGCTAGGACAATGATTCAGAATTTGTCAAATCTTGTAATTGCAATGAAGCAACTACAGTCTGACAGACTACGCCATGTGGTCCCCGGCAGAGTAGAATAGGCCACCCTCACTCTTACCGAGGTGTCGTAAAAGGCGACTAAGGTAAAGCTGCTGGCATGATCATCAGCACCCAGAGAAGGAAAACTCTGCATTTATATCAAAACCCTCGCCAACCCGTCTGTCAAGCGTGGTGAGTATGGCAATTACCCCTCATGTGATTGAGGGAGGCCTGTGCCCCAGCAGTGGGGACTTAAATGGGCTGACGATGAACTACAGTCTGGCCTTCGCAACCCTTGGACAGCGGAACTAGACTAGCTGGATGACTAGTGTACGTTAAAGTTAATTATCTCATCGATTGTAGGTTCACTCACTATGTATTTTCCCTGACTAATGG
Source organism: Marasmia exigua (assembly GCA_019059595.1). NCBI lineage: Eukaryota > Metazoa > Arthropoda > Insecta > Lepidoptera > Crambidae > Marasmia > Marasmia exigua. Next base: position 12,050,553 of record CM032494.1, on the reverse strand, counting down.
TAGAAATACGCACATAGAGTAGGAAAATCCATAGTGGAAAATTCTGATTTAAAACGAGCTCCTGCTATGGAGACGCATTTTTATGTCTAATATTATGGATAATCTGATGCTAAGCGATTGCTCTCGTCTATCGACACCCGCGACACCAGTGGAGTCACAAGTGCGCTGCCAACCGCGAAACCCCCTTTTCTCCGGATTGAGCCTCCGGTACCCGCACTCACGCAGGGAAACACAGCACAGTGCTGCTTCACGCCGTTTTTCTGTCAGGCAGTATTATAACTCCGGTAGCCCATTCATGACGAAGCGTGGCTCTACTACGGTGTACGTGGATAACGTATGCGTAATAATCAGTCAGTACATAACTATATTGTATACTAGTATCAGCCTATAAACTGCAGGGCAAAGGCCGCCATGATAGAAATCAAGTTATCGCTACTATGATGGGATTAGGCTTAATCCCCACGCTTGCCAAATGCGGATTGGTGATCACAAACCCGAGCTATGTTCGAAAAATTCGAAACATACTTTTCACTCGACCCGGGAATCGAACCCAGGTCCCCGATATTTAACCCACTAGACCATCAGGGCGTTCAATATAGTTAATTATATTGACCAAATAGACAATGTCCATTCGACATATTGTATTATCAGATTAGTAGCGTAAAAATATTTAAATGTGGGAGAGCCGAGCTTAGGCATGAATGGGCCGGCTCGACCGGAGCGATACCACTGCCTCACAGATGACCGGCGTGAAGCAGCGCCTGCGCTGTGTTTCACCGTGTGAGTGAGGTTACCGAGGCCCAATGGGGGGGAATGGGAAAAGGTTGGCAGCGCACTTGTAACTCCACTGGTGTTGCGGGTGTCCATGGGCGGCGGAATTACTTACCATCAGGTGATCCGTCTGCTCATCTGCCACCTCTCATATAAAAAAAAATTGCTGCCTCCTAGATTCGAGCGATTTTCATTCAAATGCAGACGAGTGCAAATGTGTTACCAAATCTGGCTGCACCTGCTTTCTGACATCTGGTTTCGCGAAAGTATTATAGTCTCAAATTGCTTTTACATCATGAGCCAATATTGGAGTGATATGCGCAGCCTCATTTCAGTCTGGCGGCAGATTTCCAAGAGCTCTACAGTGCGACCATGATCAGGAGACCTAGTTTTGAATTGTCGTCTCACCGCAAAATGTGTGACTCGCATGATTTTTAACATCGGCATTTTTGAACCGCTCGAAAACGAGCGATTTGCAACGAGTGGTACAAACCACTCGTTTCCGTGAGGCGAGTGGACGCTTTTACGTCAAATTCATACGACACAAACGTCAAATAAACATACATTTGACAAGCTTGGTAACGCCACCTTAAGCGAGTGATTTCAAAAATAGGGAAAAATGTGAATCATGCGACTCACGAGACGACGTGACTTGCATGACGAGTGGTTTTGTTTGGACGAAGCGAAAATTCAAAAATAGGTCTCCAGAATGCATTTCAGTGACATTGACAGTGGGCGTTATTTCTATGGAAAAGTTTCAAAAACTCTGTTGTCTATGACATTTTGTATAGGAAATAGCATTCGTTCCAATTTTAACTACCTTCCATTTGACTCCAGGGTGATTAAACTACAATTTTACCCACGAGTCGGAGTCCAATAGAATTAGGTTTTGTTTATGTTTTTTCTCAACTCAACAAAGTCTAATCTGTTTGAGTATTTGGTTGCGATATTTTCAAAGAAAATCCAATTACAAAATCTATACAATTGAATTAAACAAGCGGACTGGATCCTGGATCTAGTCCGCTTGTGACCACGGCTGCTGTAACGCAGCCGAAACGTCGATTAAAATATGTGATTACACAATGTTGTATTACATAATAAATATTATGTTAATTCCCGTCCTGATTAATTATAGTTATAATGCAACGCGAAAATTTAATAAAACTATTGATTAGGTATTGATGAGTAATATGCATAAACAAAACTTAATCAAGTTGCCTGCGACTTGTGACTAAAATAGTATAGATATTGTAAATTGCAGCAGCTGACGGAGAAATTATCAAGTTAAACGTTCGATAAGACTAATTGTCTAATAGTTTTTACCGTACTTTGGTCAAAAGAAAGTGGTAAATAAAAACTGCAAGGTAAGCGTGAACAGCTATCTCCGGCAAGCAAATTGTATTAAGGCACACTAGCGACGCCAATCGATTTAAATTTTTAGCTACTAAACCAGATCTATTTTAATTTTTTTACAATTTCGGGGTTACAACCTCTCGGCAAACACTTAAAGGTACTATTTATTAAATAACCATGCACAAATCCTGAATCCGTTTTAGTACGCGAAGAATTGATTCACGTTAAAAGTGGCCGCTTTTAGCGGTAATAAATTTTTCGCGTACAAAAACGGCCCCCACATTTGTGCATGGTTATTTAAGAAATAATATAAGTGATTGCTTAGAGGTTATAACCCCGAAATCGGTTAAAATAGTTCCGGTTTAGTAGCTAAAACTTAAAATAGATTGGCGTCGCTAGTGTGCCCTACCCGTCACCTTGAGTAGGTACTTGATTTCGCATTTGCCACCAGCGAAAGTAGCTGTTTCCGTTTAGAAATGTTAATTAGTAGTTTTAGTGTTACATCTAGTGTACATCTAGTGTGTTGACAAGATACATGCAAGAAATGTCGCGTAGTAATTTTAGTAATATAATAGTTTAGGGTCTTATTTATAAATGTTTGTTAAGCCTTTGTCAACTAAAATGGTGTTGTAGATAAGTTAGCATTCTTTTTTCGAAAATTTTGTATGAAAGTTTTTTGATCCAAACATCAAAACTTCTAACATCGTTTTAGCTAACAAAGGTTCATTTAACGTTTATGAATAAAGTCCATATAAATAAGTGTGTTTTTAAGGTTTATAATATCCGGAATCGAATCTTCACATTAACATTTTGCTCAAAGAGGTAATAAAACCCCTTAAAGGGAAACGCAAGATTATTACCGAGTGGCCCATCCAGTCAGTCGTACTAAGTATTAACATAATCCTCGTGCCCAACTACTAGTACTTGTTAAGTATTTTTGCTATAATGTAAGTACGGACATTTTTTTTATGTGATAGGTGGTAGACGATCAGACGGATCACCTGATGGTAAGCAATTGCCGTCGCCCATCGGGACATCGCGACACCAGTGGAGTCACAAGTGCGCTGACAACCTTGTAACCCCTCTTTTAACCCCACTTACCGGAAGCCCAATCCGGGGCGATTGGGCCTCCAGTACCCTCACCCACGCAAGGAAACACAGCACAGTGCTGGTTTTCTATGAGGCCGTGGTATCACTGCGGACGAGCCAGCCCATTCATCACAAAGCGTGGCTCTCCCACGATCAAACATTCGCGAATCAATAAAAAAAACCGACATATCAATTCAAAATTGATTTTCACCCAACGTCAATTACGTTTGGTAGGTATATCTATATCAATTGAGGAAAGGCAGATTATATGTATTAACCTAGTGTGTTAGTACATATAAAAAGTGGTTTTTAATTTATGAATAGGCTTTGAGGCGTTTTCAAAGCAACAAGCCAGTGATCCTCGGTAATGCTCTTTAAAGTAAGAGCGTCATCAGTAACAGAGCTCCAGATAATGAAAATGTGACTAATTTTACAGTATAATTACAAACAGTGAACCATCTTGGAGTAACCACATTTTAATTTTAGCTTGTTGATAACAATAAATTTCATGAAAAACCACCCTTTTATCCTAATATTTTAAAAGACAATCTTTCAAAATAATTTTAAAAGTAACCAACCTATGTGTCAACATTCTTCTTCTTTGTCGCTACGCTCTTGTCACAGCCGTCGTGGTCACGTTGAGGCGACCTTGATAGGTGTTTCTTCATCTCTCGTAATCTCCCTCTGTATGCAGATGGTCTGATGAAAAGTTTCATTTTGAAATTTTGGAATAGAATCAGCTGTTATGAGCATTTATACTATTTATAAAGAGGCAAATCCTACAGACAGCGGCATCGCTTATAATCAAAAACACCAAACGCTTGCGCGATGTAATCCACACCTAGCGCCATCTATTGGTATGTAGTGGAACAAGTGTACCGAAGCAAATTGTTTATTTAAAAAATATGTACTTATTTGGTTTCATCTTTATTGGAATCCATCTAAAACCCGTTATTATATGGTCTTAAATAAATATTCATATTATTTTAACGGTAAAAAAAATACATTGTTGATCGAAGTAAATATTTATAAGCTGAATTCTCGACGACGGCTAAAATCTTGTTACTTCACTGTTGTTTCTTTTATTGCGCTAATGGTTTCAAAGGTTGTTTATATTTGAAGCCTTGTTACTTTTCTCGGCTGTAAATTAGAGTCTTTGTAAACACACTGCTAATGGGTAAGTCTGCGTTGCGTATTCAGGGTTCCGTATCGAAAGAGCTGACCATGGGAGACCGGGATAGAAAACTCACTGTGCTGTGTTTCACTGCGTAAGGTAGGGTACCGGATATAGCCCTATCCGGGGGAATGGGGGGTGTAAAGGTTGGCAGTGTACTTGGGACTCCACTGGTATCGCGGGTGTTCATAGGCGGCGGCAATCGCTTACCACCAGGCGATCCTTCTGCTCGTCTGCCACCTAACAATTTAAAAAAAACTAAAACGGGACTAAACAATAGAGCCCAAAATCTGCCACTAGGCTTTATAATATAAACCATGTTTTTTTATTTATTTTATTATTTATAGGATTACCAACATATGATACAGCTATAACAAACCAAAATAAAAAACAATAGAATATGAGCTAACTGTCCCTACAATTACAGGCAACCACATCATGCATAGAAATAAAAAAAAACAATAATAAAACAAAACTTAATTTACATCATCAACATCATCATCATCAGCCCATTTAAGTCCCCACTGCTGGGGCACGGGCCTCCCTCAATCACATGAGAGGTAATTGCCATACTCACCACGCTTGGCAGACGGGTTGGCGAGGGTTTTGATATAAATGCAGAGTTTTCCTTCTCTGGGTGCTGATGATCATGCCAGCAGCTTTACCTTAGTCGCCTTTTACGACACCTCGGTAAGAGTGAGGGTGGCCTATTCTACTCTGTAGGGACCACACGGCCAACTTAATTTACAAATCAAATTAAAACAAAAAAAAAGTGTGAATCTATAATTACATAAAAGATCAAGCAGAACATTACATAGATAAAGTTATGAATACCCTCATCAACAGAATTCCATTAATTCCTATACAAACAATGTGAGTTAACTACCTTACCAGATATATGGGATCCTTATGGTAGAAATAGAAAAATGAGCACATTATTTTTGTGTCGCCGTTGAAATAGTATCACCCAAACAAAAGGGATACACAGCCCATAATAGCCCTCTGATTTCATTTACGTACATATTCATTGGTTTGCCGACGTATTGGCTTATTTCCTTAACTCATTATTTACAAAATATGATCAAGTGTAGATCCGAGTTCCTTGGCTTTGTTCCTACTGTATGAAAAAATATCGTAGTACAGGTCCCGACCATTAAGGTGACGGGTAGGGCACACTATGGATGCCAGTCGATTTTAATTTTTAGCTAATAAACCGGATCTATTTTAAACTATTTCGGGGTTATAACCTCTCGGCAAACACTTATAGGTAGGTACTATTTATTAAATAACCATGCACAAGTGTTGGGTCCAACGCGTACGCGAAAAATTAATTCACGCCAAAAGCGGCCACCACATTTGTGCATGGTTATTTAATAAATAGTATAAGTGTTTGCCGAGAGGTTTTAATTGCACAAAATACACAACTTAAGTACTAAGCATTACAGAAATGTTGAGTACAATTTCGGCGGTTTTATCAATGAAAACGATGAAAGCTGAAAAAGTGATGTGAGGGCTCAAGAAATATCATCAAGTACAGTTAAAAGTGTATATTAAGGACTAAGGATAGTCCCGAATCGAAATTCGTGCTAGCCCCCGTTAATATTGCTTGTTGGAACAGGACGGCATGACCTTTTGTACAGTAACTTTAGATCGCGATTTATAATAAGGCGGGATAAGTTATCCATACTTATTAACCCTACTTTTGGGGCTGTCCATTAATCACATGAAAATTTTAGCGACTTTTTAACCCTCCCTACATCCTGGGTACTTTCTTCCCCCCTCCCTTAAGATCACGTGTATTTTTTGTATATACTAAACTACGAAGTTTAAGATAACCTCTACTTAAAAAACAGTTTAATCGATTCAACACACTAGCGACGCCAATTTTAGCTACTAAACTGGATCTGTTTTAAACAATTTAGGGGTTAAGCAAGGCGCAATCTCTAGATATTTTTCTACCAATTTAGTTCGGGACCCATTGAGCGTAAGTCTAACTCAAACTGGGCCGGTTTTTTATCAAGACGGGATTCGTCAATAGATACTGTTAAGTAGGTACTTACTCAATATCATTCTATGATGCGTATATATGTATGCAATGATATACATTCTTAATTCTTACTTTAAAATTTCATCAGTTTTGCTCAAAAAATACTTGGTGATATTTGTTCACTGTAATTGTTATAGGTTGTTACTGGTGTCGCGGGTGTCCATGAGCGGCGGCAATCGCTTACCATCAGGTGATCCGTCTGCTCGTCTGCCACCTATCAAATAAAAAAAAGATTGAAATAATAACTTAATAGTAGGTTAGGTAGGTATATTTACGACCTAACCCCTTCGTAAGTTTTATAAGTAACCTAGTTAGTTAAACTCTAGTTCATAGTACAAAGGTATTAATAAAGGTAAGTAGTTGTAGTAGTTAAATCCTTGATCTTAGTTTACTGTTAGAGCGCCGATCGCCTCATTATGCACTGAACATCATGCTAAGAAGTTTCGCTAACACTCTCAAAAGAGTACTTTTATACGGTACGATCTTCCTTTAGAACGATTCGAATCGAATCGAATCGAAATTACGGATTGTTGACTAATAGAATATTGAAAGTTGCAAGTCATATGTTATCTATCCTACTTTTTATAAAGATATAAATCTTACAGACAGCGGCAACGCTTACTACTACTACTACTGTCATCGTCGCACTTGGTGCGGTTCGGGTTTCGGGGTAAACCCTTTACCCGGGCTGCATCTCGCGCCATCTCTTGGCGCGGTGTTTTTGCTCCTCTGGGAGAGGAAAGGGGTAGTCGCCGTGTTCAGTCTCGAGGGAGATGTACTCAGCGAGCTCTTTTGCTGTAGGATCCTTCTTTTTCTTTTATTTTTTTTTACAGATAAAACGCTAAACATGACACCTCGCGCCATCTATTGGTGTAAAGTGGAACTAATGTCGAATTGAGCATAAGTAAAAATTTGACTTTAGGTTCACTTGCGCATAGCAAATAGTTATGAAAACAAAAACTGCTATTTATCTAACGTATTATCTTATTTACATCGTCCCCGGTCGTCGTACGTTAAGTTTTACTGCCACATTTCTACGCTGTTCCTTCAAAAGTAAAATGAGAAACAATTTCTACCGTATAAGGGACACTTTTCCTCTTATTCCAAAACGCGGTTTAAAATAAGTAGTGGGATTAATACTGGGCATAACTGAAGGACTAGTGCAAACATTATTATAAAACTAAGTTTAACGTTATTTAGTATAACAACTATTATAGTTAAACCACCCGGACCCCTAGTTTAAAATGAGTACTAAAATAATCAACTCGAAATATCGATTCAGTAACCATGACCTCTTATCCCTATGACAGTTCATTCCGTTTTACACCAAGGTTATTTGTGAGATAGTTAAGAGTTAATTTTATTTTTATTTAATCACAAAAATATAATAAAAAATAAATAAATATTTCACAACGTCACATACATTGATCTGACTCCGAGATAATACTATCTCAAGCACCTGTGTTACGGATATCAGAATCAACAGTGGGATTACAAATACATATAATACTTTTCTTTTGTAAATACATACTTATAATACATAGAAAACACCCAGACCAATACAAACAGACATGTTCATGCACACAAATGTTTGTAGGTACTGTGCGGGGATCGAACCCGCAACCCTTGGACCAAAGGCAGCGTTCACTACCACTGCCGAGTAATCATTGCCGAGTATTCTTGAATGCGAAATGCGAACCCGCCTTTGTAGATGAATTGTAGTGTCAAATTGTTCAAAAACTCTCCCGGAAGCGCCCCAGACGCCCTTCAAACTAGGACAAATCCAAGGAAATCCGGACGGATGACATTACCATGCCGTCCTCAAGTAACTAAAAACTAAAACTAGAACAGTCACGCGGAGTGGCGCGGCAGATAGTGAACTATTCCAAGTGTAGTTCCAAACACTTGTAATTATCTAGCAGTTGCTCGATTCCACAAGCTTGAAACTGAGCATGTGTTTCAATTTACGCATTAGGGGTTAATTGTTTTGCAACTAGTTTTTGAACGGTTCATTTAACTTCACTATTAGGTTGAAATATTTACATATACATTCATTACACTTTATACCAATAGATGGCCCCAGGTGTCGATTACATCGCGCAAGCGTTTCCTGTTTTCGGATTATCTATAAGCGGTGCCGCTGTCTGTAGGATTCAGTGTTACCAACTCTACCTACTTTTGCGTTTGGTCTACCTACCTGTGCCATAAAACTACCTACTTTCCGAAATAATAATAATCCTCCAACCGATTACGGCTACGGCGGCCAATCTCAACGATCAGCCACGTACGCAGGATATATTATAGTGCTCAAGTGTGTGCGCAAACACAAGTGCACTCTCTATTCCCTTACCCTCATATTCCGATGGGACACTACTGTGACACGACCAGAGAGGGATTGGGCGCAAGACCAACGGCTTAACGTGCTTTCCGAGGCACGGGGGTACAAGACCGCCAATTTCCAGACTCCGGGCTGCCACTAAGAATTTCTTACCGAAAACTTAGGTACAAATATTTTGGCCCGACCCGGGGATCGAACCCGGGACCTCTTGCGCAGCCGTCGCTTTAAAGTGCGACCCACTAACCACTGCGCCACCGAGGCAGTCACTTTCCGAAATATTCGTTACAACACGGTTATGGTTTACGTTGAAAAATTATAGTATAACGTAAGTAGGTAGATCTACGGCTTCAGGTCGGGGCGGTCGACGATCGACGCCCTGACCTGCCTCCGGGGCATTACCTGAGAGGCGGCTGCGGAGAGGAAAGGGGTGTTGGCAGTAAGTTTCGATATCCGAAACGCCTTCAACACCCTGCCCCACTCCGTCATTATTGAGGCACTCGCTTATTTCCGAGTGCCTCAATACTTGATCCGCCTTAATAAAGACTACCTCACAAACAGGGAGGTAGTCTTTACTAATAAAAATAGGGAACTCCAGCGCCAGCCGGTTGAGACCGGTGTTCCGCAGGGGTCGGTCCTCGGACCACTCCTGTGGAATATCGTATATGACTGGGTCCTCCGCGGTGACCTTCCCCATGGCATGAGTGCTATCTGCTATGCAGATGACACTCTTGTCACTTTCGTGGGGGAAACTTTCAGCGAAGCCGCTCTTCTTGCAGAGAGCGGCTCAGCGGGCGATAGCGCTGCGGGTCGCTCGAGCCTACCCAACTCTAGGTTTCGACGCCGCCTATGTGCTCGCTGAGACCCCCCCATGGGAGTCAGAAGCTGTGGTGCTGTCCGCCATCTATAAGTAGGTATACGGTGGACAGGAGGGCAGAACGAAACTGCTTCTTCCCCGTCGAGCGGGAGGCTGTAAGGAAGAAGGTACGGAAGTGCCTCCTGAGGCGATGGTCCGAGAACCTCGGCCTTGCCCCTTACGGCCGGAGAACCCATGACGCACTCGCCCCAGTCCTAGACCATTGGCTTGAACGTCACCACGGCTCCGTCTCCTTCCGTATGGTGCAGATATTGACCGGACATGGGTGCTTCAGTTATTATCTGCACAAAATACAACGGGAGGAAGCGCCTTCCTGCCATGGGTGCGGCGCTGCGGAGGACACGGCACACCACACCCTTGCGGAGTGTGTGCCGTGGGACCCGCAGCGTCAGGCGCTGGTAGTGGAGGTCGGCCAGGACCTCTCCCGCCCTAGTATAATGAGAGCTATACTAGCGAGCGATGGGGCCTGGAAGGCATTCGTTGCCTTCTGCGAGCACGTCATGGTAGCGAAGGAGGCGGCGGAGCGCGAGCGAGACCGAGATCCCCTCGCTAGCGCGCTCCGAAGGGTGAGGAGGGGCAGTTGACGCCAAGCAGATGCGCGTCTCCCCCCTCTCCGCAGAGGGAGCACGCTGGTGCGTGGTACGGGGGCACCAGCATTGCACAGGCTCCCTTTCTTTCTCTCCCGGCACGTCCGGGGGAGGAACCGCCTAGTCCGCCCTATAGGCGGACATCCGCCCGGGGAATATCGTGGAGGGAGGCTTCGGCTGTATCACCATGATATTAACCAATATGGGCGATGAGAGAGAACCGCAGAGGACTGACTAAACCCGGCCGCCCCCCGGGGGTCTGGTATGCATAAGGTAGATCGGTAGATCTACCTACTTTTGGCACTTCATCTACCACTTTTCGTATTTTACGGTTAACGACATTAGGATTTACCTCTTTGTAAATAGTATAGATATGTACGTACGCTGTAATTTCTTTAGGCCTCCAAATAGGCCGTATGAATAAAGCTTTTAAACAACAAAATAATCGAGAAAAGTGAGCGTGAGCATCCAAGGAAGAAGAATATTTTTGTCTATTTTATTATGCTTTTTATGAGCAAGAAATAATACAATAAGAAATTCAAGAAAAAGCATGAAAAAGTAACAAAAAATGTTCAATTCTAGTCATTCATACAAACATTTTATTCGAAAACTAAAATGTATACACGGGGGTGTTTCAAACGAGGCTCGTTGTAAGGCATCTGAAAAAAGTTTTGAACTAGGTACTGAAAATGGGGCTAGTTTTTGTGTATAGAACAGCAGATTTTTTTCGCTTATATTGTTAAACTTATTTTATAAAACAATGTAAAAATAACAGTGCATTCATTAACATCTCAGCAGGTCATTACCGGGTGACTTCCAAGGTCTATCTGAAGCTTGGAGTACGCTTGGACCATGCTCCAAAACTGGGTAAGTCTTGTTATTACCTATACTCTGTTTGTTTAGGTAATTAACTAAAGGTAAACAACAAAAATGGCGAAGTACAGGGATTTTCAACCTTTTATTCGAATCGTGATCTGTCACATCAAGTAAAGTTCACAGTTAGCGTCTATGCTGGAAACCCGACCATGTGAAATATCAGTCAAAAGTGATGCCGCACTACCGAGCAGTATGACTTTTAGATTTAGTAGGGTTGTCCATTACTTTTTTCACAAGAAAGGTTTTGGATAACTGGTCTTTTAGATCCTTTTTTGTGGGCATACTGTAGTACTTTTAGAAATCAGTAAAATAAATATTTACTCAATCGTTTGCAAGCTTAAAAATAATTTTCGTCCTTTTTATTAAACAAAGTGATTAAATATAATAAGAATTGATAACAGGGAAAATGAGATTTAGATTCAGAATAATATAATTTTTGTTGCGTTTTGTGTGGCTGAAAAATGACCCTATAAAGAACCCATTTTAAGGTTTGTTTACATTTAGTTAAGTACCTAAACAAATGGAATACAATAAAACGACTGCCATCTGACTTTTTTTCCATTTGAAAAGGCTGCAGACAAGCAGACCAAACATAGGCCAAGGCCATATGCAACACCAATGGCGCCACTAGTAAATACCAACTAGTGTGCTGTCAACTTTTAAACTCCTTTTTCCTCCTCACCTTAGCGTGTAATTCCCGATTGCGTCCAAAGCTGTCGCTCTAGAGCCCAGGTACGCTTAAACCATAATTCAGGATTGAGCAGTCTGGTAATAATTACAGTGAAGCGTCTGCCGTATGATATTCACAACCCTTTAACAGGAGACCAGACCCAACTAAATCATGGTTACACAATTCAGAAACTATCCGACACGTGCAGTTTTCCTCACGATGTTTTCCCTTACCACCGAGCTAATGGTAGAAATACGCACATACGTTCGAAAAATCTAGAGTTGCATGCTCGGATTCGAACCCGGTCTCCGTGTATGAAAGGCGCGTTCTGAACCACTGAGCTACCATCGCTCTATCACTCCTGATGTATCTTTCAGCTCAATATCGTTGATTCCAATACCCAACAATTTGCTCAAACCTTTTTTTATCGGTATTTTTGATCGTGAAAATTATTAAACGTAGGTACTTAGTTTAAAAATTATCCCACTTGGCAGGTTCATTCCCAATTACAATTAGTTTAGTCCAGCTCCCTAGATTTAGTTACATCCTCATTTCAGCGGTAACTGCAGTGGACAGCTACCAGAGGTTCATAACCTCGTACGTAACGTAAAAAATTTGATTGACAATGCGTATAAGCAGCACTTACTTTCGACTGAGCAAAATTTGATTGACGATCCTGTTAAATTCTGGGAGTTCATTAAAGAAAGAAATAAAACAAGACAGTGTACTGACGTGTATATGGCGGGCGATGTTGAGGTTGTCGGACAAGCAGCTGCCGACGCTTTTGCGGATTACTTTAGTTCCGTGTACCTAAAGGAAGTGCCTACACTGGACCCTGAGGAATCGATGCGAGCAGCAGATAGCCAATGTAATGCAACTTGTATTACTGTAAATGCAGTTGACGCTTCCAATTTGAAAGAAGCTGCGAAGCGACTTAAACCTAGGTCTTCCGGTGGTCCTGATGGAGTTCCTGTGTTTTTGGCTAAAGATTGCATATCAGCTCTGGTGACTCCGCTTTTACATATCTTTAATCTCTCATTATCCCAATCTAAGTACCCGGATAAGTGGAAAATTACTAGGGTCACTCCAGTTCCTAAGGCCGAGGGTGGGAATCGTGTATCCTCTTTTAGACCGATCGCAGTTTTATCTGTTTTTGCAAAATTGTTTGAAATAGTGTTATGCCAGCAAATTAATAAACAAACTGCCAGCTTGTTACATGATGGTCAACATGGCTTTAGGAATTTTCGGTCTACTACCACAAATCTTGTGGCTCATCTAGACTTCGTTTTCGCAGAATTGGATGCTGGCAGACAGGTAGATGCTGCCTACTTTGACTTTAAAAAGGCATTTGACCTAGTCAATAATGATATATTGTAGCGTAAGTTAGCGATAATTGGCTTTGCACCTAAACTCGTAGAGTTTTTTTCTAATTACCTACGTGATCGTCGTCAATTTGTCAGAGTCGGTAAATTCGTATCTGAGGATTTTTTTAATAGATCTGGGGTAAGTCAAGGCAGTACGCTTGGACCATTGCTTTTCACAATCTTTATTAACGATCTGCCTCAAAGGGTGGGAGCCTCCAAGTGCTTGCTATTTGCAGATGACCTCAAATTAAGCTTGGGAATAGACAACCCATCTGACTGTGAGGCTTTGCAAAGAGATATAGACGCGGTTATGAATTGGAGTGAACAAAACCATCTCCCATTAAACATTGACAAATGTAAGATTATCTCATTCTCGCGTAAACGTTGTCCACTAAATGCTATATATACATTATCTGACGCGCCCTTAGCAAGGGTTAGTGAAATTCGTGATCTTGGATTAATATTGGACTCGAAATTGGACTTCCACAGCCATATTACAAGTATGTGTAAAAAAGCCAGCAAAATGCTTGGCTTTGTTATTCGAACATCATCTCAATTTGAAGGGCTGGAAGTCGCTTTGGTACTTTACAGCGCATATGTTCGCAGTAAACTAGAATATGGTGCCATCGTTTGGAATCCATATGAGCAGAAATATATTTTTATGGTTGAAAAGATACAGCGTAAATTTGCACGCTGGCTGTACAAACAAAAATACGGTTACTACCCTTACCTATATCCATCATTATTTGTATCTGGCATGGTGGGATTGGACACTCTTAAACTTAGGAGGACTGTGCAGACGATAACGCACTATATGGCAATCTTGCGCAATAAAATAGATAGTCCGACCATCCTAAGTAAAGTGGGACTACTGGCTCCCAACCGTCTTAGTTGGAATAAGGAAGGTACGATGGAGCCTCGGCGCCGGCCGCGACTCTTGTGTCGACCGTCTACGCGCACTAGATTTGCCGAGCACGCACCTACCACCCGTGCTCTTCGTCTAATCGGCGACATGCTTGCCCAAGACTGGGATATTGACTTGTTTGCTGATAGCTTCGCCATGCTATGTTATAGAGCTCTTCTGTATGTAATTAAGGATAGTTTATAGATGTAGATTTAATCTTATGTAATTTGACATTGTACTATCTTAATTGACATTGATTTCCTTTCTATTTATTTGACATTTACTATATATAATCTGATATTGTACTATTCTGTTTGACATTAACTTCCTTTTAATTGAATTGGCATTTATTATATTTTATTTAATTTGTAAATTTTATTGTACTGACTCGTTTTAAGACTGACATGAATATTTTTGTTTACAATGTAATTATTGAATTGACTTGTGTGCGCTTTGGTAGCTAGCTGTAAGCATACTTGTATAATTGAATAAATAAATAAATAAATAAAATAAATAAATAACCTTTATCGACCAGGAGCCCAATTCTCGTGCTCGTGATATTTTGAAGACATGGCGGATATCACCTAAAAACCATACAAAAAAAACTGTGTTTTAGTGATATATGTCGTACGAAAATACATATCACGAGCACGAGAATTGGGCTCCTGGACCCACTTTAGTGTTTTTAATGACAGCAAGGAAGAATTGCTGTTACTCTAACACAATGTTAATAATTCGTCAATCTGATCCCATATTAAACATCTTGACACTATTAGGGAATGATTTCAGATTAAATAATGATTAATTAAAAACCTGTAAGTACGTATTTTAAAAAAAAATGTGTTGTTCATTTTTTTAAAAGTGTTCGTACTTATTTAAAAAACAAGCCCATTTTAATACAGCAGATTAGACAGTTTAGGAATTGGGCATATGATTTTAAAAGGATAACGGCTAAGCTGATAAGAGTGACGGGATTTCATTGGATCCATGTTACATGCCAGTTGCCACTACATACTTAACCTTACTCGGCTTGTTCACAGTCGCAAATATTGTGCGCACACGCCGCGCCGCCAACCCACCCACGCGGCTCAGGCACTCTCACTGCTCAACAATTTGCTAACGCATTTTCCTGACATGGACGTACACAATGACAGTTTAAGATTATATCTCAAACGTGTTGTTACTTTTTTTAAAGCAAAAAATTATAATCTTTTTATTGTCATCTAGTTTGGTGGAATAGCACTGTAAATTACGAAGTTTTCTTCAATAAATAAATTGCCAAGAGCAATATTTTTGGTTGCAATTATTGACTTTTGATTGCAACTATCGAGCAAACTTCTTGTGTCTGCCCTTTAATTTTTATATTTTGGCTGTTTTCTGTCTCGTTTTGTATGTGTGTACTGTAATAGTAACCTGAATTGATAGCTACCGACGCTAGACGACAGAAATATTTAATTTTCATTTTTGTATTTTCTCTGTAATTGATTTTAGTAAGTTTTGAGAAAATAAATGTATCTAACCATAATGATGGTCCACGGCCCAATAACGAATTGATAGCTACCTACGCTAGACGACAGAAACATTTAATTTTTATTCTTGTGTTTACTCTGTAATTGATTTTAGTAAGTTTTGAGAAAAAAAATGTCTCTAACCATAATGATGGTCCACGGCCCAATGGTTTACCACCACTGACCTAGACTAATACTCGTAGCGTCGCCAGTATTAGCTAGTTAGGAGTTCGGCGACAGTTGCACTTTCCATCCAGTCCTTTTGAATCCACCTTAACTAAATTTGCTTCTATGCAGAGTCCTGACAGTTACACGAGATGGTTAAGCATCGTACTTGAGCAATGGCAGCTCAGAGGTTCAAAACGCACATTACATACCTACTCGGGGTCGTGGTTCGAATCCGAGCATTATCATTATTTACCCTCCACCCAGCCAATAAACGACCACTGCTGGATATAGGCCTCCCCTAATGATCTCCACATAGATCGGTCCTGAGCTCCAAGGGATGCAAGTGATTCTCGCGACCTTCACCAGATCGTCGGTCCAATTTGTAGGCATCAGACAATCCTAAAAATAGTAAGTAATTTTTAAAAAGTATGGGAATAAAACCAGATCAAGAAAGTGTTAGGAATTTTGGTATAAATAAATAAATAATAATAATTCTCACAACATCTCATACGTTGACCTGATTCCGTAATAAGTAGCTTAAGCACTTGTGTTACTGATACCAGACAACAGAGGAACACAAATATATACTTAAATACATATATTACACCCAGACACCACCAGGTATATAGCAGATAAAATTATTTATGATATTTTATTTAATTCTCGAGGGTGCCCGTACTACAAAGCTGTTGAGTATTTGTCGTTGATCTCTAGGTGGCGCTAGATCTGACTAGCCGACTGATGATTCTATCTCAGTATTAAGTTACTCTATGATCGACACTTTATCCGCGCTCCTAGCCTTGACCTATTGTCATTGCAATATTTCAAGGAAGATCTAAGTCACGCGACATTGTCGGCTCATCGTTTGGGTGCTAATGTGTTAACACTTCAGCACTTGAGACTTTTCACATTGGCTGCTAGTCACAATGAACTTCTTTGAACAAACTATACATTATTCAACTAGGTAGGCCACTAGACACGTAAATATCTACAGTCACGTGCACTAATAATTATACATAATTACAACCTCATTCAAATATGAACCTTATTGTGCAGCCTTCAGAGTTGAGGTGTTTACTACATCTTATTGCAGGCAGGTAAGACTGCCTAGGTACTTTATAGTATCTAAGTGTAGTAGTTACCGCCACCTACTCTGTAAGGTGACGGGTAGGGCACACTAGCGACGCCAATCGATTTTAATTTTTAGCTACTAAACCGGATCTATTTTATACAATTTTAGGGTAACAGCCTCTCGGCACACACTTAAACTATTTATTAAATAACCATGCACAAATGTTGGGTCCGTTTTTGTACGCGAATAATTGATTAGGTACCGCCAAAAGTGGCTGCTTTTGGTGTTTTGGCGTACGCGTTGGACCTAACATTTTTACATAGTTATTTAATAAATAGTTTAAGCGTTTGCCGAGAGGTTATATTTGCGTGGTGCATATTTTCCGGATTTAAAACGCTTAAGATAACGGGTACGGCACACTAGCGACGATAATCGATTTTAATTTTTAGCTACTAAACCGGATCTATTTTAAACAATTTCAGGGTTATTTTTTGCGTATAAAAACGGACCCAACACTTGTGCATGGTTATTTAATAAATAGTATAAGTGTTTGCCAATAGGTTGTAACCCAGAAATAGTTTGAAATAGATCCGGTTTAGTAGCTAAAAATTAAAATCGATTGGCGTCGCTAGTGTGCTCTACCCGTCACCTTAAAATACTATTCCATGTATTTAGGTACGTTCCTTGGACTCTTACTAAGCTGTTCGTATTAGTGGAACCTACGTATATTGTAGATGGCCGCCGTCACAAAGATTTGGATTTTATGTTTTAACACAACTCCCACAATATGGGTATCATATAAAAGGGCTTGAGTAGCAGAATATATTAATTGTGAAAAATTTCAAATCCAAGATGGCCGCCGTCAAAAAATGTCGAATAACCTATTTGTTGTTCCAACTGCCTCAATATAGGTATCAAATGAAAAATCTTTAGTTGCGTCGGAGGTTTTTTAAATTTTCAATTAAATGTTATATTAATTACTAGTAAGTATTCTCCTGATAATAACAAATTATTAATGGTTACATTAAACATTTATAATATCCTCCAACTGATTACGGCTACGGCAGCCAAAAAAAAATGTGAGGGTGTCCGAAGATTCACAGCCCGGCCCCAGCAGACGACGCCGTGCTCCGCCAGGCCACTTGTGACCACGGCTGCTGTAACGTAGCCGAAACGTCGAGCCAAATATGTGAGTACACAATGTTGTTTCACATAATAAATATCGTGTTTTTGGAAATTCGCATGAAAAAATTTCAACTTCTCACACAAAGTCGGTCACGTGAGTGGTTCATTTTGTATGGGGAGTTGAAAAATTTTTCGACTAATATCGAAAAGTCGTAGAACAAATGTTGTTCAGAATGGTTGGTAGAACACGTGGTTAAAGGGATGTAAATGTCCACAGATTCACCTTATATAGATGAATACTTAACTGATAAATGTAGATGATATAAAAATTGTAATTACCCAATATAATCGAGGCATACTTACAAAAGTGTTATAAAGATTTTTTTAGTAATATTAATCCGACGATTAATACATTTTCACATGTCTTAAAATAAAGGCTAAATCGCCTTGAGTTCTGTAATTCTGTAACATCTAATTTTAATGTAATCACTCTATTTATCGCGAATAAATGATTTATGTGGCCGTGTGGTCCCCGGCAGAGTAGAATAGGCCACCCTCACTCTTACCGAGGTGTCGTAAAAGGCGACTAAGGTAAAGCTACTGGCATGATCATCAGCACCCAGAGAAGGAAAACTCTGCACTTATATCAAAACCCTCGCCAACCCGTCTGCCAAGCGTGGTGAGTATGGCAATTACCCCTCATGTGATTGAGGGAGGCCCGTGCCCTAGCAGTGGGGACTTAAATGGGCTGATGATGATGATGATGAAATGATTTATGATTTATATTTACGGCCAATAGAGAGAACTGTTGTACCCGGTTCTACATACATAAATCTAACGCCTACAACAATCTATAAGCAAATAGCGTCTTATGTGTTACAGCTCCAACTAAATAATTACTGATTTAGGCTAATACTGATTTAGTCAAGTTATAAGGCATGAGCTTTTGATTATAATCAAAGGTTCATGCAATCTATGTATTCTGACGTCTACACAAACGATAAGCATACAAGTATTAAGCTTCATTTTTTTTAAATTTTTATGATGGCTCTGCCCGAAAAAAATATCAAGTAAATTATTAAGAATAAGTAATAATAAGTCAACAGCATGTCAACAGTCGAAGTCAGTCAAAGTCACTGTCACTCAATAAAACGCCGGTGTTTTACGTTTTATCGACCAACGGATTCAGCGGAGTAAAAGACGGGTTTTAAGACTCTATTAGGTCCAAGCAAGTTGTCACTCGACACACAATAGCGATATTAAAAACGGTACAATCCAACGATTCTTATTATTAGGATCATTTTGCATCACTTCACTGCAATAAATGTGTAAGGTACACTAAAAACCATTAGACACAAATTTAAAACCTTTGAATTGCATCAGCCCACACGGCTTGTTTTAGCCCTACTCGCCGAATCATAAGCTTGTTTGCAGCTTGAGTTATGACATTTTATTTACTTCAAAACACTAAGTAAGTAGCATTTAAAGATTCACAAGAGTTTTTATTGGAATGGACCAGAATGGACAAAACCCTTCGACTTAGATTAAATTTATGTAAATAATCCGCCCTTCAATCATAACATTTTTTCATCCCCGAAAAAATCGAATGCGATAGTAAAATATAGTTTCATGTTTTGCTATTTTCACTATGGGAGAGCCACGCTTTGGCATGAATGGTCCGGCTCGGCCAGAGTGATACCACAGCCTCACAGAAAACCGGCGTGAAGCAGCACTGTGCTGTGTTTCACTGCGTGAGTGAGGGTACCGGAGGCTCAATCTGGGGGGCAAAGGGAGTTTAAAGGTTAGCAGTGCACTTATGACTCCACTGATGTTACGGGTGTCCATAGGCGGCGGCAATCGCTTACCATCAGGTGGTCCGTATGCTTGTCTGCCACCTATGTCATAAAAAAATCCTAAATCCAGTCAGATTTAAAATAAGCATGGGACACCAAATCATTATTGTGCAATATTTAATTTCCAGAAATCATTAACACAATTATTTGTGCAAACTAAAAACACAGAAACTGAGTTGCTTTCGTAGATCAAAATTGAAATGCCATTTTCGCTTCCCCAACGCCTCGATAGATGGCGTTGTCTACCATAGACTTAGTTTCCGAAATAGAACACTCGAATAACAGTGTGCTGCATGTTTAATTTTAGCTGAACATCGCGTGGATCTGCGCGCACGCATCCAGGACCATAGTAAACAACCAAGGTAATTATTATAATTTGTATCGTCTTCACAGTTTAACTAAACGTTCTATACCATTAATTGGTGTATCCTCAGAATGTGAGTAAGGAGCAAAGCACCTTTGACGTGTGATTTTGATACTATTGAGGTATGATTAGGTTTAACCGGTTTCTTTTTACACATTTTTTTCACAGTAAGTTTCTTTTGGAGCCGATAAATTACCTTTGGTATTGTGAGATCTCTGACATCATTAAGAAATCCATGTAAAAACAAAATATTGCACTATATATACCACAAAAAGAGAACAAGTTGTTAATTAATACGCCAAGTAGGTATATTACAGGGTTTCAGGGATGAATTACGAAAAGATAACTCAATCACGAATGGTATTTGCATTTGCACATAAACACACACACACACACACATGCACATAATACCTATTTACTTCATTCCTACATAATCACTCAAATATTCATAGGTACTTATGCAATGACAAATCATGTGAACTAAATTGGAGAGGACACTGCATTCCATACTACAGGCTCCGCCTATTTTGGAATACAAGGGAGTCACATTAACTGTCCAACTTTCTTGTCAATAACACATTTATTTATTCAGTAATGTAATAATACCTAAGTACTAATCTACCTACTAGGACCTTGCTGAGACTTGGTTTAGTCTGATATTTGGTGTTAGATCTTAGCCTAGCTTTAAATATTGCTCTATTTACTCTTATGTTATAATAATTCACGCGACTTCTCTTGTGCTCTACAACACGTCACCAACTCAGTGAACCATATGAGCACTATGCACAGGAGAAATGCCATTTGCATATTGCCTACACAAGGTAAAGTCATGCTCGCGTTTGTCTATGTCTAGACAAATTTGCCCTGACATAGTGTAGCTGGGATGTTGGAAAACTCCACGACAAGGTAGCAACAGTTCATGAACTTGCGTGGGAAGATTTATTTTACAACCTGTGCGGTGAAAAACGAGAAGGTACAGGCAGCCACACATCAGGTTACTACCTTCTGTCAAAATTCTTCAGTTGGTATTGAACCGAACGTGTTTGACATTAAGGTGAGAGTCGATTGAACAAGTTTGGCAGTTTTTAGCCGTTATGTTAATAGATTATTAGAAAACATAGCACTCAATAATTTATCTTGTATTTAATTTGAAACATCAAGCTAAATATTGGCTGTGAAATCCACTCATTCATTATAGCGCGTAAATTGATTAGACGTTTTGACAAAAAAGGTTGAAATTGACGGCAATTTAGTTTCTTCCTTTTACTTGATCGATCAGGAAACTAAGCACTTTTGTTTTTAAAAGACTTTTTTGGATCTATTGTTATTTGCGAAATCTTTTCAGTGCTAACGACAATAAGTGGTACACCAGCAAAGTGAATCTTAAGATTTTGATTCAACATTCACAATGTTGAATCAAAAATGTGTCAAAAATATAATGTGATATTAGTGTAGAGAGGCACTGTACAAATATAGATTATTAAATAATTCTTGAAAATTCAAAACAAGTATTTTTATAAATAATAAATATTTCACAACACCACATACATTGATCTGACTCCGAGATAGGTAGCTCAAGCACCTGTCACTGAGAACCAAAAGCGGAATTACAATTAATATATAAATACTAGTGGCCCGCCCTCTCTACGTTTCGGGACATTAGTCCCACTTTATACCAATAGATGGCGCTAGATGTCGATTACATCGCGCAAGCGTTTTGGATTACCTATAAGCGTTGCCGCTGTCTGTAGAAATTACCTCTTTTTAAATAGTATTGTTAATATTTTTCTTTTGTAAAATAATTAATAGAAAACACCCACACCAGAACAAACAGACATTTTCATGCACAGTGCACACCAATGTTTTTATTAAAAATGGTTTGACTGTTTCATCAAAACTTTTGTAAGTAGGTACCCTCAATAAAATTTTACGAATCCTTTTCACCTTCACACCTAAGTAATTAGTTGATGTGTAAGTAGAAACCTTTTTCAAACGAATATTTAAGAGCCCGTATTTGTTCGTAAAACATAGGCACTACGCTACGTCTACACCGTAATATTTTTTAATTTGAATCTGCTCGTGAAATATTTCGAGGGCTAAACAACTTAATAATATTGCCTATGTGAAAAATTTTTTTTTCCTAACAAAGAACAACTAATCGTAAAAAGAAAAGTCACCGTCTAATACTAATTGTATCGATCAGCTAAATACTTTTGTATGGGAAAAAGATTTTTTTTGACACTATGTTCCTTAGAGAAAAATATTTGTTTGCATTACTCATCATCATCATCATCAGCCCATTTAAGTCCCCACTGCTGGGGCACGGGCCTCCCTCAATCACATGAGGGGTAATTGCCATACTCACCACGCTTGGCAGACGGGTTGGCGAGGGTTTTGATATAAATGCAGAGTTTTCCTTCTCAGGGTGGTGATGATCATGCCAGCAGCTTTACCTTAGTCGCCTTTTACGACACCTCGGTAAGAGTGAGGGTGGCCTATTCTACTCTGCCGAAGACCACACGGCCGAAATTTGCGTTACTCATAGAATAATAACAAGACTATAATTCTATGGCATTAGTCTAATGCCCCCGAGAAGTTTCCCAGGTACTAAGAAAACGGTGTGTAGACGATCGGTTTTATGCTTTGAATAGGGAATAGAAGTTTTATATTATCACACCGTGGTGAAGTAATTTGAATGTACAAGCTCATAGCTCGGTTTGCCAGCCAGAATGCCACAGATTCGAATTATTTTTAGCGGAAGTTTCACCCCCGTATTCCCTACGGAAGCGTATAATGCGTTTTCAAAGATTAGGGTGCCACCAGGGCGGCCTCCTAAGTCTACGGGTGCCACATTTCATTCGATTCGATTGATCGAATTATCTCAACGCAACTGACATTTAAAATCTCCGCTGGAAATGCGCGCACTGATAAAATTAGCTCCGAGTAGGTTATTCTGTGAGCTGTCATGTCTGTATCATCACAATTGACTCGATCACAGTACGACTAATTGTACATCATGTTTTTGTATTTTTTTCTATATCTATCTACCCTAATGGTAGATAGATATAGAAAAATTTACAAAAAGCGGGAGCGTTCACGGGAGCATTACATTTTTGCAACAAGGCGGACGGGGAGAAGTAAAAATGTTGACTTCATCTTTATACCAGTCTATCATTTCTATCAGTAAGATAAAGATTTAACAGGTTATAGTTGGGCCAAAATAAAAGGACGCATATGACACTTAACGAAATTCGACAACGTAACCCTTGTTACAACGGCCATTGAATTTATCAATCTTACTATGATAAAAAAGAATAATTGCTTAAGTTTTTAAAGTGATGTTTGCATTTATTTATTTCGATAATTTCACGATTAACTTTCTCTGTGAAATTATTTATAAACTTATTAAAATTTACTTTTCTAGGGAATTTAACGTTAATACAATGTTGTATGTGTCAACCCATTTTCTTCCACCAAGCTCTAGTGGTGTACCCCAAATAATCGAACGAATACAATGTTAATCGTGTAGGAATAATCCATAAATGAAAAGGCACATTCTGATTAAAATAAAACGTATTATTCTTTTGTTTAAAAATATTAATGCATTTAAAAATGGCACACTAAGAATTAGAAACGTCAAATGTGGCTTTTTAGTTTGGGTCGATTATAGTTCATAATATCATCATCATCATCATCAGCCTATCGCAGTCCACTGCTGGACGTAAGCCTCTCCAATTGTTCGCCACTGTGATCTATCCATGGCTTCTCGCATTCAGCTCTTACCCCCACCTAGCCAGAGGACGCCCTACATTACGTTTGGCAAGACGCGGTCTCCACTCTAGAACTCGTTCACCCCATCGGTTGTCGGTTCTGCGGCTAATATAGCCAGCCCACTGCCACTTAAGCTTGCTAATCCGGTGAGCAATGTCGATGACTTTGGTTCTCTTTCGGATCACCTCATTGCAGATTCGATCTCGGAGAGAGACGCCGAGCATTGATCGTTCCATTCAGTTCATCATAATAATAATAATATATCTATAGGTACCTTTTTGTGTATCTAAAAAGACTCTCGCAATAATAATCTTAAACACTTTTTAGTAATAAATATTGTTGAGATGATTATCTTCGAAGATATTATTCAGAGTATGACGTTATGTGAGTCATTTACATAATTCTCCACCAACCTGTAAAACATGTCTGCTTAAAATATTTAACCATTTTCAAGTTTAGATAGGTATACCTTGATACTTATGGACGTTTGACATTACGACGACCTGTTCAGTGTAATGGTGTATATTAAAGCCGGCTGTGAGGACAAGGTTAAATGGCGAATACAGCACCAGTTGAAATTAAGCTTGTAAAGATACAAAAACATGTAAAATTAAATAAATTATGAGTTAGTAAGCACCTATATAAAATAAGTTAGTATTTTTAATGTATCGATGCAGAATGCAGCATTTTTTACAAACCTTAGTGGTTTATTAATTGCTGTATACATTGTTTCTTATAATATTTTGTTTTAATGTTGGTATATAAATTAAAAAAAAAATAGATGTAGGATCGACGAGGGTAACACATCAGGCTGACGCCAGTTCTAAATTTTTTTATTAGGAAGAAAAAATGTTTTCCGCGCTGTACACCCCTTATAGTCCGTAAAATGACAGCTATTGTTGTCACAGAAAAACGATCTTTAGATCTGTAGATCTAGTATTAATAATAATCTATGGAGCTTAACTTGGTTACATGATAAACCTTAGTCTCCTGAAATCATGGAACAAGAAAAGGCGATTGAAATATAGGTCAAGTGACAGCTGTTATTCTAATCAAGCTATATTTTATGAACACAAACTAAGTAGAAGATACTACGTATTTATGAAGTATAGGGCGTTGCCACGGCGTTGCTTTGAGCCAGAGATTTATCCACTTAAAAACCTTAAACGCCCACTGCGGTTAACCTAGGCAAGGTAACAGAACGCCAAAAATCTGGTGCAGTTGCAGCACCCACTCCTACCTGGAGAGGCGCTGGCTTGCAGCGCGTCAACTTTCTCTGTAAAAAAAGTTATTATGTTAAACCTGCTTCAAAACTTCGTCAGTGGAGTCTCATCCCTACTCAAGCGATGAGCGAGAAACGCTGGAGTATCAGTTGTAGCATTTTCTCGGAAGAAGCATCCTTGATAGCTAACCCTACCAAACCAGACCGGGTCAACATGAGATGGACGAGCCCATTGCATTTAGGGGCTCTTCCTTTTCCCCTCACCACCATTATCATCAGCCTGTATTATGATCCCACCGCAGGGTATAGGCCTTCTCTTGCGCCCGCCATTCGCAACGTTCCTTTTTTTCACCTAGGTGAAATGCTGCCGGCCCGGAGTGAAATAGACCGGCACCTTATGGACACCCACCTTATTGGAGACTGACGGGTAGTGTTGGGCTCTCCCCCTGGGAGAATACCAGGGGCCTACCAACTAAAACGCCTTGGGCTTTTCCTTCCGTGCTCTGGAAGTTCGACGGGGCATAGGCTCGTAGCTCAAAGCTTAGCACAACGCCCCACCCACAAGCAGGAGGCACGCAAGCGTAGCCTCGTCCAGTCGTCCGCGATTTAAAGCCCGATCAACCCGTGCGAACAATTTCGCTGGATTACGGAAGCAGCCGATGAGACGGGATTGCAGGACAACGCCACATCCCACTGGCTTGTGGGATACGACTCGACCAGCTCGTTGACACAACGCCGGTGTGTCAACGATGCGGGGCCGCCCGTGTGGAAACATCCGGGCGGCTGCCAAGAATAGTATGGCCTTTTCTTTCTCGACGGTCACAAAAGCCTCGAAAGTATCCCACCTCTCAAGAGCCCCTCCAGATGAAGCCGGACAGGGCCTCTTAGAGTTCCTCCGAGGTCAAAATGCGACAGCATACGCGGCGACTGCCCTTCGTAGTGGGTCACACCACATAACCGGTATTCGGGTACAACCTCCTCGGAAATGCGCTGGACTTGGGGAACTCCTGATTTAGACCCAGAACAAAAATGGACATAGAGCGGTGGGTTTTCCACGTCCATCCGCATTGTAACGTGAGCCCGATTCTAGACCCGACGAGGTTAGTTAAGTCGTCAGAACGACCCTAACAACCCTCCCACCACGTGTGCAGCTGTCAGCTGTCGGGTAGAAATATGGTGGATGCCAAATTACTACTCGCCGATGCCCAGGGAGACCAGGACCCCTCGGAAGTATTTCCAAACAGAGCAAAAATGCCACCGAGGGGGCGCACGAGGAGGTCGCCGTACCATGTTCCCCACTCGCAACGGTCCCGTGCCAACCTCATCCAGATCTTACCCACCGCTCTGTCTATGTCGTCATGTATGCATTTTCCTTGCGCCTTATTTATTATTTATAAAATTACCTTATCAAAATAATGGCTTAAAAATAATTTTAATTCAGAAGTCAAACAACAACATTAAGTATATTGTTCCTCTGATATTTACTTGAATGAGAATCGAGAGATATTGCATTTTACATTTACTTGCTGACTTCAAAGGAAAAAAGTTAATTAATGGCGATGTTTCAATTTTGTCGGGAGCTGGCAATTTTAAAGAAAGTTATTTTCCTTTAATAAAGTATTGAATTCCATTTGTAGTATTGTAGCCTTGAGTCAGATTCCAACAACCATTTTGGGTCACCGAAACATTGCCTGGTGGTGTAGTGGTTAGGCTGCTCAATAGGTCTCGGGTTAGATCTCCGGATCGGGCCGAAAAATTGTACCTAAGTTTTCGTTAAGAAATTCGTAGTGTCAGCCTGGAGTCTGGAAGTTCGCGGTCTTGTTCCCCCGTGCCTCGGAAGGTACGTTAAGTGCTGCACCGCGTCACACTGGTGTCCCATCGGAAGAATCGGCCTAAGCCGTAATCGGCTGGAGTATATAATTTACGTAATAAATTGTGAGTTTTCTTTCGCTTTTAAGTTATCTTTTGATTATTCAGTTTTCGAAAATTTTATCGGCAAAACTGTTTTGACTACCTACTTTATATCGGTAGGAAGACATTATTTGCAGGAAAGATCGCTTTGGCTGGTGGTTTTTTTTTCGTTTTATGCTCGTATGGCACCTATCCACACATCCTATGGTTTACAGTGGCACTCTAATCCGTTTGAAAGGACCAATGGATCGGGCACAGAGGCTGCCTAATGGAAAGTGCACACGTTCGCTCCTTTATACCCCGCTTGCATTATTCTAAAGCGTGTGTTATGCATGCATGTGTGCTTTTTGCGTGTGTTAGAACCCATTTTGAAAACCCTACGGTTAAAGCACTAGGCTTTTGGGAAGCTATAGGTTAAATAAACTTGATAGTAATTTAATTTAACTTAACATTTATTTATTACTATATATGAGCTGAATTCACTGCAGGTTCGAAGTGGAGACGGCTCGCCCACGACCGCAAACAGTGGAAGACATTGGTGGAGGCCTTTGCCGATAGGCACACTGAGCTGAGAGACTTTATATAAATAAATATCTCTCAGTCAGTCCAAAAGGCTATATAAATAAATATAAATAAATAAATAAAAATAAAAATATATGAATGTCACATATTGTATTGCTAATATTATATATTCTACTATTTTGTATATGACCTGTAATTTGGTTGAAATAAATGATAATTTAATTTAAAAAAAAAATCTGTCAAGTGAATAAGACACTTAAAAATTTCATCTCGTGTTCGGGACTTAACTGGTGGTCAAATAGCAATAATATTTCCACTGGATATTGTAAATATACCTACAATATTGATGAGACTATCGACAGCTCATGTCGAATCAAGCATTTAAAAATTTCATTGGGTTAGTAACGCTTTCAGTGATCTAATCGGTAGAACATTCACCCGGATTGTGAAAGGTGTGGTTTCGAGTCCCCCCTGAACACGAGATGAAATCAACTATTAATATTCTGTTAGTCCGCCAGTGACAAATATTAGAATGTTAAGTTGTAGACTCATGTTTTAATTTCATTTCACGATATTTTTACTTAGAACAACACGTTTCTATTGGAACTGATCAATATTATCATTATTCAACCAGTAATTGTATTTAGCCAGAACCTGTAGGCTTTTTTATGCTAGAGGCCTGATGGTTGGTTGCCTGTCATGAACATCTGACATCATCATCTTTTAGAAAGGAGCACGCTCTTTTCTTGAAGGTCAAGTTCAATACGTTGGAAATACTTACAGCTGCAGTCGAACCGTTCCACAAAGCTGAAGTACGTGGTAAAGTTCCCAGAGAAATGCATTGTATTGTACCAGGACACCAGCGCTGCCACGGTTTTCCGTAGCCGCAAATGCTGAGGTTGGGACCCGATTGGCCACACCCTTCTCTTTATCGTTACAAAATAAGTATTGCTTGTTATGTTCTGTGGGTATTTTTTGTGACCAATAAATGTATTTTCTTTTTTTCTTTATTTTTATTGGACCGCTGTAAATCTGATGATGAGGCTGGATGGATGGATTTTATCAGTGAACGGACACATTGTGTTTCATATGGTTGCTGGGGTTAAAATGGACTAATTTAACGACCCCAATTTGAAATACGATTTGTCTTGACTTCGACTTCAAAAACGAGTTCTTTTTTTTCATAGATAATAAATCACTATCTATGGCCTGTTTCTCCACTGCTGGAAATAGATCTCCTCGCAGAATGGCATACAGCCATTTCACCGTGTCTTCAAGAGACGCCTACGTTTACGACGAGAGATCACTCTAAACCATAAACGATTATATAATTAGTCTATGGCTAAAACTATAAAAAATGGTGTTCCAGGTCAAAATGTCTCGAGTCTACGAGCAATTCGACCCTGGGTTTGCAGCCACATGCAGCGATGTGACCCTTTGCTCCAACACCAAGGGTTTCTTCAAGACCCTCACGGAGAACATGGTAGCCCTAGCGGAGAGCGACAACTGGCTCCAGACCTTCGAGAAGATCGATGAAGGGAAGAAGGTGGCAGCAGTGATGGAGAATAAAGAGGTTGGTATGGGAGGGTTACGTTTGGGATGGGCCGACCAGATCAAGGTCGCAACTAAGTGATCTGTTGGCTGAAGCTCTTATGGCACACTCGTTGCCCTAACAGCTGCAGTCCACACCAAATCACCAACATTACCTGTCACTCATATTGATCCATAATGCTATGATTACTCTGGAAAGAGTGTGCCGATTAAGAAGAGGAAGAGATAGGAAGGGACGACTGATTGATTCTGTTAGGCTCTATCCTTACAGCAGCTGTTCCCGAAAGGTTGATAATTTTTTTAAAACGTAGTACTTCGGACTCGAAGTCATCGAAATAAAACAAGTTTGCCACCTACAAGCACATTATATTACCCACTCAGGCGATACCCCCGCGATGGTTATATAAGTATATGGAAGCATATAATACCATATAATGTACTAATTAAAAAAAATATTTCTAGATCATGGAATCCCTTACCGAAGTATTCTCCAGGATAGAACCAATACACCGCGGGAAGGACGCCCGAGTGTCGTACGAAAGGCGAGTGGCAGCCCAGGCGGCTTTGAAAGAAGGAGACCTGAAGAAAGCTCTGTCTCTTGCTAGCCAGGCAGTTCTGCGTGCACCTATGACTGGTAAGTACTAGAATCAGTAGGTACAGTAGACCAAATAGAATCGTGATCTTTTTTGCCAATCAATCCTTTTTACCCATAAATTGTTTGGTCGACTGAACTTTTTTTCTTAAACGCCGATGGATTCTATTTCTTTAAGGAGTACGACTATCGTCAGTACTACGTAGGTACAAACTAGTCTCTGAATCCCGCTGAATTAAAAAATCAAAAGGTTTTAATTTATTTAAAACGTAAAAGCAGAAACGTTTTCCTAAGCGTTAACGGAAAACTAAATTCAGATTACACCAAAAAAATTTAATACTAATTGAATTTAACTGCAGCCAAGCAAATTAACGTCTAAATAACAATGCTAACGAAGCCTGTAATAGCACACCCCTGGAAAATTGTATCATCGCAGTTATCTAGCAGCAAATGTTGCTACCAAGAATTTCCAGTGAAAATCAGACGTATTCTAAAGGCTCGCTAGTGATGCCGATTGATAGTCAAACGTCGATAGTACACCAATTTATCGATCTTGATGAATTTAGTGTTTTTTTTTATTAAAACTAGTACTTCATAGTTTGATATTGTCAATTAATAAGGAGTAGGACAACATAAGAGTTCTTCATACAACACTCTTAATGTTGACGTTTATCACCGAAAGAAGATATATTTATTCTCAGTATTCAGAAATATATGTAATAATAATAAATCACCATTCTATGTATTAAAATAAACAAAGTTAATTGGAAAATATCAAAAACCTCTTAGATACATTCGATCGTTTTTGTACGGGATCAAAATCGGAATCTCTAAATAAATTTCCCACTGTGTATTAGTATTAATCCTTCGTTTATTTTGATAATTCACCTTCGTGTCATAATAACACTTGAATTTATAAGTAGGTTTGTATTTCAGTTTTATTTACATTTCATTTTATAATACCTCTGCCTGTCTGATATTCGTTAGCTTATAATCAGGTCAATTTTGTGT
This sequence comes from Marasmia exigua, assembly GCA_019059595.1. NCBI lineage: Eukaryota > Metazoa > Arthropoda > Insecta > Lepidoptera > Crambidae > Marasmia > Marasmia exigua. The sequence continues at coordinate 12,019,836 of CM032494.1, read as the reverse complement.
GATGTAATTTATTTATTGATAACCTACCGTATATCTCGGTCGGAGAATCAGGCGTTTAACCACCTGAAGAGCAAAAATCGTTGCATAGTTTTTTGTTTGAAATGACGCAATATTTGTGTCGTGCGTGCAATGTCCTATTTACAAGTGGTTCAGCGCCATATTCCCCGAGCGTACCTACTTACCTGGGAGTCAGGTAGATGTTCATAGTGTTATCTGAGATTCATTATTTTATACCAGTACTCAAAATCAATATTAAAACAATCGATACCTAGTTGGCCAACTCTACCACTCAGCTTACTACTTATGCGGCAACTAAACAGCACGCTTCGAAAATATATCAAGAAATTTCCACGTCGGAAAACGACTGCGTTTTGAGGTCTTGGCTATTTTATTGCAGTCCAACTACTCTTTGACGACTGTAAGATTTCTCACGATTCATATTTTCATGAACCAATTGCACTACTTTATAGTACCTTATTATTGGTGAAAATTTAAGAGTTATTTTGTTTCGTAAATGTTTCTGTTAAAACTGTAACGATTAATTTAACTGTTATTCAATAGCAGTTACACCTTATGATCAATGATACTCATGTTACAATCAGGAAAAAAAAATGTAGATAAAACTATCTTCAAAGTTAAATTAAAAGCAACCTGTTGTTGAATAAACGTGCCTCGGAAAATTTTATAAGAAATATTGAAACAGTAAATTCCTTAATTAGATTTTGAAGTAGACGTCTACAGCGGAGATTCGAGAGAAAATAAATAATTTACTTCCAGTTGGTTTCTTTTTTAGAATTCCTTGAGAGGTGGCTGGTACCTATTTAATTTTCATAAAATTGTTAACTAATGAGTTCTTGTAGTCGGATATTAATTTATTAATTTTTAAATTTGTTAGCATTTACTTTAGAATAGTCTCACATGGTCTTGACCGGTTTTTCATGTTTTACATGCATCTTCTATGCAAACGCGTTACATCCGAGATCTCATCGTTACTTTCAATCATTTGAGATTGTGGTCAAGCGTTGGCCATATATATTTTTTAAGATTCTTTCTAATTCATCGTTATTAAGGAATGGTAATGGTGGCGCCACTTGTTGGACTGTGACAAGCAACCCATATAAAAACGAGGCCTGAGCCCGCGGGACTTAGTCTTATCTAGACCGACGGACAACCGGGTCAGTGAACTGACATGCTTTATAAACTCGAGGACTTAGGCTGAGGCCCCATTAGTGCGTTGCGCTGCGTTGCGTCGCATCGTCGGATATACAAATATATGGGGAAAGACGCAGCATCGCGATAATGGGACCACATTTACGGCGAGGCTCCATTAGCGTGTGCGTTTTTCGTCGTAGCGTCGATGCTGAGTTGTGTTTTCATCTATTCTTATATGGAACGAACGACGCTTCCTAGCGTTATGCATTAATGGGCCATCACTTTTATACTAAATGCAAAGACTCGCGGCAGACCACGAGTATTTGGCTCGAATTTAACAATCACTTCCCTTTAAACCTACTTAGCATTTTGAACAATTTAACTGTCATATATCATTCATTTTCAATTAATGCAATATACTACCATCTGCCGCGAGTCCTTGCGTTTACTAGTGTTTAATTGTGTTGCGTGTCGTTGGCGCCTAAGTAAAGATGGTAACGAAACATAGCTACGACGACGCAAACCACTAATGGGACCTCACCCTTACACCATTGCACAATTTTATAACTTTGTATTACATCTCGAATCGAATCGTGTTACGGATGTCAGACAACAGAGACCACACCTACATAATATTTAAACACATTATTAAAGCATACTCAAATGAGTGGTTGTCCCTGGCGGCAATCGATCGAACCCACAACTCTTGGTTACAATGAAATTCGCCATCAAGTCAAACGGCACATTCTTCATGATATGTGCTGCTAAAAGTGAACTCTATTTTATAATAAACTAGTGACCCGACCTCACTTAGTTTTGCCAATATGGCCGGAGGGGTTTCAGGCCATTAGTTCCACTTTATATCAGTAGATGGCGCAAGGTACCTATTAAATCGCGCAAGCGTTTCATGTTTCCGGATTACTTAAAAGCGTTGCCGCTGATTGTAGGATTTACCTTTTTATAATTAGATTTGCGCACTTGTGACTCCAATGGTGTCGCGGGTATCGGCAGCGGCAATCGTTTACCATCAGGTCTGCCACCAATCACATAAAAAAACCAACATTTTAGATTATAATGGAATTTAATATTTTTCTAGGGACTGATGAAGTGATCGACGGAGGAGTTTCCCTGGCGATGGCCCTTTGGCTGCGGTCAGAGGTACTGTTACAATCTGACAAGCCACGTGCTGCCCTTGAGGACCTGAAGCTAGCACTGAAGGAGCGGCTGCCAGCCAAAATGCGAGCTCAGTACTATTGGCGGATGGGGCATTGCTACAGAGGTACACTCATTCACGATCTACCTTCGATCTTACACAGAGGCGTCTATACCCATAGTGCAGGGGGTGCGGTGCAGCCGGGCGCCGGGTGTTAGGAGGCGCTGAGAGCCGCTCGCTAAAAGGGCCTCCTCTTTAAGGCTTCGCACGGAGCGAGCGTTCAACAATTTGTACAGGATGTTTCATTTAATATATCAAGCTCAAGGCCATGAATATAGCACCCTTTGTGTGCTATGCCAAATGTAGTTTTCAAGTTATCAAACTTATTTATGGCCTTCGGCTTGACACCCTAAATAAAATACCCTATATAAACGTGGTGGGTGTTACCTACTACGTACTGCCCAGCTTACTGCGTGTTTTGAGCACCAAAGTATTCCCTTTTGTTCGCGCATTTTGATACAAGAGGGCGCCAAATATCGATTGTACCCGGGCGCCATGAGCGATCTCAGCGTGTAATTCCCGGTTGCGCCCAAAGCGATCGCTTAAGAACCAGTATGCTCTGACTATAATCCAGGATTGGGTGAGTCTGGTAATTACGAGAATAATAAAGCTACTCCCACGCCGTCGGATAATCTCAACCCTTAGACAGGATCTCCAGTCCATCTGAATCATGGTTACTTTACATGTCTCAGAAACTTTCCGAAACTAGAAGGTTTATTCAAGATGTTTTTCTAAATAAGATAAAGTTAAAAAAATATGTATTCAATTTAGAACATTTATGAATGTCAAAATATGGACATACATATATTATTGTCTATCGCTGGTTCGGAATGTTGATTTTTACTGAGAAGACACCAGCAAGAAACTCGGTTGTTACTCTTTTCAAATATTGATGATGTTACAGAGTTTCAATCGAGAAGAGAATAATAGACTACTATGATAAACAACTCAAAAGACTAATCGATTAACATGACCAAGAATCGTTATCATTTAAATAGTCTTGTAAACTAAAGTAACCTTTCTCATTTAGGCAGGTTTTAATTATGAGACTTAAACTTATTCAGTGATAGGTTAATGACATATTGTGGTAGCTTATTAAATATCTTAATAATTTTCGCACCGCTAAGCTGATGGTTGAAATATGATTTCAAAAATTAAGCGGTGCATGCTCAGATTGGAGCCTACGCACGTTATTAGCTACCATGCCATTTTGATTTAATCTAAGGGTAGCATGCGCTCTTGGGTGGTATTTACCTATAAATATGACTGTAAAATCAATCACAAATCTTTGGTCGCCACCAAAATACTGCATCTGGGCTGTCGACAAGATCAAAATCTTATCAAATAATTCCCAAGGTAAAGTAATAAGAACATTAAAAATCCGGGTGGTCTAAAATGAATGAAATTTAGAAGAATTTAACATACAGGCTGTTTTCATTTACATTTCAAGATTGAGTGCATTGTCAAATCGACTAATGACATCTCATAACAGGGTGTTCACATTTACAATTCAAGAATTTTCAAATTTAAAAAGTTTTACTTTAAAAATGAAATATAAAATAGTGGGCTAGCTTTACAATTTAAAAAATTCAGTGAGGATGTAAAGTGTAAAACGCTTTATCGATTGCAGCTCTCATTTTGCCGGCTGCTTTTCAGGGGATATTTTCTCCGTCGTCAAAATAAAAATTGTATTTTAAAATTATGCTTAAATTACTCTGTAAGTCTGCACAGCACTTCTCTACCACCTGAATCTGTAAATAAATAATGACTTTTGCATTTCAAAGCTTTGCTTTATTCTTTAACAAAAGAACTACATTAATGTTGAAAAAATTCAGACTCAACGAGTAAAAGCCAATTCAATATTTTGTAAAGCAAAAATGGACTTTATAACACACTTTCATAAAAACTTACTCTCTATAAATATACAAGGTGATATATACTACGTAGAGGTAATCTTATAAAAGGTACCTATTTAGATTACGGATTTCTATTTATACCATTTATAAAGCAAGAGTTAACTTGTATATAAAATTACATAGTCTGTAGATAAACCTAAAAGCAAAACTCTTGCGCGATGCAATTGACACTAAGCGCCATCTATTGGTACTAATTTGAGTTCCAAAACGAAGTGAGGGTGGATCACTAGCACAGTCACAGAACAAAGATGGCGACAGAATGTTTTGATGGGCATGGCCCCGATGACCTTAGTTACAAAGGAAAATGTTTCTATGGCTATGGCGGTCAATTTCAACAATCAGCAATCAACGATGGTCAATTATAGGTAGTGCACAAGTGTTTGCGCATACATAAGTGCACTCTCTATTCTCATATTCGGGCACTAGACTGGCACGACCTAACAAGGATCAGGCGAAGAACCAACGGTTCATGGTGTTTTCCGAAGCACGATATCGCCAACTTCCAGACTCTTCGGGCCTACACTGAGAATGTTTTAACAGAAAAACTCAGGGACAAATTTCTGGCCCGATCCAGATCCGAACCTGGGACCCTCAGCACAGCCTTCACTTTAAAATGCCACAATACAGTAGTGTTGTTTATCGACAGTCCATGGATAGACTATCGATAGTAAAAGTAAAATCAATAGTGTTGCTGGTTGTTTAAATTAACGCTAATACTATCGATACTATCGATTGTTTCATGCCCGATACTATCGGTAGTATCGGACTCATTTAATCAGACAGCAATACTATCGAAACATAGCTGACTATCGATCGTTTTTGATTAATTCTGTTAGGAAACACAATACTATCGATACAATTGGCGTTATAATATTAATAGTATTGATTAGATTTTACTATTGATATCTACTATCAGTAGTATCGATAGCTTTGACAAATAGCAATACTATCGATAGTGCTATCGATAGTCTGAATGATTTTTGAGGTCAACTGAGGACTTCAGTGGGAAGTGTCGCCTTACTTTCGAGAACTTCTGTGGGAACTATCGATAGTAAAACTATCGATAGTTCCGCAACACTTCTCACAAGCCCCTGCTCCACCAAGGCAGTCAAAAAATAAACGTGACAGATTATCCCAAAGTCTTTTTAATCATACTCGTATCAAAATGTAATTTTACAGCTTACACCCGGAAGGGGCGCAGTTACAAAAGAAAAATCCGATTTCGTTCTAGAAACAAATGATTCTCATAACTAAATCTAAATTGGATTTAGCACGTTGATTGGATAATGAATAAACGAGTTCAAATCCTACTCTGAATGAAACTCCCCATAAGTCAACCGTCTCATTTCGATGCTAAGAGGAGTTAGGTGGTTTTCACACTGAATCATACCCAAAGAGTAAGAAAATAATATGTTTTTTTTTCGTGTAAAGTAATTTTTTGCAATTAATTCTTAAGTTAATAATGAATTTAAAAAATATATCGACAGTCTTCGGGTGGGACTCTAACCCACGATCTTTAATATTTGCTAACCGGGCTTTACCGACTAAGCTACCGGAGACCTTGGTACGTCGACGAATTTAAAAGTGATTTTGCTTCGCCGTTCAAAAATATCATATTAATTAACCAAAGTGGTAAATTATTTGTAACAATATTTCCACTGGATATTTGTAGGTACTTACATACAAATATTGATGTTATCGTAGGCTTACGGCGCAGCAAAAAACACTTACAAAATTCGTCGACAAACCAAGGTGAAATCAATCAATCGGTCGTCGATCGAAGGCATCGATCAAAATCGATCAACTGTGAGGGAACTTTCATTAATTGACAGACACCGTCCGATTAACCATACGAATGATTCCATCGGTCGACGTCGATTGGTAAGTCTGGTATAGCTATATACGGTATATTACTTTGGTAGAATCTATTGATCGACGTCGAATTATCCATTTTACGATCGATCGACCATTGATCTTGTAATACCAAGGCGGCCTTTCTAAGTCTATAGATAATTTCTTAAAACGACTAATAAATTGAAAGAAGAGACGATTAAATAAAATAGATATTTTTCTTAAAACGACTAATAAATTGAAAGAAGAGACGATTAAATAAAATAGATAATTTCTTAAAACGACTAATAAATTGAAAGAAGAGGCGATTAAATAAAAAACCGGCCAAGTGCGAGTCGGACTCGCCCTTGGCCTTGGACAATTTACCACATTGGGAGCGTCTTGCACAAAGTATTGTGTTTAATAAAATATTATGTTAGAAACCTCAGCATCAGATCCTATCCATAGATACCCCACACGTATAGGTTTGATAAAAAAAAATTGAGTTTCAGTTTCAAGTATGGAGTGTTCCAATTTTGTGGCTGTGGCTGTGACATACGGACGGACGGACAGACGGGCAGACGGACAGACATGACGAATCCATAAGGGTTCCGTTTTTTGCCATTTGGCTACGGAACCCAAAAAACCACCAAATAAATTTATACAGTCCACTCGAGAAAAGATGTTACCGAAGTCGGCGCCCAATACTATCTTTTTTGAAGTGTATAAAGTGTTAAAAATATTATTTTACACTATGTAGTTCGTGGTTTGTGAAGGCGTTTTTTTTTCGTAGATTTTTTTTTGAACTGTGTATAGTGTCTCATTTTTTGAGCACCAAATAACTAACAAACTCATTGTGAGTACAGTATTGAAAGAGTTATCCTGTAACTCTTTACCGATGAGAAGTTGGCCTTCCATCATCAGCAGAGCCACAAAATTAATACAATCAACCATTAATAGGTACTGGTGCAGTTTTGAAAAATGATACATAAAATTATGTTTGCCTTTAAAGTTTGAGGGTTCCCCTCAATTTTTCCAGGATTCCATCATCAAATCCTGATATCATCATGGTACCATTACGGGTCTATCTACTTACCAACTAAAAAAGAATCATCTAAATCGGTTAATAAATTTCAAAGTAATCGACGAACAAGCGTAGTAGTAGTAGTATCAGCCTATATACTGTCCCACTGCTGGACAAAGGCCTCCATCATAGAAATCAAGTCATCGCTACTATGATGGGATTAGGCTTAATCACCACGCTTGCCCAATGCGGATTGGTGATGACAAACCCGAGCTATGTTCGAAAAATTCGATACATACTTTTCGCTCGACCCGGGAATCGAACCCAGGATCCTGAGATCACGGCCCGATCCTTAAACCACTGGACCAACATGGCGTTTCAGAACAAACATAAAAAAAGAAAAATATACGAGTCGAATTGAGAACCTCCCCCTTTTTTTAGTCGGTTAAAAATATCAGAAATAAATTTGTTTACGATACCTATAGCAAAATTTTCAATACTTTCTATCTGGTTTATTATTTATACTTTTTAAAATTGCCTTTTTAGGCGGGGCAGGTCGTTGTTTTAGAAACACGCTTTACTGGCGCAAAGTAAGAATGCATAGTGGCATCGGCTTCATTGCTTCTCAAAGCTACATATGCTTTTACAAGCTCCATCTAACGGAAACCGCTAAACATTTTTTCCCATACTAAGGAAAAAAATATAAAGTGAAATGACCCTAAAGTGCGAAAACAGATGAGTATTTCGCAAATCCAGGTACCTCTTGGGTTTGTGAAATACTCAGTACTAGACCTCTTGTACTGAGTATTTCACAAACCCAAGCTCCCTCATTCCCTCACGATCGATCGTAAAATGGATAAGTCGACGTCGATCGATAGATTCTACCAAAACAATATACCGTTTATACCTATACCAGACTTACCAATCGACGTCGACCGATGGAATCATTCGTATGGTTAGTCGGACGGTGTCTGTCAATCAATTAAAGCTCCCTCACTGTTGATCGATTTTGATCGATGCCTTATTACCTGGAATCAAACGTTTCATCCCCAAAAACATTATTGGTCGGCATATCGAATCGTTTTGTATCTTTCAGTGTAGACCTCCGCCGTAGTATCATAATGAATAAGTACTACGCTCTGAGTTACTGAAACCTAGACTTAAGTATCTTGTCACAATAATACTGCTCGTATCTGTGTAGAAAAGTAGAACTCATATGGTACCTACCTATTATTACAAGGTACTAAAGTGTATACATTTCCTTGCAGCCGTACAGCGACGTAGCCCGATGCGCGCACAGTGAATAAAATTGTTATCTCATATTGCCTCCTGAGGCGTGAGTAATAAAAATGGCGCTGACATAGCATCTTATTTCCCATATTTATTTTATTCTATGTATTTCACTCACTAATTTCGTGCTGCCTACATCGGGAACTTTACAGGACATGCATACATGCATGAGCGGTCACAGCTGTTTTAATCCTTGTTCTTCCTATCATTTTCATCATTCCCATTTTCTTCACCTACTTTTTGTGCCTTATTATTTTTTGTCAATGGTACACGTTCATAACCAAACAGACGAATAATGAAACTAGTCAAGATGAAGGTACAAAGTAAACGCGTAGTGATTATATTCTCTTTGCGCATACTTACAGAATCCATCACATTCCAGTGAATGTGATGGCTTATGTAAATATGTTACATATATGCTATAATATCCTCCAACCGATTTCGGCTAAGGCGGCCAATCTAAACGATCAGCCACTTACTCAGGATATATTATTATAGTACTCAAGTGTGTGAGCAAACACAAGTGCACTCTCTATTCAATTGCCCTCACATTCCAATGGGACACCAGTGTGACCATGAGCAACGTTTTAACGTGCTTTCCGAGGCAAAATTTTGGCCCGACCCGGGGATCGAGTCCGGGACTCCAAGCGCAGCCATCGCTCACTACCCACTGCGCCAAAGATGTATAATGCTATTTCCTCAGGAACACAATTTTTGCCCGACCCGGGGGTCGAGTCCGGGACTCCAAGCGCAGCCATCGCTCACTACCCACTGCGCCAAACATATATAATGCTATTTCCTCAGGTACAAAATTTTGGCCCGACCCGGGGATCGAGTCCGGGACTCCAAGCGCAGCCATCGCTCACTTCCCACTCCGCGAACGATATATAATGCTATTTCCTCATGTACAAAATTTTGGCCCGACCCTGGGATCGAGTTCGGGACTCCAAGCACAGCCATCGCTCAGTATCCACTGCGCCAACGATATATAATGCTATAAGATAGATAGATAGATACAAAATTTATTCGCATTTAAGTTGACACACATAAATACAAGGAAAAAGAAACAAAATTAAAGATCCTTATTTTTAATTAATACAAATGCATTTAGAAAACAGAACTATAAAAATAATAATAAAAAAGAAGAGAAACTCCAACAACCATTAAAAGTATGCAAAAGGACAGATCATGTGTGTCACGGCAATGCGAAAGGGCGATAGATACGCATAGGTACATAGTAGCAGTTATTACGCACCCCGTAGAAACGGACTATAATAGTCAGAACAATTACTTTGACATGGTACTAATGTGTTAAGCTACTTTCAATGCTGCCCGTACATACAACATTTCAGAATCTGATAAGCTATTCAGCGGTTGACAGGGCTAAAGTTATTCGCTAACTAAGCATGCAACTAGTGTTCTTGAGCCCTGTTTCAACATGCTCAGGTGGCTAGTAGTATAAGTTAGACGATTATGACTTACATTGCTTAGATTTGCTCGCGACATGAGTTGAGCAAAGTAGACTTATATGGTAGTCGGTTTCCTCGAAAATCTTGTGACTTCACCGGTGTCGCGTGGGTGTATAGGCGGCGGCAATTGCTTACCACCTACCACATAAAAAAAGATAGCACGATTGTTATAGCGTCCAAAAACCATACACCAGACCGTGGGAAAACCACGCTTTGTCCACCACGCAATGCCAGCTCAATCGGAGTGATACCATGGCCTCACAGGAAATCCGCGTGAAGCAGCGCGTTGTTTTACCGAGCTAGTTATGAGTACCCAAACCGGGAGAAGTTGTGTCATGGGCGGCGGTAAAGATTGAGCATCGGGTGATTCATGTCGAATGGTCTGTAATGTCTTCCTAACCAATATTTCGGTTATGGCAGACAATCTTTTATCGATCTGATTCGATGCTGATGGATGGATGGGGTACCCGTGTGAATCGACCGTAGAGGGATGCAAAACCAATGGCCTAACGTGCTTTCCGAGACACTGGTGTATAAGATCGCCAACTTTCAGACTTCGGACTGGTACCTATATATATATATCTTTCCGTCTTTAAAATAAAATCATTTCTACTTTTGGCGTACTTTGGATAATACGTAACTCCACTTTCACCAACTAAATTAATTTTAGTTAACACTAAAAGCAAACTGTTAGTTACATTAAACACCCGGCTAATAGGAAAAGTTCAGGAGTACACATCCAAACATATTTGCCTTGTACGTAGACATATTTTGTCTATTACTAAGGACAAGTATGAACCTAGTTTTAAAACAAATATTAGGTTTGAAATTGCTCGCTTTATTTCTCTTTTGTGAGGAAAGAGATTTTAAAATAGTCCTGTCTAAGCAAATAATAATGGTACGAGACATTTTGCTTTATTTTCTCAGTCTTTTGCTGTCTAACCTTTTTAGGGAGCGGACACTGCATGTCTACTTACTCCATATTTAGTAACTTGATAACATTTAATAATAATAATAATCGTCCAACCTATTTCGGTTAAGTCGGCAAATCCTCACGATCAGCCACTTATGCAGGATATATTATAGTACTCAAGTGTGTGCGCAAACACAATTGCACTCTCTATTCCCTTGCCCCCATATTCCGACGGGACACGAGTGTGACACGACAGGAGAGGGATCGAACACAAGACCAACGGCTTCCAGACACCGGCCTGCCACTAAGAATTATTTTATCAACAAAAAAACTCAGGTACGCATTTTGGCCCGACCGGTGGATCGAACCCGGGACTCCAAACGCAGCCGTCGCTTTAAAGTGCGTCGCAAGCGCGCAGTAAGCGCAGCGGGTAGTGCGAAATAAAAAACTTTGACCATGGGAGAGCCACGCTTCGGCATGAATGCGCCGTCTCGACCAAAATGATTCCACGACCTCACAGAAAACCGGCGTAAAGCACCGTCTGTGCTGTGTTTCGCCGAGTCAGTGAAGGTTTCGTAGGCCCAATCCGGAGGCAAGGGGGTTGGCAGCACACTGGTGTTACGAGTGTCTCTAAGCAGCGGCAATTGCTTACCATCAGGTGATCCGTCTGCCACCAAAAAAATATCATCACCATCATCAGCCCACATCCACCCACAGCTGAGTATAGGCCTCTTCTTAATCACTTAACGAGCTAGTGTGTGAGCTAGATTGGAGATGGGCAGGAGACCTGGCAAGGCGTAAAAGATGATTATGTGCACTATAAAACTTGCAGCATGGCAGCCAAGAATGGGGCGACGTCCTGTGCGTAGACCACTTGCTCGAATATCCGACGATATTGTTACGGCAAAGGGGAAACAATGGATAAGGCTGGCAGAGGACCGAAAGGAATGGCGTGATAAAAACATATATTTGTCGGAGAACATCCCACATTACGTGTACGAAGACTGTTTTTTTTTTATCTAAACGTCAAAGTGACAGTTCAATTTTTAATTTTAATTCTTAATCGATTGTAAAAGAACTATTCTTTCTATCACCTCTAAGGCTACTGGTGTCGATGGTGTAAGTCGTCAAATGATAACACTTCTGCTCGACCAACTTTTACCCGTCGTTACACATTTAGTCAACTTCTCCCTTGACTCCGGTCGTTTTCCTGATTTGTGGCGCAAAGCTCTAGTTCACCCACTTCCTAAGATCTCAAACCCCACTTTACCAACTCACTTTCGGCCGATATCCATCTTGCCGTTCCTCTCTAAGGTAACCGAATCCTGTGTACTGAAACAACTATCTGCATATTTAAATGAATTTAAGTTATTAAATATGTTTCAGTCCGGATTTAGGCCTGCGCATAGTACCACCACAGCCCTTGTCAAAATCACTGATGACCTTAGAGAGGCAATGGAGGATGGTTTGCTTACAGTTCTCGTCCTGATTGATTTCTCCAACGCTTTCAACATGGTCGATCACGATCTTCTCATCGCGGTTATGTCGTCTCTTAATGTCTCCCCCTGCGTCCTTGAATGGATATCCTCATACCTATCTGATCGTTGTCAGTCCGTCATCTCTCATTCCTCCAGCTCCGACTGGCATAATCTGAACACCGGCGTCCCACAGGGTGGTATTCTGTCCCCCTTACTTTTCTCAGTTTTTATCAATTTAATCACTGCCACCCTGAATTGCTCGTATCATTTGTACGCGGACGACTTGCAGCTGTATGCGAGTGCCAGACCAGATGACCTTTCTGCTACCATTAGCATACTGAACGCAAATCTGGATCGGATAAGCTCCTGGTCTCGCGATTTTGGTATCTCAGTCAATCCAGCGAAATGTCAAGCTTTTATAATAGGTAGCTCAGGAAGGCTTTCTAAACTTGACATCAGTCATCTACCACCTATTTCGTTCGACGGTATGCCCATACCTTTCTGCCAGTCGGTGCGTAACTTGGGCCTTTATTTAGATTCAACACTTAGCTGGACTGTACATATAGCCGAGGTCAGTCGTAGGGTAGTGGCATGCCTGAGAAGTTTGTACCGTTTTAAATTCTTTCTCTCTTTTTCTACCAAGCTCATGCTGGTTCACTCTCTGATAATACCCATAATTGACTACGCTGATGTATGCTATCCCGATCTCACTGAGGCCCTCACCAACAAACTCGAACGTCTTCTTAACAACTGCATTAGATTTATCTTCGGACTTCTTAAATACGATCACATCTCTGCTTACCGGAATCGCCTGAAATGGCTCCCTATACGTCAGCGTAGAAATTGTCGAATCCTTTGCTTTTTATTTAATATCCTCTACAACCCGCTTTCTCCATCTTATCTCAAGGATCAGTTCCGCCTTCAGTGTCTATCTCATGACCGCTCTCTCCGTTCTTCAGACAACCTTCGTCTCTACATCCCGCGACACCGCACCTCGTTCGTCACCAACTCTTTCACCGTGCAGGCTATACGGCTTTGGAACCTCTTGCCTTTATCTGTAAAAACTTCTGTAACTAAACACACATTTAAAAAAAGGGTCTTTGAACATTTTTCCTCTTCTCAGTATCCCATTTGATAATTATGACTAAATTGCTTACCGTTATAAATATGTATTCTTTCTATTTATGTCATATTTATAATATATATGTATTGCTATGTATATATAGGTATATGTGTATATGTATATTATGTATTGTATAGTTTTTTATTTGTTTTGTTCTCCATGTTCACGTAATCTTCTTTCGCCGCATCATTATCCTTTCTGTATGACCCAAAGGTTGACTGGTAGAGAATGCCTCTTGGCATTAAGTTCGCCTATTGTATAATTTTTTGTGCAATAAAGTTTTTAAATAAATAAAATAAATAAAGATGGCGTGGTTGTCGATACTTTAATTTTATTAGAATGGCAACACTGGCTTGTCATTTTCGGAAGTCAGTTTAGTTTCTTTTTTTAAATGTCAGTTTTGATTAATTAAAACCGAGTTGCCGCCATCGGAGGCATTCTGTTACCGATCGCCGAGGAGTAAAGATATCCGAAGACATCACGCTCATCTCGATATATGTTCGTGTGATTTGAAAGACAACGGAATAAATCCACATTGGTCTACACGCCTGCATTATTATTTCGAAGAAATTCCTCGTAATGGACGAGCAATCGAGCTTCGTAAACACCCCTTCTGATGACCCGCCGTTATATTTATAAAATTTTCAGGTGCGGGTGAACCTACCCGGGCGAAGGTATCATACGAGCTGGCTGGAAGGTTACTAGGAAATGATGAGCAGGCTAAGACCCAGCTCGCGAAAGACGTTCAGGGACTGGACTACACGGCACAGCCTAGGCACCCACCGGATAAGCCCAGTAAGAGATACTTATGTTTTATTAGCACATAAATATATATAAATCGACTTCTGGGACATGAGTGTCACAAGTCCAAGTCACTGACTATGTAAATTGAAACAACTTTTTTCCATTTTTTTTTATTTATTAATACATATACATTTGAACAAATCGGTTTGTCAATGCTCTGGGTGTCATCTATGTACCTATTATAAGTATGTATTTACAAAATAAAAGTATTAGATATACGAGTATGTATATAATTGTGATCCTACTGTTGATTCTGATATCCGTAACACAGGGGCTTGAGCTACCTATCTCGGAGTCAGTTCAATGCATGTGATGTTGTGAAATATTTATATTTATTATTATATTATTATACCTTCGTTCTAAAGTGGGTACACATAATCACAATTACTTATTGATATTATAGGTATATGAAACAGAAGGTCTCTAATATTTTTTTATAAATTCGCACGTACATCATAAGCATAAATGTTAATGACTTTATTATATTAACAATATAAGCTTGTATAAGAAATAATGTCAAATAACAAAGTACATGTAGGTTTCATAACTTTAGAAAGAAATAGCCTGTGGTATTTCCGGACCGATACGACCTGCCAAGCCTCAAGAAAAAAGCGTAGTCCTTTTTAAAAGGTCGGCAGAGCTCTTGTGAGTCCTCTGGTGTTGCAGGTGTCCATGGGCGGCGGTAATCGCTTACCATTTGTGATCGACGAGCAGACGTCTGGCCCCTATCTCATAAAAGAGACATGGAAAATCATCATCATCATCGTCAGCCCATCTAAGTCCCCACTGTTGGGGCACGGGCCTCCCTCAATCACATGAGGGGTAATTGCCATACCCACCACGCTTGGCAGACGGTTTGGCGAGGGTTTTGATATAAATGCAGAGTTTTCCTTGTCTGGGTGCTGGGTGATGACATGGAAAATATATAACTGAAAAAAGCGGACAAATGCGAGTCGGGCTCATCTACCGAGGGTTTGACTGCTGCACTGATTTCTGCATCCAAAGATGTCGCTTTGAAGCCCGGGGTACGTTTGGACCATGATCCAGGATTCGGAAAGTCTGGTAATTACAATGAAGCGACTGCCGTCTGATCTTCGCACGCTTTAGACAGGGTATGCAGACCAACTGGATCACGGTTAAACGTTCACATTAATTATCTCAAATATTGTAGGTATTTGCGAAACTATCTGAGACCTATATTTCCTCAAGGTGTTTCCCTCACAGCCGAGCTAGTTGTAGAAATACACACCTACTATATAGTTCTTTAGGTACATCTTAGAGTAGATTCTATATTACCAATTCAAAGACCTACTTAGGTGCATAGTAGAGTACTTATTATACGTTAGTAAACATCATCATCATCAATATCATCATCATTTCAGCCAATAGACGCCTACTGCACACGTTATAAACATATTTTAGTTTATTTTTTATTTTTTCAGTAAAAGTTTGTAGAAAGAAATAAATAATATACCTATATTTTACACTGTGCTTATCAAAACATTCGAACGCGTAGCTTCAATTCCATTAAACATTACCTTTCTGCAAACTGAGTGTACGTACAACCCAGTAAAAGCCGTTATATTTTTGTAACCCCGTTACAGTATGGCAGAAAACATAATAAATTCTTTATTTACAGAAATATCCGTCGCTGGTGGAGCGAAACAAAATATGCCCGCTCTGTCTAAACTACTCAAGATTACAGAAGAAGAAAACAAGGTACGTAAGGCCACAAACTCAAAAGAACCAGTACCTCGACAAGCGCCAATGGCCGACTTCTTTATATACTGTAGTAGTATGTAGCTGTTATATCAGCCTATAATATATATACTGTCACACTGCAGGGCAAAATCCACCATCATAGAAATCAAGTCATTGTTACTATGATGGGATTAGGCTTAATCACCACGCTTGCCTAATGCGGATTGTTGATCACAATACGATCGAAAAATTCGAAACATACTTTATGCTCGACCTGGGAAACGAACCCAGGACCCCGAGATCACGGCCCGTTACCTAAACCAATAGACCAACAGTGCGTTCATAATAGTGTGGGCTGGCAGTATCCCAAACTAACCGTTTCTGACGTGGTTGTTAAACGAACACAACTAGGTACCTAACTATAGGCTGCCTCGAGTTAGTGGATCACATTGATACGCTTTGGATCCTGGGTTCTATTTCAGGCCACTGAGCGCCCATTACTCTCCACTAAGCTACCATCGGTCTTAAAACTCTTGTTACTCAATATGTTTATACTGTGGTAAATCTAAACATAGAATCTGCCTCCGGGCTAGGCGGTTATGTGATCTGCTGGTGATCCAACTAGGCGAGTGAAAAATCATGTTATTTGTACATGTTACACTAGGGAACAGATGATGATAAATAGGTGTAATTTTACAGGTACCTATGTTTTGGATTTTATTGTCTTTAGAAGGTCCTATGTCATAGACATAAGAGCGCATTTTCTAGTTCCATGCCTAATGTATACAACTGGAAACTTGACACAATATTAAACTTGCCTTGACAAAGAAGGACACTTAAGTACAAGGTACTAAAGTGTTTTCATCTTTTTGTAGCTGACTGTCAAAAGTTTGAATTCAGGACTGTCTGAGCTACGAGCTGAATATAACAAAAAAATCGAAGTACTTCGGTCGGATTATGTTCTCGATCCATTTTCAGTTCCCTCATTTTTAGCATACAGAATTCCCGCAAAACTCGTATTGAATATTCAGTGCGTTGCGGAAGTCCGAACTCTTGCATCCGTTACATCCGGATGTTAAATAACTATTATGATTGCCGACGTACAGCCAGCCTGCCCCGACCACCTGAGGCGGAAATTTTCCCATTTAGTGACGTAACTCAAATATGGGTGGAACGATTAAAAACGTTTAACGAACTAATATTTTTATTTACAAATTTGCAAAATAATCGAACTGATTTTGGTTTTTAAAGGTTTAGTAGCTAACGAACTCGAAATGCACTCAAAAGTAATAATAGCACGTTCCTTCGATTAGTTTGAATGATTTATCCGGTAAAAACACTTAGTTCATTCCATTCATTCTGTAACGAGCTCATTCAAGTTCTAGGTACGAAAAACTTATACTAAACTTTTATTATGTAGAACTTGAAATTATGACAGTAATACATTTTCCGCTCCAATGCAGGGTGTATCTGTGAACATTTACATCCCTTTAACCAAGTGTTTTCCCAACCATTCTGAACAACATTTGTTCTACGACTTTTCGAAATTCATCGAAAATTGTTTTTACTCCCCATACAAAATGATCAAGTCACGTGACCGACTCCGTATGAAAAGTTGAAATTATTTCATGCGAATTTCCAAAAGTGATAGAACAAATGTTGTTCATAATGGTTAATAGAACACGTGGTTAAAGGGATGTAAATGTTCACAGATACACCCTGTATAATTCCGTTCCGGTGTCATGTTCCCTTTAGCTGGTGGTGGCAATATGTGTGCCACCAAACATTTCACAATAGTTTTTCACACCTGGTTAGTAAGATTCGGATGGATTTTATTTCATAATTCGTGAAAAACACTTCTACAAGATACTATCTGGAAAGCCACATTTCACTGCCGAACTAATAATTTAAGTATGCACCACATAGATTAGAAAATCTAAAGAAGGTGCATGATCGAATTCTCCCTTTATGAAGGAAGGCTCACAATCTTATCCACTAAGCAACCATTGCTCGATTTTTCCGATGTCATTCGATGAAAATCTATCGAATGGAGTCCCGTCCCTACTAGGGGGCGGGGCACAAAAAATAAAAGGATATGCAGCACCGTCCTATTTCAACGCGGGTAGACTTTTTCCTGTGCAATAACATGCTTTAGTTCTTTTCCAACCAACAACCAAGTCATGGAGTTGCTACTTACTTTGTTACTATGTTGGCTCACTCAGTGACTCAAAATGAGTCTCGACGTCATAGTAATAAGACATTTTTCAATTCCGTAGCAGGGATTTTTTTTTTAATGTGATCACCTGATGTTGTTGATCGCTGCCTTCGATTGACGATCGGTCGATTGGTTTTTTTACGCAGACTAGCAGACGGATCACCTGATGGTAAGCGATTGCCGCCGCCCATTGACACCCACGACACTAATGAAGTCACCAGTGCGCTGCCAACTTTTAAACCCCCCTTTCCCCGGATTGTGCCTCCGGTACCCTCACAGACGCAGCGAAACACAGCACAGTGCTGCTCCACGCCGGCCCATTCACGCCGAAACGTGGCGCCAATGGACAATACGACAAAAAATATATATTCGCATTTATATACGCTATTCGCGGGACTAAAAATGACCCATACTTTTTAGTTATCATTAAATGTGTCTTTTTATTGAAGGTCTAAGGTCCCATCGAAGTACAATCGAAAACTAAATTCAGGGTTGTCGGTTTTACTCAGTATAGAAAATAAATAGATACATTATTTATTTTATCAAAAAAAAAATGTTTCGGATTTTAAAGAGATATCACGGGGGGGGGGGGGGGGGGGGGGGGGGGAGTGTAGGTAAGTGGTGTATCTAAGGGGCGTTCTTCCTATTTTAGTGTCTGCTGTAATTTACGAGTTACGATCACAATTAATTATTCACGGTTTCTTGGCCCGAGCGATCGGGTACATGACCAATACCTTAACGTGGGTTCCAAGTAATGAAACACAGCGTTATGAAAGTATGTCTAATTTTATGCATCTTTGCGTAGCTTTTCGCAACTTTAGGAATAATTTTGTATACCTTTGTGTACGAATATTGTATGCTAGTATTATGCTTATTTCTTAAGAAATATCATGAGTTCTAATTTAACATGCACCAGATGATCCTTGTTGCACCTAGGACCCCGCGATCACGGCCCGGTACTTAATCCAGTAGTCCCAAGGCTTACCTTGGAACTACTGGAACTTGATTGATCAGGACCGTATAGGGTTACCGTATAAGAAGAGAACAACCCTATACGGTAGGTAACTTTCTGTCCAAAATGGCGGAGTGTCGGTACTGCTTTAGCGTATTATCTACTGTGTTATTGTGATGTCTGTGCTATATGCCCAATAAAAAAAGTTTAGGCGACTTTATAAGTTACTTACTGTCACTGTCATTATTTTATCTTGTCATTTTATAATCAGAGATTTTAGTTTTTCTTTAATTAACGCGACCAAAAGCGTAATAACGCTTTTACTCGCGTTAATTAAAGATTTTATTAGATTTTATTAAGAAATTTGTATTGCAGAGTGATGACGTCACAGGAGGATATTTACGTTTAATTTTTTTTCTCCATAAATACCAGTTTTAAAATCTGGAATTATTCTTCTGAAATTTCTATGAGTCTAATCTACAAATAGTATTTTACATTTCCAAAAAATGTTTTTCGTCGTGTTGTCCATTCCGCTTGGTCCACCTGTACGTCATCATTCATAGCGAATAAACTGTTGGTACACCGTGCGTTTCGCGGCGCAGGTGTGCTACGGGCAATTATAGATATTGTCGCTATGGATCATCATAATATCTAAATAACATTGTTAGGGACCTATTTAGTTAGGTCTTGAAATAAAACGTGGACTGTAGATTTTAATTAGGTTTAATGCTGAATAAAAAGGGGAGACGCGCCAATTGCCTAGCCTGTTGGATTAGGGTCGTGGTCCCATTTATTTATCTCATCAATGGGACTGAGAGGGAGACTTACTTCTTGTAGTCCCATTAATAAAATCTTACTTCCTGTATAATACCAATATGTACGCTTTTAGAACGTTTTCGTATTAACAAACTTTATCTATTGCTGAGTGAAGTGCAAGATGTTAAATAATAAAATGACAAATAAGTACTCCAGTATATTAAAATATCCGAAACATCAGGGAGACTCAAAAAAATTCGTTTATTTATTTATTATAAATACAATTAAAAAGAATAAAAACTTAATTAATTAAATTTAAAAAAGTATATAATTGCGTGTTGGAACGGGATGGCATGAGCTTTAGTACGGTAATAACTTTAGATCGCGATTTGTAGTAAGGTGGTAATTGTCGAAGAATATTATTCATACATTTTATACAGGTGCTGTGAATTGAACTGAATGGGACTACGAGAAGTAAGTCTCCCTCGTAGTCCCATTAATGGGATAAATAAATGAGACCACAAGAAAACGGGGTTGCGGAGTATGTGGTGGTGGCAGAAGCGGAAGCGCCGGGTGTCCCCGCGCTCCCCGCGGAGTCTCCGTTGCGCGTTGGCGATGCTGTCCGAGGGTCGCCTATTCGACTCAAGACCGCTCGCGCGCCAACAACATTTATGACACGCGTCATTTCGATGGCCGTATATGGAGAATAATAGCCACGATTCCGAGTGTTTGAGAGTTTTAATAAGCTAGTGACTTTAGGCCAAAACACAGACATCAGGTAACTAAACATATATAACTTACACAAAAGTAAATAGAAGCTTAAACATAGATATTACATACGGTTATATTTTTATCCCGTGTGGTCCCCGGCAGAGTAGAATAGGCCACCCTCACTCTTACCGAGGTGTCGTAAAAGGCGACTAAGGTAAAGCTGCTGGCATGATCATCAGCACCCAGAGAAGGAAAACTCTGCATTTCAAAACCCTCGCCAACCCGTCTGCCAAGCGTGGTGAGTATGGCAATTACCCCTCATGTGATTGAGGGAGGCCCGTGCCCCAGCAGTGGGGACTTAAATGGGCTGATGATGATGATGATATTTTTATCAGAATCAACAAAGATGGCATAAATATACTTAGGGTTTTGTAAACAGTTAGTAGTAGTTTACCGACAGTTTACCAGACCTCTTCGGCATGAATGGGCCGGCGCGACCGGAGTCATACAATGGCCTCATAGAAAACCGCCGTGAAGCAACATTGTGCTGTGTTTCGCTGCGTGAGTGAGGTTACCGGAGGCCCAATACGGGGCAAAGCGGGGTTTAAAGGTCGACAGCGCACTTGTGACTCCACTGGTGTCGCGGGTGTCCATGGGCGGCATGCAATCGCTTAGCATCAGGTGATCCGTCTGCTAGTCTGCGTAAAAAAACCTAATCGATCGATCGTCAATCGAAGGCAGCGAATCAACGTTGATCAACGGTGGCTTTAATTTGATTAACAGAGATCAATGACATGACCAATAAAATTGACGAGTCGTCGTTGGTCGATATATTATCAGAGCAATTAATCGTTTCTAGCAAGCGATATCTCGATCGGCGTCGACCGATGGAATCTATCGATTGCTTAGTCGAACGGTATCCGTTGATCAAGTAGATCTACCAGCCCGTTTGATTGACGTGAGATGCCTTCGATCGACGATCGTTCGATTTGTGTGGTAACACCCTTAAGGTCGATTCGACCAATCTAATTCCAATACTGAACGTATGGTATAGAGCTGTCATTCTATAAAATTCAAAAGTACTTTACTTGCATTTATATACAGCTCTTACCGTCATACAAGAAAAATATAAATTATTAATATGTATATTATACATGTAATTACATATATATGTCGATACAAAAAATATACTAAGAAATGAATAAATATAATGTGATTCTACCACCGGAATCGGAAAGTTGATACTGACGAAAAGATCCGGCAAGAAACTCGGCAGTTACTCTTTTAAATCGCCAAAATTTTTATAAGTACAGTATCATGGGTGTAGGCGAACAGTTTATCATTTCCACAAATTCTTGTCATTTAAGTAATAAATTATTTAATAATTTTTAACATGTGTTTTAAATTTAGGCATTGGTAAATCAACAAGCTTTTGTGTAACTTATTAAATATTTTAATACTCATTCCTACAAATGAATTACCAATCTTATGAAGTCTGATTTGACGTTATACCATAGATTTATCCACAGATAAATATTGGTCGTACCGGACCTTAAACAGATAATTATTATAAAACCATGATAATAGTAAGTCATGAATTTTACTTTTAAATATGTAGGTACTAAGTACGAACTAGTATTTTATTAAATCTGCAACTACCACTTCACGGGAATGTCTTTATGTTCCGTTGCATCCGATGCCAGTAAATCCGCAGTCTGGTGGCTAACAACGAAGCCGTCCCGTAGCGAACGAAGAATAACCTATCACATCCGAACAAAGGAAACAGACAGCGCGTTTGAAAGGGAGGGGACTCCGATTCGTGCGTGAATTCCGTTCGTTGTAGGCCATCAGTACCGTGAATAGCTCTCATCGCGTAATAAGACAGCGGTCCTACTTTTATTCGTACTTTAGCTTTCTATTCATGGGATTTGTTGAGCGTCTAAGGACATTGAGCTTAGAGAATTCGCTTTATGTAGATAGTTAGGGCAGGTGGAAAAATATTTTTCTTTTCTGTCTTCGTTGACTATTTAGATCCTAGTCAGTCAAGTACATAACCGGTCCTTGGTAATAATAATAATTCTTACATCTCATACATTTACCTGATTCCGTACTAAGTAGCTTAAGCACTTGTGTTACAGATATCAGGCAACAGAGGAACACAAATATATACTTACAACCTGTGCGGATAAAGAATGGGATCAGAAATGGCGGCGCATCTATTCACTTCTCGCTCGCTCACTATTTGCGTCTATACTCGCACCCCACGAGTGGGAGTATAGACGCAAATAGTGTGCGAGCGAGAAGTGAATAGATGCGCCGCCATTTCTGATCCCATTCTTTATCCGCACAGGTTGAAGATACATCTATCACACCCAGACACTGAACAAACAAACAAGTGTTCATCGCACGAATGTTTGTCCAGCGTGGGGATCGAAGCCACGACCTTTGGCGTAAGAGGTAGGGTCACTACCAATTGCGCCATCCGGTCAGTTGGTAGCTGGGCACATAAATTGACTGACCGACCACTTTCAAAATGATAGTAGAGACTAACTTCTTATCAAGGTACTTATTGTATACATGGTTTTTAATGTTTTAAGTACCTAATTAACGAGTTTATTTTCACGACTAATTTTGAATTGAATTAGTAAAATAACTCTTTTTTTTTCTTGTTTGAGAGGTGATGTAAAAATGCGTTACATTGTGGAGATGTGTAGAGTATTTGTGGAGATGTGTAGTATATTTGTGGAGATGTGTAGGTACGGAAAAGCAGGTCCTTAAAGCTTGGTGCTTGAGCTACCTATCTCGTAGTCAGATCAATGTATGTGATGTTGTGATATATTTATTTATCTTCTGTTATAAACAAAGACAAACCATAGAATGTTGGTTTTATTCAACATTAATAAAACGTAAATCACAAACATTGACAGAATGACAACGTCTAAGAAAACAACTTAGATCATGATTATGTGCAAGGAGGTACTATCACATCTTCTTTAGTCCTAAGGGTCTTAAGTTAGTCTTATACTCTTTTTGCCTACGCACTTGCACTTACATTTACCCGGGCAACTATAATATTTATTTCATTGGTTTTCAAGCTTATCTCATCTGCACGAAGTTCAAAATCTTCTAGTAACGTATGGTTAACTGCCTAGTTAAACGGATTTTTTTCTTATAGGGGCGTTTTGCAGTCGCAAGCTCTCCTATCAAAACTGGGGACATACTCCTAGTAGATAGCCCGTATGCAGCTTGCTTGCATCCCGACAACTATGGCACGCACTGCTTGCACTGCTTCAAAAGGTAAGAGCAAACTACATCTCCTTTTCTTAATGTCCAATTTATTTTTAAGGCCTTATTCATAAATGGTTGTTAAACCTTTATTAGCTAAAACGGTGTTATAAAACCATTTTCGAAGGTCGATGGGATCCTGGAAAAATTGAGGGGAACTCTCAAATTTTATAGGGACACGTAATGTTTTTGTATTTTTTTTCAAAACTGCACCAGTATTGACGCCTAACTGTATTAATTTTGCTGGCTCGAGAAAAGATTTTGCCGAAGTCGGTGCCTAATCCCTGTTGAATAATTGAATGTTGTATTAAATTACATGATAGTATTGGGCGCCGACTTCGGTAACACATTTCTCGAGTGTACTGTTATAAAATGTTATTATAAATGGTATTGGTCTGGGTGTTTTCTATGTATTTTAAGTATGTATTTACAAAAGAAAAGTATTATATATACGTACCTATATAATTTTAGAATAGTTATTTACGAGATTTCTACCATGTACCTTATTTTTTAAGTTTCCGATATTTCGGCACTGTTGCAAGCGCCATGGTCACGGAGTAACTGATATCTCGTTAATAACTATTCTAATGTTAGTGACCATGAAAGTTTAAAACAATACCTATATAATTGTTTGTTGTATACTGTTGATTCGGATATTCATAGCATAGGTGCTTGAGCTACTTATCTCAGAGTCAGATCAATGTATGTAATGTTGTGCAAAATTTATTTAATCTACTTCTTACACTATTTTTTTTTTTTTATTTGTGATAGGTACACTTACAGATTACAATCGGACATGGACAATATACATTATTAATAGTCATAACAAGACGGCAACCTAAGAATTGTGTACACAGCATGAGTTTCATTTTTTAAGCAAAACGTATATAATAGAAATAATTTACAAAATACCAAGAATAAGATGGAACATTAATCAATATCATTAGAAACATATACTTATTTTACTCTCTCATGACGCACTGCGCGGAGCTGAGGACGACCCAGCCTCTAAAATTTTTGAGATTTTCCTCTTAAAAGTAAAGAATTTGTAATTAAAAATATCTATGTCTTCGCCACTGCGGTTAAGTTCGTTGTAGGACCGACACATTCTGGTTATTGGGCTATAGAAGGAAGTATTATTTTTATATACCTTCAGCGCGAAAGTGTTGGGTGAACGGATTCTATACTGGGTGTTGATGCTAATAGACTGAAGAAGATCTGGTGACTCGATTGAAGAGTGGATTATTTTGTACTTGGCTGTTGTTATCTTATTTTGATTGATTTATTTACTTACTGCGACTTATGCTATTTTTATTACAAACTAGAAAGGCAATGCAGAACTTATCGAAATTTTGTTTTACTTCACATATACAAAAAGTAACAGAGTGGCCTGCACATTTCTATCTGCAACATTATAAAATAATATTTTAGTTGTATCGTGTTTTTGTATTCAATGGACAAACAAACCGATTTCCGGAAAAAAATATTTCAAGTATGAATTTAAATCTGGCGTTTTGTTTTTACTTTAAAAATTCCATTTTATTCGTACAATTAGATTTCATTATTTTTATCATTCAAGTACCTTTCATATCTTCATGTTACAAAATATTGGAAATGCATAAGGATTGTTTTAACTTTAAATCACAAATGAACCATCTTTTCTATCTCTTTGAAAAATAATAAAAACTTGACATTAGTAGAGTTGTCTCATATGCAACGCAACAGCAAACCATAAAAAAAGAAAAAAAAATACTTTCAGATTTAAGGTACATTCCTCCAGCGTATTATGTTTTTTCCACACTGTGGAAAGCGATCAGTATGGTAAAAGTCACTTTGAATCTTATTCCACAGGCTAGAAGATTGTGAAGAACTAACTCCTGTCTGGTGTCCGAATTGTTCGGCAGTTGTGTTCTGCAGTACCCAGTGTCGGGATACAGCAGTTTCCACGTACCACGTGTACGAGTGCCCGTTCCTTAGATCTTTTCATAGGTATTTCATTCATTTTTAATCAACTTATTTAATATAAATATCATCACCATCAGCCCATTTAAGTCCCCACTGCTGCCTTTTACGACACCTCGGTAAGAGTGAGGGTGGCCTATTCTACTCTGCCGGGGACCACACGGCTATTATATTTATATGACCTCATTTTATTTGCCCGATTTTTATTTGCCCGAATATTTTGTTTACCATATAATGTATGACATACTCTTATTTGCCCCTAGATTAGATGCCATAATGATACGAGTGGCATAAGTATTGCTTTCCATTTTATGAATTGCAATAGTATTATTATAAGAATACATACTTTATTAAAGGTTGTCTATTGTAATATTTGTATCATCATCATCATCATTTCAGCCAATAGACGTCCACTGCTGGACATAGGCCTCCCCCAATGTTCTCTACACAGATCGGTCCTGTGCCACCCGCATCCAATGGATTCTCGCGATCTTCACCAGATCGTCGGTCCACATTGTGGGGGGCCTGCCACGGCTGCGACTTCCTCTACGTGGCCACCACTCTAGGACCTTTCCGCCCCAACGGCCGTCTGTTCTCCTCTCTATGTGCCCTGCCCATTGCCACTTGAGGCATGCAATCCTTTGGGCTATGTATGTGACCTTAGTTCTCCTGCGGATCTCATCATTTCTGATACGATCACGCAGGGAGACTCCGAGCATAGCCCTCTCCATTGCTCTCTGCATAGAATATTAGTTAGAATAACCATATAAGATGTATGACAAACTCTTATTTGCCCCTACATTAGATGCTATAATTATACGAGTGTCATAAGTATTGTTTTCCATTTTATTAATTAACAGAATACAGACGTTATTAAAATCTCATCTATTCTATCTACCTACATTGTGGATACTACATGGTACCTCCTACATTTAAAATTGTACCTACATAATTTTAGCAGTTGTATGCTATCAACGGGAATATTATCAGCAATAGGAAAACCACAGTACCGCTTTTATTGCCACTGTATATGGACAAAGATAAAAACACATGGCATAAACTATTTCAGTTCAATACAGAATACAGTAATGATAATAATATAATCTTAAATGTTCAGAATTGTGTCATGGATTTTGAGTTAGCAGCGATACAAAGTATTAAACAACATTTTCATGGAATAAATTTGAACGGTTGTCACATTCATTTAGCACAAATTATTTACAGGAAAATACAAATCAATGGCCTAAGTGCAATGTATAGAAAAATATTATATTTGCATTAGAAATGAAAGCCTTGCTGGCGTTGTAATTTGAGCCCAAGTGAAATACCATAATATTTTAAGGAGTGGGTGGAAACTGATTGTGACATTATAATATGGTAATGATTCCTAGTTTCCATTCAACAAGGAAATTCTGTGATGAAGGCAAACGATGGTTTCGTTTGCCTCCATCACAGAAATCAATTCCTCGCTACTATGATGGGATTAGGCTTAATCACCACGATTGCCTAATGCGGATTGGTGATGATCACAAATAAGAGCTATGTTAGAAGAATTCGAAACACTTTTGCTCGACCCGGGAATCGAACCCAGGACCCGATGATCATGGCCTGGTGCTTAAACCACTTAAACAACGGGGCGTAAAATGAACTTTTTCATAATGTACTTATCTTGAAATGACTTTGGGCGCAAATTTAATAATTATTACCTACGGCTTACAATTATGATAACAAATTATGAGAAACAATATTATGTCTGGTGACTTTTATAGTAGATAAAATTCGAGCAAATGAAATACACTTGCCAGTATTCAGTATTCGGTGTATACCCTGAACAACATTATTTAGTTTTCATGGTAATATATAACATATATTTTTTGTTTTATAATTCTTTCATTAAACAAGTAAGGGGGGGGAGGGGGGTACAGTTTACCACTTATGGGAGCGTCTCTTGCGCAAAGTATTAAGTTAGAAAAATAAACGTCCTTTTTAAAGACCTATCCATAAATACCTAATGGGTTAAATGGAATATATGGGTTTGATAAAAAAGATTAGAGTTTCAGTTCTAAGTATGGGACCCCCCAAATTTAGTTTTTCCTATTTTTGTGTAAAATTGTAATGCAGTTAACAAAATACATC
This sequence comes from Marasmia exigua, assembly GCA_019059595.1. NCBI lineage: Eukaryota > Metazoa > Arthropoda > Insecta > Lepidoptera > Crambidae > Marasmia > Marasmia exigua. The sequence goes on along the minus strand of CM032494.1, from coordinate 11,991,906 downwards.
TATATAGCAAACTTCAATAGTTCTTATAGTTTCGGAAAATAGCTGTGACCTACGGACGGACGGACAGACGGACAGACAGACACACATGACGAATTTATAAGGGTTCCGTTTTTTGCTATTTGGCTACGGAACCCTAAATAAAATCAACTTTTCATACATAAACGGTCACGTGACATGGTAATTTTGTATTGTATGGAGATTCGAAACTAATTTCTAAAAGTCGTAGAACAAATATTGTTCAGATTGATTGGTCTACGAACTGGTTACAGGGATGTAAATTACCATTAGGTGAGCCGTCTGCTCGTGTGTCTGCCATAGTGTAAAAAAAAAAGTTCACGGGTACATCCGGTCGATAGTCTTTATGCGTATTGAAACTAGTGTCAAGATTTTGAAGTCTCTGATTGCGGCAGTTAGACGACATCCCCGTACATGGTCCTTCGAGCCGGAGAAATCATACCTACACAATAACTACTTCAAATAGCTTCTGTTTTAAATAACTTTCTTGAATCAGAAGTTATTTATTCAAATAATAACATCGTGACATTTCTGTGGGTTCCTCTATAACAAAGACCTATTTCTTTGTAATAGCAAAGCAATAGATTGAGTAAGTTTTCCCGTAACTAAGCTCTGTGATGGCAATGTTTTCTCGGAATAGTTATTTTTTACCGTACCAAGAAATATGTTTTAATGGGAAATCATTCTGAGTGAATGTTAAGTCACGTTAAGAAATAATAGAGGCGTTATTGCTACATAAGTATTATTTTCTTTTGTAGCACTTCGACTGCCTCGGTAGCGCAGTGGTTATTGGGTCGCACTTTGAAACGACGGCTGCGGCAGAGGTCCCAAGAGGCCAAAAATGTGTACCTAAGTTTTCGATAAAAAATTCTTAGTGTCAGCTCGGAGTCTAGAAGGTCTTGTGCTCCCATGCCTCGGAAAGCACGTTTAGCCTCTCCGACACGACTGCAACACTGGTGTTGCATCGGAATATGAGCGGAAGGGAATAGCGAGTGCACTTGTGTTTGCGCACACATTTGAGCACTATAATATACCCTACGTACGAGGGTGATTGTTAAGGTGACGGGCACACTACGGGTAGGGGTCCCTGGCAGAGTAGAATAGGCCACCCTCGCTCTTACCGAGATGTCGTAAAAGGCGACTAAGGTAAAGATCATCAGCACCCAGAGAAGGAAAACTCTGCATTTATATCAAAACCCTCGCCAACCCGTCTGCCAAGCGTGGTGAGTACCCCTCATGTGATTGAGGGAGGCCCATGCCCCAGCAGTGGGGACTTAAATGGGCTGATGATGATGAGGGCGCACTAGCGACGCCAATCGATATTAATTTTTAGCTACTATACCGGATCTATTTTAAACATTTTACTACAACCTCTCGGAAAACTCTCATACTATTTATTAAATAACTATGCACAAATATTGGGTCCGTTTTTGTACGCGAAAAATGGATTCACGTTAAAAGTGTCCGCTTTTGGCGTGAATCAATATTTCGCGAACGAGATGGACCCAACATTTGTGCATGGTTATTTAATAAATAGAATAAGTGTTGGCCGAGAGATGGTAACCCCGAAATTGTTAAAAATATATCCGGTTTAGTAGCTAAAAATTAAAATCGATTGGCGTCGCTAGTGTGCCCTACCCGTCACCTTAAGATTGGCTGCCGTATCCATAATCAGTGGGAGCATAGGCAGTCGGTGTCACATATTCATTAAAATAAAATATATGTGACTGTTAATTCAGTTATTCCTTAGTCAAAGACTCGTAGCAGTTACGCCACGAGCATTTGAGTTTAGTATAGTATATACCTATTCGAAAATGAGAGCGTTGCTCTCAGTGTTTCAGAACGCGCCTTCAATGCGTCTGTTGTGGTTCAAATTTTACCATTAACTCGGCAGGTGAGGGAAAACATCGCGATCGTAAGAAAACTTGCATGCTTCAGATTGTTTCTGAAGCGCATAACCATGATTCAGTTGGTGTGGTTCCCCTGTCAAAGGTTGCGACGGTAGTCGCTTCATTGTAATTACCAGACTCCCCAAATCTTGAATCATGGTCTAAGCGTACCGCGGACTCCAGAGCGGCAGCTTAGACCGCGAATTACGCTTGGTGGACTGCGCCACACTCGCAAATATTGCTGGATTCATCCTTATATCACAGCGGCCCACCCTGGTTCGCAACGTGTTCAGGACCTTCCAGGTCTGCAACTGCAAATTGTGTCCTGGGGGTAGTGTCTCCTTTGGTGGGTACAATAATAACGGATTGTCATGGTGGATAGTCGTTTAGGCTGATAAAATCAACATAGATCGGGCATAGATAAAAGAAGTAATGTATTCTTTGGTAACTTTATTTATTCATTAGCGGAATACAATGTAAGACATACAAGCAGTTCATGTACTGGCATTTCCACATTGCATTGCATTTTTGTTTTTAATATTGATAAACCTGATGTTCATACTTTTCTTATCCTCTTTTCCCTTATAAATTAGTAATATTTTATGTAATTTCAGGGTCAGGTATGTCCATCCTCAGCCATATTGCCCTTAGAATAATCACTCAGGCGGGGCTTGACACAACCCTATCCATATACTCTAAATACTTGTCCAGCGATGTGAAAACAGTTGACGGTGCCGTACTAAATGACATAGAGGGTGTGGCAAAAAAGTCCAAAATGAAGAGCAGGAAAGAACGATTGAACCGAAGCAAAAAGGGGATAAAAGGGTTCGCGGACAAAATAAAAGAGGATGAGGCAGAAATTAAGGTGGAAGACAAAATGAACTTTGAAGAGAAACTGGAACTAAAAGCAGGCCAGTTTTACTCTCTGTGTGCTCACTCGGAGCAGAGGCAGGGGGGAGATTATCTCAAAAGAGTTGTAATGGCCATGTTTCTCGTAGAGTGCCTGAAGAAATCGGGCTTCTTTAAAAAGTGCGAGTCGGACAATTCTGTTAAAGGTAGGTAAACTTTTTAACATTTGATTTAGACTTCAAAAAAGAACCTCCTCCATTTTGGAAGTAGCTAAAAATAACTCGACTACTGTACTGTTGAACAAGGAACATGTATATAATTTGAGGAGTAAAATTTACAGTTTGTAGTAATTTTCTTATTCTCAAAAACACTATAACTTAGACCTTTTTTTTCTGTTCGTCTCAAATATCTTTGCCCTATTTTCTCATTTTTAGCGGAGAAATCAGTTTGTGAGATGATAATCCGTAACCTTCAAATCCTACAATTCAACGCCCATGAGATCTACGAGACCATCAGAGCGGAGCATTCTTTTACGGGGTCCAAGCCAGTCTATATCGCAGTGGGCATCTACCCTACGGGAGCTCTGTTCAACCACGAATGCTACCCATCTGTCGCAAGGTTTGTATACTTCAACCTGTGGAAACTGTTTCCACTGCCGATAAAATTCGCTTGAAATCTACAAAACTGTTGTGACTATTTCATTTCATACGGGCGATACGTAGGTACTGGATGTACGTGTATATCCGAAATAATTAAAATTAAAATACATACGACTATAATATGAAATTACAAGAAGCAAAGATAAATTTTGACACATTTTCCATTAAACACATTTAAGCAAAAACTGAATAATCTATTATTGGTAAAACAGGAATTACCTAAGTAAAATAAAATTTCCTACCTAAGTTAATTATTCTTGTTCACTGAAATTTTGAATATTTTAAGTTTACTTTACTTTATTGTACACACTAACTTTATCATGTCCGATCATTTAAGAAATATGTATGTATTATTAGCATGTTACTTATAGGCACTATTAGGTCTATTTTCATAATTAATATTTATTTACCAAATGTTTATATATTTGACTGTTTGTTGCTAAAATAAATGAAAAAAATAAAATTATACGCCTTCTATAACAGCCTGATGCACCCACTCATATCTCAATATTAGCGCAAACTTTTTTGTTTTCTACAATGAATATTTCACTTGAGGTTCAAGTGAAATATTCATTGTAGAAAAAGGCTAAGGCGCCTAGCTGTCGCCTGGTAAACAAAACAGAATAAAATGGCCAAGACATCCCATTAGACGACTAGATGGCCTTAAATATCACCAGACAAGACTGGTGTCATTCCCAAGGTACCTATCTCCTCAAGACAAGAGCCGGTATTGTTAGCAAAGAATACTTGAGTGACGTTTACTGTAGACATAATGGGATATCGCATAATGGGAAAATTCCCCGAGAAAAACCTTTACACGGAGTCTCTAATAAGATAGGTACCGATAAACCTTTTGTTGCTAGTAAAGGTAACAAATGTTTACTGATAGGTTTTATAAAGACGTAGACGGCCTTTGTGATCGAGAAAAATAGCTCAAATCTCTAAACGAAACATGGTGGTACAGGCGGGTTCAATTAAGTTAAAATTATACTCACTCGTAGTAGCGCAACTAAAATATTTTTAGCCGACTACGGCGAAGCAAATTGGAGGGTTATAATTTTGACCTGTAATGTATGGTTGTTCATTTGTTCCCTGATAACTTCTAAACTAGTTATCATATTTGTACAAATGAGGTGTCGTTAGAAACGTCTTGATTGTTTTCTGGTTATAGGCTACATGACGTCACCTTAAATTGACTACAGCGCCCTCTAGGGGACTTATAGTAAGGAACTAAAAAAATGCTTGGCGGTACCGTGTGTGGTATCAAATGAAAGAGCACATTTCGAACATGTAATTTTTTAACATAACTAAAAATATGTTAAATAAAAATGAAGTTTAAAAACTAAAACCCGACTAGAAATAAAAACCCTCTAAAAAGTACGAAACAAGAAAACTATCTCTGCTGAAATTATTATGCCGTATTGCCGTGGTCGTATGCTACTTACTCTAGCAACACAGATTCATATAATAATAAAATAAAACCAATGTAGCATAAGTCCACGGCAATACGGCATAATAATTTCAGCAGAGACAGTTTTCTTGTTTCGAACTTTTTAGAGCGTGTTTTTTTGGTAGTCGGGTTTTAGTTTTTAAACTTTTCTATGGTTAGATTATTTACTTACAGCATTACTTACGAGCTTAGCATAATAACAAGACCAACATTTAACATATCAAATATTATAATAATGTATATTAATAGTAAACTATCTATCATGTCATGTGTAAATTGAAACCCTGGCTCGAAAAAAAAAGAAAGCAAATTCAATGCTACAGTATGACTACTATCAGAAGGCACTTCGGTGACATGGACAGGTTGTACAATATTACAATAATTTTTCAATGGGGTAATGTCAACATCACAAACACTTGTAAAGGAAATAGGTTTAGAAACGATTTTGCCATGTGCCAAATAACCGTAGGGCGCCTATAAAATTACACTAGTCAACAAAATTTTAACTTTTTTTCGTAACAAATAACAGAGGTCCATAATTTTACTAAATTGCACTCTCTGATTATGAATCTGTTTTCAAAATTTTGATACCTCGTTTAGTATTTGATTTATAGAGAGTCAAATATCTCAAAATTTGGTTTTAGATTCTTTTTCATTGGCAATTTCAAAACAAGTACAAGCACTTTAAAAAAATGTTTTCGGTACATCAGTAAAGCTCATTTTCTCAATTATATATATCAATAAGATTTATTTTGTAGTCTTTAATCTATATTGAGTAATATTCATATCAACATCCGTGTACTTATAGCGCATACAAATCATCACTTAATTCTTGTAATGGAAAAAACATAAGATAGCTTAATTGGCTGTAGCGTTGCAGGGAAATCAGATAAAATTATAAATTAAAAAGCATTTCATAATTTGGGGTTTTTATTTTCAAAATATCTATTGAATTTTGTTACATCCCTATTGATACATATTTAAATAAATCCCAAAAAAAACACTAAATGCTACTTTTCAGATTTTCGACCTTCCGTAACTTAATAACTTGACGTGATATGAAAATTCTGATAACAGATCTAGATTCAGCATATTAAGCTCTTCATATTTATCATATTTTTATTCAGGTTGTGTTTTCTTGTTGACTTGTGTTATTAATTGTCTCCTTCGATCATATCGGATGCCGCCCTACAAAACCTCACAAAACCTTGAAGCCGGTTTGACAATAAAGGTTGTGTATACCAGGCAGGTAGTGATTATATTCTCTTTGCCAGGCAGTCCTAGCACGTATCGTCAACAATTTAGACTTTTCAAATCATTGCTGAACTAAAAACAAAACATATTGCATTGTCGGTTGAATGAGGAGTACAGTAAACATTTCCCAGATTTAGATTTGTTTGCCTCTAAAAGACATTTCCGTAAAATACTGCTGGATCTATAAAGGAAACCTGGTGTTAATTTAATTTGGTTTCCTAATTTGTTATTATTATTATCATCATCATATTTTTTTAGTCTTATTTGGCATAATGAACTAATTTGACATTGTGTAACGCTATAATTATTATAACTTTCTTTGTGATTTTACTAACATGTATAATTAAATAATTAACTTAACTGTAAAAATTTACTAACATAATTTAACAAATACTAATATTCAATTTAATTTAGTTTTAATCTCAAATGTTTGTTTGTTTGCTCACCAAGCGATACCTCTGATACAAGGGTTGCGGGTTCGATCCCCGCACAGTACAAACATTTGTGTGCATGAACATGTTTGTTTGTATTGGTCTGGGTGTTTGCTATGTATTATAAGTATATATTTACAAAAGAAAAGTATTATATGTATATATTTGTAATCCCACTGTTGATTCTGATATCCGTAACACAGGTGCTTAAGCTACCTAACTCGGAGTCAGATCAATGTATGTGATGTTGTGAAATATTTATTTATTTATTTATTTATACGTGTAAACACGTTAAGGATAACAGAGGCCTTACCATGAGCTTGAAATACTATCCTCGCTATCTAAAACTATTGCTCTGTCTCTTTCACATGCACCATAATGAAAGGGACAACGCGATAGTTTTATATAGTGAGCACAGTTTTCAAACTCATGGTAAGGGTACAGTTTTGTTAAAAGTTAACTTAAAATGTCTCTATACGCAATAATGATTGTAGTCTGTTGTGTTTTCCAATAAATAAATAAGCAAATAAATGACCCTTCGATGACTTCGAAGGGATTGTTCTACTCATACAATCCTTTGACGCTGCAGTCAAACTGTCCCATTTTTAGATACTTCGACGGATCCAAGATTGTGTTGCGAGCTACGCGTCCTCTAGCGCCTGGTGAGATTGCCTCTGAGAACTACGGGCACCACTTCATGATGAGAAGCCTGAGGGAGCGGCAGCGGGCGCTGGCCTGCCGGTACTGGTTCCTATGCGACTGCCTCGCCTGCAAGGAGGACTGGCCTACGCTTAAGCAGATGAACTCTACCGAATCGCCTTTGTACTTAAGGTATGGGCTAAATTCTAGTCTAGGTAAGGTAAGCTTTTATAGCCGCTAGTAGAAGGTTGGTAGCTAATTTAGTCACAAATGCGCTACCAACCTCCTCTTCCCTCTGGGTTGGATCTTTGGTACCCTCACTAACTCGACAAAACACCGCGCAAGCCTTGAAATATGAAATACCTCATAGAATAATATTATAATTTCCCCAACTCCCGATTCCTCTAAAGTCGCGCGCGGACTAATTACTAGACCTGGTAAAAACGTATATTTCAAAAGAACGGAGCATTTGCATCTGGATCAGTGCAAAGATGTGATTCCAAATGATTCAAATGAAGTGAAACACTTCATTTGAATCATTTGGAACATCATCTCTCAGATATATCCGTGATTAATTGATTTTGTTACGAATGAATGCTCTGAATTTGGATCCTTCCGCTCATTCGATGCAAATGCATCTGGATCAGTGCAAAGATGCGGTACCAAATGATTCAAATGAAGTGTTTCATTTCATTTGAATCATTTGGAACATCATCTCTCAGATATATCCGTGATTAATTGATTTTGTAACGAATGAATGCTCTGAATTCGGATCCTTCCGCTCATTCGAATCATTAGGCTGATTCGGATCATTCAGCTCATTCGGATCATTCCGCTCTTTCGGATCATTCAGCTCACTCAGATCATTTAAATCTTTCGGATCATTCCGCTCATTCGGATCATTCCGTTCATTCGGATCATTCGGATGGATCATTGAGCTCATTCGGATCATTCGGCTCACTCGGAGTCGAGATCCATTTGAGTCGAATGATACATTCGGAGCGAACATTAGAGATTCGGAACAGTGTATCTTTTGTATGAGTCTGATCACTAACCGAAAACTTTTCATTTTCATAGGTGTCCAAACATCTCGTGCTCCGGCAAGTTTAGAGCAGGCCCTCAAATGCCTACTAGGTGTAGCAAATGCTCCACCAATATAGACAAAGAATTGGTGAAGATCCATCTGGAAAATGTGAGCAAATGCATTGACCAGTATCAGGTAATATTTGATTTTTAACAACCCCTTCACAATACTGATCATTACTTTGATTGAAAAGTATTTCATTTATAAGCAAATTCCATACCAAGCAATTTCTAGGAGCTGCCTAAATAAAAAAAGTTCATCATCATCATCATCAGCCCATTTAAGTCCCCACTGCTGGGGCACGGGCCTCCCTCAATCACATGAGGGGTAATTGCCATACTCACCACGCTTGGCAGACGGGTTGGCGAGGGTTTTGATATAAATGCAGAGTTTTCCTTCTCTGGGTGCTGATGATCATGACAGCAGCTTTACCTTAGTCGCCTTTTACGACACCTCGGTAAGAGTGAGGGTGGCCTATTCTACTCTGCCGGGACCACACGGCCAAAAAAGTTACTTACATCTATTTCTATTATTTAGGTCTCCATTCCTACATAAAATCACGTAGGTAGTTAAATATCGTATTGTTAAATTATGGATTCTGAACATGTAACCTAATGTAACCAGATTCTCCCCTTCTGTGATGTTAGGGCAGCGAACATAAGATGGCAATTGCTTTAATTTAATCATCAAATTTGCCTCAATCCTATATCATGGTCCAACCGGGCTCCAAATCAACAGGGCTACCGGGAATGACATGATAAGATTACTAGTTGGTGTTTATTTCTAGTATGCAGGTAGAATGATGGTAATGATGGTAAAAAATTAACAAAAAAATTGTTTTCACAAACCAGGAAGGAGCTAAGCTGATGGACGCTGAGCGTGTAGAAGACGCCATAGCAACGCTGTGCGACGCGGTAGACCTGTACCACGAGGTAGCCCGCACTCCACATCGCGACACTCATCTCGCGCAAGAAGCTCTCAGATCCTGCTTCTCCGCCTCAGGAAATGTTCACGTGGTACGGAGTGGAATTAAAGCCCCTGAAGAGGTCGAAAAGAGTGATAAATGATGTTTCTGTGTTTTTGTTACACCCATTTTTATTTTTAAATGTACTTGTACTGTGAGCAAGCCAGCGTTTCGGCTCGGCTTTCGGTAGTAAGTAGATACCTCCACACCACTCGCAAGTGAAAAATTGTCCCTTTTACCCGTGGTCCCACCAACATGTCCCCCTGGTAGGTGTTCTACCGTTCTAAGCATTGTTCGCCAGTGGGGGAGGTCATGGATAAATCCTATCGATATGTACATACCTACCAGACGCTACTATACTCGAAACTGGAATTCAAGACCAAAAAAGCTACGACAGATACGTCACTGTCTAATTTCTCAATATCACTTATGTCATTGTCAAATCATGTTTTCAGGTTTTGCCAGCCTTTTTGTTATATGCTTATTTTCTTAGTATAGGCTGGCACAATTCATGATAAGGATTTTCTCAAAAATACTAAATTACAAACTTTATTTTAAACTCAACTAAAATTGATAATTATTTTTTGTAAAGAACTTAAATAAATTGAACTACTCATGAATACCCACGAAATTGTGGCATGACAGTACGGAAAAGTTAATAAAACCATTTTTTATTAATTGTTTTCATTTATCTTCATCTTCACCATAACTAATTTCAGAATCTCTGACTACGGAATCTGAGTCGGTCACTTATATTTTATGTATAATAAAGTTTTCCACCACTTCAGTAATTAATTCGTTCAATTTTGCACATGTTTTCGATTTTAGGCATTATTAAGCGAAATGACTCGTAAGGAAAATTGTTAAGTGATACTTTAACAAAGTGGGTAGTCGAAGTCAGTCAGTTTCAGTCACACAATAAAACGGGGGTGTTTAGCGTTTTATCAACCTACGGATTCTGTCAACACTACTCTTGACGAACCCTAAACAAATGTTGAAAACGATGTAATTCAAAGATTTTTACATAAATATCACTTTGCGGCACCTCACTGCACGAAACAACAACATGTAAGTTCAAATGTTGTACCAAATGTTATTAACTCCTGAAGTAACACAAGCCCAATACCAGCTTTTCTACTTCATTACGGATGATTAAGTTTTTATTAAAGCGTCTTGTATTTATGTAAAAATAAGTCAATAAAATTACTTTTTTAAATAACAGAATTAAAATTACCAATAAATACATTTTGTTAGCATATGTTTTTAGAAAATAGGTCCATACTATCGTATGATAATTGTATTACATTGTAGTAACTTCTTTGGTCTTGAATTCCAGTTTCGGGTATAGACCAATTGAACAACTTCGATCGCCGTCGACTCCCGATCGATGGTCGATCGAATGGTAACACCGTAATTTATTTTGGCTGTGTTACTAAAAGCATTTCAGAATTTCAAGAACTTTAAGGCAAAGATTTAAAAATACTTTAATGTGTTGTTATTATTTGTATGTTATACACCTAAATGATGGTTTTAAAACCTCAACTATTTGTTATACTTTGGTTGAAATAAAAGACAAAAATCATCTATTCAAAGCGTTATGTATTTATTTTTGGATTATTTTTGTTCAGAACATGTGAGATACATACAGACAATATATTGATAAGTTTATTGGACTAGAAATGTAATTTAAGTTACAACAATAGGCGATGCCACTCCGGTACAAAAATCGCCAAAAAAAAATCGCAATGCTGTGTCTGAGACCTACTACATTCACGATGCTAAGCAAAAACGCACTACAATAATCTAAATACTTCACCAAAGCCGATTTCATCAAGTCAAAATCATCACTGCGTAGCAATAACTCGTACCTCACACTTAGTAAATACCACCTATAAGTATGTAACAGACGAAGCACTTGCGCAATATAATCGACACCCAGCTCCAAGTGTGGAAGTAATGTACAGAGATTATTCGATGCACAACAACGCTGTTCTGGGAGTAGTAAAGAACAGTACTTCTCCTCTTTAGCAAACGACACTATTGACATAGCGTTGACCTACGCGGTAGGCAGTTTATCGTTCCCTTGTCTAATGCCAAAAACGCCGAGATGCCTGTTTAGCATGCGATATAGACAGCCAGCATTCCGTATCTATATATTTTATGCTATAAATGTAAGTATGCCTTCCCCATAGTGAGGTAAACGCTTTATATTAACTTATCTATTCTTCTAGACTGTCAAGAAACTGAAATGACAGTTATCACGTAATAAAAAATCGTTTTCTGTTACGTGGTATCTGATCGTATATCTTGATAGTTACGTGTTATTGAAACAGCAGTGATGTCTTTTGACCGGTAAAGTCGAGATCAAAAATATAACATTTATTTACTCGACTGTACAGCCAGGTCGTATTATTGGGAACCTAAGGGTTGTCGAAGAAAGTCTTGCAGGCGCACTCCTGCACTTCGCCATCTCCCCCTTCGCCGGTGCTGGAAGCCGTCCTCCTCAGGGTCTGGACTTGAGTCTGCAAGCCCAGAATACGCAATTGGGCCTGCTCGAAGTTCTCGTTTAGACGCTGGATCTGGCACTGCATGCGGCATTGCAGCTGGAAGGAGAGATAAAATTCAAATGCCATCGTTTGAAGGGAGGACCACTTATTAGGTCCCAATGCCGGCCTTAAAAATGTTTGCTGTAGTATGTGGGACTTGCCCCCCTGAGTATTTATTAATACGTCGAGTCGTTATCCTTGGGTTTAATTTGAGCTTAAAATTATTTTTTTATGTAATTTTTAATTTTTATCAATGTTGTTTTCCCGGCACTTTCATATTTAGACCAAAGATAAATGAAACTTCGTGGATCTCCTTTACTCAACCTATCATCAGGGGCCTTACCGAGAAGACGTCCCGTCACGAATGAAATATACCTGTTGCATCCAAGAAAGGCAAAACAGCGTATGAGAGGAGGAGAACTTCGATTCAATCATAACGTCCGGTCGCGCTAAGGGCCCCAGACTTGTATACTCTTATCAGTAAAACTTCCCCAGCTGTCAATGTTTTGGCTACAGCAATCAATTTGAAAAGATCAATTTCCGTACACTCCTCCTCCTTGCGGCCTAAGCTGTCGCTCGGGAGACACTCAGCATATAATAGCGCCTACAAACACCCACTATTGCCAGGGAGACAAGACCGGATACAGATCATGCATTGGTCGACAAGTCTTTCTGTAATGCGGACCTCTCAACTTCTCCACATTCCACACGTGCGAACCCTAGCGTTGCCCGCACTCTGCTTCTCCATCTAAGCGTTACGTCCAAAGCTATTTTGGAGCTCAGGGTACGCTTATACCTTGATTCAGGATTTGGGGAGTCATTGCGGATTGCGGTTACTGATGACCAATGTAAATGTCCTCTAACGTGCTTTTCGCGGTTATCAGGCCCAGGATACCCAACTGCTAACTTCAGACTCCTGGAGTATTTCGTAGGCGCAAGTTTGGTATACATTTTATCGGAACCAAGAAACGATAACGTGTTTCTAAAGAACAACAAATTTTCGACTAACCTCCTCACGATCCTTCTCAGCGGTCTTCACTTGAGCTCTAGAAGCAGCAAGCTGCCTCTCCAATTCCGCAATCGAAGTCTGCATACACCTGTTTAAGAAAAAATAAAATAAATGGTGGTGTAAAAAAGGTTGACTGAAAAATGAGGTAAAAAAGAAAACACAATTTCATGATTCTAATTTTGTCTCTAAATCTTGTTGTTTCTCGAGTGAGTGCGGGTAGCGAAGGGCAAAGGGCCAATCCGGTTGCTAAAACAAGTAACCAGGATGGTTTTCCTGCTTAAAGATTGCGAATATCAAACGACATCACTTCATTGTAATTACCAGACTTCATAAAGCGAAGGCTTTGGACTCATTTGGGTAAAAACACGCTAGGATGATGTTGTGGAGAAAGGTTGGAGAGCCTTTTGTCCTGAGACTATTAATATTACTTACTTGCGAATGGTCTCAGTGCGCTCGTTGGCACGCTGCAAGGCCCTGGCGGCTTCGTCGCGAGCGCGGTCCAGCTCGCCACCCATCTGCGCACACTCATGCATCTTCTCCTGCAGACGCTTCTCGTTGGCCAGGACAGACTCCTCCATTCGGATGACGTTGATCCTGAAAACAAAGACACAGTCAAGCTATGGAACAAGCCAACGACCTGGTGGCCTTCACGAAAAGAGCCAGGGTGCGTATCTGTGATGGGCCGAGTGTCGCAGATGTTCATAGGCGGCGGTGATCACTTACCATGAGAAGTGTCGCCTGCTCGTTAACTTAGAGTTAAAAAAAACACGTTTAGACATGGATAAATCAGAAAATGAGTGGATCACCGAAATAATGATGAGAGGACTAAATATTAGTCAACGAGTCACGAGGACTTCATGAAAGGTCAGTTAGGAGCTAGGAGTAAAGTTTTCGTACAGTGTTAAGGCTAATAGTGTATATAACTGTGTGTTTAACTATATTTTTTTAGAGAATTTCTAAACTTCATAGTAAATATGTTGTTCAGAATGGTTGAATTACCAATATAGCCTGTATTGCCTTTCGAATTTTTTAGTCTGATGTGCATTTCTACTCCTAGCTGGCCTTTCATGACTTCCTCGTGACTCGTAAACTAATACATAGTCCACTTCTCATTATTTGTTGATTTTCGGCGAGAACAAATGTTAATGCAGACAGTTAAAATATGTGATGGTTAAGGGGATGTGACCGTAAACCGATACACCTAGTATAAAACCCAATCTCTCAACTGGTATTTAAATATGAGATCCATTTGAAGCACTTCAACAATCAAAATAAAGAGAAACAGGTAGACACAACAAATTAAGGTATCTCACGATAATTATCCTTGATAAGGGCGTGGTTACGGACTGGTGCAGACGCCGACCAAAAAGTAAATGAGTATCGGAATATTGCCATCAGCATTTATGTAATGTGAAGATTGCGGGGGCGTTCTAGCTAGAGTAACCACACTTTAGATTATTTTCTTGGGATTATAAAATAGTAATGTTTAGCTACTACCATTTTAAACTTAAAGTTTTGCAGTTCTGAGTTCATGTTAAAAAACAGCGCCTTGGTTTTTAGCATTGGTATTGATCAGTTACTCAACCATTAGCTTAAAAATAACCAAACCCTTTGCTGTAGGTAAAAAAATCACGCAGCACTTACTTGAGCCTCTCAATCTCACTCTTGAGCGCCATATTAGTCTCTGTAAGCTGAGCTATTCTCTGCTGTAAGAGTGCCATCTGCTTTTCATCCGCATTCTTCTCGGGAAGTTTCTCCGGGGTCTTCAAACTATTATGTAGCAACACATGCACCTAAAATTTAAAATCTGAATTGAAAAGACCGAATAACAAATGTTTGCCATTTGGAATTTTAAATAAGACAGTTCATCTTCAGTGTCCTGATTCCCCATGCTTACGTGTTCAAAAGTTCAGACAGAAACCATTTCAACCTCCTCAATGTAATAAGAATGACCTGAAATTCATCATTCTCCAAGCTCTAGGAAGATGATGATTTGGTCACACTTCGTGTGAGGGCCATAAAACCGCTGGTGGTTGAATCTGTAAACTATCTTAAGGGTTCTATTAGTGTGTCCTCTTTTTATATTATACCGTGCTTATGTTATGGACATCAGACAACCAAATAACTACAAATGTACCTAATACTTTTACATATACTACACCCAGATACCGAACAAGGACTGACCAGATGGCGCAATTAGTAGTGACCCTGCCTCTTACGCCAAAGGTCGTGGGTTCGATCCCCACCCTGGACAAACATTCGTGCGATGAACACTTGTGTTTGTTCAGTGTCTGGGTGTAATATATTTGTGTTCCTCTGTTGTCTGATATCTGTAACACAAGTGCTTAAGCTACTTAGTACGGAATCAGGTCAACTTATGAGATGTGAGAATTATAAAAAAATGGCACAATGTTCGGTGTCTGAGAAGAAAACCAAATATCAAGTACCTTCTCCCTTGCACAGTTGAGCTCCCTCGCCAGCTGCTCAGCGTTGTGCTCAGCAATAGCCTGGGCTTGCTGAGCGTCCTTCAGCCTCATCTGTGTCGCCTTCAAAAGGTCCGGGATTGGAGCTAACTCTTGTAGCTTCTCTTGGAACTTTATCTTAATGAAATGATAGGGAAGATGTTTTTAAGTCAATAACTAGATATACTTTATTAATTTTTTTGTTCAGAGAGGTTAATTTAACAGATATTATAGATTTTTTTATAGCTACGCAGTATATTGGCTCTCCTCAGCCTGATCATAAGCAAGAGAAGAACCCACGTTGCAATTAAAACGGAAGCGATGTCAGGCATAACCTCCGTTGAGACTGCCATACTGGCCCGCGAGATGCTTCTTCACACTTCGTTTGAAGGAATCCATAATGTTGGAAGGAGGAAGTACCTGCGTCGGAAATGAGTTCCATTTCTTGATAGTGTGGCAGAAATAGTTTACTATTAAAAGCTGTCCGTACTGCAACTGCAAGTTGTTAGTCAATATAGCACAGATATGCTTGAGTAGTTTACTCAAAAATATCTGTGTGTATCTTTGTGGTAAGTACAAAACATACCTTCACCCGTTGAATTTCTAAATTGATCTGTTCGCTAATTCTCGTGTTGTCCATATCCATCATGTCCATCTGACGGCGTTGCTCCTCTACTAATTGCTGAGCTTGAAGGTACTAAAATATAAAATAGAAAGATTACATTTTAAGTAGACGCTAAATGCCGTGTAAATTTTTCTATAGTGGCATACATATAAGCTCCCTTTAGCCCGATGGTAGCAATTTTAGTGATGGCATGGCATCATTTCCGTGGGCACTGCCGTACTGGCCTTCTTTTCTCAAAGAAATCCATCATGGCCGTCACCTTGCTACATGTAGGGAACAAGTTGGTGAGTGGGACTCTAACCCTAACCTTTTGGTCCAACCTCTAGGGTGTCCATCTCCACGCAATCGCGGTCGGAAACCCCACAGCTGGGACTAGACTAGGTCACCTTGTAACGTCGTCCTCGTATTGAATCCATATTTCACGAAGGAAGAAACGAAGTAGAAATTTGTATGTATCTTAATTTTTTACGAAAGATTCTTATCCAAAGAGGTTTTTAAAAGAACTGTCCAGCGGTGAAAATTTGGCTAAGACTAATCAAAACCAACCTTAACCCTGTAATCCTGGAGCTGATCATTCTGCTCCTTCATCAACAAGCGCAGCTCATCGATCTCCTCCCTAGCTTCCCTGTAGCACTGCTTCAACGCCCGCACGTTCACCTCTTGCTCGAAGGCCTGCTCCTTGGTACCCAACATCATGTTTGTGTGAGTCGCCAGGCCTTCAAACTTCATTTCCAGCTCGCGAAGCTTGTTCTGGACCTCTCGGTGCTGACATCTCTCTTTCTCTAATTCCTCTTTCTTTTTTAGTAATTCCACTCGGAGCATAGCGCACTGTAAGTTGTGACAATATGAATATTCTAATAACTAGTAGTACGGTCAGCATCAAAAGTAGCTTAACACTTTAGTACCATTTACTTTAGTAAACATTTTTACGTACCCCTTAGAAACTGACTATAATAGGCAGAACAGTTACTTTGACGTGGTACTTGTGTTAAGCTAATTTGGATGCTGACTGTACCTTATCAAGATTGAGTCCCATCAAAACCTTTTAATGGGGCCAATCTGAATGCATGATATAATGCATATCGGTTATATAATATATTCTCAAAAGACAGTAGCTAGGTCAAATGTATTATTTTAATTGATTCATTGATCCATGTTGGTCAGTTCGAGATTGCGTCACTAAGTACTAGTATATTTACTTAGTTACTAAGCTGTCTCCAAAACATTTATGTAGGTATATTTATATAGGAATTTTCAAAATTACAAATAATTTAACATACGAGGAAATAGTAAAAACATACACATTACATATAAATAATATAAAACACTAGAAATTATATAAGAAATGAATTTTTAATGTAGTTAATAAAATAGTAATTTCTTTAATATGTTATATCTACGAAAAAAAAACACCTTCAAAAACCACTTACTAAAAAGTGTAAAATGATATTTATAACACTTCAAAAAACATAATAGTACACTCGAGAAAAGGTGTTACCGAAGTCGGTGGCCAATAATATTACATACAACATTCAATTATTCAACGGGGATTAGGCGCTGACTTCGGTAACACCTTTTCTCAAGTGTACTGTTATAAAATGTTTTTTGGAGTGTTAAAAATATTATTTTACACTTTTTAATTGGTGGTTTTTGGAAGGCGGCGTATTTTTTTCGTAGTAGTTTCTTTTTTTGATAATTTTTAGTGTCTCTTTTTTTGACGAATTGACAACCTAGTCCTTTTTGAAATCGGTTAGCAAAAAACCTATAGAGCTATTTTATTGTGTCAAAAAAGCCAAGTTACTAAAATTCTTACCTCAGTGACTTTGGTTTTGAAGTTTTCTTCCGTTTGTCTTAACTGTATTGTAAGTTTGGCTACTTCTTTTTCCGCCGGAGTCTGCAAGTTTAATACAAGATTTTATTTATTTATTCTTCTAACAGTGACTATTCCTTCACCGTTTAATTTAACCAACAAACAGTAAAGTTTACGGTGTGACGGAGTTATTTACTTATGATTTAATAGTTGATATTTTTAAAGCAATCTTTTGCAATTTATTCCTAAGTAAACAACGCACTTAAAAATTTCATCTTTTGTTCATGCGGGAATCAAACCCACGTCTTCCAAATGTGGGTTCGATTTTCGTCTGAACATGAGAATATGTTTTAAGTGCGTTATTTAACTTATTAAAGATTTAACTTGAAGTAAGAAAGGAGTTACATATGGCCGTACTCAAATGTATTAAAGATTACGACGATTTTAATACAAATCCATTACTTAAGCATAGCCGATATCATTTGTCATTACAATGAAATGCTCCCTTAATGTTACCTACATGGTGGAAGTTCCAGCCATCCGCTCTAAGCACTACTTTTTTTGTGATAGGTGGCAGACGAGCAGACGGATCACCTGGTGGTAAGCGATTGCCGCCACTCATGGACACCCGCAACACCAGTAGAGTCATAAATGCGTTCTCCAAACTATTATTTACCTATTACTTACAAAATGATGTCAAAATTATTGTCTTACCGGCGGGGCATCAGGGTTACATGGTGCTGGGCATGGCGGACAAACCCCACACTGTAAAAAAAGAGAAGCAAGAACCAACTACAAAAGAAAAGAAATATTAAAAAAAAAAACGGTCTAGGATAGGACCAACTAGGTTATACGGTTACATGTTCAGAATCACCATATCGAAAATTGTAGGTAGGTATTCAGTTTTGAGATAGATAATTTTATTTATATCCAAAACGTACAGGTTAGGTACTTTGTAATGTTTTCCCTTATCGTTGAATCAATACGAACATGCATATAAAGTTTAAATCAATACGAACACGCATATAAATAAATCCATAGGTGCGTGCTCAATTTTGAAACTACGATTTCATACATTGCACTGTATCTTGTACAGACAGCCACAAACCAGGTTGTAGTAACCTGTCTTCAATTGATATTTAACCAAACGTGTTTGACATTAAGGTGAAAATTGACTGAAGATCACGTTCGCATCGATCCAGTCTGGATGCGGTCGCTAGCTGCATTTACTCGCCCACACACAGTCATAGTCCCAACGCGATACTGACGCGCTTATGTCGCGATGCAAACGCGATTCATCAACGGCACAAAATCATCTGCGATCGCGACAGTTGTAAGGGAGGTCGCCCACGGCGACGTTTTGTAGCGATGCAAACGCGGGCTTACTAGACGCACGACAGCATCGCTATTAACACCTTTTAGTCGCGTTTGCAACGCGCTAGTGCTTTGCGACTGTATCGATGCAAACGCGCGACTGTGTCGGACGACATCGGGGGAAGAACGGAGGGAGGGTGGCGCATACGTAATGGCAACTGTAGTGATGGCAGGTGCCGTTACTGAATCGCATTTGCATTGAGACAGAAGCGCGACAATAATGCGTTTGTATCGCGCCTGAATCAGAGCCCAGGATACACAGCTAGCGACCGCTTCGCGGCTGTATCGATGCGGACGTGCGACTGCATCGATACAAAAAATCGCCGTGGGCGTGCCTAAGACGCACTGAGACGCTCCGTGCGCCACCATCCCCACGTCCTCTCCCCGATGTCGTCCGACACGGTCGCGCCACCGCAACGGTAGGTGTGTCCCGACACACTGTCTATATTCTGTGGTCGCGATGTAGTAGCGCGTTAGTAGCGCGTTGGCATCACTTCTGGTACTGCGTTGCAAATGCGGCTAAGTGTAGCGAGTGGTAGTAGAGATGCTGTCGCGCATTTAGGACACACGCCACAGCATATTAGAATATTAGAGCCCTCACATACGGTAGGTACACACGCGACAGCATGGCTACTTTATTATGACAGTGTATTAAAATACACACGGTAATAATTAGCGAAATGTTAATAATGTCCCGGGGTATCTTGTTATTTAAGACAAGGTACCTACATGTCACGTTAATGGAACTATTGTATGAAAGATATCAGATTACCCGATTAGTTCGCCCACAACAAAAGTGTGATGATAATAAGCTTCATAAAAATAGTTCCTGCTACCTGAACTTCTAATAAAATACATTATACGAAAGTAATTAATGGAATATTCCTAGCGTTCTCGTGTTACAAAGGTAAACATATTGGACGTAAAGAATCTAATTTGGACCAAGTACACTGGGCAGCCAATTAAAAAAGCCACTTGCAGCTTTCATATTTGATTTTCATAGAAACGTGCACAATTCGGCCTAAAGATAATATACAAGTTTTAGTAGTTAGATTTTACTTTAAATGTAAAAAATGGCCAATTTCTATTTTATATTGAATACCTGTGATGGATAAGGAACATAATATTTTATATCTTTTTTATTTGAAAAATCAGGACCCCGTTGAAAGGTTAGACCTAAAAATGTATGGCTTGATGGATGACATACGTGCGTTCTAATAAACTGACCATTAGCGATGTTCCGGGATGAAACGCTTAGATGACGATGAATTGGATTTGATAATAATATCTGACCCGTTATTTCCTGATAAACTGACAATTAGGGATGTTGCGGGATGAAACGATCAGATGACGAATTTGATTTGAAAATAATACCTGGCCCGTTTTTTCCTGGCAGAATCACTTGGACAAAATTGAATTTCATCATCATCATCAGCCTACATCAACATGTATATGTATTGACATGTAAATTATACATAAGTACTTATCATCATCATCATCATCATCAGCCCATTTAAGTCCCCACTGCTGGGGCACGGCCCTCCCTCAATCACATGAGGGGTAATTGCCATACTCACCACGCTTGGCAGACGGGTTGGCGAGGGTTTTGATATGAATGCAGAGTTTTCCTTCTCTGGGTGCTGATGATTATGCCAGCAGCTTTACCTTAGTCGCCTTTTACGACACCTCGGTAAGAGTGAGGGTGGCATATTCTACTCTGCCGGGGACCACACGGCACACACACAAAACGCACAAATTTAATTTGCTATCGTTTAAATAACTCCTATAGAAAAATACCAGCAAAGTCGAACTGCTGCAAATTAAATACAAAAATCGATATTTACGTCGAACACAGTTCAGAAACTCTCTTTTTTAAAAACCTTAAGGTTAAGTTTTTCTTTTAAATTACGTGAGTACCATACCGAATATTTTTAAACCTACACAGATTTTTTTTAATGGACCAAAGAACATGAACACTTCATAACTGTCATTCTTGGTGGAAACGCCATTCAAAGTACTGGAACAGTAAAAGAAATAGGTACTAACGGCTCTGGTCATCGGCGGAACAGGCGGTCCACCCGGCTGTAAAAAAATAAAAAGTCGGTTTAACACGATGCAAATATTTTTTAACTCAAAGGTATTATATAAGTTTCTAGTGGTTTTAGTGAACAAAATTTGTGTTTATTTGTGCAGTGAAACTAGGTAGGTACAGTCAACTCCAAAAATATGTATACACTTTAGGACATTGTCACAATATATAATATAAGAAAGTAGACCTCTACTTTCTTATAGGTAAGTATTGTGACAAGGTCCTAAAGTGTATACATATTTTTGGAGTTGACTGTATATAAAATTTTCTTAAGTAAAGTTTCACTTGTGACACGACTCCGACATTTTAAAGTGATGCGGCAGATGGGCAATCGGCTCACCTGATGGTAAGCAATTACCGCCGCCCATGTTGGTAGGTACAATCAGCTTCAAAAATATCTTAGCGTAACAGGTATTGCAATGTCCTTCACTTTAATACAGTACTCATGAATTTATTCTATCTCTATTTACACAGACATACACAGACACAACAGTCAAATTATTATCACTCATGTTTTTGGGTTTAGACTCGGGAACTTTATTAGGCAAAACGTGTGACTAGTAACTACCGATTGATGCAGTTGGTCGGTTTCCTCTGTCTTGGGTTGCGAAGGTAACACGGCAGTCGTTTCATTGTAGGTACCTTACTAGACTTTCCGAATCCTGGATCATGGTCCGTACCGTCCGAGAGCTTTGGACGCAACTGGGTATTACACGCTAATATGAGGAAGAGGTGTGAATATGAATAATACCGGTTGTTGGAAGCAAGTGTTGGCGCCACCGCCCCCGCGGCAAGCACTGCCGGCGTCCTTCACTTTATCCATATCGACACAGATCTGACGAACTTCCACTTCTAACTCGCCCAGCTGCTTCTCCTGTTGGTTTAAAGGAATTATTAAGCATACAGAACATCTGTAAAACTGTAAACTGACCCTTATATCTTATGAAATAAAGTCATATTATAAGACCTTCCTTAAAGACCGTCTAAATTGTATGTACAGCTACATATCAAAGTAAAAAAAACTGTCAAATTTCTTCAATCGACTCTCACCTTAATGTCAAACACTTTTGGTTCATTTTCAATGAGGGTTTTTGCGTGTGAATAAACCGCTAGATGGAGTACTGTAGGAGTGAGGTACACATACAATGAAGGTTTTCTCATTAAGGAAATTTGACATATTGTGGTATCCTGGTGTGTGGTTGTCTGTACATATAATCTCTATATGACTAACTTTTTGCATGCGAAAAATTTATTGAATCGTGAATCAATTTGTCGCGTACGCGTTGGACCCAACATTTGTGCACGGTTATTTAATAATAAGTGTTTGCCGAGAGGTTTTAATCCCGATATTTTTTTACATTATGGCAAACAAGTGAGTTACCGCCGCCCATGGACATCTGCTACACACGGGGCATCACAGATGCGTTGCCGGCTCTTTAGGGAGGAATAAGCTCTTTTCTTGAAGATCACCAGATCGTATCTGTTCGGAAACACCATCGTTGGTAGCTGATTTCATAGTTTTACTACGCGCGGTAGGATGTGTTTAAAATAGAGATCCGGTTTAGTAGCTAAAAATCAAAGTGAGCTACGCATGAATCTTTAGTTACCTACAACTCGGCCCAATTCCGTCGAAAGTGGCAAGATTATATAATAACTTCAAAGTTTATCCAGACTAGTTTGGAAGGTATCACATTAGCAGCATCAGGAACGTTTGAGAAATTAACCTCCCTAACTTATAGGAAACGTCGAAAATTGTTTGGAGAACTTTCCCGACGTTCTGGCAAATCAAGCTTATTTGGTATTTTGGTCACTCCACGTCTTAGCGGATATTCCATGATGGTTATGCTATCATCAAAATACTTTGTGCTTATTAGGTGTAGGCACAACTTTTTTAGATAATTTAGTTTTTTCTCAAAGTGGTCTCCCCGGTATTTGTAGTGGATTTTACAGGGGTTCACCTTGGTGTTCTTAATGAAAATGTATACCTATTACATTAATTTGTTAGGATGGTTTACGGTAAATTATAGTAGGTATGTAAGTAACCTCAAATAAAAAAAGCATTCTTTCCTAGGATGCAATTTTTTTTAAGGTTATATTAAACTGTATGATTTATTTTTTGAAATACTTACAAGGTCAACAGTTGTGGTCTTGTAATTTTCAAGTTTGGCGATAAGTTTTTCAGCTTCCAAATTCTTTTCCAGCTGTCCAAAAAAAAACTAGTTAGAGCAAGTCTAAAACAAAGGCTTTCGCCAACAAAGACCTGAAGATAATTCGAATCCAGCTTTTTTGTGATAGGTGGCAGACGAGCAGATCACCTGATGGTAAGCGATTGCCGCCGCCCATGAATACTCCGCGACACCAGTGGAGTCACAAGTGCGCTGCCAACCTCAAAACCCCCCTACCCCCGGATTGGGCCTCCGGTACCCTCACTCACGCACCCTCAAGCACTGTGCTGCTTCCGGTTTTCTGCGAGGCCGTGGTATCATTCTGGTGGAACCCGCCGAAGCCGAAAGCCACTTAAACCACTAGATCAACATGGCGTGAACGGCAACTAAGCCATAGACAATTTAACTTGTCTAAGAACTAAGCATACCTGTGCACAAACTTCGGCAGATTCTTTTTGATATGTCGCCTTTAGGTTCATCGCAGTTGCATCGCCCTGCAAAATATATTTTTAAATGAAATGTAAAATGGCTACCAAATTATAGTATGTAGGTAGTCATGACACACCCATTAAAAACTTACGTCTTGAGACCAAAGTCTTTAATGCGTGTGTCTGTAACCTCCATGTCTGAAACTATAGTAGGCCTGTGTATTGCCACTATTGCCAGTGATGACATACTGAACCGAAACGTGGCCGCTTACAATGAGCCGCTTAAGTCACGCAGAGAGCAATGGGAAGGGGTCGGAGTTTCCTTGCGTGATCGTGTCAGGAATGATGAGATCAGCAGAATAACAAAGGTCAAAGACATAGCGAAAGGAATTGCATGCCTCAAGTGGCAATGGGCAGGCTACATCGCGAGGAGATCAAACGGGCGGTGGGGCAGAAAGGTCTTCGAGACGAGGCCGCGTATAGGTAGGTGGTCGAAGCCGTCGCAGGCCCCCCACAAGGTGGACCGACGATCTGGTGAAGATCGCGAGAATCCATTGGATGCGGGTGGCACAGGACCGATCTGTGTAGAGAACATTGGGGGAGGCCTTTGTCCAGCAGTGGACGTTTATGGGCTGAAATGATGATGACATATAGGTAGTAGTTTTTATTTTTTTGATTCTTTAGCATCACCATCAGCGGAGCGGACGGATGACCGTCTGAGTCCTCTGCTGAACAAAGACTTTTGCAATTGCGAGCCACCTGGGACGGCTCTAGCCCAAGAAGGCGCCCTTTCAAAATGCGCGAACAATATGCAATACTTACAACATGTTCGACTACCTATGGGCAGTCGCTTCATTGTAATTATCAGACACCCCAAAACCTATATCATGGTCCAAGCGTACCCCGGGCTTCGAAGCGACAGCATTGGATGCAACTGGGAATCACACGATAAGATGAGGAGAACGATCAGTACTCGCGCCCGCTTGCGGATCGTTACAGTAGAGGCTCTATGTATAGCGAGGGGCTCTCAGCGCCCTCTAACTTCCCGCGCCCGGGTTCACCGCACCTCTTGCACTATAGGTAAAGACGCCCCTGCAAGCCACTTCGATCAATCCTTGAATTCTCGCATCTTTCATTATTTAGGTCCATCTAAGGCACAAGTTTCCAAATCCTTTGTCATCAACTCCTTGTACAGGTCTGTACAATCTTTACTCCACCTTGCCTTTTTCTTTTTTTTTTCACCCAGGTGAAATGCCGCCGGCCAGAAGCCCAATTCTCGGGCTCGTGACATTTATCATCATACGACATATATCAACAAAACATGGCGGATATCGTATGAAAACGTTTTTGCTTATTCTCGCGATGTCGAATGGTGACATATGTCACATATTTTCGTGCGACACGTATCGTATGGTATTGACCATACGACATGAGTATCACGGTGATATTGGTGATATTTCTCCAATTCAACGTGACGTTTGAGTCGTTTCGCGTTTTGTTGTTTATTGACGTTTGGTTGTTCAAATCACATAACAAGTTTAAATTAACTGCACAAACTAAGAAGATGATTGATTCTCTGTGTGAACGATTGTTTAGCTGAGAATTTATATTTTCTTATATTTTCTTTCAATGGAACATATTTTGACTATGTAGTATTACCTACATACCTTTAAATATTCGTCATTGAGCCTTTTTATCTCAGTAATAATGTCAGTGTAAAGAAAATTCTTTATTTAATTTTTTTCTTTTAACGCGTCTTTTTGCCAGAGTTGCCATCTTTTTTTACTACAGACTGAAAATAAATCTTTTGGCTTTCGGTCGGTGTAACGGAATTACAATTTCATAAAATCAGTTTTCTTTTTCGTCGTTTTTGATCGTATTTTAGGCAGTTATGATAATTATGATGAACAAACATAAAATTGACTGTTGATATAAAAAGGCTAGAAAATGTTGAGTAAATACTTAAACAATAAACATTAAGATTTCTCGATTGTATATTTGTGTCAATCAACAAAATGGAACGTGTTAGCGGAAATGATATGGGCCACATTCTCTAAGGAAGTGACTTTCACTGTCGCATTTTTTTGACTTTTGTGACATTTTGGTGCGTTTTCGTACGACATTGGAAAAGTGACATTACAGAAAATACGACATTTTATCGCACGTCCCGAGAATTGGGCTCCAGGAGTACAACGGGCCGACGTCGCCTTATGCACACCTGCTGGCTAGGAAACCGATGGGGAGCGTTGGGCTCTCCCCTGGGAGAATCCGAGGCCTACCAACTAAAACACCTGGGACTTTTTCTTCAGTGCTCTTGAATACCGAAGATTGCAGCGACGTAAATAATTATTTAGATTTTCGTTATTGATTTTGAAATGCTATTGCCAAAAGAAATTTGCTTGCAGTTGATGTAACCTATACTAACAACAATGATATTAGCACCTAATTACAATCCTAGACAAGTTGTAAGCTAATACAAAACATTTTTATTCTCACAATTACACTCGTTTTATTGTCAGCCACATATGAAGTGGTTTTATTATTCTATTATGTTGACATTATAACAATCAGGAAATTACAGCTCCATTCATTTTAGTATACAGTGTGATAAAGTGGTTTGCCACATAAACATAAAAACTATATGATAAATACCAGTTTGAAATGTATTCTAAACTGCGAATTTTAATGTTACATACTGTATTCCTTTTAAATTACCTATATTAAGGACTAGTGGCCCGTCCACACTTCACTTCGGTAATTTAATATTTAAACAAAAAAACATTTCGAAATTCTAAGTTCCTACTTAATTTGTAGTTAACCAATTATGAGATAAGGTAAGTAGATAGGCATTTATCTAAGACTAAAAATTATTAGACTATAGACTCGTCAACTCAAAAGCTTTCCCAATATTTTTACATGGAGTCCACGTCTCAGGACCTTAAAAAGGCGGACCGCGATCGAATTGACGCTTTGACAACTGCTTTTCGCACCATTACGGCGGCAACCGCTTACCATCAGGTGTTCCATTTGTTCATCTGCCATCTTTTACATAAAAAATACGTTTTACCAATTCAGGGTTGAATAAAAAAATGATGAAAGTCCTTAAACAAATTTTCATGACTAGCGTTCAATATGACGAATTGTCCATATGACGTATACCCACCGTTTACCCATTTAGAGGTTGAATAAAAATACTTAAATGCCTTTAATTTATTTTGCATACATTTTTATGACTCTAGCACTAAGTATAGCGAATCTTTCAAACGACTTTTAACCACATTTCACTCCTTTAGGGGTTGAATAAAAAGGTACTCAATATTTTAATTTATTTAAATTCGATTGATTTGACATGACATCTTTAAAAATAACCAAACACCCAAGCGGCGTTTTAATCCCCGCTCACCCTTTTTTGGGGGTTGAATATGAAATGTACTGAAAGAATCAATATTAATTTTGTATGAACAGTGCAAGTACCAATTTTCAGGACTCTAGCATTAAATACGATAAATTTCCTATACAAAGTTTCAACCGCCATTTTACCCCGTTGGGGGTTGAAAAAAAAAGGGTCAAATTAATTTTTGGTTTATGATGAGCCCAAATGCCAATTATCATGACTCTAGCTTTAAAATTACTAATCCTCCATACAACGTGTGTGCCCCCATTCCACCCCTTTAGAGGTTAAAAAAATAACTAAAACCGGTATATTTTTATTTTTTAATAAATAAGCGTCTAAAATCAAAAATGACAGACTTTCATACAAATATTAACCCCCGCTTTCACCACTTTAGGGGTTGAATATTAAAAAACCCCTTCTTAGTGTGCGCCTACATAGAAAAAACTACCTATGTTTCAAATTTCATGCTTTTTGGGAGAGTAGTTTCGGCTGTACATTGATAGATCAGTCAGTCAATCAGCCAGTCACTCAGTCACCTGCCGAGGCATTACCTCTTTATTAAATGTCCGTATCCGTTATTATGATAACGAAATACTTATGAAAACTTTCATCGACAATTAATTAACAGCAAATGTGCAGTGGTGGTAGCGTGGCGTGAATGTCCTTAATGGAAAACATTCGAGCATCAACGCGGCTCTATAGAAAACCGGTTAGCTTCTATTTGCATCATCTTATCATACTTTAGAATAGACATCAGATACTTTTTTCTAATCTTGCCTCTACCCTCATGTTTAAATAGTTATTTACAAGTGTCTAATAAAAATAATTATACAGTCAACTGTTGAAGTCAGAGTCACAGTCACTGAATAATAACCAAATGTTTTGGGTTTTATCGATCTACATATTTTATCGAAACGCAAATCCACCTTATTACTAATCGCAATCTAAAGTGTACTAAAGCTCATACCATCCCGTCCCAACACGCATTGTTAAAAGGGGCTAGCACGAGTTTTGTTCCAGGACGATCCTTAGATCGCGATTTGTAATAAGGGCGAAAAAGTACAAAATAAGTTACACACGAGTATCGTTACACGGTACAACTAAAGAATTATGGCTGTCTAGTTATGACAAATGTGCACATTTCCCCATGATGTCGAAGCCTTAGCTATTGAACTAGTACCCAGTGGTATATAGGCACCACTATCTGCGTGACCAACTAGTTGTAGGAAATTTACCTCAGGATTATTTTTGTTCAATTTCTCATTCAAAATCGAGTTCTCCTTGCTCATTAATTTAAGCTCTCCTTGTAACCTCTTGATCTGAGCTCGACAAGTTTCCAGATTCTGATCCTTGGTCATCAACTCCTTGTACAATATGTACCTGAAAGGAATACAAATATTCACTGACCTGAGTTTATCCATGCTTTTTTCGTTGTTCCTCACAGAAAACATTGTATTTTATATTATATTAAAATAACGCACGACGTGCGCGTTTAGCTGTTTTGTGTATTTTTTTAACATTTGATTGACATTTTAAATTGTCGTTCTATGTTTGATATTTGACACATATTGCAAACAAGCTGACAGCAACAAAAAAAAAATATGATTAAAAACTTATTGCATGACAAAGAGTTACGCTACTTTGACGTCCAATCTAAAAGCGTTCAATAATACTTTTCATTCGTATAAACCTGCAAAACCGCATTATTTTCTTGTGTACAAAAAGACAATTCTAATAAGTACATACGTTTTTTATGTGAAATAAAACAAAGATAAAGGCCACACAGGCGTGAATTTGATAAGTTACCTTATCGTAGCACAGATAGCACTGGGTTTCACCCTGCATGTCTCGTGATCCCCCTGCATTAATCCCCTGGGGGGGAGCCAGGACCACGAGTCCGTAGCGCGATATGATCAAGAGACCGAAAGATATTGAGTTGGGAGCATCTCTTTCGGTCTCCTGATCATATTGACGGGTCTCCACCTGCGTCTATTCAGGCACATACACTGACTTGATCCAACTGATCCATCGTACTAGAGCTTAGTTCGGGTTTGGATCGTCTGATTGTTCCATAAACAAGAGCAAGTGATCATCTCACGAATCCTCATCATAGCGTGTAATTCGCGACTGCGTCCTAATCTGTGTCGCTCCAGAGCCCGGGGTAGGCTTAGACCATGATCCTGGTCTGGTAATTAAAATGCAATCTGACCTTCGAAACCCTTTATACAAAAACCAGACCAACTGAATCATGGTTACACTTTTCATAAACTATCCGAAATATGCAGGTTTCCTCACGATGATTTCCCCACTGGCGAGGTAGAAATACGAATATAGATTTAAAAATCCAGAAGTGCATATTCGGATTCGAATCAGGGGACCCCCGTATCATGCTCCACCATCGTTCTTCAGATGTATATTCTAAAACAAATCGAAGTAGTAGGTCCCTGTCATTAAGCCGTGTGGTGGTTCTTGCCATATACTCGTATTTCCCAGTGAAATAGAAGTTGTGTGCAGTGTTTCGGGCAAAGAGCATTTGTTAATTACTGGGCATACAAAACAAATAGCTGTCGTCTCCGGTGAGGCGATCACAGGGCAGTGCCAGACTCAAATATTTGGTTGCTGTTTTGCACAGCGTCCATTGGCAGACATGGCACTAACCATCAGGTACACGATTTTCGTTTCGTTGCGTTTAAATAAAATAATCGAAGCTACGACTTTTAGCATTTGGTAAGGTCACTGTTTAGGCAATGTATAAGCACCGAGTAACCTAGTCCCCTGTCTCCATACCGCGATAACACCACTCAGGCGCGTCGCCCACACGACAGTCCAGGCGGTGTCGCGACCGTGGCGGCTTGCAGTAGATGCTCGTGCGATTATGCTCCATTCTCATTTTAATTCGTTCATACGCACGGAATGAAATGATTTTGTCATTTCATTCCGTGCGTTTCAGCGCCAGAGTCTTGGAGCGGGCACACCTGATCGACGCCGCCGCTCCTCTGCCTCGACTCCACGCCCACACGTCTTTTTTCTTTGGATTCGACAGGTATATTCTGATTCGTTACGGGATTTTAGGCCTTCAGGTCTCGCATCCCCACGCGGGAGACTCAAAGGACCGCGTGGGCACAAATTATTTTGTGCAGTGCAGCACTGCACTTTCAGTAATTGCACTGCACACTGAGAGTTTTTTTATGGGCATTGGTATGTCTGAGACGCGTAATTTTGTACCTTAGAATAAAATTAATATAATTAAGCTAAAGTAATCTATGGCTTAGCTCGCGGTCTGCAACACTTGTTGATGATGAAGATGGAAAACCAGACCTTTTGACCTCTAAGTCGGCGTTGTCTGCCACCAGCTTCTCCTGCATATCGTAACTTTCGCTCAGCTTCCTCGTCAGGTCAATCTCCTTCAAGAAAACACGGTTTCCGTTAAAAGAGTATATTTTGCTATTTTTAGTGACAATTTTGAATTTTATTAATATTTGCGTTTGGAACAGGATATGGGACGTACGGATTTGCTTCGCACCGGCGGATCGCAGACTACCATGCCTGGTGCCTCCGAAGACCTGCCTCCGGCGAGAAGCACGGTGGGGTGGTTCATTTTCATCTCGTAATGCAGCGGTGGCTCTGGAATAAGAAACACCTATAAATACACATGCCTCGCCACGACGCTACAAAGTCGCACGGTTATAGCTTTCGATTTATCAAAAGCACACTTCGCCTCCCGCTCATTGGCCCAATAAGCTTTGTCGTTTGGTCAAGCGTAATCAAATAAAAATAGTATTTTTATACTGACACAGTATATTGGCTCTCCTCAGCCTAATGGTAAGCCCACGTTGCAATAACAACGAAAGCGATGTCAAGGCATAACCTCCGTTGGGACTGCCATACTGGCCCCCGAGATGCTTTTTCACGCTTCGTTTGGAGGAATCCGTATTGTAGTTAAAAAGTTTGTTTGTTTGTATAATTCTTCACATAATCAGGATCAGGCACAGAACCAGTGTTGGCTGCTTCATTCGCGCATTGGGTAGTGCATGGCTCATATAAGCAACGATTCGTTGTTTAAGTCTGCAAGCTTGCAGTCTTATATCAGAAACCACGTTAAGACGTCGGTCCAGCGCCTGATCAGTCTTCCATCTCTGTTTATTAGAGCAACAAAAACGCATGCGCACGCGGGCGCACTGCGCGTGCGGTCGCATTTATCACTCTAGTAACTGACGGGTCAGAGTATAGAAAAGTAGACTCTCTATACCCTTACCCTCATATTCCGATGGACATCAGTGTGACGAGCACAGGACCAACAGCTAAGATGGTTATCCAAGGCACGGGGGTACAAAACCGCCAACTGCCAGACTCCGGCCTGACACTAAAAATTTCTTACCGAAAACTTAGGTATAAATTTTACACCCAACCTGGGGATCGAATCCACTTTAAAGTGCGACTTACTAACCACTACGCCACCGAGCGTGATGCGGAGTGTTCAGATACAGCTCAACCCTTCGACGCGACGCGACGAAGAAGTGGCGAAGATGGCATAAGCTGCATTCGAGAGCCCGAAAATCCTTTGAATTCAGGAACCATTTGAAAGTCCAGCGGTGGATCGTGAGAGACTGATCAACTGTCTCAGATGGTACTCTTACCGTAAATACTTCCCGGTATGTACTCTTCTGGGCGTTCCTCCCTAGGCTTCTTGAAGGTCGCTATTTCAGCTCCGACTAGTTTTTGAACATTCCTCGTCAGCCGATCGAAGCGCTCCATCTCTCTTAAGAGCAGCTCATTGCGATCCCCAAGCTCTTTCACGTCTGCTTCGGTGAGAGTTGGCTTCTGCAAAGGTTATTTGACTGTAGAACAAGTCTCACGCAACAGTCCCTGATCGACTGCTTAGCAAGCAGTGACTTATTAGCAGTGACATCGTTGTGTCCGGTGGGTGTAGTATTGTGACGGAAAAAGGAGGGTGGGATGAGGGGGAAACTCTTCTAAGAATTCACCGTGATATACGGAAAAGGCGCTCCCGATATCTCTACGTAGTTGAAGGGACCTACGTTGTTGAAGGACCCTTTCGTGTCGAGTACACATTAGTCACTAATAAGTCGAGTGCGGAGAAGTGACAACAGCATCCTGAGGGTAGTGGCAGGTGATCCGCATGCACCAATGGTAAAGCACTTCATGCGAACGATGACCTGAATCGCAACTGGCACCTCTTCCAGGTCGAGTACACTGCGAGTGTCCCTAAGGTACATGATACAATAAGGAAGGAAATGTACTTTTTTTACTAACCTACTCATAAGTTTTATATTTTTAATTTTCTACTGACCCATGGGCCTAACGTTGCCAGAAATAAAAAAAATTGAATTGAATTTAATTGAAAAACTGAAGTTACTTGCTTTCTTAAGCTAAAACAGGCTTCTTGATCGGCGGATTGTATTTGCACATCGATCAGATCGATGTATGTGATAACTTGACTACGACTTGACCAGCGTGATCACAAGGAGAGCCACACTTCGGCATGAAAGGACCCGCTTGAGCGGAGTGATACCACGGAGTTACAGTAAATCGACTGAAAGAAGCGCCTACGCTGGTTTTCTGTTATTGAGTCATAGCATACCTTCTGGATTTCCAAGAGTCTCGCCCGAGAGTCCCTTATGATTCGTGCGCTTTTCCTCGTGTCATGGTGTATGTACGAATCTGCCTCGTCAGCGGATCATCCAAATCCGGAACCTGAGGGGAGCCTATATAGACATAGGTACATAAAATATAATTGGTTATAGGTAATGTAGGATATATGCATGCAGAAGATGGACCCCCTTAAGCGTATTCATATGATTGGTCAACCATAATTAAATTTGTGTTAGAGCAGCAACAGCCAGTTTACCTACGTCATAATAAGATACCGAAACAAAATAGGAAATAAGTCTTGGAAGACTTCCTGCTGGAAAAAGTATATTTTTTCGTAATTCCTAGTTTAAGTTTGGCAGATACACTCGAAGTGTGATACTTGTTAAAGTCTTGGGCAACACCTATTTCTTATTTTATTAAGGTGCATAATAACGTAGGTAAACTTCCAGTGGCCGCTCGATCTATTAATATCAAATTTTGCATGTTTATATTATTCAAGCATCAAGTGTAAGCGTTCAGACCTACCAAAAATATCTGATATCTTGACAAAAGACAACTATGGCGTATGTGAGTATACGCCAAGTCATTGTCGTAATATAAAAATGCTTATATTTTTTTGGAGAACAAATGAAAGTACTACCTTAGGGTATTGTACTAATAAAAGTGATTTTCGTCAAATAATAAATAAATAATAAATCATTTATTTCCCATAAGGTTTACAATCAAGAAATTTGAGTTCGCTAGTTACAAGTTTCTTGATTGTAAACTTAGCAAATAAAGAGGTTGGTAGCAAGAACGAATGTGAGTGTGGGTGTGTTGTGTGTGCGTGCTTGTGCTTGTGTGTAAAGTTATGTATGTGACTCAGTTAGTCTGTCTATTGAATGTGTGAGTGTGTGTGCGCGTCTGAGTATATACGTCTATGTGTAATTGAGTTGTCTGTTTGTGAGTTTGAAAATAAGTCAGTTAACCAGCAGGCTCTCAGTTTCATCGTAATCCATGCTCTTTAGACAAACTTCTAGCTTATCCCTTAACCTGCGGTTCCCAAGCCCCCTGAGCTCTATTTTGCGACATTCAGAGTTGACACTGAGACACTGAACAATCACAAGTGTTTGTCACACGACGGTTGGTCAAGGGTGGGGATCGAGCCCAAAACCTTTGGCGAACGAGGCCGGGTCACTACCAATCACGTCATCGGGCCGTTTAGCATAACTCCTTTCTATAGCTCTCTGGCAGAATTCTGTTTTTTGGAAACATTTAAGTGTTTATCACATGAATGTTTATCCACGAACGACCCTTAGTAGTAGTCAGGTTCACTGCCAAATGCGCCATCATGCCAGTTTGAAAGCTAAGATGATTTTGATTCTGACTGTACCTATAAAACAATGATTACGATAGTCCATAGTAATCATTGTTATGGACTATAGTAATCATCGTTTACTATAGTCCATAACGCCCTGTCGGTCTAGTTGTTTAAGTACCGGGCCGTGATCTCGGGGTCCTGGGTTCGATTCTCGGGTCAAGCGAAAATTATGTTTCGAATTTTTCGAACATAGCTCGGGTTTGTAATCACCGATCCGCATTTGGCCAGCGTGGTGATTAAGCCTAATCCCATCATAGTAGCGATAACTTGATTTCTATGATGGAGGCCTTTGCCCTGCAGTTGGACAGTTTATAGGCTGATACTATATCCCATTCAGTATCTTAAGGTGAATTGGACAGTTTTATTTGACACTTAAAAGTGAGACGCTCCTTTAAACCTAACCGAGAATATTATCCTTAGAAATATAATCGACTTTATATTTGTTGATTTAATCAACATTTTATGTACGAATTTGAACTATCTGGATATGGAATACAATATGTAAATATTAAGTGGTAAACACGCAAAAACCATAATCAATGACAAAATACGCATTATGCATCTTATTCATTGGAATAATAAAAACTCTCGCTGAACGTGTCGGAACCACCTTCGTCACCAAGAGAAATTACCAGTTCTTGGTCCCGAATGCAATCTATGCGGACATATTTTCTACAAATTTTATTGGTTATAATTATTTTGATTCTTGTTGAGATTAATTGATGTTATTTTGGAAGAGTTAAATTGTAAAAATCATTAACATTTTGGTGTTCTCACGCCAAAAAGTAAATGATTTTTATAACTTAATATTTTTATTTGCAGAATGTTGGAAGCATGATAAGAAACTTTAGATACTGAATGAACTTACTAAACAGGTCTGAAACTCAAGCAAATTATCAAGTTGGTTAAGTGGACCCGTTATTTCTACGATTACAGATTCTTTGATAAACCTCTAAAATACAAAAAACAAATTCGTTAATTGCTTATTTAAGACATGATACATATAAGAAATACAGGTTGTATCTGTGAACATTTACATCCCTTTTTCGACTCCCCACACAAAATGACCAAGTCACGTGACCGACTTTGCATGAAGAGTTCACATTTTTTCATGCGTCAATTTCCAAAAGTGATAAAACAAAAATTGTTCACAATGTTTAGTAGAACACGTAGTTAAAGGGATGTAAATGTTCACAAATACACCCTGTATAAAAATAGGTAAAGTAAGAACATAATATAAGCAAAAGCATTTGGAAAACTACGTCGTGTCTTCGTATCGTCGATACCACAGTGCGACGACTAATTGAAGACGAAAGTCTTCAATCAGTGCCTCCTACCCGTCATGACATACGGAGCCGAAACGTGGACACTTACGGTACGGCTGGTCCACAAGGTAAAGGTCGCTCAGCGGGCTATGGAACGAGCAATGCTCGGCGCCTCTCTCCGAGATCGAATCCGAAATGAGGTGATCCGGCAGAGAACCAAAGTTATCGCATTGCTCACCGGATTAGCAAGCTTAAGTGTACCTACAATTACACCTTATTTCAGTTTTCGGATAATTATTTGAAAACTGAAATAAGGTGTAATTGTAGGTGTTCTTATCGTATCTCGGTGCTTTTCACTCATTTCAATGTCCTTCTACCAATAATGAAATTTCATTATTGGTAGAAGGACGTTCAAATGAGTGAAAAGCAAATCAACCTAAAAACTGATTTGTTCCTAGAAAAGATAATCCTGGAATTAAAGACACGAATCTAATTATCTTTATTTAACACAAAGGCTCTTTTAGCGTATTTTTCAGGTGGTAGGTATACGGTCGTTTCAGATGGCGCGCTTACACGAGCGCCACATTACGCCCGTACCGAGCATGTTTCGGCGTGTTCGCTCGAACCGATAGAAGTAAACATCAATATGAATTCTGAAGGCTCGCGTTAATAAGAGCTTAGAAACGCACCAACGCTCATAAGAATTGAGCGTGAACCAAAATGCGCGCTTATAAACTTACGCGCTTCCAAAAACGAGTTTACCTACATTTCAAACTGTAAAGTGAAGTCACTCACCCACTCATCGGTAAGTATTGGGAAAGAATGCGGTAAGCATGCCATCAGAAAAATGAGGAATGTTTGGTCTAGAGGGAAACGGTTTGAGGCATACCGTAAAAAGGTTTCATAACATAGAAGCACTACCGCAAACATCTGAGTAGCAAGCCCAATACAATTACTCCGAGTTTCTATTCAGTACGATGAAAAGGCTTTGTAATATCTCCACACAATATAATAAACTACAAACAAAGCACTCCATATTATTACGTCCGATGCAACTCGGGGTATTGTGGTGAAAGGAAGCAAAATGCATACTTACATGACCGGGACTTCTGAAAAAAATACAACAAACATGATTTTAAAGGCGATTTTTGTAATGTTACAATTGACAGAGAGAGCAGACGAGCAGACGGATCACTTGATGGTAAGCGATTGCCGCCCATGGACACCCGTGACACCAGTGGAGTCACAAGTGCGCTGCCAACCTTTAAACCCCCCTTTCCCCCGGGCTTCCGGTACCCTCACTCACGCAGCGAAACACAGCACAATGCTGCTTCACGCCGGTTATCTGTGAGGCCGAAGGTTGGCTGTACCACGGTCAAAAGATTCTCGTACTTTCATATGTTTTTAATCCAAGCATAAAAGTGCAGGCCAAAAATGTCTTTTCTGTATTCTGTTAGTAATACTTGATCCCCCGATGTTCAAATGTCAAGATTTGGAACACCGAAAACATTTTTTTTGTAGAATAAATGTATCAAGATGTGGGCTTTTAACTCAAATATAACCAAGGACAATGACGCTACAGCTTTGGTACCCTCACTCACGCAGCGACAGCACAGTGCTGCTTCACGCCCTGTTTTCTGTAAGGCCGTGGTATCACTCCGGTCGAATAGGCCCATTCATGCCGAAGCGTGGCTCTCCCACGGTGAGGCCCATTCATGCCGAGGCGAGGCCCATTCATGCCGGTCTGAGTGTTAGGAAGAAAGAAAGAAGAAATGTTTATTTGGAACCAATAATTGCATAATCGTATCAACAATTTAGTGTTTCCCTCACTGAGCTAATGGTGGAAATAGATTGGAAAAATCCCGAGGTGCACGCTCGGATTCGAACCCGGTCCCCCTGTATGGAAGGCACGCTCAGATCCACTGAGCTGCCGTTCTCAACGGACAACAGACGGTAGAATATCATCATCATCATCGTCAGCCCATTTAAGTCCCCACTGCTGGGGCACGGGCCTCCCTCAATCACATGAGGGATAATTGCCATACTCACCACGCTTGGCAGAAAGGTTGCCGAGGGTTTTGATATAATTGCAGAGTTTTCCTTCTCTGGGTGCTGATGATCATGCCAGCAGCTTTACCTTAGTCGCCTTTTACGACACCTCGGTAAGAGTGAAGTTGGCCTATTCTACTCTGCCGGGGACCACACGGCGACATGGACATGGCGGTAGAATATATCATTCATTAATTCATTGTTATTCAAAATGGTCAGTAAGGTTTAAAGGGAAGAGTTAACTGTTAGACCTACTCGAGCCGAAGACTCGCGGCAATCGAGGTTATGATTCATTCATAATGAATGTCTTCCGTCTGTCGCGAGTGTTTGCGTTTAATATAGTCTTAATAATACTACACTAATTACAACTCCTCCAAATGATTTTTCTTTTTATAGCGGCACAGTATATTGGCTCTCCTCAGCCTGATGGTAAGCAAGAGAAGAGCCCACGTTGGAATTACAACGGAAGCGGAGGTGATGCCTTCCACCTCCGTTGGCACCGCCATACTGACCCGCGAGATGCTTTTTCACGCTTCACGTTTAATAATTTGTACCTTGCCAATATTGCCTCGCGTACAGCATTTTGCATTCTCCTGTTTCCTACTGGCGTGCCCAGTTGCCTCCCTGGATCCCATGTTAGCCCTTCTCTGCCCCTCTCTGCCGGGGCTCGGTGAGGGGCGGCGCATGTCGTCCTCGTCACCTGCGCACCTCGTCTCTACAAACAACTGTTTGGGCTGGCCTTCATTTTGCTGGACGAGCTGGAAAAGGTAACGCTAATAATGCTACATTATCTCTTACTGAAGACAAAAGGTAGCCTATGTCAATCTACATCCATTGAAATATCTGCAATGGGGTATATGACTCGGTGGGGCGGAAAGGTCCTCTAGAGGAGGCCACGTACAGGAAGTCGCAGCCGTGGCAGGCCCCCCACAAGGTGGACCGACGATCTGGTGAAGATCGCGGGTATCCATTGGATGGACTGACAGGACCGATCTGTGTGGAGAACATTGGGGGAGGCCTATGTCCAGCAGTGGACGTCTATTGGCTGAAATGATGATGATGATGAAGAATTTGATAAAAATATGTTCTACATAAATATTAACAGGACATAAGTCAAAGAAAAGTCTCTAATACTCGTAGACCTTACGCGCCTTGCGACTAGAATTCAGCAAACACCCATAAAAGAGTTTAAGACTTTTGATTCACCTACTTGTGCGCCTTTTTGTGCTTTTCTCAAAGTACTAAAGAATGTGGACATTCCACCTTCTTTACCGAAACCTTGTTAGTTTCGGTAGAGAATGTCACGCATGCATATTCATAAAGAATTCATAGTAATATCGTCACGCCTTTAACGAGTAGCGACTGGCAGAGATCAAACCACTCCTCCCACTCGATTGAAAAAAACCGGATAACACTCACCGACGTGAAGCAGCGTTTGTGCGTGTTTCGTCGAGAGAGTACCGGAAGCCCAATCCAGGGAAAAGCGGGGTTTGAATGTTATGCACTGGTGACTGATGGAATTGCGGGTGTCTATGAGCAGCGGCCATTGCTTACCACCAGGTGATCCGTGGGCTCGTTTCCTATCACATTAAAGAATTAAAGAAAATACTTTTTAAAAACTAGCAATTCAACTCACAAGCTGCGACTCTGAAATCGAATGTCCGTCTCTTGGCGACTTTCCGAAGACTTCGGCTGCCTTGCTCCTTCTACCGCTCACTGGTGCCTTCTCAGCCGGTATATGAGGTGAGCTGACGGTCTGTTCGACACAGGACAAACTATACGCTGTTTTGTCGATTCGAACTCCCACACGTGCTTTGGGCAGAAGTTTAGCAGACTGAAAAGGAAATCAAATGAGGGTTGAAGGCGATTATTATTAACCGACATCAAAACCTGAAGGAGGAGATTATATCTATTTATTTTAATTAAATATTATTTGACATGCATTTCAAAAACACAGGTACGTGTGGATAGTTTGTCAAAATTCGGAAAACAACAACTTAGAATTACAAGCTAAGATGACGATTTTTTTTGGATCAATGAGAGTTGAAAAATATGGAGACGATGATGCGTCGCTCATCATCGTCTCCATGTTTTTCAACTCTCTTGCATCGCTCATTTGCGTCGCTTCAACAATTTTGTTGAAGTCCGTCGTCGTCTATCTGCAACAGCATGACCCATTGTACCCAACCCAACTGACACACTAATACTCGACGACCTGATTGGAACAGTGGTAGTGAACGCTGCCTCTGATACAAGGGTTGCGGGTTCGATCCCCGCACAGTACAAACATTTGTATGCATAAACATATTTGTTTGTATTGGTCTGGGTGTTTGCTATGTATTGTAAGTATGTATTTACAAAAGAAAAGTATTATATGTATATATTTGTAATCATCATCATCATTATCAGCCCATTTAGGTCCCCACTGCTGGGGCACGGGCCTCCCTCAATCACATGAGGGGTAGTTGCCATACTCACCACGCTTGGCAGACGGGTTGGCGAGGGTTTTGATATAAATGCAGAGTTTTCCTTCTCTGGGTGCTGATGATCATGCCAGCAGCTTTACCTTAGTCGCCTTTTACGACACCTCGATAAGAGTAAGGGTGGCCTATTCTACTCTGCCGGGGACCACACGGAAATCACGGCACGGCAATATTTGTAATCCCACTGTTGATTCTGATATCCGTAACACAGGTGCCTGAGCTACCTAACTCGGAGTCAGATCAATGTATGTGATGTTGTGAAATATTTATCTATTAAAATACTTCTACTATTTATTAAATAACCATGCACAAATGTTAGCTCCGTTTTTGTACGCGAAATTAATTTTTCACGTACGCGTTGTACCCAACATTTGTGCATGGTTATTTAATAAATAGTATAAGTGTTTGCCGAGAAGTTGTAAACCCGAAATTGTTTAAAAGAGATCCGGTTTAGTAGCTAAAAATTATAATCGATTGGCGTCGCTAGTGTGCTCTACCCGTCACCTTAACTAAAAAAAATCTGTAATAGGTACATACTTATTTACTTTTATTTTAATAAAATATTAATATTTTGTACAACCTCGAGATTAGTAAGATACCCAATTCTGGGTGTTTAACGCTCGCGTTTAATATCTAATTTTGAGTGGGTAAATACGAGTGTGTTACATTCGTTGAATCTGATACCCATAACTTAGAGCTTAGAGCTACTTCTTTTGAGGTCAGGTTGATGTATCAGATATTAGGTATCTAATATTCGATTATTTATTTATTTACATAGACTCCTCCTTGGCACCCAGATACACAATCAATTCAAATCTCTTTAAGTGTTCGTATTGAAATATAACTAATTAATTTGAAGAAGAAATACCTTTGTAGTGACTTAGATAAATAGGTGAGAAGGTAATTTATTTATATTATTCGTTTCCGTGATGGTTGATTGGGTTTGACAAGTAAAAGCCGTGACCTACCCGAAATATTCTAACTTTGATTAATTATGCCATTGACAAAGTACTTACCTACTCACAGTTGGAAGTTGTATGAACTTACAGTAGAAAAACCTTTTTTTATGTGATAGGTGGCAGACGACCTGACGGATCACCTGATGGTAAGCGATGGTCGCCGCCCATGGACACCCGCGACATCAGTGCCAACCTTTAAGCCCCCCTTTCCCTCGGATTGGACCTCAGGTACCCTCACTCACGCAGCGAAACACAGCACAGTGCTGCTTCACGCCAGTTTTCTGTGAGGCCGTGGTATCACTTCGGTCGGTTGTATGCTTATTCAGCCCTTAAAATAATGATGACCCCTAGCCCAATTTCTAGCATCAAGGATTTGTATAATTTGTATTGAAAAAGGCTATCCCTGATGAAAAAGACAGGGCACAGTCACAAACATCAACTTTGTCCGCAGAAAGTTAGAGTAACATACAACCAGATAATATAGTTGAAGTAAAATCTTGTGTGGCGAATGGCGAAGAATCTTCTGATGAGGAATTAAACATTAGAACAGTTTTCTATTCGATAAAAAAATACCTAGTTCACAAAACATTTTAGCCCTATTTTGAAAATATTGGCCAAATCTAGCCCTATTCGCAACTCTAATTAACCAGAAAACCAGGCACCGAGTTGGCAACACTGGATTGGGCACAGCCATAGACTTAGGATCTTCAATGGTATGATACTCGTAACATACATGGGATATTCTTCTTAGTCTGTGGACTTGGAATGGCCGGCTGGGCGCAGCCTACGGCGAAAAGGTTTTTCTGAGACATGGTTCATGGTACGGTCACCATCAAAAGTAGCTTAACACTTTAGTACCATGTCTAAGTATGATTTTTTGCGAACCCTTTGGAAACTGCGCTGTGTGTTCACTGCCTGAGTGAGGGTACCGGAGGCCCAATCCAGGGGAAGGGGGTTAAAAGGTAAGCAGCGCACTTGTGACATAATTGGTGTTGCAGGTGTCCATGGGCGGCGGTGATCGCTTACCATCAGGTGATCCGTCGGCCCATCTGCCACCTATATCATAAAAAAACTGTCTTTAATAAGGCAGAACAGTTACTTTGAATTGGTACTAAAGTGTTAAGCTACTTTTGATGTTGACCGTACAAGACTGCCAACTTCCAAACGGGTGTACGGTCGCAAAAACCCGCATAGTATAAACGTGCTATGAAACAGAGGATATTTTGAAATACTCCTTTATGTTGTTTCCTCCATGAAGCTGTAGATAAATCTATTACTTTGTGGTTTCCTCACATTTTCTCATTCACATTCCGAAGAGTTGCCGTGTAGCCCCCGGCAGAGTAGAATAGGCCACCCTCACTCTTACCGAGGTGTCGTAAAAGGCGACTAAGGTAAAGCTGCTGGCATGATCATCAGCACCCAGAGAAGGAAAATTCTGCATTTATATCAAAACCCCCGCCAACCCGTCTGCCAAGCGTGGTGAGTATGGCAATTACCCCTCATGTGATTGAGGGAGGCCCGTGCCCCAGCAGTGGGGACTTAAATGGGCTGATGATGATGATGATGATGATTCCGAAGAGTCGATTTACTGTACAGATGGCCCGACTCGAGAATCAAACCTGGGACCATAAGCGGAAAGGATATTATTTAAGAAATTACTTTACTAACCTTCATCACAATCTTCTACATAAAAACACAAGAATATAAAATACACCTTCACGAAATAAAGCAAAAATTGGCAAAAAACGTAATTGTCACTTATTTTGACAACGGAAAAATTTAAAGAAATAACCGTAGTGATTATATTCTCTTTGGAAATAACAACCATAGACCTAGAATTTGTAAACTAGAGTACCTATAAGGTTTGTCTACCTCAAGTATACAACCTCCGATGCAAAATAAATACCTAAGGTATTAGTTGATATTTTTAAAAATAAATAAAATAAATAATGTTTTATTCCAATGACCAGATTTTCACAAGTAAGGTACATAAAATAGGC
The DNA here is from genome assembly GCA_019059595.1 of Marasmia exigua. Classification (NCBI taxonomy): domain Eukaryota; kingdom Metazoa; phylum Arthropoda; class Insecta; order Lepidoptera; family Crambidae; genus Marasmia; species Marasmia exigua. The sequence continues at coordinate 11,949,041 of CM032494.1, read as the reverse complement.
AAAAACATCATTAGTAAATCGGTAGGTTAATGTACGATTTACAATACACCACACACTAGGCTAAGCCTGTACCGTGGGTGTACTATATGTAAATAATACAAATATCGAAGGTTTGCATTTTGATCCCAACTTCGATCACTTAATGATTTTTTGGAGGCATGGAAAGCAGATTTGAGAATTTCAATTGTAGGTATTATAAAAGGCAGTAGGTACCTAAGCGTTATGGCGGATTCCCGTGAAAATTATTATTTCCGATAGATTACCTGTTATAAAGGACCGTCCAGCCAAACAGGAAGACAGTTTGATTATGCGTAATTTATTGAATCTTCTTTTTAACGACTAGTGGACGCGCGTTGCTCCACTTACGGGAAAAACACTATAAGATTTTTCAAAACAAATTGCCTATCTCTAATAGGTATGTTGCCCGGGTTTACCTAACAGCTACACAAATAAAACATTCGAATCTGTTCAGTCGTTTCCGAGATGAGAACGTACTGTCATCATCAATTTAGTACCATGTCAAAGTAACGGTTACTTCTGACTATTTATAGTCAGTTTCTAAGAGGTACGTACAAAATGTTTCTTCGACATGGTACTAATGTGATAAGCTACTTTTGATGCTGACCTTACAAACAGACAGACGATTTCGTATGTTCTGTAACTGTTGTTTCTTCCATCGGTTAAATTTCATTTGAGATTAATATGTCTGAGATTAACAGCTTCTTTACATTTTTATTAAATGTATAAATTATGGGACTTCTATTTCATTCCAATTTAGCTATAATATTGAAGAATTAGCAGCCATCACCTTGCACAGCGCTTGTAAGATTTCATTTTATTACGCCACTAAGTAGCCTTAGTTGAAGCAGAGATCTTTAGCGCCACCTAGCGGAAATTTTAAGCTGCCTTTTTATAATGGACTAGTTGGATAGGCTATTTGAATTTCAGCAGAGACAATTTTCTTGTTTCGTACTTTTTAGAGCGTGTTTTTGTGGTAGTCGGGTTTTTAAATTTTATTCTTATTTTTACATATTTTTAGTTATGTAAATAAAATTACATATTTCAAATGTGCTAAAAAAGCTGTTTCATTTGGTACCCCACACGGTACCGTCAAGCATTTTTTTTTTATTTGTTCCTTACTCTAAGTCCCCTAGAGGGCGCTGTAATCAATTTAACATGACGTCATGTAGCCTATAACCAGAAAACAATCAAGACACTTCATTTGTGCAAATATGATAACTAGTTTAGAAGTTATGAGGGAACAGATGAACAACCATACATACATACAGGTCAAAATCATAACCCTCTTTTTTGCTTCGCCATAGTCGGGTAAAGATTTATTTAAAATCATCTGCGTAGTTTAAAAATGGATTGACAATAAAACATATAAAAAATATTGAATATTTTTACCAAAAAACCAAAATAAAATTAAATAGTTTTGGCTTGGAACCACTTGAACATATGCGGTTTTGATTGGCTTTCTTTACTGTGACGTCAGCCTTTTGTAAGGAGACAAGTGATAGACTCGTCGCCATTGTGTTCTATCTATGCGGGACGCTAATCATCTATCAAATTTATCGTGTGCTATCGAATTTCCAACCTGTTTACAAAAAGTTGACGTCACTCGAATGATTCGACGCCATATTGCTGAATGAAGCGGACAGATTAAATAATCCTTATTATTAAAATGATTTCTTAGCGAAATATTCATAATAAATGAAAATAAATATTATTTTTAGGGTCCCTTTAAATCAATAAATTATATGAGAAGATTTTTCAAAACCTGTCAACAATCCTATTGTAGTCAACATGGCGGAGACGGAAAAATATAAAATGTAGAGTGATGGACATTTTATAACTTATAACTTATCTACTGACTCATAAGAACGCGTGTTCCATACGGGGGGTCGTGGTTCGTGTCCGAGCATGCACTTTTAGATTTTTCAAATCTATGTCCATATTAATAATTAATGTAAATAGGTACACGGGACAAAATGCTGTTATTTTTATATGAAAGTAGGTACATACTCGTAGTAGCATATACTCACTGCTTGACGTTTCGACCGCGTTACAAAGGTCGTGGTCACAAGCGGACTGTAGGTGCACGGCATCGTCTGCTACGTTCATCGTTCTCATTTTAGATATTTACACTGCCACTAAATAAAATAAAATTAAATGTCAGTGTGGTCACTAAACTCACAGTAACTCCCGGTTGGAAGTAATTTGAAGCGGTTTACATTTGTCTATCACTGGATTCCACGCCGATGATAATTTGAACCCGTCGTACCCGTCCTCCCGATTGAAATTCTGATACTTTTTTATCTCACCGAATTCCGAAATTCTTACATCGAACCACTCGCAAGCGATTGTCATTCCATTCTCATCATCTCGATGGATGGCGGTCTAGTACTGTGCGTTTCTCCCGGAAGTTTCTACCACGTACCTCAGTTCTGTGGAACGGTTTGGCTGCAGGAGTATTTCCGGACGGCTACGACTTAGGGATCTTCAAGAGAAGAGCGTACTTTTTTTTAAAAAAAAGGCCGGCAACACATTAGCGATCTCTCTGATTTCGCAGATGTTCATGGGCGGCGATGATTACTTTCCATCAGGTGACTCGCTTGCTCGTTTGTCCGCCTCTAGCATAAAAAAAAAAAAATCTCAATCGCTTGATGTACTACTCTGGTGTGGTTAATGACGATCAGTGGAGAGGATTTTAGGGGCGTGGAACTTCTTCCAATGATTAATACCGCTTTCAAGGCCGCCAACTTGGCAAAGTCAAGCTGTGAGTAGATGCTACTACGAGTACCTCATCATCATCAGCCCGGTAGTACCCCCTGCTGAGTATAAGCCTCCTTTCCTTTACGCCAATGTTCCCGGTCTTGAGCCGCTCGGATCCATGTAGTTCCCAAGATTTTAGTGATTTCATCAACCCATCGTGACACTGGACGATCCGGATTTCGGTCTGCCGGTCTGCCGGTACTAGGATACCATTCCGTCAGGATTTTACTCCACCTTCCATCACCGCGCCCAACCAAGTGTCCTGCCCAATTCCACTTTTGTTCCATCACTCTTGATCCGACGTCTAGGACTTTACGAGTACCTACATACTCGTAATATGTAAGTTCAAACTTATATATAAAATAACCTTGTTTTATTCCGTGTATAATGCAACGCGAAAGATTATAATCTTATATGTCCATTTTTCTACCATTAGCTCCGGCGGTGAGAGAAAATACGTGAGAAAACCCACACGTCTCGGATAGTTTCGAAAAAAATGTCTCTACTGTACAGTGTTGAAACCTACAATATTTGAGATAGGAAATTATTCTGAACGTGTCACCGTGATCCAATTGGCTGTCTAATGGTTGCGAAGGTCAGACGGCAGTCACTTCACTGTCTCCATCAGAATCCTGGATAGTTTTGCACTCAACTGTACATGCATGTTCCAACCATTATATAAGCACAGAATAAATATTTAAGTAATATCTCATCTCAGCATGTGATCCCCGGTTGCGTCCAAAGTTATTGCTTTGGGCATAATGATTTAGAATTGGTTTCATAATAATAAGTACCTACCTACTATGAAAGAACTGCTGTCTGACCTTCGCAACTCCAACAGGGGAACCAGCCTAACTATATCTTGGTTACACGTTTCAGAACACGTTTAACATACAAAATGAATTACCAGACTGCCCAAACCCTAAATCATGGTCTAAGCCTAGTTACTCTCAGCTCCAACGCAACAGTTTTAGACGCAACCGGAAACTGAACACTAAGACGAGGATGTAATTAGGTTGCGTCAATTAAGAAACATATTTTTTATATATGATAGATGGCAGATGAGCAGACGAATCACCTGATGGTAAGCGATTGCCGCCGCTCATGGACACCCGCGATACCAGTGCAGGCACAACTGCGTTACCGATCTTTACACCGCCTTTCCCCCGGATTGGGCCTCCGGTACCCCAGCTCACGCAGCGAAACACAGCCAGTGCTGCTTTACGCTGGTTTTTTGTGAGGCCGTGATCACTCCGGTCGAGCCGGCCCATTCATGCCGAAGCGTGGCACTCGCACGGTCATTGGTGGTATTTGGAATAAAAACAATAAATCATCATATTAAAATAATGTCATGATTATTGTTTGTAAGAGACAACCATTCTTCGACTAGTGTATAAACTATTCAATTCAATAATATTCAATTTCATTTGTTAAACTGCTTTGCACTGCCTTCCTCTATTACGAATACGTTATTTCTTTCATCTAGCCAAAGGTTGTCCGGAAGAAATCACTACAAGCGATAAGACATCCTTATTGTAATGTCTGTTGTTGTTGTATCATACTTGTAATTTGTTTTTTGTGAATAAAGAATTTCTATCCCAGTATAACTTTTAAATGTTAATAAATTCATCATCATCATGATCATCAGCCCATTTAAGTCCCCACTGCTGGGGCACGGGCCTCCCTCATTCACACGAGGGGTAATTGCCATACTCACCACGCTTGGCAGACGGGTTGGCGAGGGTTTAGATATAAATGCAGAGTTTTCCTTCTCTGGGTGCTGAAGATCATGCCAGCAGCTTTACCTTAGTCGCCTTTTACGACACCTCGGTAAGAGTGAGGGTGGCCTATTCTACTCTGCCGGGATCACACGGCGGCAATGTTAAATTAAGCAGACTTTACTTGGCTCCATTTCCATCCTAGTAAATACCAGAGCGTATGTGAGAATATTTATATCCCTTTAACCACGTGTTCTACCAACCGTTCTGAACAAATTTCCAAAAGTCATAGAACAAGACATTTGAAATTCGCATAAAAAATTTAACTTTTCTTACCGAGTCGGTCATGTGAGTTGGTCATTTTGTATGGGGAATGAAAAAATCATTTAACGAATTTCAAAAATTCTCAAAACAAATGTTGCTCTGAATAGGGATGTAAACGTTCGCAGAGAAGTAAATTAATTGCGTATGTGAACCGAGTATTTGGATTAATGAATGTGAACAAAACGGTCATTCTAGTAATGACGCAAATCATTTGTCACTGCGCCAAGTCGTATCCTCAGCGTATAATATTCTACGCTTATCACAAACAAACAGAGCCGCGTTTGTGCTATTGACATCGTATTACATAACGCATAGAGGTGAAAATAGCCTAACTAAATCCCTTTGAAGAGATAATACGTTAACACAATTAGAGGCGGTTATTAGGTTTCCACATGTTTGAAGGCACCAGTTCCTTATCGTCCACTCGTAGGGAAGGCGAAGCATCATGGCCCAAGGTAAGTGGAAAAACGTAACTAAACAATTCAGGAATACAGTCATCGTTATTTTTAAGTAATTTAAAATGCAAAGTCCTTTATCATGCGTATCTTGAATCTCTATTCCACAAGCTAGATATCAGATTTTTTTTAAATCAGCTATCCTATACTTACATTATTGTCGACTGGACAATCAAACTTGTATCGAGCAACTGATTCCTTTTTTGCATCCCTAATGAGAGGTTTTTTCTTCTCACTAGGGATTCCACGTGAAAATAACTGGTGAACTATGAAGAACTTTCGTCAAATAATAAACCGAACTGTATAGCATTTTCCTGCATCTTAATTTGTTAGAGGTCAATCTAGCGAACAAAGAAATAAATTAACGCCATTTGAAAGATTTTGTAATATTGAATGATGGATATAATTATAAAGAATACAGAGTAATAAGAGACTACTTGCAAATTACTTAACTGTTTATGTAACTACACTTTACCTTGTATCATCATTTGAAACAGACACAATAACTTGTAAAAATAATTGCCCGGACCTGACAGTTAAACACAGATGGTTGTTATTCGTGTTGAACTGTATATGCATGCAATTTAAGTGTGCGTATGCCGTTTACTATAAAACCTGGCTGAATACTTAAAGATGAAAAATTCTGTTTATTTGTCAAGGGGGTAATGCGAGCTGCGAGTTCAAATGGGGTTTTCATTGATAAATAATGTCGATGGGCGTATCATAAAAATGTGCTAATGAACACATTGCGAAATATGTTTCACTTTTTTACGATGTCTTTTTAGGGTTCCGTAGCCAAAATGGCAAAAACGGAACCCTTATAGTTTCGTCATGTCCGTCTGTCCGTCTGTCCGTCTGTCCGTCTGTCACAGCCGATTTACTCGGAAACTATAAGTACTACAGTGATGAAATTTGATGGGAATATGTGTTGTATGAACCGCTACAAAAATATGACACTAAATAGTAAAAAAAAGAATTGGGGGTGGGGCCCCCCATACATGTAACTGAGGGATGAAATTTTTTTTTTCGATGTACATACCCGTGTGGGGTATCAATGGAAAGGTCTTTTAAAATGATATAAAGTTTTCTAAAAAACATTTTTCTTAAAGTGAACGGTTTTTGAGATATCAGCTCTCAAAGTCGTAAAAAGTATGTCCCCCCCCTCTATTTTTATAACTACGGGGTATAAAATTCTAAAAAAAATAGAGGTGATGCATGCTAATTAATTCTTTCAACGACTTTTGGTTTGATCAAAGTATCTCTTATAGTTTTTGAGATAGGTTGATTTAACTGTAATTTTGGACTTTGCTGCTACGGAACCCTTTGTGCGCGAGCCCGACTCGCACTTGGCCGGTTTTTTTTTATTTATAATAATAATAATCGTTTTATTTCAGGCCAAAAACCCATAAAAATTGTTAGTAAAAATATTTCTTATGACCTAGTGTTAGTAAATATGGTTTATAAATTTAGTTATTTATACTGAAAATATTTATAATAAAATCAACGCGATTTTATGTCGAATAATTGAGGAATAATTAAAGATCATACGGAACCGTCGCTTGGCGATCCCAACTTGCATTTGACCGATTTTATATAAGTTTTAAATACTAAGCACAAAATCTCCCCCTTTCACCCCTCCTCTAGTATCAAATATTCTTTGCCTGAAGATTGTCTCGTAGAAACCGCTTTCAGTGACAAGACCGCTCAAATCGTTCATCGACGTTTAAGAACCAATAACATCTACCTATCTACGTTATTTTGGGTTCGCAAATTTGAACATAATTAAGTAGGTTTAAAGATCAATTTGGACCATGTGATTTTCTGGATATAGATGATATTGGATCTTACGGTCAACATAAAAAAATTGTAATGTCGACTGCTTACTTCAAACGAAGCGTGAAGAAGCAGTATGGCAGTGCCTTCGGAAGAGATGCCTTGACATCGCGTTCGTTGTAATACGGTATTTGACTTTTTTTTTTGTAATCAAAAGACCTCTCACTGATGGAAACATCGTTGAAAGAATTACTACCTAAAAGAATACCTGAGATATCACAACTTTAAAATCACATTCTATTTGGGCAAACCCAAATCGATCCATACAAATGGCTATTAAGATGTGAAGTCACACAAGTATTTTATATGCATTTCATTTTGTATGGTAGCTATATCAAATGTTTCGTTTATGTCAATGGTTCTATAATAATAGTTAGTGCAAATTGTATGGTTATTCAATGGTATATAATTTTTTTTTTAATAATTTCCTACTTTTAAAATGGACTTGCCCATGAATCTTTGAATCCGTAAAACCGGCTAGACGTTATATATTTAATTGAGATTTTTTGCTATTGGCACATATAATAATAATAATAAAAATAATTCTCACAACATCTCATACGTTGACCTGATTCCGTACTAAGTAGCTTATGCACTTGTGTTACAGATATCAGACAACAGAGGAACACAAATATATACTTAAATACATATATTACACCCAGACACCGAACAAACACAAGTGTTCATCGCACGAATGTTTGTCCAGAGTGGGGATCGAACCCACGACCTTTGGCGTGAGAGGCAGGGTCACTACCAATTGCGCCATCCGGTCAGTAAATATTTACCTATATTTTGATAAAATATTTATATTCTGTTAAATCTTGGACTTAGTCAAATACCGTATTGTAATGTGGGCTCTCCTCTTACTTACTATCAGGATTGATTTGCCCTATATTTTTAACCCCCGACGAAAAAACGACGGGGTGTTATAAATTTTAAATTTGACGTTTATGTGTGTCTGTGTGTTTGTTTGTCTGTCTATGGCATCGTAACTCCCGAACAAATGAACCGATTTTGATTTTGTTTTTTTTTTTGTTTGAAAGATAAATAAGTAGGGAGTGTTTTTAGCTATGTTGGATAAAAATCGATCCAAGATAGCCGCTGTCACAAAGATTTGGATTATATGTTTTAACACAACTCCCACAATATGGGTATCATATAAAAGGGCTTGAGTAGCAGAATATATAAATTGTGAAAATTTTCAAATCCAAGAAGGCCGCCGTCAGAAAATGACGAATAACCTATTTGTTGTTCCAACTGCCTCAATATAGCTATCAAATGAAAGAGCTTTAGTTGTGTCGGGGGTTTTTTAATTTTTTATGTACAATAAAGTATATCCTTTGAATAGGGAATCTCAAAGAGTAGGTATCTTTCTATCTCGTGGCGTGGAGTCGTCCGAATCTTATATAGTTGTATGCAATGACTTTTGACTGTCAAAATGACACGTAGAGTTAATTTAATCTGTATCATGACTTAAAAAAAAGTAAAGTATCTGCCTATAGCTGTCCCACTGCAGGGCAAAGGCATAGAAATCCAATCATCGCTACTATGATGGGATGAGGCTTAATCACCACGCTTACCAAATGCGGATTGGTGATCACAAACCCGAGCTATGTTCGAAAAGTTCGAGACATAACTTTTTGCTCGACCCCAGAATCGAACCCAGGATCAAAGATTACGGCCCGGTATTTAAACCACTAGACCAACAGGGCTTTTTGGCAGGGCAATTTAATAATATAAATTGATATTAAACAAGTTTGAAAGCAAAATGCATTACTTACCCTACATATGACTACCTGTAGTTATTGCATATTGTCTGGCAGACAGTAACATACAATAATTTGTCACCTGCTATGACGAGTGTAAATGTAGGTTTCCCATTCCATTCCATTTTATCTCTTTATCTACTTCATTTTATTTTGTGTTGCATTAGCCTGTATGACTTGGCATGGGGATAATAAAACAATGTATAAAAACTTTGGCGAATAACGAGTTTTTGTTTATCCTTTGCCGGGTATTTTCCAGCGTCACAAAATTACTTTTTTATGCCAATTTGAAGCACGTCAGAGTACGGCGTACTAATGATAATAATACATAGATTACTTCGCCCGCAGAATCGGCTCCGATTATATTCACTACCTTCTCCTCTCAGTTACTTTAAAATCAGCGCCAAAGTGCGATGCTCAAAGTAAATCAAATAAATTGGTAGCAGTCGGCAGTCCAAAATGACGTGATCCAACGATCGGACAGCCACTCGTGAATTTCCAATCCACCAATCCATCGCCTTCGGTCCTATAAGGCACAAGTTCAGCCTCACATGGAGTACTGCTCCCATCTCTGAGCCGGGGCACCCCAATATCAGCTCCTCCCTCTTGACCGCGTTCAACGTCGTGCAACTGGTATAGTTGACGACGAGAATCTCACTGGTCGCTTTGACTCGACTTCTCTCCGCACGCTTCGCGGAGGGAAGTCGCATCTCTATGTGTCTTTTACCGCCTTTACCATGGTGAGTGTTCCAAGGAGTTGTTTGAGTTAATACCCGCTGCTGAATTTCACCATCGCACTACACGCCGTAAACTAAGATTCCACCCGTACCATCTGGATGGGTGGAGATCCACGACCGTTCGCTTTACACGTCATTTTTTGCCACGCACCTCCTCATTGTGGAATCAACTTCCCGCAGCGTATTTCCGAACCGGTAGGTACGACATTGAGATCTTCAAGAAACAAGCCTATACTTTCCTAAAAGGCCGGCAACGCATCTCCCCTCCCTCTGGGGTGGCTGATGTCCATGGGCGGCGGTGATCGCTTACCATCAGGTGACTCGCTTGCTCGTATGCCTCCCTTTCTCATATTTTCTTTTTATACAAATCAGACAAATTTCTTCAATAGTTTCTCATCTTAATGTCAAGCACGTTTGGGTCAATCTCAATTGGAAAGACACATTGTTGTAATATCTACCTGGCTAATGTGTGGCTGTCTGTATGTCAGTAGTATTGTGTATGTCAGTGGGTTGACCGCAGTTGTCTATAGGAGTTTTGTAGCCTGTGGCACAAACTTATAACCTGCGGTCGCAATATTTTTTTATCAGAATAGCCTGATATTTGACTTCTATCTCCTGACCTGATGGTAAGTGATGATGTGGCCGAGGATGGATCATTTCTGTCTAGTAACAGCCTATTCACTCTTTTCTTGAATACGTTCATATAAGCTATTATATGTACGTATTCAAGAATGTAGAATAGTACTCTCTGCCGAAAGATGTGTTCACATCTTTCTACACTACAAATAAATACTTAAATACTTGATGCCGCGTGCTGCCCCTTTTGCATTGTTACAATAGTTATGTACGTTTGTGTATTTGCTTTGTCACGAAGAGTCTTAATTAATTTGTGAATTAATTATGGTAATAATACTGATAATTTGTCATTGGTATTACTATTTGAAAAACACCTGATAATAGTGGAGGCCAAAGTATCCGGCAGAACAATTCTGTAAGATAACAACGAAACGAAAATATGGGTTTTTCAAGGGAAAAGGAAAAGTTTTTTTTTGTTATCTTACATGGTGAGTAAATAATGCCAATGTCGAATAAAAATTAAAGGTAGAAACAGCCACGCAATATGAGAAAGTACATCAATTGTTAATATCTGCATATACTCGTATTATATTTTATATTATCATCATCATCATTTCAGCCAATAAACGTCCACTGCTAGACATACGAGTACGCTTCCCCAAACACTCCATCTCCACACAGATCGGTCCTGTGCGCCGCCCGCATAATAGGGATTCCCGCGACCTTCACCAGATCGTCGGTCCACCTTGTGCCTTGGGCCTGCCACGGCTTTCACCTCGAGTATAGAAATACGCGGCCTCCACTCGAGGACCTTTCTGTTCTGCCGGCGGCCGTCTGATCTCCTCGGAATGTGACTTGCCCATTGTCACTTGAGGCATGCAATTCTTTGGGCTATGGTCCTTTGCGTCCCGTGAATGCCGCCTGTGGCTGCCGTAGCACGTAGCGTACTATGGTTGGACACATATTTACAGACAAAGAAAATGCCATTTGAAATGCAATATTGCGACTTTTAACAATTAATTTATTTTAGGCAGTAAGTAAGTTGGGCTAGTAAAAAATAGGATGTCACAAAATACATTACAATTGAGTTTTAAAAAATCTTATTTATTTTACTTTACATCAGATTTTAATCCATCCGTGCACTGATGAGATGACTAAAACAAAGATGGCTGATGACTTTGTCCTAATACGCTGTTGCTACCTACCACTGCAAAGGGAATTCTCTCCTATATAAATTTGTAATCATTTAACTTATATTCTCTGACTAATGGACCCAAGAGACGAAACCACCTATGCACCAATTTTAATCGAAGATCATAAAGATGAAAGGTAACCGTTATTGAGTTATATGATCTTTTCATAAGTATAAGGCCCTCGAGAAGTTTCTCGGGTATTCATAAAATCACGGTGTTTATTGCTTATCGATTAGTTCCCCTTTATACCAGTAGATGGCACTAGGTGTCAATTACATCGTTCAAGCGGTTCGTGTTTTCGAATTACCTATATGCGGTGCCATTTTTTTGTAGGTAGTATTTACCTCTTTATAAATAGAACATATTATAGATAAATTGTTTTCGATATTTTGCGTTGATGAAACAATTTACCCCGGGAATTTCCAGCCACGACCTCCCCTAAAAGTAATTGCTGGCGATTGCAAACTGCGACGTGACCGCGACGCGAATGTTAAAATAATAAAATGAATGAATGAATGAATGAATGAATGAATGAATGAATGAATGAACGAATGAATGAATGAATATACGTTTATTGCACTCAAAATAAAGTATGAAAACTTAAAACTAGACTTAAAATGCGCACTCGAAACCAAAATTATGTGATTTTGTGTTCAGAAATATCGCACCTCATTCCATTTTTATGGATCACGTAATGGTTAACGATAACCACCGCCCAAATACACCATTATAGTCACAAGTGCGCTGTATACCTATATTGGGCCCCCAGTACCCCCACTCACGCAGCGAAATACAGCAGAGACGCTGCTTCACTCCGGTTTTCTGTGAGGCAGTGGTGTCACTCCTGTCGAGACGGCCTTTCCATGTCAAAGCGTGGCTCTCCCACACTTATAATCACTTACCATCAGGTCATACGTCTGCTCGTCTGCGCCCTATATCATTAAAAAGTTAAATTACAATAGCATTGGATAATATGAATACACTACCAACCATCTAACACACTATGATAGTGGGTAGGAAACCTAAATAAGTTTATGAGGGACTTATCAGTGTTAGATAATATCAAAACACACATTCACAGCACTCATCTTAAATAGGACAGTGTATCAAGGCCTCGCTTGGATCTTGTTTATCGTGGTATTGACTGAGAGGCAATCTAAGAGAACAGTCACAAAAACGTAGTACTAAGGTACATACTAACACGTCAGGACATTATGGCTAGCACAAAAATGTTTCTACAGAGTCAAAGAATATATAGAAAATGAATAAAAAATAAACAAATATATGTTATAAAATAAGATTTAAGATTAAAAATTACACTTTTTTATCTAGATACTAGACTGCGCCCGCGGCATTAATCACGCAGTTTTACTCTTTATTATAAAAGTCTTCATTCAAACTTCAAACCCGCGCAACTACCCCTTAGGGGTTGAAAATTCAAAAGTCACTTTTTTATTCAAAACCGATGCCCAAACATCAATTATAAGTCTCTAACTTTAAAACTGTCTAATCCCCCATACTGCATTTCATCCCCTAATTTACCCCCTCAAAGGGAGATTTTCCAAAAGTGTTAAAGTGAATAACTTTTTATTTTAATTTTACGTATATATATACAAAATTTCACATTTCAACATCAAAAATGACGGACTCCCATACAAACTTCAAACCCCCTTTAAACCCCCTTAAGGGTTTAATATATAAAAATGTTAAAACAATTTGTTCTTGGTATAAAATAAGGAAAACAACTAGATTCTCACTCTAAAATGGCTAAACCCCCTTTAAGGGTGATTTTCAAATGGGTTACTTTTTATTTCAAATAATTAGTCTGAATATACATTTTCACATTTCTAACATTAAAGATGGCTTACTTTCATACAAATTTTTAAAGAGTTGAATTTGCAAAAATACCAAATACCTTCTCTTTTTCACTTTTACTATTCAAGGAACCCCGCTTCCAAATTTCAAGTTTCTAGAGTAAATAGTTTCGCCTGTGCGTGCATTCTGTCACATAATACCTTAGTCACTCAGGTTCTCCTTTCATATATATAGATAATAAATTAATAACTTGTTGTTGCTAAGGACATGCATAAATGAATACCTAAGTAGAAAGCCCAGACCAAGTAGGCAGTAAAATTTATTGACCAGAGAGTCAGAGTATTGAAAACTTTTTTATGTAGATATACTAGGTTACATAATTATATTAAGTTAGTAGACTAGTAATATCGAAGTACTATTATTTGCACGCTTGCTGGCAGGCAGAGTACAACACTAGATAACAATATTTAAGAACTTTATCTGTATCAAATGTACCTATTCTCTCGCAAATATATGATTATTTGTTTGTTTATTTTTTTACAGTAAACATCAAAATGTTCTTAGCTTTCAAACCAACCAAAATATCATGAGCATTTGACAATAGCTAAGTTATCGGTATATAACATCAACATATATTTTTATTCGTTGTTCGAGAACTAATGTTGTATGATAGTACATCTTATTTTTTTTTATGTGACAGATGGCAGACGAACAAACACCTTTCCTGTTATTTATTTTTATTTTTTTTTATTTTACAAGTTTTTATTTATTTTTATTTTACAAGTTTTTGAAAAACTTACAGCTAAATTTAGGGATACAGTCGCAGAAAAAAATACATTGAGAGCCAATTACAAGTTTCCACTGATAATCACTCGTTTGTTTAACAGAAATGCAAGTGGATAATGATAAGAAACAAAAAAAGTACTAAATTACAAACAAAACGAACAACGTATTTGCCACTCTTAGAAGAAGAAACATTGAAATTGATCAAGTCATCTGACATTATCAGGAAAAAAAGCAATTAAATAACATTTTGAGAAAAAGTTATCATTCAGTACACGTTTCAATTTCGAAACTGAAGTGTCGAACAAGACAATGTCGACATTTACTTTTGCCAAATTATTAAATAGTTGACATGTTCTAATAGAAAATGCGTTCCGTCTATTATTAGTCTTTGCGTGCGGTACAAAGCGCAAGCTGGGGTGTCTGAAAGACTTCGAGTTAGTGCGCAGCCCTATAAGTTCAAAAAGCTCTGGACAGTCTATCTTACCGCTTGCTATGCTCAGATGCTTGATATCTTGCTATGCAAAGATATGAAATGTCAGAAATATTTCTTCTTTCATACAGCGGTTATAGCTATAGGCCGGTGTTAGCAGGGTCGGACATATCCCCTTTCTTGTTAATGAAAATGTTTAAAATAGATCCGGTTTAGTAGCTAACAATAAAAAACGAATTGTGTCGCTAGTTAGGGTTACCCGTCGCCTTAAAGGATTGCGAAGGACGTCTGTCCTTCCGCCGTCTGGCAGTTGCTTCATTGTAATTACCAGACCCCCCGAATCCTGAATCTAAGCGTACCCTGGGCTCCAAGGCGACAGTTTTGGACGCAACTGGGAATTACACGCTAATAATATGAAGATGGCACAAGGCGTTCGATTATTTGAAAAAAAAAACTCTGTTTTTCCCTCCTAACTTTAGTCTCTAGACAACTCATAGAAGAGTCTTCATTTTAATATTAGTTGAAGGAATAACCCCAATCTTTGAAAGTATGCAAACAGGTCCAATACGTAAAGTGGCTGGAGACTATCGTATTCGATATAGGTAAATTTGATATGTGAAAAGGAACATGCGGGGAGGTAATACCCTCAAACACGGGTTTCGTTCCATCAGGAAAACGTAACATATTAGCTGGTACTATCACAAAAGGGCGTTTGAACGGGAAGACAGGAGGCCGAGTTTAAAACGATCGGGATGTAGGGCGTCTGCAAGTCATTAGTTAAATCCATACATTCTCAATCAGTCAATAGCCGGTGCTGCGTACCTATGGGGAGGAGGGGAGGTCTAAATCAAAACCGGCCAACTGTGAGTCGGAATCGCGCATGAAGGGTTCCGTACCACTGATTTTATTATCTATAGTGGCCTGCTCTCACTTTGTCTCGGAACATTAGTGCCACTTTATACCAATAGATAAATAAATAAATAAATATTTCACAACATCACATACATTGCTCTGACTCCGAGATAGGTAGCTCAAGCACCTGTGTTACGGATATCAGAATCAACAGTGGGATTACAAATATATACATATAATACTTTTTTTTTGTGAATACATACTTACAATACATAGCAAACACCCAGACCAATACAAACAAACATGTTCATGCACACAAATGTTTGTACTGTGCGGGGATCGAACCCGCAACCCTTGTATCAGAGGCAGCGTTCACTACCACTGTTCCAATCGGGTCGTCAAAATAGATGGCGCTAGGTATCGATTATATCACGCAAGCGTTTCGTGTTTTCGGATTACCTATAAGCGTTGCCGCTGTCTGTCGATTTACCTCTTTATAAATAGTATAGATAACATAAAAAGGTAAGTTCTTTAGCATGAACTAATTTAGGTAGGATCCGAAAAGACACATGCTCGATGTAAACCACATCTTGCGCCATATTTTGGTAATGGTAGTAACTCGAGTAAGGGCAGGCCACAGTTAGCCTATTATTGAAGTATATACACAATTAATTAGCGACAACAGAAATACATAGTTTATGGAAAATTTCAACTGTCTATTACGGTTCTTGGAGATACAGCCTGGAGATAGACAAAGGGCATATACGCGTTTTTTGGGTTCCGTAGCCAAATGGCAAAAAACGGAACCCTTATAGATTTGTTATGTCCGTCCGTTCGTATGTCACAGCCACTTTTTTACGAAACTATAAGAGCTGTACTATTGAAACTTGATAAATAGATGTACATAACATGTTTTCCACGAAAATAAAAAAAAAATTTTTGGGGGTTAAATATTTCCCATACTTAGAACTGAAACTCTTTTTTTTCATCAAACCCATGCCCATACCCCACAGGGTATCTATAATAGGTATTTAAAAATGATGTCGAGATTTCTAATATTTTTATTTCTAAACATAATACTTTGCGCAAGAGACGCTCCCAAATGTATTTTTTTTTTGTTATAGCTGTATCAGAAATTCATAATATGTGAAAATTTCAACTGTCTAGCTATCACACTTCTGTTCTTGAGATACACTCTGTAGATAGACAGACGGACAGCGAAGTTAATAGGCTACCGTGTTTTACCCTTTTGGGTACGGAACCCTAAATATAGTCAAATGTTTGTCATCAAATTTGTCAATTATCTATTAATCAGCTTACGAGTGTGCTTACAGACATATAACGAAAGCGCACACAAGATAATTTAATTTAAAAAAGAAAAACATTAGATAAGTACTTTTACTACATTACACATTTGATATCCAATTCAATCAATCAAAGAGTCAATACAACATACAAAAATAATAAAAAAATAAGGAAAAATTAAAAAAAAAAACATAATAAAACAATACAAGAAATGCCTATAAGATCAACTTTATCAAATAAACTGGTTTGCGGCTTTGAACTTGTATTGGATTAAGGTCATTTTTTGCAATAAACACGTCATGTTTTCAAGGATCCTTCTCAAGTCGCTTTTGGTAGGGTTAATGAACTTAAAAAAGCATTGGCAACAGAGATACTAGGTGGTTTAGCGTGGGACCCTGTATCAATATTCGGCAGGGACGGGGGTGTGTTTACGCTTACACGTTAGGTAGCCCGGGGGCCCCGCATAATAGATGCGGCGATAGCTATGCTACGCCCCTGTCAGATACGCTACTGATAGGGGGTAAAGGAGGGGGGGGGGGGGGTCCGAGAACTTCAATGTTGAAAATAAACTGGTTGCTCTGTTCCTATTTCATTATGCTAGTGTACACACGGAATCACGTCGAGTTACCCTTGTTGACTTTTGGACCGTCCTTATGTCCGGGGCACAAGTGCTTTTTTTCCACTGCAAGGGGGTAACTTGATCTGACGCTGACTTTACTAATAGGTACTCTAACAAATATTCCATTCTTATGTTTATATTCCCGATATTTTGGCATGAGGTTATGTAAGACTTGGTTGAATACACATAGAGGGTCATCATCATCATCATCATCATCAGCCCATTTAAGTCCCCACTGCTGGGGCACGGGCCTCCCTCAACATCATCATCATCATCAGCCCATTTAAGTCCCCACTGCTGGGGCACGGGCCTCCCTCAATCACATGAGGGGTAATTGCCATACTCACCACGCTTGGCAGACGGGTTAGCGAGGGTTTTGATATAAATGCAGAGTTTTCCTTCTCTGGGTGCTGAAGATCATGCTAGCAGCTTTACATTAGTCGCCTTTTACGACCCCTCGGTAAGAGTGAGGGTGGCCTATTCTACTCTGCCGGGCACCACACGGCAAAGAGGGTATTTTTTAAATAAACACATTATGCAAACCGGAATTACAAAACATACTTACCTACCAAACAATAACAGTATTCTAAGCGTAGGATTTAAATACCTCCTCATTACAAATCGCGAACTAAGGGTAGTCCTGAACACGAAAAATCATCCTCATCATCATCAGCCCATTTAAGTCCCCACTGCTGGGGCACGGGCCTCCCTCAATCACATGAGGGGTAATTGCCATACTCAACACGCTTGGCAGACGGGTTGGCGAGGGTTTTGATATAAAAGCAGAGTTTTCCTTCTCTGGGTGCTGATGATCATGCCAGCAGCTTTACCTTAGTCGCCTTTTACGACAAGAGTGAGGGTGGCCTATTCTACTCTGCCGGGACCACACGGCCTAAAAACGAAAAATAGTAGTGTAATAACTTTAGATCGCAATTTATAATGAGGTAGATACAGTTTTTATTTCAATCCATTTAAAGTTAACTGCTATTAAATAATCAGTATATGAACCATATAATCTAGCAAAGGTAATTAATTATTGTAGTATTCCGTTGTGTGACTGTCTATACATATTTATATCTTGTTATCGTTCACGTACTAATAAAATTGGTCCGCACGTGATTCACTCAAACACGTGGAGTATTTTTTACCAAATGAGTTACGTACTTGTTATTCCAATGTTTCCATGCAGTAGCAAGTCGAGTGGCATAACTTGTTTTTGTCTCATCAGTGGCAAAAGTCCATTACAACGATGTTATCGTAGATTGGCCGAAAACAAGCATCATTTACTACGTCACGCACTTATTAAAAACAATTATTATCTAAAAAACGGCCAAGTGCGAGTCGAACTCGCCCATTAAGGGGTTCCGTAGAAGCAAGTAAGATATATGAAAGGTAAATTGCAACTTGCGGTTTATAACGTATTAAAAAAAACCACGTACTAGATCTAGTCCAAACGAACTTGCGTTGTTAGTTTTCATGATTATGTACATCATATATTTTTTTTAGTTTTATAATTCATTTATTATAGAAGTTAGAGGGGGGGGGGGGGCACAATTTACCACTTTGGGAGCGTCTCTTACGCAAAGTATTGTGTTTAGTAAAAAATAATGTCAGAAACCTCAGCATCATTGTTTCAGTTTCAAGTATGGAGACCCCCCCCCCCCCCTCCATTTTTTCCAATTTTTGCGGTTAACAAAATACATCTATTTACCAAGTTTCAATAGTATAGTTCTTATAGTTTCGGAGAAAAGTGGGTGTGACATACGGACGGATTCCTATCACTAATTGACCTTATTGTGGAACTTGCCTTTGATGAAAATTCAAGTTTCTTGTTTACGAACTCTCAAAAAACCTTCCGAAAACAATTGCTCTAAATAGCGAGAAGAATAAATGTTTACAAGGTATCTGTTCACCGATACAGCCTGTATTCACTCGGCCGGAAATAAATCCAAATTCTTAGAACACTTATTTGTTGATCACAGCAAAATAATATAATTGGCTGTTAATTAACAATCGTTAATAAAGCCAAATAACATTCTTGACCGCAAAACAAAGTGCGTCACCCCACAATGGAACTGGAAACGAACTCAACGCACCGCCGGTTTTCGGGGCCCGCTGTCCAAAATGGCCGAAACCAGCGAATATTTCCAGTGTACGATCACATTTTGACTATCAACATTCAAAAATAAAATTAAACATGTAAATGAAAAAGGTTAACAACTTAGGTAATTTTCTTAAATGTTTCTTATAGGAAATGATACTAGACAAATACCATTTTCAACTGCCGATAGAACGGATAAATTTACATGCTGTATAAACATAACACGTAGCCTATTGAAGTATCTGAAACATATTCATAGATTACATACTCCACTTGTTTTCAGTTCATGATGACGGAATAACGTACCGTGCTGTGAAATCGATTTTATTCATGAAGTTTTTAATAGAAAACTTTGTAATGAAACATAGACAATTTTGTCTAAGTAACGAAATATAAGACTGGCAGGGGACCGAAGAGATATGATGATGATGAACGAAATATCAGTTACATAATTGTAATAGTGAACGTTATCATCATCTTAGCGTGTACTTCTCAGTTGAGTCCAAAGTTGTCGCTCTGGAGCCCGGGGTACGCTTGGACCATGATTCTGGATTTGGGAGTCTGATAATTACAATGAAGCGACTACCGTATGACCTTGGCAACCCTTTATTCAATTAATCAATCAATCATATAATTCTTTATTTGCAAAGGCTTGTACACAGCACTTACAAATCGTCATACATTTAAATGATTTAAGACTACTTATAAGTACTTATGTAAAATTTACATGTCAATACAAATACATGTTGATACATAAAATATACTAAAAAAAGTAAATAGACATAATGCGATTCTACCGCCGGATCGGAAAGTTGTTTCTGGTCGAGAAAATCCGGCAAGAAACAGGCGAGCCAGACCAACTGAATTATGGTTACACATTTCAGAAACTTTCGGTAACGTGCAGGTTTCCTCACGATATTTTTGCTCACCGCCGAGCTAATGATAGAAAATCGCACATAGATTTGAAAAATCCAGAGGTGCATGCTCGAATTCGAACCTGGTCCCCCTGTATGAAAGGCGCGTTCTGAAGCACTGAGCCACCATCGTTCTTCTTTTGAATTCGATTGTAATAATGAACTTATATTTTAGTCATAAAATCTATTTCATAATGTATTTTATGTCATAAAATCTATTTATTAATTTATTTTTATATTTTTTACTCGTATCTTATAAGTACTATTTTATTTGCATTTTAAATGTCATAATTACTTTTTATTCTCCTTTTTGCGACAAGTAAGCGTCAGTTTTCACTGTGCGTACTCAGTATATATAACATAAGGAAGACGATCGGTGTCTCATTGTGTACACAAATAGTGATACGGTTTCAAAGGTGTTCCTCCGGCCGGCTGTATAAATACCTAATGATACCTTAGCGCCTCAGTGTGTATGGTGTGGACTCCACGCGAGATTAGTGGAGTAGAATTCTATCACTTAATTGTGTTCTGTGTGGTGACGCGATGTTGTTTGTGTGGACAATTTCTGTTTCGTTGTTGTATTTGTCCGGTGAGTTTTATTTTATTTGCAAACGCGAACTCTTTTTTTTTGCTTTTTGTATGCGTCCTCCATAGTTTTAGGAATTCCATGTTTGAAGTTTATTTTAAAAATATACGATTAACTTTACACGAAAATACATTCGATCACCATTTGGTATATGTATTTAGTAAATTTTTTGTTGATTTGGTTTGCGAAAATTTTGCATATATTTTTCACAACTATGTATGTATTTCAGGACTTTATACTGTGCGTGTGTAGATAAGTAGTAACAAAAATTGGAAATCAATAGGGACCTACTCGCGTATAATAGTGGCCAAGAGGTCACGTGAGTGAAGCTTGGCGATTTTTTATGTTTGTACAATAAAATGTTTTGTGTTTATAATAAATACGAGTAACAATTACGTTGTCACGTAGTTTTGTACTTACTTGAATTTTATATCTTGTTGTTTCCTCCGTTTTCCTTAAACCTACCATATATTTTCTATTCACACATATTCACTCGTAGATTATGTAATCTGAGAATACTCGTAGTATATTTCAAATAGATGTATAAATTAATATAATCTATTACAAGCGTTCCCAGATGACCCGTTTTCGACGGGACTGTCCCGCTTTACGTTAAAATTAGATGTCCCGGTACACACCAATTTTCGCTTTTTGAGAACATTAGTGAGGTGGTCTTTATTTTTTAGGTAATTGAAGGTAAAAGAGTGGAGTCGATATAACGAGTAGGCTGTGTCATCAAATAAAAAGTATTATATGTAAATATTTGTATTTATTATGGGCCTTATCCGGCGCACGGTGACGGCCGCACGTGTGAATCCGCCAATGTCAAGTGTTTAGGGAGACACGATATATTTAGATATTGACCGGTTTATGATTTAAGATTTCCGATCTATTTTGAGGTCTTCTCTTTTGTTAGGGTCAGCATCTAAATAAATATTTGTAATACCGCGGTTGTTTCTGACATCCGTAACACAGGTGCTTGGTTTTTTTTTATATTAGCTTTTGTTATTATGAAACATGTATTATATTATTACTTATATTTGAAATGGGTCATAATCTTCAGTAACATAAAATTCAGTCATTTTCGTTTCGTCCCGATTTTTACCAACAAAATCCCGTTATTATACGTTACGTTATGTTACGTTTTACCGTGGGAGAGCCACGCTTCGGCATGAATGGACCGACTCGAACGGAGTGATACCACGGCCTCACAGAAAATCGGCGTGAAGCAGCACTGTGCTGTGTTTCGCTGCGTGAGTGAGGGTACCGGAGGCCTAATCCAGGGGAAAGCGGGCATTTTAAGGTTGGCAGCGCACTTATGACTCCACTGGTGTCGCGGGTACCTATCTATGGGCGGCGGCGATCGCCTAACA
This sequence comes from Marasmia exigua, assembly GCA_019059595.1. Classification (NCBI taxonomy): domain Eukaryota; kingdom Metazoa; phylum Arthropoda; class Insecta; order Lepidoptera; family Crambidae; genus Marasmia; species Marasmia exigua. Next base: position 11,926,880 of record CM032494.1, on the reverse strand, counting down.
TCAGGCGATCCATCTCCTCGTCTGCCACCTACCTCATAAAAAAAATGTACTCTAATGGTCTCTCTATCCCACTTTCTCAAAAAGAAAAAATCTGGCAAAGCTGATGTCTGACAGTCGGCAAATCAGCCGCCGCGTAACCACTTTCTAACGAAAATCGCTTGCACGCGCGATATTAAAATTGCGTCATTGCAAACAAAAAACTACGCTAACTGCAAGCGATTTTCGGCCTTCAGGTTTAGCAGATTTCCCGACCGTACAAACGCCACCGTAATCCTCTTTAGGCCTCCAAGGCCTTCAAAGATAAATGAACAATTACTGCTGCCTTTTGGATAATTGTTTTATTAATTAACTAATTAGTCTCTTTTGTGACCCGATGGCCTAAATGGAGAAAGACGTTAACGCTTTACTGCCTGCTACGTGCTCTCAGAATTGAGAAAATAAGTTAAAATATACAGGGATAGAAAACATTGGGCTGACATGGGTACTATTCAAAAACTTTCTTTGAACCTCTGTGATCTAAAATGGTGTTATAAAGCAGTTTACATTCTTTTTCGAAAATGTTGTACGAAAATCTTTCGTTTCATACGTCATAGCACAGCGTTATAGCACCGTTTTAGCTAGGTTAATTGAATGAATATAAATGAAGCCCAAATTAAAAGAAGGTAAGGCAAACTATCGACGCCATTCGATTTAAATTGTTAGATATCTGGATCCGTTTTTAATAATTTTCTAGCTCCAGCCGAACAACTCTACTGGAAGAGACCAAACATTTATGCGTGATTTTTAAATGAATAGTATAAGGGCTTTATTTATAAACGTTCAACCTTTGTTAGCTAAAACGGTGTTATAGAGCAGTTTTGACGTTTGAAACAAAATAATTTCAAATTTGACAACCCGTTTGGAACAGTGGTAGAGAACGCTGCCTTTGATCCAAGGGTTGCGGGTTCGATCCCCGCACACTACAAACATTTGTGTTCATGAACATGTCTCTTTGTATTGGTCTGGGTGTTTTCTATGTATTATAAGTATTTATTTACAAAAGAAAAGTATTCTATGTATATATTTGTAATCCCACTGTTGATTCTGATGTCAGTAACACAGGTGCTTGAGCTACCTATCTCGAAATCAAATCAATATATGTGATGTTGTGAAATATTTAAGTATTTATTTATTTAATAATTAAATACAAATTTTTCATAAAAAACTAGATAAAGGTAAGATAAAAAAATCTTTATTCAGTTTAGGCCCATACAGAATACTTATGAATGTCAAAATAGGTACATATATTATCACATATCTGCATATTAACACCGTTTAGTAAGAAAAGGTTTGACAACCATTTATGAATAAGATCTTAAGTGTTTGCCGAGAGACACAAGCTGTAATTTTCCATGCTCCAATATTTTTTTCACCTGTATGTATACGTATTAGTTTCACTGAACAAAAGTGAGTGCGTGAGCTGTGACCTAAGAAACTTCTTTAAGTTCCTTATGGATTAGGTAGTCTTTGAACGGGCTGAAACAATATTTCAGTAAGTATTACAAATGTTATCAATTCACGTAGAAATTGCTAATTTTATTACTATAATGTTAGTAAACTGAGACCGTAAAGCGAACAATTGTATCAAAATTAGGTTACTGCTCATATCAGTAAGTAGTAAGTTCGCCAAACATGGGTTCATTCTTTTCAGACCCACGATGCCATTGGACTACTTATAAACTCTGTTTTTAAGTCTTTGTCGGGGGTCAATTATTACCTTACTAATTTTATAAGCTCCCTGCAGCGAGATGGACTGAGACGAGTCTGATGATTTGAGGAAGATGGCTAGTGTGAGCTGGATGCAGACTGCTCAGTTTTGGTTGGCGCTCTTTGGGGGAGGCCTACGTTCAGCAATGGACGGCGATAGGCTGATTGATTGATTGATAACTAATACAATGAGGAAGACTATCACGACTATGTATGTTTTACTATGGTCTGCGGTCGAGTAATAATTTATATACTTATTACAATGTATGAATGTCAAATATTGTATTGCTATAATTTACTATTCTATTTTCTATTTTGTATATGACCTGTAAATTGGTTGAAATAAATGATATTTAATTTAATTTAATTTAAATAAATAAATCTTCTTCTTCATTGATTTCTTCAATGCTGAAGGTCGTGCCTTTTTTGAAATGCTTTTACCAAAACGGTGACAAGGTCTTTCCATTCTTCCCTATCCTCGGCTTGTCTCAGGGCAATCGGCAAAGTGAGTCCGGTTACATCCCTTATTTGGTCTGCCCAACGAAGAGGTGAACGGCTTCTTCGTCTTATACCATTGACCTTCCCCACAACAACCAACTTGTCTAAGTTGTCGGACTGTCTACGGGCGATATGGTCAAAGTAACTAAGTACTCTTTGGTAACAGATAGTCGACAGTCTGGTTTTGACCTTCAGTTGGTCGAGAATTGATCTATTGGTTCTTTTTGCGGCCCAAGGTATGCGTAACATTCTCCTCCAACACCACATCTCCTCTATCTTCTTTCGGTCAGCTGCGCGGATAGACCATGATTCATGATGATGATGAATAAATAAATAAACATGATTAACTATTTCACAACATCACATATAATACATTGATCTGAATCCGAGGTAGGTAGCTCAAGGACTTCTGTTACGGATATTAGAGCCAACAGCGGGATTACAAGTATATACATTTTGCACTTTTCTTTTGTAAATACACACTTTAATACACTACAATACAAACAGACATGTTTGCGAGGATCGCAACGACACCAAAAGCGGCCACTTTTGGCGTAAATCAATTTTTCGCGTACAAAAACGGACCCAATATTTGTGCATGGTTATTTAATAAATAGTATCAGTGTTTGCCGAGAAGTTGTACCCCGAAATTGTTTAAAATAGATCCGGTTTGGTAGCTAAAAATTAAAATCGATTGGCGTCGCTAGTGTGCCCTTCCCGTCACCTTAACGTGATTAACTTATAAAGAGCGCGCGTGTGTGGCAATGGTTGGTGGTTGTGTGGCAGTGGTCCAGTCCATACACGTAAACCGAAAACAAGAAACTCTAGCGCGACGTAATCGACACCTAACGCCATCTATTAGCATAAAGTGGAATTAATGACCCGAAACGAAGTGAGGGTCGGCCATTAATTATTAATAACGTTAAATATAAGTCCTTAAGGTGACGGGTAGGGCACAGTAGCGACGCCAATCGATTTTAATTTTTAGGTACCAAACTGGTTCTATCTTAAACAATTTCGGGGTCACAACCTCTTGGCAAACACTTATACCATTCATTAAATAACCATGCACAAATGTTAGGTTGGTTTTTGTACGCGAAAAATTGATTCACGCCAAAAGTAGCCGCTTTTGGCATGAACCAACATTTGTGCATAGTTATTTAATAAATAGTATAAGTGTTTGCCGAGAGGTTTCAACCCCGAAATTGTTTAAAATAGTGTATTACGAACTATACGTACGATACCGGTAGAAATGAACTACCTAATACTTGGTACTTGGTACTGGTATATTTTAGTATTCAACATCTAATACCAAAGATAATCCCTCACATTGTCACAAAGCAGAATGTAGAATAACTTCAAAGTTGAGATACTCTATATAATTGCTAATTTATTATTCTTAGTAAAATTCATTCATTCATTCAACATAGAGTAAGGTAATAATAGTCTGGTAAATTCCAGAGATAATATGTGATGAGAAATCCTACTTACAATTTTCTCTCTTTGTCCTAACATTACTTTATTGAGACTCGACCTTTTAATAATAAACCAAGTACTGGTACTTTAAATAAGAAAGTGATGTCGGCGCTAACAATATCTAATCGCCTCAAGTACCTAGTTTAAACGTCTTATTGCCGCACTCAGAGACGTCAAATTAACTTTAATCGGTACTTAAGGCGACGGGTAGGGTCAACTAGCGACGCCAATCGATTTTAATTTTTAGCTGCTAAACCGGATCTATTTTTAACAATTTCGGGGTTTTAACTTCTTGGCAAACACTTGTACTATTTTTCAAATAACCATGCACAACTGTTGGGCATGGGCCTAACCTAACCTAACCAAACGGAGAGTATTAGAAAATGTACTAAGACCGGGGTACTATTAACTCCCAATGCTATTTACAGGTGGAGTAGGAATGATATTCTTAGGTTTGCGTAGATGGTGGGGGGGGGGGAGGTTGCGACATTTTGCCGCCAGTTGCTTTCCCATTGTGGGAACCAATATAAGGAATTATTGAATTATTGCTTTGGTAACATTGATTCTTCAAGATATTTCTAACCCTTTTATTTTCCATTAAAACTAAAATTAGTCTTCCAAGTCTAAAATCTATCTCCATTACCTTCATGGTTTTTGGCATCGCAAATTTCTCTCTCATGTTAGTTACAAGTTCAGTCGAAAGATGTCGCTATGGAGCCCAGGGTACACATAGACCATGATTCAGGATTTCGGTTACAATTAAGCGACTGCCGTATGACTTTCATAACCCTTTAACAGTGGAACCTGACCAACTGAATCATGATGATCACACGTTTCAGAAACTAATCGACACGTGCTGGTTTCCTCACGAGGTGTTCCCTCACCGCCGAGCTAATGGTAGAAATACACACGTTAATTTGTAAATCCAGAGGAGCATGCTCGGATTTGAAATTACTTATATTATATTTTTATTCGCCCAGTAAAAATATTCAACCGATATACCACTTGATTTTTTTTACTCTGTCTTATGTGGAACATAGTTACAATAGTCAGAATCAAAAAGAAAGCTTTTTTACTCCTTTTATTTTCTTAAGTATTGCTTCTTTTGTTAAATAAAAATCTATTTATGCTATCAATACAAAATGAAAACGAAATATAGTTTAAAAAAATATACACGGATGGCCTAGGGGTGGGGACTTTTGGAGACATACATTTAGGGACCTAAGGAGCGATTCTATTTTTGCCCTTTACCCTACCTTTCCTGGGCTAGTAAGTTCTTGATTTGTTAAGGCGGTTCCCGCAAAGGTCCCTGCTTGTTCTGGCTATTGGACGATTTGTGAATTACCTACCTGCATAAAATTTTTCATGATTTGGGATGATTTAGGCACCAATGTCAGGATTGGCAAGCGCTGGCTTTAAATAGAGACCGTTGGAGGAGACGCATTTGTTCAGCAGTGGGACAGTCGAGGCTAACAAAAAAAAAGTGATTGTAAGGCTTTTAATTGAAAATAAATGTTCTTTAAACCAAAAAAAGTCGATAGCGACTTCAAACATCACCTTATCATCTCAATGTTAGGTTTTTTTACTGATAAGAAGTGACAGTCATGCAAACGGTATGATATCGTGTCCGAAGTAACCCAGTTAAAACTATCCAGCGATTACTGCATAATTTATTCGTTACTATTAATCATTCTATGACTACACCGCAATTTGTCCAGTCGGTTTGCTGTAATTCAGCTGTCAATCAATTTGCACAAAACGGAATAGATATTAATTAAAACAAACACAACATTAATTAATTTATTGATTTTACTATGATTTTTTCTGTATCAGTTGAAATAATTTTGATATTAGATGAGTGCAAATTTGATTCTATATTCCAATAGGCTCTTTGTTAGCATATGATTTTGGTTTTAATTCGGCTTAAGTAATTTTGTAAGATAAGATCCGCAGGAGAACTAAGGTCACAGACGTAGCCCAAAGGATTGCATGCCTCAAGTGGCAATGGGCAGGGCACATGGCGAGGAGAACAGGCGGGCGTTGGGGCGGAAAGGTCCTCGAGTGGAGGCCACGTACAGGAAGTCGCAGCCGTGGCAGGCCTCCTACAAGGTGGACCGACGAACTGGTGAGGATCGCGGGAATCCATTGGATGCGGGAGGCACAGGACCGATCTGTGTGGATAACGTTGGGGGAGGCCTATGTCCAGCAGTGGACGTCTATTGGCTGAAATGATGATGATGATGATGATAAAAAAACTGGAAGGTAGAAGTGAAATGACCTGACAGTCTGTTCCGTGCGAGTCTAGGAGCCGAGCGGTCGCATTTTGGATTTATCCCGTGAAACGGCAAAGTGCGCCCCTAAAACCCGACATCCGCGCAATTTCATCGTTGGGAACACATATCACACGTTATATGTTAAGAAGTAGTCATAATTGGAAGGCACCGAACCAGCGTCAAACGTGAGTACAAGATCATTATTTCCACCTCTCCAGTCCTGACACGACACAAATGAATATTCATAAAGGGTGGGGCTCGCGTGCAACCTTGCTCAGTGGCATCTTAATGTCTGCTTCAAATCACGACAGATCACTTCTAATTACCCTACATTCATATTAAATCAGTCTGTCTCCGTGATTAATACTTTCTATCTTCCCGGTAGTATTGAACTTGGAGGCCAGGAGATTTTAAAGTGCGCTAAATATTGCAATATTGCATCTTTTTTTTATTAGAATAGCCAGTCATTTGGCCACAATCTCACCTGATGGTTAGTGATGTGGCCTAGGATAATTCATGCCTGTCTAGTAAAAGCCTATTCACTCTTTTCTTGAATAAGTTCAGATCATAGCGTTCAGGGAACACATCTTCCCATCTACATATGAAAACTTGCTCTTAAGAGTAGTTAATCAGGATGTACCTACTGATTAGACAGTCGGTACATCTATAATTAGTACTATGATTATTTGTTACAAGACGTGGTTCATCATCATCATTCTTTTCAGCCAATAGACGTCCACTGCTGGACAAAGGCCTGCTCAAGTGTTCTTTTTTATGTAATAGTTGGCAGACAAGCAGACGGATCACCTGATGGTAAGCAATTGTCGCCGCCCATGGACACCCGCGCCACCAGTAAAGACACAAGAGCGCTGCCAACCTTTGAACCCCCTTTTCCCCCGATTGGGCCGCCGGTATCTTCACACTCGCAGTGAAACACAGCACAGCGATCTCTACAGAGATCGGTCCTGTGCCGCCGGCATCCAATGGATTCCCGGGCCTGCCGGAAATAAAGAAGGTAGAATAAAGAAGTAGTTCATCATTTCAGCCAATAGACAAAGACAGAGATAGACAAAGAGAGAGAGTTTTTTTATGTATTTCATCATCATCATCATCATCATCAGCCCATTTAAGTCCCCACTGCTGGGGCACGGGCCTCCCTCAATCACATGAGGGGTAATTGCCATACTCACCACGCTTGGCAGACGGGTTGGCGAGGGTTTTGATATAAATGCAGAGTTTTCCTTCTCTGGGTGCTGATGATCATGCCAGCAGCTTTACCTTAGTCGCCTTTTACGACACCTCGGTAAGAGTGAGGGTGGGAGGGTATTTACAATACATAAAAAACACCCAGACCAATACAAACAGACATGTTCATGCACACAAATGTTTGTATTGTGCAAGGATCGAACTTGCAACCATTGGACCAAAGGCAGCGTTCACTACCACTGTTCCAAAGGGTCGTCAATACTTAGAACATGTGCTTATAGGCATTCGCTTCTTTGTAATAATTACAATGAAGCGACTGCACATAATTATTATCAGACATCAATCATTATTGAATGAATGAATGAGGCTTTATCCCGGGCTTTGTAGCCACAGCGACAGACAGAGTGTAATTCCCAGAAAACGATTCCCAGAAACGATTGTAAGATGAAAACGATCAGTACTCGTGCCAGCTCCTTGCTTCTTCTAACTTCCGGCGCCTGGGTGCATCGCACCCCCTGCACTATAGGTAAAGACGTCCCTGTACATATGAATAAGAACGGATTTCATAGTCATCATGAACTGACCATTCATGGAGATTGGAGGGACCGCACCGTTACAACTTGATATGTATAGTGAGCGTTTGCTACAACAACACTTACTCATCAATGCGTGTAATTCCCGGTCTATAGCTTTCGCTACGGAGCCCTTGGTACGCTTAGACCATGATTCAGGATTTGTTGAGCTTGGTACTTAACATTGAAGTGACTGCCTCTTGACCTTCGCAAGTCGAGTAAATCATAGTTATAAATATCAGAATCTATCCGAAACGTTCAGGTTTCCTCAATATGTTTTCCCTGACCGCCGAGCTACTGTAGAAATATGCACACATATAGAAAAACCCAGAGGTACATGCTCGAATTTGGATCTACGACGCGACCCGTATGGAAAGCGCGTTTTTATCCAGCGGTTGCTCTCTGTATTCTTGACTATTATATTTACATGGCATGCTAGAAATTAGTACCTTTGCAATTCTGCCGTCTGCTAGCTAAAAGGTCGTTAACCCACAGGGGTCGCTGTGGTTTAGCGAGCTTTTAGTTAGCGGACGGATGAATTTCTATCTTGGCACTATTTTGCTTAGAAACAAAACCGTTTCTTGATTGTCAGTTTATTAACTCATTCGCTTAACCCATTAGCAGTTGGAGTCTCTGTACAATATGATCTAACTTCTTTAATATTTCTATAGATAAGTACAAGAAATTTAATTTAGTATTCTATTGTTCTTTCATATCTTTGGTCTTCAGTTATTAGCTGAGCAATATAAAGTCTTATGACGTGTGACTAAGTCGCTCTTTATTTCCACTAAGTACGTTATTATCATTTATGGCAAAACCATGTACTTATGTTCAAAACAAGAAACAAAAAATTGCCTCGGCTTTAGTAGTAGTATAATACGAAATTAGTTAAATAGGTGCCAAATACCGAACCATACATTTTTTTAGTTGATCGATTTCCATAGGAATGAAGCAGCGTATAAGGCTGCGTTTACAAAGAAGTGGATCTGCGCGGAGTTGAGGGGAAATTTAAAATAAAATACCAATCACATTGCTCAAAATACACATCTCATCTCTTTTGAGTAATGTGATTGGTCAATCCATACACAAATCAAAGACAAATATCGGCCTTACATAGATTCAAGAAGTCCAATTCTCATGCTCGTGATATTTTAAAAACATGGCGGATATCACCTGAAAACCATACAAAAAACTGTGTTTTAGTGATATATGTCGTAGGAAAATAAATATCACGAGCACGAGAATTGGGCTCCAGGTTTAAAAAAAATATTATACAAACCACCACGCTGTAAGGAAGTACGTTTCTTACAATCTGTCACATTTGGATAAACTTTAATTGAGGCAATGTTTACCAAAAATGTGTGATTGTAAAAACCCTAAATTGTGGTTATCTGTTTAACTAAAATGTTATTGTAGCCTTGAAACAAAGTTTTTCTCATCGACGTAGTATGGTTTTTGTAATGGGACAGTGTTTTTGTATTGGTCGCCTTGAAAAGGACCACGGTCGATGTTGTCGGTTTAATAATATTCCTTTATTATAAGACTACAATAAAAAACACAGATCAAGAGCACAATTCTCATGCTCGTAATATTTTAAAAACATGGCGAATATCACCTGAAATTCATACAAAAAAATGTATGTTTTAGTGATATAATTATGTCGTATGATGATAAAATGCCACGAGCCCGAGAGTTGGGCTCCAGAAAAGAATATTGGTTGTAATGAAACTAAGTCACTCTTATACTCTTAATATCTGTAACATTGATTATGTAATTCATTTAAAATAAAAAAGGATTCGTTTTTTCAAGCATATTTTATCACATGCCTTTGTTGTCACAATAACTAGTAAGATTTAAAAAAAAAATGGCCACTAAAAATTTTCATCCTGCTAGAGTTGATTGTGATATGAATGGCGAGTGCCAAAATCACAATTTCTCTTTAATTTAAATTGGCTTGATATTTTGTAGGTACCATACCATCAGGTGATCCAACGGCTCGTCTGCCACCTATATCACATAAAGAATATTTATTGTCTTAATCTCATTATAATAAATAACAAGACGACCCGATTGCAACAGTGGTATTGAACGCTGCCTCTGATACAAGGGTTGCGGGTTCGATCCTCGCACAGTACAAACATTTGTGTGCATGAACAAGTTTGTTTGTATTGGTCTGGATGTTTGCTATGTATTATAAGTATGTATTTACAAAAGAAAAGTATTATATGTATATATTTGTAATCCCACTGTTGATTCTGATATCCGTAACACAGGTGCTTGAGCTACCTATCTCGGAGTCAGATCAATGTATGTGATGTTGTGAAATATTTATTTATTTATAATAAAAAAACCGGCTAAGTGCGAGTCGAACTCGCCCATGAAGGGTTCCGTAGCAGCAAGAAAGCACTTAATACGGTATTTGACTATTTTTTATTTTATTTTTGTAATTAATAGACCTCTCAATGATAGAAACATCGTTGAAAGATTCTCATTTAAACTACCTGAGATATCACAACTTAAAAATCACATTATTTTGGGCAACCCAAAACGCCCAACAAGTTTGCCTACTAAGATGTGACGTCACAACTAAGTATTTTGTATGCATTTCATTTTTTTGTATGGCAGCTATATCAAATGTTTCGTTTATGTCAATGGTTCTTATAAAATAGTTGGTGCAAATTGTATGGGTTATTCAATGGTATAATTATTTTTAATATTTTCATACTTCATACTTGCTCATGAATCTTTGAATGACCATAAAACCGGCTAGACTTTTTATTTTTAATAGAATTTTATTTTCTACTGGCACATATTTACCTATATGTTGACAAAATATTTAAATCTCGAGCTTAGTCAAATACCCTATCGAGTTGAGTAAATGGAAGATAAATTGTGGTTTACGGTTTATAACATATAAAAAAATAACTAACCACTAGATCTAGATAAAACAAATTTTCGTTGTAAGTTTTCATGGTAATGTATCTATATCATATATTTTTTTTTAGTTTCATAATTCTTTTACTATAGAAGCTAGAGGGGGGGGGGGGCACATTTTTACCACTTTGGGAGAACATTTTAGAAAAAATATATATTAGAAACCTCAATATCACTTTTAAAGACCTATCCATAGATGATAAATACCCAACACGTATGGGTTTCATGAAAAAATTTAAAGTTTCAGTTCTAATTATGGGGACCCCACAATTTTTTTTTCCTGTATTGTGTAAAATCGTAATACGCTTAACAAAATACATCTATTTACCAAGTTTGAATAGTTCTTATAGTATTGGAAAAAAGTGGCTGTGACATACGGACGGACGGACAGACATGACGAACTATAAGGGTTCAATTTTTTGCCATTTGGCTACGGAAGCCTAAAAACCACTCCGTAAAAGGGCTCTTAAGGCGACGCCAATTGATTTTAATTGTTAGCTACCAAAACAAATATATTTTAAATAATTACGGGGCTTCAGTCTCTAGGCAATCACTTATACTATTTATTTAATAACCATGCCTAAAAGTTGGGTCTGTTTTTGTACTAAAAAAAATGATTCCAAAATGATGCCAAAAGTAGCCGCTTTTAGCGGTAATTCAAAAATCGAGTGCAAAACCAGATCAAATAGCTAATTATAACTATTCAATAAATAGTATAGGTGTTTACCGAGAGACTGAAGCCCCCCAGTTGTTTTAAATAGGTATGGTTTAGTAGCTAACAATTAAAATCAATTGGCGTCGCTAGTGTGCCCTACCCGTCGCCTTAAGCACAGATCAGATTTCAGTGATATGAAAATTCCGTGGAATCAACCGGCTGAATAGTTGCGTAGTGGCGACCGTTAAATCATTCTTTTTATATATGAGAGGTGGCAGACGAGCAGACGGATCACCTGATGGCAAGCAATTCCGCCGCTATGGACACCCGCAACACCAGTGGAGTCACAAGTCCGCTGCCAACCTTTTCCCCTCCCCCCCCATTGGGTCTCCGGTAACCTCACTCACACGGCGAAACACAGCGCAGGCGCTGCTTCACACCGGTCTTCTGTGAGGCATTGGTATCATTCTGATAACACATATCAGGAATCAACACGATGCTGATGCCACAGGGAAGGATGTCGTGGGCGTAATTCTGTTGGCTTGATTCAATGAATTGTTTATTCGTGTTTTATGCAAATCCTAAATAATACTATGTTAATATACTGCAAAGACCTCGTTGTATTGACAGGTTGGCAGACTTAGGATCAGTGTTGCCAAGCGTTATTACCGTGTACGATAATTTCAAGCCCCATAAGGTAGTGTATTACCGTGTGACAAATATACGGTAATTTCAAGACTACAGTACAGAACAGTATCAGCCTATAAACTGTCCCACTGCAGGGCAAAGGCTTCCACCATAGAAATCAAGTTATCGCTACTATGATGGGATTAGGCTTAATCACCACGCTTGCCCAATGCGGATTGGTGATTACAAACCCGAGCTAGAAGGGAGAGGGCGTTTCAAGACTAGCAAGAACAAAAAAGAAAGACTCCCTATTTTTCTAGTGGCTTAAGTACCGGGCCGTGATCTCGGGGTCCCGGGTTCGATTTCCGGGTCGAGCAAAAAGTATGTTTCGAATATTTCGAACATAGCTCGGGTTTGTGATCACCAATCCGCATTTGGCGAGCGTGGTGATTAAGCCTAACCCCATCATAGTAGCGATGACTAGATTTCTATGATGGAGGTCTTTGCTCTGCAGTGGGACAGTAAGTATATAGGTTGATACTTTTTTAAGAAAAAAATAACTAAAACTGCGGTATTTTTCGATTGCTGAATGATTCCTTCTGTTTTTCGTTCCGTTTGACGAACGCGTTAAGATGAAATCTAGAAACTGTCTTAATTACAATAAATACAATCAACAATACCGTATACCTTTCAAAATTAAACTGATGATGTACAACGCTCTTGCTGAATCATATATACAGTATGGGCTTAGCAGTTATGGGCGTACCTACAAAACTTACCTCGATTCAATCTATAGACTTCAATCAAGGATTCTTAAAAATGTAGTATCAACCAATATAAAAAACAATTTACATGACAATGACATATACCTTCTTAAACACTGCAAGATTTTACCTGTACACACCCAAGTTAAATTTGTGCTATTAAAGGAGCAATACTTTAATGAGTCTTTAAAAAAGGCACTTGACCACCCTGTATGCACCCGCGCCGTCGCTGCGAACCGGTTGATCACGCAGCGCGCAAACAATATGTACGGCGAGCGAACGACATCATTCATAGTTCCTCGCCTGATAAACAAGTTGCCATTGGATCTGCGGGACAGTTTGACACCTACAAATTTTAAACTTAAGCTAAGGGAATTCTGTCTTAGCAATTGCTAGTACTAATTGTAATTGTATAAAATATTGTACACTTATTTATTAGTGTCGCTCGAATTGCACTTTTAATTCCCAAAATATGGTTTTCAATAAATGATTCGAGTATTGAATATAAGTTTGTATATAGCATAGCTCACGATAGCACAAGACAAACCTCTGTGGTTTAATGTGCTGTCTTATTATCGTACATGTATAATTTGCAATGTTATTTGATAATAAATAAAAAAAAAATGGGATGGTGTTAGACGATCAGGCTGTACGTAAAAGATAGGGTTGTTTCATAGATTTTAAGCCTACAAAAGAAATGCATGAAATAATGTCTTTCACATTTTCACATCAACCGTCACCTATTTTAGTCATCGTGCATCTTTTTCCACCTGAAATTGCAACGTTAGATCCATTTTCTTTGTTTAATCTATAGACTGACTTACTTTAGTTGGTAAATTTTACGTAATTCTGGCAGCAAATGTTGGCAACACTGCTTGGGATTTATTACCTTTGTAAACAAAACATTTGGCCCCTTAATACAGAAACGATAAATAATTCAGATCATGTTTGATTCTGACGTAACTCGATAAATAGTATTATGTATCCCTTTCAATAGATTTATAGTAGGGATTGTGAGCCTGAGTTTTGCTAACGATGATGATTGGATAACGTCCTCCCTTCAAAAGAGAGGTCGTAGATTCGATCCGAACATGCACCCCAGGATTTTTCTAATCTATGAGCGCATTTATACCCTTTTATCGGCGGTGAGGGAAAACATCGTGAGGAAACCTTTAGTTTTTGGATAGTCTGAATATTTAACGTGAATGTGTAATCATGGTTCAGTTGGTCTGGTTCCCCTATTTATGGGTTGCGAAGGTGAGATGACAGTCGCTTAATTGTAATTAACAGATTTCTTGGAAATTGGGCTAGAAAGCAACGTCTTTGGTCGCAACTGCGAATGACACGCTATGATGACTAACGGCCGCACTCAGAGACGTCATTTAAGCTAATGGTCATTAACTTTAGTATCAGTAGTCTTTATGCGTATCAAAATAAGTGTCAATATTTTTTATAACGTAGCCAACTAAGTTATTCAACGACTCTGAGTGTGGCAGTGAGAGTTTGAGTTTAATTTAATTTTAAAAAGTCCGAATCACGGGGGTACGACACCCGGGCGGATACACGTCGTCTACGTTTCAGATGAACCGTTTGGTCGTCTGGTATCTATCAAGTAATGAAATATCCTACGTACTTGGCTGTTAATCCAATTTTATTGAATCTATCAATAATAGATCCGGCACTGAAGCCCAAATAAGCATTTTTAATATTTTATAACTTCTAATTAATTATTTCCTAAAATGGTAACTTTTTAGCAATTACAAAAATCATGGTTACTTATAGAAAGAAATTATGACACACATAATTATGTTTTGTCTGTCAAAATGTTCTTAATACTTTCCTTAATGACACAGATAATAATGCGCGCAGTTAATTGATGGCGCCACTGTCGCTTATTATGACAATATTGATTTGACACCCGCGAATGCCATTTTTTTGTTGTTTTGTTGTTTCTTTTTTTTGTGTGTGTTTTTTTATATAATTTTAATGTTTTTAAATTGATTATGTATGTATCTCTATGTTATTATTTCTTTGTTTTGTATATGTAATTTTTCATTTTCTTTTTACTTGTATACATATATTGCATGTCAATCTTTTATAATATTTTTTTTTCAATGAAAAGGCGGCACCCAAGGTCCAGCCTGAAAATCAGCGCTGCAGCTGCTGTGTGTGGCAGCTGCAGCATATGCTGAGGCTGAGCCTTGTTGGCCGCAACTCTTTGTCTCTGTACCTTGTTTTGTTGTGGTCAATAAATTGTGTCTTATCTTATCTTATCTTAATGGATTCACCGTTGTATTTTTTTAAAAAAATCTCATCATCGCCACAATTAGTACAAATCTACTTACTGACGGTGCTTGTTACATCGTTGCGTCACCTTAAATAAGTCACTTTCGAGTAAAAAATTGAACTTGCATTTGTTTGCAATAGACACATGGATCCTAATTCTCGGGCTCGTGACATTTATGATCATACGGCATATATCACTGAAACATAGTTTTTTTGTATAGATTTCATGTGACATCTGCCATGTTTTCAAAATGTCACGAGCCCGAGAATTGGGCTCCTGATACAATATTGCCATACAAAATAGTGGGACAATTCCAACACAAACAAGACTATTATTAGTAAAGTAGGTAGTTATGGTTGTGGCCATCGCCACAAAGTCCAATATAATGGTACTTTTCATCCAGAATATTATACCTAGCTACTTTTCACATTTAATTATTTTATTGTTCAGGTTCAATGAAGACATCATTAACGTATCTAGACGATTTCATTATGAGACGACTTTGGCACTTTAACCGCCTGGCAATACTTATCCCACAATCCATAGCTAATTTGTATTAGAATTAAATGCGTAGGTAATTGGCAATAATATCACACCAAACTAAGAGCTCTTATAAATTGCATACCATATTGATTTTACAACCCTCTTGTTGCCAACCCACACTCACACCCACTGCTGAAGAGCTTATTGAAGAGATCCTTTAATAATGATATTATGGTACACTAACTAGCGGGACTTCGTTGTTCTATGCATTGCATTGCATACCTATTTCCGTGGCAGCAATCGCTTAACATCAGAGAGGTGGCAGACGTGCAGACGGATGGTGTGATGGTGATCCGTCTGCTTATATAAAAAAGCTAACATTAAAAAAAGCCCTCCGCCTAACATTCAAGATAAGACGTCCCTCCTCATTTTATCGTGTGATTCACGGTTGCGTCCAAAGCTGTCGCTCATGATTGCGGGGTACGCTCGGACCACGATTCAGGATTTGGGAAGTCTAATAATTAAAATGAAGCCACTGCCGTCTGACCTTCGCAACCCTTTAACAGGGGCCAGACCAACTGAATCATGGTTACACGTTTCAGAAATTATTGGAAATGTGCAGGTTTCCTCCCGATGTTTGCCCTCAATGCCGAGCTAATGGTAGAAATACGCGCAAATAATATTTGAAAAATCCGGAGGTGCATGCTCGGATTCGAACTTATGATGTACATTACCCAAAGAAAAATTGGTTTAAACGAGATCTAGTGAGTTTTTTTTTTCATTGTAAAAATAAAATACTCACTATTAAATACTCATTCTAGGACATGTCCAAGAATGGCAAGTAAGGGCATTGGATAGGGAGGAATGGAGAGACTTAGGCGAGATCTTTGCCCAGCAGTGGGAGCTTCAGGATTTGGAAAGTCTAATAATTAAAATGAAGCGACTGCCGTCTGACCTTCGCAACCCTTTAACAGGGGAACCAGACCAACTGAATCATGGTTACACGTTTCAGAAATTATTGGAAACTAGCTTTTGCCCGCGACTTCGTCTGCGTTCACACAATATCTTTATAAATTATAGCCTTTGTGTTATTCTGATCTATAAGCTACATTACTGTAAAGTTTCATTAAAATCCGTTAAGTAGTTTTTGCGTGAAAGAGGAACAAACATCCATCCAACAAACATCCATCGTGAAAGAGGAAAAAACATACATCCATCCAAACAAACTTTCGCCTTTATAATATTAGTAAGGATGTGCAGGTTTCCACCTGATGTTTGCCCTCACCGCCGAGCTAATGGTAGAAATACGCGCAAATTAATATTTGAGAAATCCGGAGGTGCATGCTCGGATTCGAACTTATGATGTAAATTACACAAAGAAAAATTGGTTAAAACGAGATCTAGTGAGTTTTTTTTTTCATTGTAAAAATAAAATACTCACTATTAAATACTCATTCAAGGACATATGTCCAAGAGTGGCAATTAAGGGCATTGGATAGGGAGGAATGGAGAGACTTAGGGGAGGTCTTTGCCCATCAGTGGGACTCTTCAGACTTATTAAAAAACAACCTAAACTGCAATCTTGCTTGCCGATTTTTCTTATGTAGGTACTTTTAGATAAATAGATAATTTTCGCATCTGGTGCCTTATTTTGAAGCCGTTCCGTAACGAACGAGAATATACCTGCTGCGTCCAAACAAAGGAGACACACAGCGCGTATGAAAGAGAGGTAAACTCGTAACGTCTGCTTTAAACTAGGCCCTCTGCTTACCATTACGTGACCCGCAAGCTCATTTTCCCCTTCTGTCATATACTATAGACACCACAACGGTATCACAAGTTGTTCCAAATAATGAGTTGTTAAAAGTTTATATCTTGATAAATAAAATATTTTACAACATCACATACATTGATCTGATTCCGAGTAAGGTAGCTCAAGCACCTGTGCTACGGATATCAGAATCAACAGCGGAATTACAAATATATACATATAATACTTTTCTTTTGTAAATACATACATATAATACAAACAGACATGTTCACAAATATTTATACTGTGCGGGGAACAAACCCGCAACCCTTGGACCATAGGCAGTGTTCACTACCACTGTTCCAAACGGGTCGTCAATATATATATATATATATAAATATCATACCTTCTCTATTTCATCCTGACTGCGTCAGTGGCGTCGTGGTTAGTGTGTCGCACTATAAAGTAACGGCTACGCAAGAGGTCCAACGTTCGATCCCCGGGTCGGGTCAAAAATTTGTACCTAAGTTTTCGGTAAGAAATTCTTAGTGTCAGCCCGGAGTCTGGACGTTGGCGGTCTTGTACCCCTAAGCCCAATCCCTCTCCGGCCATGTCACGCTGGTGTCCCATCGAAATATGAGGGTAAGGGAAGGTAAGGGAATAGAGAGTGCACTTGTGTTTGCGCACTCACTTGAGCACTATAATATATCCTGCGTACGTGGCTGCTGTTGAGACTGGCCGCCGTAGCCGTAATCGGTTGGAGGATGTTATTACTGAAAATTACGTGGGCAATAAGTACCTATTTGGCAGTCCACATAGTATTATAGTACAAGCCTCCAAACCTAGTTGCGTGCCATAAAAGAAGCCTCAGTCTACCAGTGGACGAATAGAGGCAGATGATAATATTGAATGAAAACAGAACGTCTATAGTAATTGCGGGTTTACTCGAAGCTGCGCGTGCGCAGCGGCCGCGACCGTGGCTGAGGTCGCAGTTCGTTCACGACCACATCGTAAACTGGTCGTTAGGCGAGGCCCAAGGGATAAGAACTTAGCAAGTAGGTACATACAGCCACAAGTATCACTTATTCACAGAAAACCAGGGTGAAGCAGCACTGTGCTGTGTTTTGCTCCGTGAGTTAGGGTATCTGAGGCCCAATCCGGGGGGAAGGGGAGTTTAAAGGTTGGCAGCACACTTGGTATTGCGGGTGTCCATCGGCGGCGGCAATGGCTTACCATCAAGTGATCCGTCTGCTCGTCTGCCACCTGTTATAAAAAAACATCAAAATATACAAAACTGTCAAATTTCCTCAGTCGATTCTCACCTTAATGTTAAAGACGTTCGGTTCAATATCAAATGAGGAATTTTGACAGATTGTAGATACTTGATGTGTGATCTGTAAAATTTAATTTTATTATACGACGTCGGTTGAATAACTTGCTAAATCACTAGTTAAAGGATTTTTTTATGTGACAGGTGGCAGACGAGCAGACGGATCACCTGATGGTAAGCGATTGCTGCCGCCCATGGACACCCGCGACACCATTGGAGTCACCAATGCGCTGCCAACCTTTTAACCCCCCTCTTCCCTGGATTGGCCCTCCGGCACCCTCACTCACGCAGCAAAACACAGCACAGTGTTCACGCCGGTTTTCTGTGATTCATGCGGAAATGTGGCTCTCCGCTCCAGATACAAATGTTCCCATCTTTTGACTGATACGTTATAGCCAGGTCTATCAGAAGGGTTGCAAAAATACTCTTCTATCTAATGTCCTTTACCTGAAGGTTTTCTAGTAGAGGTCGCTCCAGCGATAAGGAGCCTAAATTGTAGATTGTTCCTGGCTTTTAAGTTTTGTATGTTGTGCAATGAAGAGTATCTAACTATCTATCTCTCGCGCCTAAGGGAGTTGTCATACTGGATTGTGAGCGTTTTCGACGCAGCGACCACGGAGGTGACTGTGAGGCTATCGAGTGTGCGCCAGGGAGTAAAGTCTAAATGTAGAGTCTCAGTGCAGGCGCCTCTTTTGGCAACGCCAGATGTGCTGTACGCGGCACAGAGACATTATTAAATACTAGTTTTATTGTTTTTTTTATTGTTATTATAATTAGTTTCTATTTTATTTCATGTATCAATTTTAATTTTAATTTAACTAGATGACTTTTTATTTTGGATTGTTTTTAATGTTATAATTTTTGACATAAATTTGTAATGCTACTTTTGACATAAATTATTGTAATTTAATTCATTCTTTTTTTCGCTTGTTAATACGTTTGTGTTATATTTTTTATGTGGAAACTTCACTGATTTATGTTTTTATTATTTTCTAATTATTTTAGGTTTTATGTAATTGTTTGGTTCCCAAAGAATATCTCCGTGATATTCCGTATATAAGAAATTCTCCGTGGTAGACTCCGCGGAAGCCGCAACCAACGGCTGCACTTCGCCCTCTACATTTAGGCTATTACACGACGTCTCGGCTGCGCAGCGTTCAAGCCGCGGATGCGCAACGGATGCTTCGAAAACTCTCGCAATCTCTAACTTGCACCACCACCCATTTTTTCCACGACAAAATAGATATTCTACAATTCACTGTCAACTCGCGGTTACATAATGTGTCTCTTGCGTGCTCTTGGATTCAGTGGGTACTTACTAATTACGTGTAACAGATGCTACAACGCGAAAAACTCATCGTGACAGTGGCAATAGGTGTCATTATACAGTGCTAACTGATAAGGAGTTGATTATAACGTAACACGCACACGCACATTTTCTGTACATGGTAAAAACCTACGATTTACGCACACACACACACACACACAACACACGCGCACATATAGATTATAGATTTGTTGATTTATAAAATCTACGATAAGGATAAAAAAGTAAATTAATACTTTTCCACTAATATATGTTAGGTTCATAAATTGATAAGAAGTTATATTGTTCAGTCAGAACCACTTTCTTTTTTTGTGATAGGTAGCAGATGGATCACCTGATGGTAAGCTGCGCTGCCAACCTTTAAACCCCTCTTTCCCCAGATTGTCCCCCCGGTTCCCCTACTCACGCAGCGAAACACAATATAGACGCTGCTTCAGGCTGGTGAGGCCGTGGTATTACTCCGGTCGAGCCGACCTATTCATGCCGAAGCGTGGCTTTCCCAAGGTGAAAAATTAACTCCACGTATACTGTAAAGTTAATACTTTACAGTATACGCGGAGTTATTTTTTTATTTAGTATTTTCGCCTATATACTGTCCCACTGCAGGGCAAAGGCCTCCATCATAGATATCAAGTCATCGCTACTATGATGAGATCAGGCTTAATCACCATGCTTGCCTAATGCGGATTGGTGATCACAATCCCGAGCTATGTTCCAAAAATTCGAAACATACCTTTGCTCGACCCGGGAATCGAACCCAGGACCCCGAGATCACGGCCTAGGACTTAAACCACTAGAACAACGGGGCGACTATACGCGTATACTGACATTGATATTACAACTGTATTAGCTAAGATCATTTTGATACTGACTGTACATAAGCTAGAGATAATCACAACCAGCCTCAACCAGGTAAGTTTCAAAATTTCTAATTCGTTTGTGAAGGCGCACGTCACTCAGAATAGTTAACTACGGATTGATGTTACCTCCAAACGCCGGAAGTCGTCATACAACAGCCATGCCCTACGCCAAACGATACTCGTTCTGATTAAGAGAAATCTGTGTTAACGAGAAATTTGTATACGTAATGAGAATGTACGTCAAAAAATAAAATTTATGTTATAGATAATAGACAGATACACAAAATTTAGGTACAGATCTAATTCTAAGGTATTATACTAGTACAAGGTAGGCGGCGGTTTTATCTCTACTACATATATAGGAGTAATTTCTAATGACAAAAACAGGCTTTTAGAAAATGGCGTATTTTAATCGACACTTAGCACCACCTGTTGGTACAGAATGGAACTTATGTCCCGTAACGAAGTGAGGGCGGATCACTAGTCTTAGATATACTATGTATGTATGTAAATCGAAAAATTAACACCATGATGTTCTATTGAAACTCTTACTCGTGAAGAGCGACATAGTCAAATATTGACAAAGTTCCTTAAATAAAGCAAAAAAAAGAGCGTACTTTTTAAAAGGCTGGCAACGCATTGGCGATCCCTCTGATTGCGTAGATGTTCATGGGCGGCTTTGATCACTTACCATCAGGCAACCCGCTTGCTCTTTTGTCGCCTCTAGCATAAAAAAACTAAGTCACATCAGCACGGCCTTTAGCAGCTATTCCTCACCATTGAATGTAAGTAATGTAAGAAATAATGTGAAGAGTAGGTTTTTTGTTTAATTACCTGCCTTTTTAGATTTTACAGTGTCAAGTAGGGAGGTTAAGGTTTTTTTTCCCCCATACCAAAAATCCCCACTTTTGGGATTTGATAGTGGGATTAATAGAATAATTCTCTGAGTTACTTTAGTTTTGATTCAAAAACTGTCAAAATCCAAACTTCGACTTCACTAGTACAGTCTGTGCCATTTGAACTTGAACAATGGAGATTTATTCTGTGACAATGGTCTTTTACACCTTTCATTTTACCAATGCACTACAAAAATACTTACCGGTGGTAACAGTATGAATAAAACGTATGGATTGTATCGCTAAACGACATCTTATCTCTTGGTAAGTGGCATCCACAAATGTGTATTGTTTTAATCCCCAACAAAATTAGTATTTTTATTTTGATATATTCATTTTCATATACGCCAGTTTAGCTTCTAGCGTCAGTTTGGTACATTTTTTTTATAAATCAATCTAATGGTAAAGTAGAAAGAAGAGGTGAATGGCCTTTTATGCAAGTTTACTTTTACACTGATTGGAACCACAGGAACTATCCTGTTGATAACTTTATCAATGATGCGCAGTAATCACAATATATTGCTGTCCACATGCGCTGGGTATGCAACACCCTGCTACAACGATGCACCCAAAACAAATTGAACCGCTTTACAAACCGATCCGACGCAGAAACGGATATTCATTCAAAGGAAATTGGGAAGACTGTAATAAGCTTTTATTTTACTATATCTGTGCAGTAAATTTACTGTGTCTTTTAAAACCGTCATATCAACTTTCCCAAGTCACCCACTGCACTCACGATAACAAGCATTTCCTTCATAAGAAGTATACGGCTAATTAAACAAATAAGATATTGCAATTTGGTAACATGTAAATGGATGAAATGGCGTTTTTTTAGATTTGACCCTATGTGGTTTAGGGATTTTATTCTGTACAATGACTTCGAAAAGTTTAACAATTAAGAATATAATGTGTACAAAGATTGCTTACTAACTTTTGGATATGGACGCGGAATAGTTGCACAGGGTAGATACTTTTCACCAATGTTGCTTTGACCATTTCAATTCACCAACTCAACGAGGACGTAGAAATAGCAAAGGCATTTGAATCTTTCTTTGCTAATATACCTCTTATTACCACTAGTAACTTAAATTCTAGTCCTCAGCTTGCTAATTGTCTTCTTCAATCGAGTGTGGACGAGTGCCTGACTTCTTTTAGTTTCCATCACATCAACCCGGAAACTATACTTAAAACTTTTAAAGAGATCAGCGTAAAGAAAACAGAAGATTTGTGGGGAATATCAGTAGAAATATTAAAAAAAAATATTAAAAATCATTGCCCCATATTTAGCTGTAATATTTAATGAATGCGTAGATATTGGTCAATTTCCAAATCTGATGAAATATAGCAAAGTTCTACCACTTTTCAAATCAGGTGATAGAAGTGACCCATCTAATTACAGACCAATATCCATTTTACCTGCCCTTAGTAAAATATATGAAAAAGTTATATTCCATCAATTATTGGGTCATTTTAATCTAAACAAATTATTGCATAATAAACAATTTGGATTTACTAAAGGCAAATCTACTACTGATGCGGGAGTTGCACTCATCAAGCACATTTTTGATGCATGGCAAAATAAGCAAGATGCTGTAGGTATATTTTGTGACCTATCCAAAGCATTCGACTGCGTTAATCACAAAACATTATTAATGAAGCTACAGCATTACGGCCTCACAGATAGCTCTCTGAGCTTAGTACGGTCATACCTAAGTGATAGAATTCAAAAAGTCAATGTTAATGGAACTAACTCTTCTGGCGCCCTTTTACAGATGGGAGTGCCCCAGGGCTCGATATTGGGGCCCTTACTGTTTATTATATATGTAAATGACCTACCTTACTTTACTAAAAACTTGTGTGACATAGTATTATTTGCAGATGATACTTCTTTGATTTTCAAAACTAATAGACATAAAGATAACTTTGACGATGTAAATAATGCTCTCACTCAAGTGTTACATTGGTTTACTGTAAATAATTTACTTCTCAATGCTAAAAAAACTAAATGTGTCAAATTTACATTGCCCAACGTAAGACAGGTCAGCACTAGGATTAATATGAATAGTCAAAATGTTGAAGTAATTAATTCTACAGTATTTCTAGGCGTCACGTTAGACTCAAAATTACAGTGGGGTTCTCATATTGCAGCCCTGGCAGGGAGACTTAGTTCGGCTGCATATGCAGTCAAAAAAATAAGACATCTGACCGATATTGAAGCAGCCAGACTTGTGTATTTCAGTTATTTCCATAGCGTTATGTCTTATGGTCTGCTCTTATGGGGCTCTGCGGCTGATATTCAAGCTATTTTTGTGCTACAGAAACGAGCTGTCAGGGCCATATACGGACTTAGACCACGAGACTCACTTAGAAACTTGTTCAAAGAAATTAACATTTTAACATTAGCATCACAGTACATCTTTGACTGTATTATGTATGTTTATAAAAATTTAGAAAACTTCCCTCGAAAATCCGACAACCATAACCTAAATACTAGAAATAAACACAAGCTTGCTGTTTCACATCTCAGACTTCATAAGATTGGTAATTCATTCGTAGGAATGAGTATCAAAATATTTAATAAGTTAGCACAAAATCTTGTTGATTTACCAATGCCCAAATTTAAAACACATGTTAAAAATTATTTAATGGCAAAAGCCTATTATACAGTTAATGATTACTTAAATGACAAGAATTTGTGGAAATGATAAACTGTTCGCCTACACCCATGACACTGTACTTAAAAAAAAAATTTGGTGATTAAAAAGAGTAACTGGCGAGTTTCTTGCCGGATCTTCTCGTCAGAATCAACTTTCCGATTCCGGTGGTAGAATCACATTATATTTATTCATTTCTTAGTATATTTTTTGTATCGACATATATGTTTAATAACACGTATAATATACATAGCTATAATTTATATTTTTCATGTATGACGATTTGTAAGAGCTGTATATAAGCCTATGCAAATAAAGCACTTTTGAATTTTGAATGCAGGTGAAGCAGAATACTAAACTATTAATAAATACTTTCCTTCTTCCACCTCTCTCTCTCCTTTCCGCATTCAATTCAATGCAATTCAATTTATTCTCTCGAAACACGGTACATAAAATATTGTAATCAAAATTCATTTACTTATTTAAAAAAAGGAATAATTACTATTGCTTTAATTGTAACAGAAATATGCAGCAGGAAAAAAACAAGGCAAGTGCAAGTTTGACTCGCGCACAGAGAGATCCGTACCTTTTTCTAAGCTTGATGGTAAGCGATTGCCGCCGCCGCGCTGCCAACCTTTAACCCCCCTTCCCCCGGATTGACCCTCCGGTACCCTCACTCACGCAGCGAAACACAGCACACTGCTGCTTCACGCTGGTTTTCTGTGAGGCCGTGGTATCACTTCAGTCGAGCCGGCCCCTTAATGCCGAATCATGGTTCTCCTACGGTTATTTTTTCATATGGAGGCTGAATAGTGGCAGTCTGACTCGCGCACAGAGAGATCCGTACTAAGTACTCGTAATAGATTAGGAAATATAACAAAAAATGATTGGGTGATTTCGTTTACTGTTATGTAACTTCTCACTTCAATATATTTTTTTTGACAAGCTTACTTCTTTACGGCACCAATGAGCCAACTTAGGTAGGTGCTTAAAGCTTTACGTGTCCCAGAAAAAAAAAGGTCTTGACAGGGAGACGAACAGAAACCAAAGAGATCCATTGGAAGTTCAGTTTGTTTATTTGAGGTCGGGAACCTTAGACAGTTTAACACGGGATGTGGTATAGCGCAGGTTTAGTTTTAAAACATTCTGCCAAAAGCACCGAGGGGGAGGAAATCACACATTTAGTTTAGTGATGGTCTAGATATGAATAAATGAATGACATGCTAGGAATGAGTTAGTTCCATACAAAAATGTTGTTATTAGGTACATGTACAAAATCATGAAAAATTACTTATTTGTAAGCAATGAAATGAAATGATGATTTTTGTTCACGAACATTGATGAAATGTAGATAAGTACTAGGAAAGTTGTATAATTTAATACTTACTATACAACGTGTAAAAAAATAAGAAATAATACTTGTAGGCGCCGTATGGTCCCGGTAGAGTAGAATAGACCACCCTCATTCTTACCGAGGTGTCGTAAAAGGCGACAAAGGTAAAGCTGCTGGCATGATCATCAGCACCCAGAGAAGGAAAACTCTGCATTTACATCAAAACCCTCGCCAACCCGTCTGCCAAGCGTGGTGAGTATGGCAATTACCCCTCGTGTGATTGAGGGGGGCCCGTGCCCCAGCAGCAATATAAACCTTAAAATATAGTCTTAATGGGCTGACGATGACGATGATAATGACTTAAAGGTGTGAACGAACATATACCGTGAAAAGACCTCACTGCCAAAATATGGGCATCATCTGAGTAAATAGAATATTCGCGCGTCAATAATGTATGGAACAGCAGATTTTTATTTTGCTCAGATAATGCTCATATTTTGGAAGTTAAGTCTATACACGGTATATGTTCACATCCATAAGTATTATTGCTAAGTTTTAACACGTTGTACTTATGTATAATAATATAATGTGTTAAATTGTCTTAGTTCGGAACCCTAAAAGTAACTAGGCAATTATTTAATTACTAGCTTCCACGGTAACGAGAAATTGAAAATCGATCGATTATCATTGATTGCTACAGCCTTAGACATTATTTTTCCATAATCAATATTAGCGTGGAACGCCCTTAGAGCATTTATTCCGATCACCTTGTAAAATGTCGGTGCATTTGTAATGTATCGGTAGGCTTGAGATATTGTTCGCAAGCGGATGCGAAAACGGAACTTGCGTTAGAAGTAATTATAATATTAGCTGAGGCTAGCCATTATTCAATGGTGCACTGATTTTAAACTCTTTTAGAAAAGAATAGATAAAAGTTTGAAAAATACAATAGATACATTTTACAATTTTGAGAATCTTATATTATAATTAATCTTGTCTAACTATAATGTATCAATACGGGGATTAACACGATATTTATTATGTGAAACAACATTGTGTACTCACATATTTGGCTCGACGTTTCGGCTACGTTACAGCAGCCGTGGTCACGAGCCGACTGTCTAAGTTATAAATAATATAAGTCTAAGAGACGCCAAAAAGGGGACCTCTATTATACATAAAAAGCTGTGGTTTCATATACAACGTTTAGGAGATTGAAGGATCATCATCATCATCATCATCATCAGTCCATTTAAGTCCCCACTGCTGGGGCACGGACCTCCCTCAATCACATGAGGGGTAATTGCCATACTCACCACGCTTGGCAGACGGGTTGGCGAGGGTTTCGATATAAATGCTGAGTTTTCCTTCTCTGGGTGCTGATGATCATGCCAGCAGCTTTACCTTAGTCGCCTTTTACGACACCTCGGTAAGAGTGAGGGTGGTCTATTCTACTCTGCCGGGGACCACACGGCCACGATTGAAGGATAATTTCTTTTAACTAAAAACTTATTATTAAAGATAAAGATTAATATTTATTTATAAAATTTAAGGTCCATACAGAACACTTATGAATGTAAAAAATATATGATCACACACGTCATATTATCATTTGCCGTGCTGGTTCAGAATGTCGATTGAATGTCGAAGACTGATTGACTGAAGAATATTAATAAAAACGTCAATTCTGCCAAGTAAAAAGGGTAATTTTCAAGATTTTTTAATCATCACAAATACAATATTGGTTGACTGACCGGATGGCGCAATTGGTAGTGACCCTGCCTCTTGCGCCAATGGTCGTGGGTTCGATCCCCACCCTGACAAACATTCGTGCGATGAACACTTGTGTTTGTTCGGTGTCTGGGTGTAATATATTTACTTAAGTATATATTTGTGTTCCTCTGTTGTCTGATATCTGTAACACAAGTGCTTAAGATACTTAGTACGGAATCAGGTCCACGTATGAGATGTTGTGAGAATTATTATTATTATAATATTTGATTTCTATTTAATGTGACGGTAGGGCACACTAGCGACGCCAATCGATTTTAATTTTTAGCTACTAAACCGGATGTATTTTAAACAATTTCGGGGTTACAACCTCTTGGCAAGAACTTATACTATTTATTAAATAACCATGCAGAAATGTTAGGTCAGTTTTTTTAACGCGAAAAATTTAGTCACGCAAAAACTGCCCGCTAGGCGGTAATCAATTTTTCCCAAATAAAACCCGGCAAATAGATCCGGTTTAGTAGCTAAAAATTAAAATCGATTGGCGTCGATACCTACCCGTCACCTTAATCATCATCATCATCATAATCATTTCAGCCTATAGACGTCCACTGCTGGACATAGGCCTCCCCCAATGTTCTCCACACAGATCGGTACTGTGGATTCCTGCGATCTTTACCAGATCGTCGGTCCACCTTGTAGGAGGCCTGCCACGGCTGCGACTTCCTGTACGTGGCCTCCACTCGAGGACCTTTCCTCCCCAACGGCCGTCTGTTCTTCTCGTATGAACCCTGCCCATTGCTACTTGAGGCATGCAATCCTTTGGGCTACGTCTGTGACCTTAGTTCTCCTGCGGATCTCATCATTTCTGATACGATCACGCAGGGAGACTCCGAACATAGCCCTCTCCATTGCTCTCTGGGTGACTTTGAGCCTCCTTAATCGGCACACCTTAATATAAACCTTAAAATATAGTCTTAAATAAAAATAAAATTACAGTTTGGTAACTTTTTGCTTATTAAAGGAGTTATACGTCTTATTGTGTCTAGAAAAAAAAACGGCATTTTCATAAGTAAAGAGTATTTGGATGGGAAAAATCACTTCCCAGCAGAAAATCTCCATACAAAACCTTAACTTCATACGTAAAGACCTTATGGAAAAGGCCCTTCGTAAAAGTGCGCATGCCCACACACACCACACGGAAGCTATTTATAATGAGATGTCAAATTATTTGATATTCTATTTCCGGGAAATTGCTTAACTACACAAATCAGCATATTTTAATTATATTTTTCATTATAGGGCCCGCCGCAAAAGTGGAAAGAGCTATCGATGGTAGTTCAGAAAGCGCCTTCCATAGGTCGTGGAATACGAGCATGCACTACTGGATTTTTCAAATCTATATGCGTATTTCTACCATTAGCTCGGCGATGAGGGAAAACAGTGTGAGGAAACCTGCACGTTTTTTTATGTGATAGGTGGCAGACGAAAAAATGGATCACCTGATCACTAAATCCCTGAATCATACTCTAAACGTGCCCCGAACTCCAGAGCGACAGCTATGGACGCAACCAGGAATCACATGCAAAGATGAGAGCGGGGGGAGGATATAGCGTATCAAACAGCCAATAGGCACCCTACCTCCCGGGTCATGACATCACTATTCGATTAAATAAAGAAAAGGGTGTACTCCTTTCTTAAGAGCCGGCAACGCATATGTGATACCTCAGGTGTTGCAGATGTCCATGGGCGGCGGTGATCACTTTCCATCAGGTGTGCCGTCTGCTCGTTTGTCCGCTATAATGTAAAAAAAAAAAAAAGACCAGTATTTCGCCATTTTCCAACAGGCGTTGGAAATGTTATTGCAGAATTCCTGTACCGAATGCCCAATTAAAGGTTGGCAGCGTACTTATGACTCCACTAGTGTTGCATATACGTATGCGGTGGTAAGTGGCAATTGCTTACCACTACTGCCAATGAGACACTAATAAACTTGAAATAAAATTTTCTGCGAAAAAAAACCTCCTTCAAAAACCACGAACTAAAAAGTGTAAAATAATATTTTAACACTTTATACACTTCAAATAACATTTAAACACACAATCAAAAAAAAATTTTATAGTTTCTTGCTTTCCGTAAGGTGCGTACAGCCAATTATTATAGTATAGAAAACTGTCATATTTATTTCTTCAATCAAATCTCACATTTTTTTTATGTGATAGTTGGCAGATGAGCAGACGGATCACCTGATGGTAAGCGCCGCCCATGAAAACCCGCGACACCAGTGGAGTCAGAAGTGTGCTGCCGACCTTATTAATGTCACGTTCAGTTCAGAATTTTGACAGATTATAGATATAGTGACCTTACGTGTGGCCATCTGTACAATAAGGCGTTAATTTTATAATTTATTAGAACTATAATGGATTATATTTGTGTAAAACCAAATTTAATTTTCTCGACGGCTAGTATGACTGTGCCAACGGATGAGATGCCGTGGCCATGGAGTCCGTGGTAATTGCAACATGGGCTCTCGTTATGCTTACCATCAGACTAAAGGGAGCCAATGTACTGTGCCACTACTTATAAAAAAAATATTTCAGTTCCGTAATGATCAGAGAGTACTGGCCCACCATTCACTTAGATTAATTGGTAGCGAAGTGTTTGCATGACTTAAAATAATAGGCTTTTGCTCGCGAGTATACCTAGTAGTTGCGTCGACTAAATTTGTATTCTCCCGTGTTGTCCGCACTCCGCACCCGCTCTCAGTTGTCCTACAGACCGGAACGTGCCGGCTGACTGTGCAAATATTTAGGGCAGTCACCGCTGCCACTGCACGCTGTAAGGCTGCGGCTACACCAGCTACACTGTACTATGCTGACTAAATCGCTTGGGTTTCCTCGCCTGACTAAGATAAAAAAAAGTTTTTTCTTGCTCAGGCAGGAATAATGCGCTCGGTGTGCAACCACCCTATATTTATTGTATTACATTAATCGTTCACAAGGTCTTCGATATATTTTACACTAGCCTAACACCTCTCAACGCTGTTTAATATGCTCGAGTTGTTCTGGCAGGGTTATTGTCTAGGTACACTTTACCACACCTCGTGAGAACTGGTCTATCAGATATTAAATTTGGAATATTTAGTTGTTTAGAATACAGTTGAACAATACACCACATAATACAAACATAAATAGAAGTAACAGAACAAAATCCATATTATCGTGATATATTACCAAACTGGTCCACACTCGATAGAGTGCCATTGAGGTAACAGAGAGGGTATAATCCGGCTAATTATAACTACAGATTTTTAATGGCAGATTTCAAATTCCTTAACAACAATGGAATCTATAAGAGATTCTGCCGTGGTAAAACAATATATTATTATGACATCTCAAAATTGAATGCAAAATTTAGTATTTTTCACCATAAATAAATATTGAAAAAGCGTGTTATTCGTGATACCAAAATTGTTGACAAACACATAATCCGCAATCGATTTCGACTATAATAAGAATTCATTGACTTCACAAATCTGTCGTTCGTAAACTTTGTGAGTAAAGCTAGACTATAACTATTATCTTTATCAAAGGAGTAAAGTTTTGGTAATAATAAGGTACCAATGATACCAATGAATATTTTCACAACATCACGTATATTGATCTGACACCGAGATAGGTAGCTCAAGCACGTGTGTTACGGATATCAGAACCAACAGCGGAATTACAAATATATACATTTTTTTTTGTGAATACATACTTATAATACATAGAAAACACCCAGACCAATACAAACAGACATGTTCATGCACACATATGTTTGTACTGGTCGGGGATCGAACCCGCAACACTTCGACCAAAGGCAGCGTTCACTACCACTGTTCCAAACGGGTCATCAAACAATAATAAGTTAGGTATGCAAAATCAATAAAAAGTGACCCATTATCCGTTAAAAGATTGTGGGAACCTAAACTTGTTGTCTGTACGTAGGCCTAATCTCTCATATCCGAGTTGAACATGATCCGATGATCCGCGAATGCAGTTTCTGTTTGAGCGGAAGTTCCGCCGGCTGAGCCGAAACGGAAAACGATACCGACCAATCAAAAACAAACGAGCTATATATTGCTAACAATAACTATAAAATCCTTTCGAATTTTTACATTTTGTTGCAGTTAATGTTGAATTATTATGATTAGAACACCTTGTTAAAAGACCGGTGATAATAAAGTCATAAGGTATTATTTTGTTGCAGGCAAGGGAAACTTCAATTCAATGTGACAAAAAGACAATTAATTGTATTTACAACATTGTCATAATAATGAGAATATAAAAAAGTCCTATTTACAGTATGCTAAAAATGAACAAAAAGAGGAATAGGTACTATTAACAAGAGATGATTTATTAGATGAAATATATTTACAAAACAGTGTAGTATGTCCCCCTACTCATCGTACTCAGAATGCTGGCGGCGTTACCTCTTTGAATGGCCAACCCAAAGCGTTGACTGAGCATCACTGTCACCCGAAATGTCGAGTAGCCGGGCAGACAATTCGCGGAAAAGCTTAATAAATAAATGGACAGCGGCATTAATTTTATTCTATGATTTTAAGTTTATAATGCTTAGATTAAATAAAAATTTAATCTGAGTTATAATGGCAGTACGTTCCTAAATTCACATATCAGTTTTTGGAATTTGGGAAACAGTTTAAATGATAAGTGGAAGTACTTACTCACTTACTCACAAGTACAGGCACGTACTCATTATTATACCTACTATTCCTAAGTGCAGTCTAGCTACAAATTAGTTATATACTTATGAATGTCCGAGTATACGGGTGATGAGCGTGACTTTAAAGACAATAATTGTTGTATATACGACATATTTTCATGGTTCTGGTTATGTGCATACGAGGTTACGGCAAAATGATAGCTATTCTATTGTAAACGATACAAACCGCAAGTAGTCATGCCAGCCAACATGGCGAATTATTATGAGTAGGTCAGCAATAAGTACCTACTTATACTTAGCTAGGTAGTAAGATAGTCTCTGCTCTAAGATAACACTGCCGCGAAGATAAACTTCGATCATGAACATTAGAACTAAATACATAAGTATAGATAGATAAAAGTAAAAATAACAATGCTACTCAGCCATTTTTAGTTATTGAGTAGGTAGGTAGGTAGTGTTTATTGAGTAGGTCAAATCCATGATTCAAGACTGTAGCTAGAGCCGAATTGAAGGTAGGTCACGATACATGTAGGGCTATGCCCCGGCAGCTCCTCGTGTAGGGCGTTGCTCAACAATACCCCCCACCCCCATTTTAGAAGTACTAATTTAGTTAAAAAGTAATGAAAGATGTCCATGGGCGGCGGTGATCACTTTCCATCAGGTGTGCCGTCTGCTCGTTTGTCCGCTATAATGTAAAAAAAAAATGAATTTAACGTTTAACCAGCCAACGGATCATACGAGACCAACAGATTTTGAACTTTGTTCAGTTGAGATAAGGTTGAAAACCAGTGAAATAAATTGTCTAATTGCCTGGTAAAGGGTTAAAAGAAGAAAAAAAGATAGAAAGAATTTTTATTATTCTGCACAACACAACACTATCAGTTTCATAAACACTAAGCCAGACAAAAAAATGAATACAGAAAAAAAATTAAGAAAAAAACAAAATTGTGTGGGATTATGTGAGTGAAACGGAATGGAAGACGAGTAGAATGGAACAGAGTAAGAGTGAACGGAGAACGTGTGAACCGAGGGAAGATTAAGTTACTGTGGATGCGAGACGACGAAAGATGAAAATAAGCTTGCTCTGCGATTTTATAAAATAAAGCAGATTCTGAAGGCCCTGAAATCCCGTTTTTCGTAATAGGTAGCATACGATGAGAGGGATCACCTGATGTTGATCAGCAGAGGGAATACCACGATATTTTACTGTAGGTAATTCAAGAAACATGATCGATATACCTGGGCTTTTTATTTGCTCTGATATAAAAGTCCGGTTAAAAAAACAAGTCTTTATTCAGTAACTTAGTTTATTTCACAAACATAGTGGTAAGAGCCTGTTAAGGAAGCACCTCTCTTACTAATAGGTAATCATTAGAATTTAGTTTTGAAATTCATGGTTCTTAAACTAGGAATTAATTCATTCCTACTAGGAATTTATTCAGACCTTCACAAGACTATTCAATTTGTAATGATAACTTATATCTATGCTTGTAGCTAAACGCACGAGTCTCACGACATTAGTCTTCAAAAACTAGTTTAGATCACAAAGACAGTAAATTGATATAAATAGGACAGTTGACAGATACAGTGGTAGAATGCTAATGTTAGAAACAATATCACTACAGGCCGTGGCAGCTGGGCCGGAACTGTATAAAATGCTAGGTGCACACAAAGGAAACAAATCGAATAATGGACATTACGACAAAATATCATTTTCTGAAACGAAAAATACTATTACTAGATTAGACTCATAGAAATTTAAGAAAAATGATTTCAGAGTTTTTAAACAAATATTTACGGAGATAAAAAAAAAGGAAACATCCTCCTGTGACGTCATCACTCGGCATGACAAACAACGCTGTTGCTCACGTTGATGTAAAAAAAAAGTAAAATATCTTATCATAAAATGACAAGATAAATTAATGACAGTGACAATAACATAAAGTCATCTAAACTTTTTTTTATTTTACATATAGCTCCGTCATCACAATAAGTTAAGCCTTAGGACTACGTCACGTCACTTGCGGCATATTCATTAATAATTTAAAAAATAAATATTTCAATAAAAATACACATTTGACGATAACTAAAAATATGGGTCATCTTTTTTCCCTTTCTTTATTCGAAAAGCGAATAAAAAGGCTACATTTTTTTTGTCGTATTGTCCATTAGACTAACCAAATTACAAGCTTTAGTGGCAAGTATATACCTACCGTGGGAGAGGCACGAGTCGACTTGAATGTGAAGCAGCTCCTGCGCTGTATTTTATTTTAGAATAATCAAATATTTCATAACATCATCACATACATTGATCTGACTCCAAGATCGGTAGCGAAAGCACCTGTGTTACGGATATCAAAACCAACAGGGAAAACACAAATATACTCGTTTATAGTAAACGAGTATACATATTTTTCTTATTCTTTTTTTTTTCTTAGAAGGAACGTGACCTGTGAAATTTCCAAACCGAAGCGTTCCATTTCGGTTAGGATTTCACAGATGAAAATCTCCGATTTTCCAGACATACACAGGTGAACATAACGTTTTTACAGGGGCGACCCTGCTTTTACCGGGAAAAAAGCTTTCCCACCCATCTTCGATTGGACAAAATTTACTTATTGGATTGCTCTGCTTCCTCTATTGATTTCCGAACCTCTGCATACGGGTATTTACCATTAATCCTCACTGTAGATATATATATAGACAAGTACACGCGACGTCACGTGAAGCTACTCTTGTTGGACTTTGGACCATCTTCATTCAGGCACAAGTGCTAGTTTTGCACCGCGGAGGGGTTACTCGATCTGACGCCGCCTGTACATAATCCCATCAACGTTTCCCATTTCGAAACACAAAAGACTGGGTGATGCTACCAAATCCTATCAGTTTGACAGCAAACTGAAGCTGTGTCAATAATACCTCACAAAGATGCTTAAGTCATCAAGCATCCTAAGTCTATCGCTAAAGTAGTCCCTTACACATTTACCTAAATGTGCCATTGAACACTTAAGGATGATCATTTATGTTTAGAATGGATAGGAAAATTTGATGTATGTATTGATGATAATATAGCGTCTATAGTCTGATTTTTTATTAGACGAAGTATACTGACAGATGTTAATGTGTCATTCCTATACATTTGCAAAATGCAAATTGTAAAAATGTATAGGGACTTGACATTTACATCTGTCAGTTTACTTCGTCTAATTAAAAATCCGATTATAGATAGGTAATCCCGGAAATCTTTGTATTTATAAACCGATGCAATTTTGGAAAACCTATTGCAGCTATACAAACATCCTGAATAGTTACTAGAAATTAGTGTTCATGGTTATTTTACCACCAATATATTTTTTTCTTAAAATCTAAAAGTAAACAATACATTGAGTTCGAGATTCAGCACCGAGAGGACTCTATACCAACTTGTCAATAAGTAAACAACGCGTTTGTCACAGAAAAAACGTAATCAACTCAAATTTGAAAAATTCAATCAAAATATTTTTTATGTAACTAACCATAGATTACTTAATCCATGATCTTACTATAATTACCAAGTATAAAAGAAAGATACACTACCCAAACCTTAACTAAATCCGCAATCGCGCGTCGGAATCCCCACAGCCGGGACTAGACCTATCTGACGCAATACAGTCCTTCAACGCTGTAGGACATACCAGGACACCCGGTAATATGTTTCAGCAAGACACTCTTCAGTGGTGGGTACGCTCACGTACTCGGAAAGCCCGTTTAGTAGCCTCTTACGACAGGCCGGGAAAACCTTCGCAGTATTCTTATACATTCCTAGCCACAGGGCGCCTAACGAGATTTACTGTAGTAACTTCTTTGATAAACCCTATTTGGCACCAGGGCATAATTTTTACCGTCATGTCGATTCATAGTAACATAAAAACGTTCTTCTTTTGTTTATGACTTGTATCCTGTTCGTAAAAACAATTTTGCAACAAAAATCTTTTCTTATTGAATTATGTATTGAAACTATATTTTTTTCCTGATGTCTACGTTAAAAGTACGTCGCGTGTCATTTTCCTCGTAGTCCTTTGATACAACAATACCCCGTAACTACTACAGGGTCGGATTTAGGCAAGTGCCTTGGCTGGTCTACGCTGCGTCTCACAGCTAGTGGGATGCGGTAATGACTGGCGCCTTTTCGTTCACCGACCGACTGGAAGCGGCAACTTTTAGAAGCCTGCAGGTTCTCTTCACTTTCATCGTCATGCAGACAGCAGGGTGTGTGTCTGTGGAGAGTCCTGTAAGAACCCTCTTACTCGCATCGCAATCCAGCGATTTGGGCGCCGCCCTGAGGGTCTTTGCTTGGAGGGCAGTGGTAGCTGCCCAGGGGGGCTTTGAGCCTAATGGTTGAGGAAGGAGGCCGTTGCCTCGCTGTCCATGGATGGGATGTAGTGTGAAGGTTTGTCTTTCAAGTCCTTATCCCACCTTGTTGCCCTGGATATGCCGGCAACAGCCGCAGTTTTAGGCGGTAAACCCATTGACCGGCATCACATCGGTAGCGATTGTAGCTCAGTAGATAAGCATGCACCGTCATGGGTCATGAACTACGACCCCCCGGTCGTAGTTCAAATTCAAGCACCTATAGATTGGTCAAATCAATGTGAGTATTTCTACCATTAGCTCAGCTGTGAGGGAAACATCGTGAGGAATCCTGCACGTTTCGCATAGTGTCTGAAACGTGTAATCATGAATCAGTTGGTCTTTTTTCCTACTGTCAAATGAGTTGCGGTTCAGACGGCAGTCAATTCATTGTAATTACCAGACTCCCCAAATCCTGTATCATGGTCTAAGCAACAGCTTTGGACGCACCCGGAAATCTCACGCTAAGATAAGGAGGAGGACGAGGACGAGTTAAGGAGCTGCGATTTCAGCTTCTTAAAAGTATCAGCCTATAAACTGTCCCACTGCAGGGCAAAGGCCTCCATCATAGAAATCAAGTTATCGCTACTATGATGGGATCAGGCTTAATTACCACGCTTGCCAAATGCGGATTGGTGATCACAAACCTGAGCTATGCTCGACCCGGGAATCGAACCCAGGGCCCCCAGATCACGGCCCGGTACTTAAACTACTAGACCAACAGGTCTTTGTCATTGAATTTGAGTACTTTTAACAAAATATTCTAAGGAGTAGAAATTTTTATCTTTGATCCATCTAAACAATCTTCTTTTTAATATAATACAATTTGGGAGCATTTTAACCCTAAAAACTACCGCACGCATATCTATCTTCCTTCATTTAAACCGACAAAAACTTAGCTATGGAGCCCTCAAAACTACTGCACGTATAATATATGTCTTAACTCATTTAAACCGATAAAATTGGCATTGTTGTCAAACCGGTAACACCCTTTTAATCTTATTAATAACCTAGCGACCTGCTGCGGCTTCACACGGGTGTAATATTATGCATGTGTTATATTATTATATTATACATTATAAACATTTCGGAAAATCCGTTCCGTGGTTTTAAAGATCAAAGCATACATAGGAACAAAAAGCGAAAGCGACTTTGTTTTATAATATTTGTAGTGATGTGTAAGTAGTACTGAATTAACTCAAATTTCATTGCACGTGAATTATGTGGATTTTAATTTCCTATGTAAACCATCTTTTTTATATATGTCCATACATATTTTTTTTTATTTATAAAGAGGTAATGTTATCGAGGACGTTTAGGGAAATCGTAACTTAGTTAATTTGGTTTGTCGTATATATCTGAAGTCGGTATAAAAATGTTGCATTGCGATGTAGGATAGTATGAGAAATTCGTTTTTGTATGGAACAGTCAAATTAGCGCCATCTGTTGCTGGAGGGTAAATTTGTGAATATGTATGTGAAGATGTGAGGATGTGAAAATATTTTTTGGTCTTTCCCGAATCAACGCACAGCCGAAACTACTGCACCGAAAATCATGAAATTTGGAACTTAGATAGTATTTATTATGTAGGTGAGCACTAAGCAGGGATTTTTAAAAATTCAACCCCTAAATGGGCATTAATGTTCGTATGAAAGCCGTTCAGTTTTGACGTTAAAGATTTGAGAATTGGGACTATACTAGTTTATTTATTAAAAATAAAAGTTTACGTAATTCAGTTTTTTTTAATTCAACCCATAAAGGGGTCAAAATGGGGTAAAAACATTGTATGGAAAATTCGTCAATTTTAAAGCTATAGTCATAAAAATCGGTGTTTGTGATCTTTAAACAAATGAACTTCGTATGGAAGATTCTTAATTTTTAAAGCTAGAGTCATAAAAAAATGTACGAGTATTTGAACTGCTTCTGCAAAATAAATTCTAGTACTTTAAGCATTTTTTTCGTTTAACCCCTAAAAGGGTGAACGGGGGCAAAAACGTCGTATACAAAATTTGTCATTTTTAGAGCTATACGCATGACGTCGTAAGGGATGACATGCGTGCCAATAAATTGACTACAATGGCTGCACAAGTTCGCGCGAAGTAGAGGTCGCGCGAGTTTATTTCTTTATACAAATTTCATTTCAAAACACTTTTATTGTATTTCAATAGATGAATAGGTATTATGTACTTTTTTAACTTATGCTAAGAAAGAAGAAAAGACCAGGACCCCAATTCTCGTGCTCGTGATATTTTGAGAAGATGGCGGATATCACCCGAAAACCATACAAAAAAACTTGGTTTAGTGATATATGTCGTATGAAAATAAATGTCACAAGCACGAGAATTGGGCTCCTGATTTTGAAAAATTGTGTCCCGTAACGAAGTAAGGGCGGGCCACTAGTAATAAATTAAATTATGTGTACGGCTGTTCCAAAATTGACATTCATATCCGCGGATTTTTGAATATTTAAATGCCGAACACGATGTCCTCCTAAGTGGCCGGTATGGTATTCTGCACCGGCTAGATAGTATATTCTACGTAGTATTCTGTTGCACTGTCACTGCGCTCTCTTTAGACTATTTAGCGTCCAAACAATATCAAGAATGCGCAGTGGGACGTGCGCAGTGCCAGAAGTCGGTCGGTGTGCTGTGATTTTTTTTCTTTTGGATCGAGTTCCGAATTAGACATGAGGGAGTTGAACGGTGAGTGCCCAGCTTCATAATGAACACCATAGAGTAAGGTAGGGCGGCCGGATATTTTTACATATGCACACATGATATTTTGGCACATGACCCTATCTATGTTGTGTAATTTTTAAATATGTTATTGTATTAAGTAGTTTTAATTTTTTATTATTTTTCGCATTTTCTTGTTTACATTTTTTAATTTTGTAATCTGTTATTATGTGTGTTTCATGATGCAAATAAATGAATTATCTATCTATCTATCTTTTAGCTTTATTTTTTAAATCTATAAATAAGCAAAATGCGAATTCATTAGGGCTTGTTTTATCTATTGTAAATATTCATTAGACCTATCAGGTCTTCATTAGAATTTCATAACTATTACTTGAAAAGCTACGCTTTTGGAATAACGTTTTATTATATTTTAAAGATAATCATGAAAAGGGTTCCGTTTCCAATATTTTTTTTTAAGATTTAAGTATTTCGATTTAAATTTTGAAACTCTAGACCTTTTTCCAAGAACAACTTTAGTTTTATTTTTGATAACCTAGTTAATTTATGCTTAAATGTAATATAAAATAGCAGTACAAATAAGTATAATTGGTCAAAATCGATATGTGTATATTTCTGGTTTTGAACAATGAAAGAAACACGTCATGGCTAATTTTGGTTAATACATGTATTGCTTTAAACAATTTTCAATTATGATTGTTACATTACATAACTTTAGAGTTAATAAATGCTGTATAAATTAATAATATAATACCAAAAACTTTAGATTTCTTTACGGTTACAGTTTTACAGACATGATAATCATCTCAGTAAATAGCATCACCAGAATGACACATTAAACACAAAAACATGACACGCATTATACACCGTGACTATATGAATACCCGAGAAACTTCTCAAGGTCATTATACTAATGAAAACAAACATTTTTCACCGTGAAACATGGGGTAGAATCTAAAAAAATATTCACTTCTCATGTTATCAGCTGATTGATGCGATTTGTATGGGAAGATTAAGACCTATACCTACCTATGGTCTTTAGGGAATGTTGGTTTTCAGTAGTACGAGTATGATGCCGTTGAGAAGTATCTCGGGTATTCAAAAATCAAGGTGTATAGTGTTAAACGGTAGTCGCCTGTAATAAGATTCATATTTGAATGAGCTTGTGCTATTCATGTGTGTTTGTACCATAGACTTACGATGCCGCCTTACTTGTACGATACAGAGAATAAAAAGGTTCGTGACCTTAAGGTAAATTTTCGCTTGCACGGCTAGAATCAGTTACACCAACATACCGTTTTAAAAAGACCTGCCAACCACCTTTAAATTTTCTTTACATCAAAAGGAATCAATGTTGCTACAAGCAAATCTGAACTTTCTGATCTAACAGTTGAGTATCATTTTCTGTGCAAAAGGTGTAATACCTGTCTGACAAATTTACGAAAGGTAATAAGTGCTCATAGCTTAGCTCATAGCATATCAAACGAATCAATTAGAAAACTGACGAACAGTTTCGTTCTTTGACTGTACACAACACAAACACGTCTTGAACGTTTGTAGCTCAGTGGATAAGAACGTGGGAGTCCAAATGGCAGGATTTACGTTCAGACCAGAGAATCGAACACTTGACTTAACAAATCTATATGGCACATAACACCTATTATACAGCACATCCCTACATAACGTATTATTACACAGCCTTTCTGATTTACATCGAAATTCTTTACCAGTAGTCACCAATTATGTCCACTTCTAGAATCATCATTCTCCTGCCCTTTTTCCCGGGTTATCTGGGTTCGGTGCAGTTTGTCTTTTCCATACGTCACTTGCATTCATCATCGAATCCACCCCTTTTTCCATCATATCATTGTTTACACAATCCATCCATCTCCTTTTCGGCCGTCCTCTGTTCCTCCTCCCACTTACATTTATACTCATCACTCTTTTGGTTACATATGATGTTGTGAAATATTTATTATTTATTTTGTTGTTCCCCTCTTCACATTACATGTCCACTTCTAAAATATGGCAGTATTTTTAAACTCTTCTATTATAAAATGTACCTATCACAAAATACCAATTAGTTATAGCAAGGCATTTTTGTCAACATTACTCTCAAGTGAAACGTCAGAAAATTGCGCATGATATGGCTATTCACGTGGTTTTTTTTACTGTATTGATAGATGGTTAAAATTTTTCCTGTTTTTTTCCTGTTTCCGTCTGTAAAAATTCGTCTCGTCTCGGATACTTTCTCAAAATTGTGGAAACCTAAAACATTTGTGATAACACAACCGGGATCAGGTGTGCCGTCTGCTCGTTTGTCCGCTTTAATGTAAAAAAAAAATTTAGAGCTAAACTCTATGCACGCATACCTTTGAATAGGGAAAAGAATTCT
Source organism: Marasmia exigua (assembly GCA_019059595.1). Lineage (NCBI taxonomy): Eukaryota > Metazoa > Arthropoda > Insecta > Lepidoptera > Crambidae > Marasmia > Marasmia exigua. The sequence goes on along the minus strand of CM032494.1, from coordinate 11,885,267 downwards.
CTTCTCAAAGATTCCCTATTCAATGTCTCAAACACAAACTAAGTAGAAGATACTACGTACGTCTCAAAGATTAGTCTCTTCCCACTTCGAAGTGCTACCTGCGTTCATTGACATTGTCGAACAACATTTTTTTTATATATTTTCATTACATTTTCAAGATTTAGTAAATGGATCTTCAGTATCTTCTGTTTAGTTTGTGGGATCTTCTCATTTACGATTTAACTGCCGCACTCAGAGACGTCAATTACGCTAAATGTTCACTTACTGAATTATGGAGAGTCTTTATGCGTATTGGATTAAGTATCAATATTTTTTCTTGAGTACCAATTAAAGTTAATTTGACGTCTCTGAGTGCGGCCGTAAGGTTTTCCCTTAGACAATTTAAGATTTTCCTTATGAAAATCAATAGTTGTATTTTAAAAATTGAATATAATATAATGGTTTAACTTTAAAATTTAATTAATTAGATGATGATGTAACTTTTAATACGCTTTATTGATAACAACTGTTATTGCGGCTCCTTATCAGGGGATATTTTATTATTCCGTCTCCTATTTGACTCGACACGGGATCGAACCTGTCGCTTTCATAAAGGCAGTCATGAAAAATGGACATAATTTTCATCTTAGTCTTTGATAATGAATAAAAATTGTCGACACTCATGTCATAATCTTCAAATTAAGAAATAAAAAGTAAACACAATCATATTGTCAGGCTCTTTAATATTGATAGCTTTAAGGAAAATTAAAAAGTTAGGGTATAGCATAATGTATTATTGCTTTATGCAATAGCTGTCTCATTATGCAAAAGCCAAATGTCAATGTTAGGACAAAGTTATCATCATTTATACTGCCCGAAAAGTTAGGAATGGACACCCCTTAAAACACCTACAATGCGCGCGCAATATTTATTTTATCTGTTGTCACACACTATTAGTCGATTACGCGCCATTTTGTTTGATTTTAATTGATTTATTAGAAAATAATTTATTTTTTATTTAGAGCCTGAGATTGAGAAATAATAGAAATATATTTTGAGGATTTGACTCTACCAGATATTTTAGCAAAAGCATTTAGAGTTCAAATAAGTAAGTCTTTTGCCAGAAATATCAGGTATGTGTACAATCACCCTATGATTTCTTACTTTGAAGATTAAGAGTTGCCACCCATACTTTATAATAAAGTAATGTACGTTATTTCAGGTGATTGTACTCTATACTTTATGAGAAAAATAAAGTACGCGAAAATACTTTATTCCTTATGATTGCGTTAGAATTTTGAAAAATGTAGTCGTATTTATTTACCCTAAATGAAATTGGTGATACTAATTTGATACAAACAGCAAAAATAAATATAAAATATGTTTTTAAACATAATGATAAAGAAAAAAAAACTGTACTTTATTTTGTTACTATGTACTTTTTTTCCTTACAAAATTCTGCAAAAAAAAGTGGCAGCCCTGAATGCAGGTAAAGTAGTGTATTTTATATATATATATATATAGACACATATCAGTCACATAAACTACTATTTATTTGCCTAAAATCCACCACTTTCCTTCTATGTACTTAGAACCTTTGGATTGCACCAGACATTAGGTCTGTTCGAATCCCGTCCGATGGAGCTTTTAAAAAACCCCAAACTATCACAGCACTTGTCGTGACTTGTCTTGTCTTGTCGAAACATACAATATAATATACGCTAAAGCATATAGCTATTGTATGTACGATATGTATATAGTATTTACCGATAGACAATATCTGAACAGCTAGAATTCCTCTTCCTCATTCGAGACACTAAACTAGGAAATGTTCAGCACATATCGCATTGTAGCGAGGTTCGAAAACTTTCGCTGCATTCCTAATGACCTCCAACAATGTAACGGCTATCGTATTACAAACTAAACTTGAAACAAAGATCAAAGACACTATGTAGGTAATATAGGTATCCACTGTTCTTTTTTTAGCCATTTTTAAACTTTTAAAGGACATCATTCTGCTGAAGACAATTTGTTCCAATTTTAGCCGGAAAAAAATTGGTTTCCTTCAATGAGGGTTGTCGCGTTTGAAGAATCCGCTAGATGGCGTACTGTTGGACTGAGGTCCAACATCAACCGCATTGGTTGTTTTCCGGCAGGCCCCTTTTTTAGAGGTCGAAGACCGCCCTAACAGCGCAGTGTTGGGAAGCCTCCTCTCCCAGAGGAGCGAAAACACCGCGCCAAGACAAGATGCAGCCCGGGGAAAAGGGTTTACCCCGAACCGCACCAAGTGCGAAGATGACAGTAGTAGTATTGGTTGTTTAGTTTGCCAAATTGACATTTTGACAGATCACTTTTGAAAATAACCAATTACATTGTATATGGACCTCACTTCTATAGTACTCCATCTAGCGGATTTTTCACACGCGAAAAACCTATATAGTCATCGTAATGTGAGAATTTCGGAAAAATGTCACAGAGTCTAAAAGAGATCCAATCGGGCGGGCCCTGACGCAGATTCTATACGGGTGCAGTAGAGAATGAACGTCTAACGGCTTTGTGCAGTTTTACAAGTATGCCTTATTATGAAAACACAGTCTGTTTAGGGTGCATGTCTTTGCTTGTCTGTAGGTCATTTCCCTCGGTGATCACTGAAGGTCGAATTTCACGAATATCCTCATGGAGAGAAGAACCGCCGTCAAATTCAGTGTGGTGCTTTCTTCCCAAAGGCATTTGAGGACGAGCAGCTCAAACTTGCGGAGAAAGTTAACTTTTTAAGGGCCGATTTAACCAATCTTATTCCGATACTAAATTCCATACAAGTCTGACGTTATACGATAGATGTATCCACGGATAAAGATTGATCAAATCGGAGCTAATTTACAAACAAAACATTGCTCTAAAATGATTCCAGTTATTTGAACATTGTTGTTAAGCTGAAGGATATACCCCACTAGCGACGCCAATCGATATGAACTGTTAGCTAATAAACCAGATCTATTTTAAATAACTTGGGGGCTTCAGTCTCTCGGTAAACCTATACAATTTATTTAATAGTTATAGTTAGTTATTTGATATGGTTTTGCACTGAATTTTGAATTACCGCCAAAAGCGGCCACTTTTGGCGTGTATCAATTTTTTTAGTACAAAAACAGACCCAACATTTGGGCATGGTTATTAAATAAATAGTTTAAGTGTTTTCCGAGACACTGAAGCCCCGTAATTATTTAAAATATATTTGTTTTGGTAGCCAACAATTAAAATCAATTGGCGTCGCTAGTGTGCCCTACCGGTCGCCTTAAGATAGACACCAAGCAACATTGGTTATGAACAACCAATTTTACAACTTCTAAACCTGTGCTAACTTGATTGGGCTCGAAAATCCACATTTTTCTTACTTTTGTCATATTTTTCATATTATATCGAAAACATCTATTTTACGGAAAAGTTAACTTTCCGAGTCCGCGCCACAAAAAAAGTCCCGCGTCAAAACACGGAAAAATGACATCATTTGGAACAATGACATCAAAAAAACTATTTTGAGGAAAATTATGAATATTTTTTTTATCTGGAAAACCCTAAGCATTGGCAAAAAACAGTTCAAATTAGTTGTAAGTCTCAAAGCGAGCTATCTACCATTATTTACGGGACACCCTGTATACTGAGATAGAGACTGCTAGCCGGTAGCGCCATCTAGAGGACCATATACGTTTACTATTCAACGTATAAAACCTACATTAGTGGATTTTTATAAATAGGACCCAAAAGTTTAATCTCGATCGCATAAATATGAAAACTGAAGGGAGGTAGAGAAAAGTAATATTTGGCTTACCATTCTATTATGCGTAAACCCGAGACCTTTTCAAATATTTATGTGAAATAAAGTGAGGACATAATCTCGTGCCTTTTAGCAACCATAAATAAACTATTCGTTCGTGGTTCTTCCTAATAATTTTGTCAACAGTTTTACCAGAATCGACTGATTTATCGAATATTGGGGTTTCTTTGATATGGATTAAATTCTTGTTACGTATTTACATACTACGCCGAAGTGGACCTTGGCCTCCGTCACGGTTTATTCCCGCTGTCCACCCTCTGCTTGTCCACTCCGGGTAAACAGTGAAACAATTGTTAAAAAAATTCGCGCTGTCCACCCCCTCTTTCAACCAAGAAGGGGTGGAAGGCGGGAATTTTTTCAACAATTTTTTCACTGTCCACCCGGGGTGAACAAGCAGGGGGTGGACAGCGGGAATAAACCCTCCGTCACGAGGATTCTGCGTTTCGTTATTGGTTATTGCGAAATCATTGTGAGCAATGTTTTTATATATAGTGGAATGTATCAGTAGGACTTTAAGGTCGTATTTCAAATGGTCTCTCTTACTGCAACATAACAAAAAATCAAACAAATATTTACTTAACTTAATACGTTTATTTGTGTGATAGGTGGCAGACGAGCAGACCGATCACCTGATGGTAAGCGATTCCCGCTGCCCATGGACACCCGCGACACGGATTGATCCTCTAATACCCTCACTCACGCAGCGAAACACAGCACAGTGCTGCTTCAAGCCGGTTATCTGTGAGGCCATGGTATCACTCCGGTCGAGCCGGCCCATTCATGCCGAAGCGTGGCTCTCCCACGGTTTTGACGGGCCGATGGCACATTTGTTGATGACCGAAGGCAAATGAACAGACTAAAGTTTTAAGGATGGCAAAGCTCGTGTGACTCCACTAGTGTACCGGGTGTCTCGTCTGCCACCTATGTCATATAAAAAATAATCGTATCTTTATAATAAACTAGCCTTTTATCTGAAAACCTATTTTACACATACGTAAACGCTGTCCCTTAAAGCACTTTAAATGCTACAATAATTAGTCATAACAAAGATCTCCATTAAAAATAAATAATTACAAGTTATTAATTTAAGGTGACGGGTAGGGCACACTAGCGACGCCAATGGATTTTAAGGTTTAGCTACTAAACCGGATCTATTTTAAACATTTAGCGGTTACAACCTCTCGGAAAACACTTAATACTATTTATTAAATTGCCATGCACAAATGCAGACCCAACATTTGTACGTGAAAAATTGATTCACGCTAAACGTGGCCGCTTTTGGCGGTAATCAATTTTTCGCGTACAAAAACGGACCTAACATTTGTGAATCGTTATTTAATAAGTAGTATAAGTGTTTGCCCAGAGGTTGTAACGCTGAAATTGTTTATAATAGATCCGTTTTAGTTGCCAACAATTAAAAACGAATGGTGTCGCTAGTTAGGGCTACCCGTCGCCTTAAAGAAATATTGTTGTATTTCTACTAAGTGGTTATTTTTGAGCGTTTGCACATAATGTTCATTTTAAGCATGTATGCATTAAGCGCAATAAAAATAAGTTAACTATAAATAAGTATGGGATTGGCCGTGTGGTCCCCGGCAGAGTAGAATAGGCGACCTTCTTTCTTACCGAGGTGTCGTAAAAGGCGACTAAGGTAAAGCTGCTGGCATGATCATTAGCACCCAGAAAAGGAAAACTCTGCATTTATATCAAAACCCTCGCCAAGCCGTCTGCCAAGCGTGGTGAGTATGGCAATTACCCCTCATGTGATTGAGGAAGGCCCGTGCCCCAGCAGTGGGGACTTAAATTAGCTGACGATGACGATGATGGGATTCGGTCTTTACTGAAAATCAGCGCTATGTTTCAAGCCATAGATACCTTAATGCTGAGTTGGACCCGTTTCGGCACTTAGCTTTCGTCTGTAAATGTTCATGTTAAATGACGAATAATCTTATCTTATCTTATCTCTTATCACAGTTAATTATGAAATGCCTATTTTACTTTTAAAATTAAAAATTTTAGTGTGTGAACTTCTAAGAAAACTTCTTCATAATTTAATTCTCCATTTTCTTTGTTATCTTCTCAATACAAAACACCAATTCATAGGTAAGAGCTTATAGTTAATATTGGGTAAACTAGTTGCACGCTGTTAGTGCTATTAGCCAAGTGAAAGTGAAGTTAACTTTCTTGGTCGTGCCTATAACTAAAGTATTATATTACCTGTCGTTAGTGCTCGGAACCTAAGAGTCTTTAATCTAGATTAAAGTTCCGAGGTTCGTTCACTAGGAAACTAATTTGTGAATAAAATTAATTTAACTTTAAGCCCGGTGCTAGAAAGACGTGGCCGGTTATGAAACTACGATACTCGTATACTTATACCGAGTATAGAAGTTTTACTAACTACTTATCTACTGATACCAAAATCTGCAGGTTCTGTCGCGAGGACGAGGAAACGATTATCCACGTCCTCGGCGAGTTCATAGCGCTACATCGCTGCAGAAGCCGGCACCTAGGAGCAGACAAGATCAAAAGCTCCCCCATCAGCTCCATTCTCGGGTTTATCCCGGAGCTGGAAAATTATAATATTGTGCCTTTTACGACACCTCGGTAAGAAAGAAGGTCGCCTATTCTACTCTGCCGGGGACCACACGGCCAATCCCATACTTATTTATAGTTAACTTATTTTTATTGCGCTTAATGCATACATGCTTAAAATGAACATTATGTGCAAACGCTCAAAAATAACCACTTAGTAGAAATACAACAATATTTCTTTAAGGCGACGGGTAGCCCTAACTAGCGACACCATTCGTTTTTAATTGTTGGCAACTAAAACGGATCTATTATAAACAATTTCAGCGTTACAACCTCTGGGCAAACACTTATACTACTTATTAAATAACGATTCACAAATGTTAGGTCCGTTTTTGTACGCGAAAAATTGATTACCGCCAAAAGCGGCCACGTTTAGCGTGAATCAATTTTTCACGTACAAATGTTGGGTCTGCATTTGTGCATGGCAATTTAATAAATAGTATTAAGTGCTTTTCCGAGAGGTTGTAACCGCTAAATGTTTAAAATAGATCCGGTTTAGTAGCTAAACCTTAAAATCCATTGGCGTCGCTAGTGTGCCCTACCCGTCACCTTAAATTAATAACTTGTAATTATTTATTTTTAATGGAGATCTTTGTTATGACTAATTATTGTAGCATTTAAAGTGCTTTAAGGGACAGCGTTTACGTATGTGTAAAATAGGTTTTCAGATAAAAGGCTAGTTTATTATAAAGATACGATTATTTTTTATATGACATAGGTGGCAGACGAGACACCCGGTACACTAGTGGAGTCACACGAGCTTTGCCATCCTTAAAACTTTAGTCTGTTCATTTGCCTTCGGTCATCAACAAATGTGCCATCGGCCACAAAAATTTTAGTGTGTGAACTTCTAAGAAAACTTCTTCATAATTTAATTCTCCATTTTCTTTGTTATCTTCTCAATACAAAACACCAATTCATAGGTAAGAGCTTATAGTTAATATTGGGTAAACTAGTTGCACGCTGTTAGTGCTATTAGCCAAGTGAAAGTGAAGTTAACTTTCTTGGTCGTGCCTATAACTAAAGTATTATATTACCTGTCGTTAGTGCTCGGAACCTAAGAGTCTTTAATCTAGATTAAAGTTCCGAGGTTCGTTCACTAGGAAACTAATTTGTGAATAAAATTAATTTAACTTTAAGCCCGGTGCTAGAAAGACGTGGCCGGTTATGAAACTACGATACTCGTATACTTATACCGAGTATAGAAGTTTTACTAACTACTTATCTACTGATACCAAAATCTGCAGGTTCTGTCGCGAGGACGAGGAAACGATTATCCACGTCCTCGGCGAGTTCATAGCGCTTCATCGCTGCAGAAGCCGGCACCTAGGAGCAGACAAGATCAAAAGCTCCCCCATCAGCTCCATTCTCGGGTTTATCCCGGAGCTGGAAAATTATAATATTGTGATTTTATGCTTATTAAACAAGTTATACATCTTATTGTGAGCTGGAGCTACATGAGGTGCTGTAATAGGTTATGAGGCTGCCACAATAGATCATCTACTGGTCGCAGTGGCTATGAGACGCAAGGCTCATCCTATTTCTATGAAATAATAATAATAACTACTTATTTACCGAGTATAGAAGTTTTATAAAGACCAAACTATGTAAGTAAGGATGGCCAAGAATGTTATCGTTTAGCAGTTTGGGTTTATTGCAATACCCAGCGGGGGGCGCGGCCTGTAATATTAGGGGTTAAAGTATAAAATTGCCGTTTTATATGGCGATTTTCTTAGAACTTGTGTTTTCCATAGTAACATTTTTTAATTTTCAAAGTAACTATTATGTAATGCTAGTTCTCGATACTTAATTGTTATAATATAAATAAATAATTGATTTAATGGACAACGTTGAGGAACGTGTAGGATAGTTTTTAGAAAAAAATATTTTTAATTATAAAGTTATTATTGATAAAAACGTAAATTCTGGCAAGTAAAAAAAACATCCAGAATACTATTGTATTCTTGATGCTTTTTTTACTTATCTAATCTCTATTCTATATAAACTGGATTCGGCGGGTAGGGCTACAAGCCGCGTGGGCTTATGCAATTCAAAGGTTTTAAATTAGTGTCTAGTGGTTTTTAATGTACAAATTTGGTGTTCATTTGTGCAGTGAAGTGCCGCAAGGTGATCCTGATAATAAGAATCGTTGGATTGTATCGTTTTTAACACTACTATTGTGTGTCGAGTGAGTTGTCTCGTGACAACTTGCTTGGACCTATTTGTCTTAAAGCCCACGATTGCTTTTAGAGTGATATCCGCTGGATCCGTAGGTCGATAAAACGTTAAACACCGGCGTTTTATTGGTGACTGTGACTTTGACTGACTTCGACTATTGACTAGGTAGTTAAGTAGGTACTTATCCTCAATAAGTTACTTGACATTGGCGAATTATCTTCGGGTAGAGCCACAAAAAAAATATATAAACCTTAAAATTTAGTTTTAAATCTAAATAAAATTATAGTATTGTGATTTTATGCTTATAAAAGAAGTTGTACATCTTATTGTGTCTAGAAAAAAACGCCAATTTCATACTTTAACCCCTATTATAGGATCTAAAAGGTTTATAAATCAACCGACCTACCCTCATTTTATTTCGCAACTAGATTAGTTCGGACAAACTGTACCTACCTATAGGCGTTGGGTGTCAAATACATCGCGCATTTCGCTTTTACCGTATTGAAGATAGTTAAAATATCACAGGTCAACAATCCCAGTGAAAAGTTTTGATCCCCATGACTCTTCCTTCTGGATCCACTCATGTATTTATCCCAAAACACTTGCAGAACAAAGAATCATCCTATAATTAATCAAGAAGGGAATTAACACGATATTTATTATGTGATACAAAATTGTGTACTCACATATTTTGCGCGACGTTCCCGTCTTGATACATTATAGTTATAATGCAACGCGAAAATCTAAAAAAGAATCATCCTTTTCGAATATAGAGGGTTTCTATTGGTTTCTAAGACGCATCCGCATACAGCTGTGGCAGAAAACGCCTCTTCAGACTCGGTGCCTAATTTAAACAAGTTTTTATATGAACCCAATAAAAAACGCAATACAATCCCAGCTAACCTTCAGCTAAAACCTAATACAGGGATTGCTCTGGTTTGAGACTAGTTGACGGACTAGCGTAATTATGTACCTATTTATCAATAAAACGGCATATTTTGTTAACAGGTGCAACAATCGGTGAGAAGATCGGCAGGCGACGAGCAGTCCCTGTGATCCACGTTCAAGGATCCCACTATGAAGTTGGCTATGATGTGGTAAGTGCTCTGATTTCTGATCAAAAATGTATCCTTCATCGTCAGCCCTTTTAAGTCCCCACTGCTGGGGCACGGGCCTCCCTCAATCACATGAGGGGTAATTGCCATACTCACCACGCTTGGCAGACGGGTTGGCGAGGGTTTTAATATAAATGCAGAGTTTTACTTCTCTGGGTGCTGATGATCATGCCAGCAGCTTTACCTTACTCGCCTTTTATGACGCCTCGGTAAGAGTGAGAGGCCTATTCTACTCTGCCGGGGACCACACGGCCAAAAATGTATCCTACTAAAGGTTAACACACAGTACTGCCGTCCAAGTTCACAAAGCCACACGGAGTCGCTGTGGGTTAATGACGTTTTAATGACGTCAGATTAGATAAGTATGTACGTTTTCTTTATCAAGATGCGGCAGATCTGATTAGGTATAAAATATGTTTACAGTCCGCGACAGAAAAGAAGACCCATGAAAAGCGCACTTCAGTCGCCATCAACATTCGAGCTACAAAAGGAATCTAAACTTTTAGTTCCGTGTTTTACCTTCCCTATTCAAAGGTTTTGCCGTGGGTCTTTTTTTCGTGGTACAGAATAGATTACTATGTCTCTCCGATGGGTGACGGATCTATCGCCGAGTGGCAATACGTATGCAATCATACTGTACGTACCTATGTATGTAGTGAATGTACACGGTGAACCAGGGGAAACTCATAACCTTTTTATAACTAGGTGGTATCAGTGATGTGGATTCTATTCTAACTCTAACAAAATATCTGGGGTGTCCATCTTAGCACAATCGCGGTCGGAAATCCTACATTCAGAACTGAGTGCCCAGTCGATATTGAAGTCGAATTATGGATTTGTATGGACGAATGTATGAGATCTCTAAATTCGACTTCGATGTCGAGTGCACGAGAATTACCCTTCTGAACCGCACCACACATGGCGCTCGTTGCTGCTCTCACATTCCAACACAGGTGCGGAATCTATGTCTGGTGCGCCCCCTGAACATTATCTGGAGCATTCGTATAAGGACCGTACACACAACTATTCTAACATTGTTTTTCCTAATGTCTGCTTGTCAATGCTTTGCAACTTTTTTCAACTTTGTAAAATAACAAATTACCTTAGACCTACTTATATAATAATTACTTCTATGTATTACGATTACCAAACATTGAAAACAGTAAGGCTACTGCCTAATACGTATACGGCTTAGCTTATGTTAATTCGAATATAAACAGAGTAAGTAATAAATGAGACCAAGAGCGATCTACCCGCATTTATTCTCTTTGGCGGCACTTACGGGTTCTTAGAATTAAAAAGCGTTACTTTAGGTACGTGCTCATTACGAGTATGCTGGTTCTTAACGCGTCGGGCGCGAAACCATCTGCATGATGCCATAGCACACTATGTCGAAGCGAGGAGAGACTGGGTGGCTCGCATCGCATTTCTAAAATCCGCCACGCTGCACCCCGGCAAAGTGTGCGATACTGCATATCAAATACATACAAGCAAGCAATGTAGGCGGATTTTAGCGCACCGGCTCGGCACGCTGCAGACCGGCATAATGTGTGCTTACCTGTACCTAAGGTGACATTACAATAGGCATGTTGCCTCATGTCACCATTTATGTAAATAACTTTTAATTCAAATATTATTCCGTGCAAGGGTCCGAAATATATAACCGTCAATAAATGTAAATAAGGGATTGCTGTAAAAATTCAACTTATACCTGTTATATTTTTACTTATTTTTCTCTTGATTGAAAACACCGTCCGCCATGGTTCTACGTCACCATTATTAAAAATAACAAAACTTCAAACGCTATTCGAAGTCTTAATAAACCATCATGGCGGACGGCTTTTATGGCTGTATAGCGAAAATATAATTTAAAATATATTAGGAAAGGTGCTTAAAAAACATTTTTATGGCGTAATATAATCGCAATGAACCGTTCAACTAGACTATACTACCTCCCTGACTGACGAATATTCGCGTGTAATGTAACATAAAATATAACCCGCTAAATCTCGACCATCTGGCAACCCTATCACAGGTGTACGTGTGTGATTAACAACATGCAACGGTAATCCAAACCGATTCCGTTTTATTTATTTACAAAGCACGCGCAATGCAGGTAGTATTTACTTAATCGACACGAGACAAGAGCGTAATGGACATGAACAGTTTAATTATTCCTTTGACGGGAAAATATTTTATCCAACAAGTAATTTTAATGCTACCGTAATAATAATGTGACCGTTCCTTTTTTGACTCAAAATGGGACATCGCTTTTTTATCAATTAGCACTTATATTTTTCTCCTAGTATGTATAGTAAGTATCAGCCTATATAATGTCCCACTGCAGGGCAAAGGACTGCATCATAGAAATCCAGTCATCGCAACTATGATGGGATTAGGCTTAATCACCACGCTTGCCAAATGCGGATTGGTGATCACAAACCCGAGCTATGTTCGAAAAATAAGAAACATAATTTTTGCTCGACCTGGGAATCAAACCCAGGACCCCTAGATCACGGCCAGGACATAAAGCACTAGACCAACAGGGTGTTTTTGCCCTATAATAGATATTGTCTTATAATGAAACACCTGCTAGGTACTGTGATGAAATGTATCATCTGATTAAGTGTTATGCCCGTCAACAGAAAACATAATGCACAACTAAAAAAACTTTCTATACTATTATTAGAATAGTTTTTTACGAGATTTCTACCATGTACCTTATTTTTGAGTTTCCGATATTTTGGTACTGTTGCAAGCGCCATGGTCGTAAATAACTATTCTAATGTTAGTGACCATGAAAGTTTAAAACAATATATTTATATTTTTTTTTTGGAACGGTTCGTCTGTCTGACAAATTTTTCAACCCTTCTTAAAAAAATGTGGGGAACAGGAAATTTGGTCAGTCAACCGTTAGAAGGAACTGTCCCGTTAAAAATGGGGCGTCTGGTCACCTTGGATTAATACATAGGTAATAATCATCATCATCATCATCAGCCCACTTAAGTCCCCACTGCTGGGGCACGGGCCTCCCTCAATCACATGAGGGGTAATTGCCATACTCACCACGCTTGGCAGACGGGTTGGCGAGGGTTTTGATATAAATGCAGAGTTTCCCTTCTCTGGGTGCTGATGATAATGCCAGCAGCTTTACCTTAGTCGCCTTTTACGACACCTCGGTAAGAGTGAGAGTGGCCTATTCTACTCTGCCGGGGACCACACGGCACAAGCGTGGTAATAATACAAGGCATTAAAACAGAATTGTTAATGACATTTATTTTATTATGACACACCTTATAGCAGCGTTTCTTAACTTGCGGTCAGTGGACCCTCTAGAGGTCCGAGAGTAGGTACTTATCTATATATAGCGTGTGTTGATTTAAACGACATTCTTAAGTTTCGTAGTAGTTAATCGCATTATTAAAAAAAACCTTAGGCTTGCGCACCGCACCTGCTACGCTTGAGCAACCGGGTTCGATCCCGTGTTCCAAAATGATTATTCGACTTTATCGGTTGAAATTATCAGCTTCAACTGGTCATAGGTTCGTTTTAGTGTCACGCGTACCGTCAGTACGGATCGCTCAGAGGCACGGGCGCGCTATGCAGATGGCTGCGGAGCCGTCCGGGCGGACGGTCGTCCGTACGGACCCCTCCGTATGAATCTAAAATGCTCCCTGAAGCTCATATAGATCAGCCTATGCGATCCGTACTGACGGTATGCGTGACACTAAAACCAATCTCAGTGAGTCTGGAAATATGCGTGTACCTATTGTACGTGTTCCAGAGATGAAATTCTAAATGTCCTACAAGTTTTTTTTTCTAAACCATCTCCATGCGGCAATAGATATTTAAATATCGATCGAGCGAGATCATTATTATATCGTGTCTAGCGAAAATTTGTAGGTACAGTCATGAGCTTTTTTTTGGGACCCACCCAAGGTTGAATGTCGTGTAGCGAACTTTCGCTATTAAGAGCTAATATTTTAACGTGTCAATGTCATAATATTTACCATCGACCACTTTACTTTTCTAGGGGCAACCGTGCAGAAATGTCCACTTTAGCGAGGGCATACCATCATTATAGATGCTTTCCGAGTACCTAATCGTTAAACGGCGAACTGGGTTTCTTGTCACATTCATTTGTCAGGTTATTTCGTGAATGCCTACTCCTTGTTCGTGCAAATCAATAATTTGAACTCCTATTTGATCACGATTAGCCGCAAGCATTTTATTAATTGCTAAATTACTATTTGTGAAAATGTAACAATAAACGATTTTCTTGACTGACATTGACACGAGTGACACAACATATGTTCGTAATTAGAAAGCCGTAATGATAGCTTTTTTTCAAAAAGTTATCGTTTCAAGAGTCGATTAGATAAGACATTTTGTCTTAACTTGACATTCAACCTTACTAACAACATTATGTTCCAACGACATTTAACGGAAATACCAAATTAAAGCCCGCGACTGTACCTGAGTTTTTCGGTTTGTTTGAGCTCCTGCGGAGCCTGAAAGTGGACGGCCTTGTACCCGAGTGCCTCGAAAATCACATTAAGCCATTGGTCCTATGCCCTATCCTACTATGCTGTTAAATTAAGTTGCTTTTGTTATTATTTGACATATGTTATTGATAGCAGAGAGATAGGTTAATTGATACCCTAACGAAAATTAATGACTTCCTTATCTTTTGTCTTATAATTTGCCCCCGTACGATGAATTGCTAATTTGCCCCATGAATGATGTGATTAAGAAATAACATACGCCGAATTACATTTGCAACCTTGAGCTTGTGCGTATACTTACTATTTATTTAACTAAGTTTTAAATGGCCTCAGAGACCACTAAGGGATGAATTCACCAACTTTAAAAAAATAACACTAATTACATTCTTACCATTGTTTAACCACTGATTATCATTGTTAAAGCACGGTTAAAGTGTTATTAACGTCGTTCGAAAAGTTGGTGAACTCCGCCCCATGAGTGTTCTCTATGAACCTAAATTGAATAAACTATTTTAGTTTTTCCTTATAATACAAAGTTTTCTTCTATATGATGGTGGCAGATGAGCAGAGGGATCACCTAATGGTAAGCAATTGCCGCTGACCAGATTTCCTGATGCTGTTTTGCCTGACGGCGGGGCGAACTATGTTGATTTGAAAAACCATTAGGTGCTTGCTCGTATTAGAACTAACGACCTCCCGGAAGTGCACGTTCTTGTCCACTGAGCTTCCATCGCTCCTATCTTCCTCACTCATTGTTCCTGATATCACCATACCTGAGTATGTCAAGTATGGCAGTGGCAGACGAGAAGACGGATCACCTGATGTTAATCGATTGCCGCCGCCTATGGACACACGCGACACCAGTGGAGTCACAAGTGCGCCGCCAACCTTTATTTTATTTTATTTATAATATACACACAACACATTACAAGCGTAAATAAACAAAGTAAGAAAAATTTACCAGAATGCAATCCAAAAACAATGTGTACATAAAAAAACCCTTTCCCCCGGATTGGGCCTACGGTACCCTCACTCACGCAGTGAAAAACAGCACAATGCTGCTTAATGCCGATTTTCTGTGAGGCCGTGGTACCTCTCCGGTCTAGCCGGCCCATTCATGCCGAAGCTGGCTCCCCCACGTTCAAAATTAGATAATATTCTAATGTCAGGGACAGTGAAATTTAAAAGCAATAATTATTATATTATTATTTTACTATAGCAGGTTATAATAGCATAAATATTGTAATAATATAAATATAAAAATTATAAATATTATATTATGATACTTATACTAGAGGAATACAATGTGATAATATTTTAGGACCTACTCTCTCCAAAATGTTTTCAGTGTCCGACAGGGTCCAAATTGTAACTCAAAATACTTTAAACTAAGATCTCTGTTCAACATATGAGAAAGTAATAATGAGATTGAATTGAATTGAAATTAGACTGAGTGCATCTCTTATCACTAAGCAGTAGGTACGTTCGCTCTGATAATCCATTAGGTACCTACTGACATACACACATAAAATAAAATACACACATAAAAAACATAGGTACTTAGGTACTCTATAATTTGACCACACAGAAACTGTCTGGAATATCTGTACTATAAATAAGTACAATCACCTAGTAGTTATCCGTCTACAATGTAGGTCAAATCTTAGAAGTCAATTTTGAAACATTTCCCGTAGTACAATTTGAAAAGTACACACATTCAAATCCAAAGAGTGGAAGTGAGTAAGAGTGGAGGCTCCACTATAGTGCAGTGAGTAGAAGTGGAGTCATCCAAAGAGTGAGAGTGAGTAAGAGTGGAGTCTGTCTCCACTCCAGTGCAGTGAGTAGGAGTGGAGTCATCCAAAGAGTGGTAGTGAGTTAGAGTGGAGTCTCCACTCCAGTGCAGTGAGTAGGTGTGGAGTCATCCAAAGAGTGGTAGTGAGTAAGAGTGGATTCTCCACTCCAGTGCAGTGAGTAGGTGTGGAGTCATCCAAAGAGTGGTAGTGAGTAAGAGTGGAGTATCCACTCCTGTGCAGTGAGTAGGAGTGGAGTCATCCAAAGAGTGGGAGTGAGTAAGAGTGGAGTCTCCACTCCAGTGCAGTGAGTAGGTGTGGAGTCATCCAAAGAGTGGGAGTGAGTAAGAGTGGCGTCTCCACTCCAGTGCAGTGAGTAGGAGTGGAGTCATCCAAAGAGTGGGAGTGAGTAAGAGTGGAGTCTCCACTCCAGTGCAGTGAGTAGGTGTGGAGTCATCCAAAGAGTGGGAGTGAGTAAGAGTGGCGTCTCCACTCCAGTGCAGTGAGTAGGAGTGGAGTCATCCAAAGAGTGGGAGTGAGTAAGAGTGGAGTCTCCACTCCAGTGCAGTGAGTAGGTGTGGAGTCATCCAAAGAGTGGGAGTGAGTAAGAGTGGAGTCTCCACTCCAGTGCAGTGAGTAGGTGTGGAGTCATCCAAAGAGTGGGAGGACTTAGAGGACATTCGAGAGAAGATCGTACGAAGCTCATTATTAAAAAAAATATAGGTACATGTCGAATTGAGAACCTCCTCCTTTTGTTGAACTCGGTCAAAAAGGCCGGCAACACATTAGCGATCTCATTTTTTGCGTTTTTGCGGATGTTCATGGGCAGCGATGATTACTTTCCATCAGGTGATTTGCTTGCTCGTTTGTCGCCTCTAGCATAAAAAAAACGTAGGTTATATTAATTAATTTAATTAATTTAAAATATTTGTTGATGAAACAGATATGTTTATAGGTCTGGGTGTCTGTGGTCCCGTCGTTCTTTCTGGTTTCCATAGTACAAAAGAAAACCTCAGTTTGGGTGCAGGACAATGTATGTTGTCTCAATTTATTTATTAATTATTATTTATTTATTCAGTGTTACAAAATGGTACAATCACAACAAATCAAGTAAATTACAAGGTAATGATGACAGTATTGAGTAACACTAAAAAGGTTTCTTCTTAGATTTGTCAAGGTGCCTTATGGACACCTCGACGCTGGTCTTCCGAAGATACCAGAAGAGTGATCATCAATAAAATAGATTAAGTTAATAAATATAACACAGCTACTCTGCTATTTAGATTTGTGGAGGTTTAATAAATATAATCTTAATTTTAACTTAAACGTTCCAACACTGCATAGGTTTCTAATAGGCGGAGGTATATCATTCCAGTACTTCTTGGCAGCATAGCGAAAGCTGCCACGGAAAGCAGCTGTGCAGGTTCTAGGGCAAACAAGACCGGCAGCTAACCTCAAAGGGCGATTAAGGTGCTACATTGGTGACACTAGCGCCAACTAGATTATTTAAAAAGTATTATAAGAGATTATCTTAAAGACTTGGAGGAAAGAATAATCAATTTTTGAGACGCAAAACCATAATTTTTACACGTGACAAGTAACAATAATCTGCATAACTTCTAAAAGTGGCTAATAATAATAATAATTGTTACCTGCAGGAAGAAATCATTTCATAAGTTTCTCTCAAAAAACCGTTAATACATTCCTCCAAGTATTTAAGATTGAACTTTTTTAAATGTCTCATAATCGCCACAATCAATTTGAATCTGCTAGCGGGGCTAGTTTCGCCGATGTAGCACCTTAATGTCGACTACCCGGAACTTTTGTCTGCATAACGCCAAACAACTATAATTAGTGTTCCTACTTTAGACAAGATATTTATGATTAACTACGAAGGTTATCATCACCAATTACTTACGATGGTATTATGAAACCTACACCGCAAAAATTCATCACTATCATTTAAAATCTAAAGTGGCGCTAGTGTACCAACAAGCACTCTTAAAAATCTGTCCGGAGCGGAACTTTTTTCGAAACGAACATTTTTCAATTGAGTGTAGAATCTACTGATGGGAAACGCCATGCAATCTCAGTAATCTCACTGAAATCTCGTGGTGGACCTTTACGATTTGTTTCTACTTCAATTCAACAACCAAAAAATAAAATGTACCTACCTTATTTTACGTGCAATATAGTTAATAGTGCTAATATTATAAGTACCTGCCTGTTAACTTAAATTAATAATAATTTAATGTAACTTCTAGATAATATATATTTATATATATGAATACGCCGTGTGGTCCCCGGCAGAACGCCGTGTGGTCCCCGGCAGAGTAGAATAGGCCACCCTCACTCTTACCGAGGTGTCGTAAAAGGCGACTAAGGTAAAGCTGCTGGCATGATCATCAGCACCCAGAGAAGGAAAACTCTGCATTTATATCTAAACCCTCGCCAACTCGTCTGCCAAGCGTGGTGAGTATGGCAAGTACCCCTCATGTGATTGAGGGAGGCCCGTGCCCCAGCAGTGGGGACTTAAATGGGCTGATGATGATGATATATGAATAAAACGATTATTTATGTAATACCTAAGTAAATACATTTTATACATTAAAAATAATTGCAAACCCTTATATAAGTATGCTTAGCGTTATCTATCATTCTATAGTTCTGTTTAAAATGCTCCTATAATTATAAGTGCACAAGAGCATGTATTCTTAGATTTTAACGCCTGTGTTGGGATCGTAATAATAAATTAATAAATAACGGTACAAAAGCCGTTACGGTGTGAGGTGTTACGCTGTCTGTCTAATTTAAGAGCGACGCTCTTGTCGGTGGAGTAGTCGCCATCGACTCTGCCAGCACCTTCAGCTACTTGTACAATATGACATTTGCTCTTCCTCTCTTTCCTTCCACTATTCCTTAGATTATTATTGTGATGAACATGTCATGTCGCACCAGGTGTCCCATCATATTACCCCTCCTGATATCTATAGTTTCGAGCAAAGACCGCTTCACCCTTACCATTTCTAAAACTTCCTCATTCGTTTTCTTTTCTATCCAGCTAATGCCTTTCATTCTTCATTTTGTTTGTTTCATTGTCCACGTCTCACAACCGTGTAGAACAATGTTCCAGATATAATTATAGAAGTTTTTTCCTTAGTTTTAGCGATACGTTTGATTTAAATAGGTGTTTTTTTACTGTTAAATGCTGTTTTTGCCATGGGCATGGGCATGGGCCAAGCAAGAATAGGTAGCTTTAATGTCTGGACCCCAATTCTCGGGCTCGTGATATTTTGAAAAAATGGCGGATATCACCTGAAAACCATACAAAAAAACTATGTTTTAGTGATATGTCGTATGAAAATAAATGTCACGAGCACAAGAATGGACCACATTTCAAAATTGCTAAGCTAGAAAGAAAAAATATGGGTCTGTTCATTTTATGTCTATTTTCATATTAAAAAACAATATGGACATGTTAAAAATATGAAATGTTGTCCATTGGGCGCCTGGTGTACATCTGGGGCAAATTTTATTAAACTGCATAGATATTTAAATGAACTACCTTGCTCTAATTGCTGGTTTTTAGGGTTCCGTAGCCAAATGGCAAAAAACAGAACCCTTATAGATTCGTCATGTCTGTCCGTCTGTCCATCTGTCCGTCTGTCCGTATGTCACAGCCGCTTTTCTCCGAAACTATAAGAACTATACTATTGCAACTTGGTAAATAGATGTATTTTGTTAACCGCATTACGATTTTACACAAAAAATGGAAAAAAATGGGGAGGTCTCCATACTTGAAACTGAAACTCATTTTTTTTTTCATCAAACCTATACGTGTGGGGTATCTATGGATAATCTTTAAAAATGATATTGAGGTTTTTAACATCATTTTTTCCTAAACACAATACTTTGCGCAAGAGACGCTCCCAAAGTGGTAAATTGTGCCCCCCCCCAACGTTGTTTTTTTTTAATTTTGATTGGGCTATGTTCTATTGCGAATTTGACGTTGTAAGTGTTTTAGTTGTCCCTATGTTTATTTTCATTCCAACTTCTTCCAATGTTTTGTCCATTTCCTCTAATAGGTTATGGAGTTGGGTGATACTTTCAGCAATAGCTGCAATGTTGCAATAGAAAACGCTACAGGTTTAATATAAATAGGTACTTGAAAGAAATAATACTATAAGTACTAATAATACCTAAGCGTTCTTCTTTTTTTTTGTAATAGGTGGCAAACGAGCAAACGGATCACCTAATGGTAAGCGATTGCCGCCGTCCATGGACACCCGCAACACACCTTCAAACCCCCTTTCCCCCGGATTAGGGCTCCTGTACCCACACTCACACAGTGAAACTTAATACAGACATTGCTTCACACCGGTTTTCTGTGAGGCCGTAGTATCATTCATGCCGAAGCGAGGATCTCCCACGGTCAAATTCTTAGACCTTTATGCGAATTCGGTCCGAAGACCATAGATTTACTGTTGCGGGAAGTCACTAGGTGTGGGGTTAGTGTGTCATTTAAGCGATTGCCACCGCCCACTGACATCAGCAACACCAGTCGAGTCACAACAAAATGAAATGGGGCGAGCATTGCATCTCATAGCCACTGCGACCAGTAGAAGATCTATTGTGGCAGCCCCAAAACCTATTACAGCACCTCATGTAGCCCCAGCTCCAGGATAAACCCGAGGATGGAGCTGATGGGGGAGCTCTTGATCTCGTCTGCCGAGATAATGTGTGCTCCCAAGTGCCGGCTTATTGGAAGATCTATTGTGGCAGCCCCAAAACCTATTACAGCACCTCATGTAGCCCCAGCTCCAGGATAAATCCGAGGATGGAGCTGATGGGGGAGCTCTTGATCTCGTCTGCCGAGATAATGTGTGCTCCCAGGTGCCGGTTTATTGGAAGATCTATTGTGGCAGCCCCAAAACCTATTACAGCACCTCATGTAGCCCCAGCTCCAGGATAAACCCGAGGATGGAGCTGATGGGGGAGCTCTTGATCTCGTCTGCCGAGATAATGTGTGCTCCCAAGTGCCGGCTTATTGGAAGATCTATTGTGGCAGCCCCAAAACCTATTACAGCACCTCATGTAGCCCCAGCTCCAGGATAAATCCGAGGATGGAGCTGATGGGGGAGCTCTTGATCTCGTCTGCCGAGATAATGTGTGCTCCCAGGTGCCGGTTTATTGGAAGATCTATTGTGGCAGCCCCAAAACCTATTACAGCACCTCATGTAGCCCCAGCTCCAGGATAAACCCGAGGATGGAGCTGATGGGGGAGCTCTTGATCTCGTCTGCCGAGATAATGTGTGCTCCCAAGTGCCGGCTTATTGGAAGATCTATTGTGGCAGCCCCAAAACCTATTACAGCACCTCATGTAGCCCCAGCTCCAGGATAAACCCGAGGATGGAGCTGATGGGGGAGCTCTTGATCTCGTCTGCCGAGATAATGTGTGCTCCCAGGTGCCGGCTTCTGCAGTGGTGCAGCGCTATGCACTCGCCGAGGATGTGGATAATCGTTTCCTCGTCCTAGGATTACGTTCACTAAATCGGGGAAACACAGCCCAGGTGCTGGTCACGCCCGTCTTTTGTGATTATGGTCATGACGGCCCATTCATGCGGAAGCTCTCCCATGGTAAAAAAATGAATACTTACTTACCACAGCTATTCTTTCACAGGGCCGGGTGTATTCCTCTGTCATCAAAAACTTCATTGCAACGTATGCCAATCTCCGGGACTTCGAGAAGGAATACAAAACCGAGGCTGGCAGGAAGGCATACGACCTCACATTGGCCAATATGAAGAAGCGCTTCCCTTACTACGTTAAGGAGATCCAGGGGATCGCGGATGGAGCTTCTGTGCCATTCCAGCAGGTAAATATACTTTTATACCCAAGGTAACCCGTCATTGATCTGGTCTAAGGTCTTGCACAAAGAAATGCAGATTGGACCAGACTAATGCTATTTAAAAAAAAGAAAATTGTTTTCCACATGTAAGTATAGTCCGCTCCACGAAAAAAGTCCCGCGGAAAACCACGGAACTAAAAATGAGATTCCATGTGTCTATTAATGTGACGGGTAGGGCACACTAGCGACGCCAATCGATTTTAATTTTTAGCTACTAAAACGGGTCTATTTGAAACAATTTCGGGATTACAACAACTCGGCAAACACTTATACTATTTATTAAATAACCATGCAAAAATTTTGGGTCCACCGCGTACGCGAAAAATTGATTCTCGCCAAAAGCGGCCACTTTTGACGTGAATCAATTTTTCGCGTACTAAAACGGACCTAACATTTTTGCATGGTTATTTAATAAATAGTATAAGTGTTGGCCTAGAGGTTGTAACCCCGAAATTATATCAAATAGATCCGGTTTAGTAGCTAAAAAATAAAATTGATTGGCATCGCTAGTGTGCCCTACCCGTCACCTTAAGCACAAAGTTCTAATTTGAATGTTGATAGCCACTCAAGCGCACTTTTCACGGGAATGGCGGAGTTGTATGGATCAAGAAAAACCACATACATTTTTTCAAATTGGCATGTTTTTGGAAACTTTCTAAGTTTCTTTTTTATGTAATAGGTGGCAGACGGGCAGACGGAACGCCTGATGGTAAGCGACTGCCGCCCGTTAATTGCTATTTAACAACAGTTATTATTATTACACAACAGTTGTTCCTGCTGCAAATGGATGACCTCATCGGCACAATCAACGACAACCACATCCCAAGAGATGACACTGGTGGATGCAGTTCCATTGGAATCAATACTCCGGATGGCGTAAGTCTCCTGAAAGCATTGAACTGTACCAAAACGGTATTTGACTATTTTTTTTGTATTCAAATACCTCTCAATGATAGAAACAACTACCTGAGATATCACAACTTTAAAATCACATTATTTTGGGAAACCCCAAAACGCTCCATGGTACTACTTAGACGTGACGTCACACGCAAGTAGCTATATCAAATGTTTCGTTTACATATGTCAATGGTTCTATTATAATAGTTGGTGCAAATTGTATGGGTTATTCAATGGTATAATATTGTTTTAATATTTTCATACTTTTAAAATGGACTTGCCCATAAATTTTTGAATGACCATAAACCGGATAGACGTTATATTTTTTATTGTGAATTTTTGCTGAAGTGTTTAATTCATTCATCATCATCATCATTTCAGCCAATATACTCCCACTGCTGGACATATAGGTCTTCTACAATGTTCTCCACATAGATCGGTCTTGAGTCGCTTGCATCCAATGGATTCCCGCAACCTTCACCAGACCGTCCCTCCGTTAAATAAATATTTCAAAACATCACATAGGTACATTGATCTGACTCCGGGATAGGTAGCTCAATCGATACGGATATTAGAATCAACAGTGGGATTACCAATATACAGGGTTATCTGTGAAAATTTACATCCCTTTAACCACGTGGTTTTTTTTGTCGCGAAGGAAAAATGCTTTGAGCACCGTCTCGTCAGTTCAGGGGAAAACGGGTGTTTGGGACTCTTTCTGGGAAGGTGAGCCAGTCTCAGACAATCAAATTTTTTGGGAATCGTTCGCTAATCAGTATTGTTTGCGTCCTCTTTTTTCTTTCTTTTCTTCCTCGACAACATTATCTTACTTGAAAACATTTTCTACCATTGTGGTCGTATGATTCTTAATAAATGTTTATTGTTTACTAACGTTTATAAACATTTATGAACAGCGGTGTGACAGCACTATTACAGCTGCATCGATTTCCACGCGTAACTTGGTCACTTTTCATAGAAACTAAATAAATTCTCTTTTTCCAGAGCGTTTTGGGACACACAGAAGATGCATTCGCTGAGACCCTCAACCATTTCTATATCATGACGGCACACATCATTCCTACGCGTGAAGATAAAGAACATGGGGTGAGTCAGTTTTTTTTAATGTGATAGGTGACAGACGAGCAGACGGATCGCCCGATGGTAAGCGATTGCCGCCGCCCATAGACACCCGCGACACCAGTCCCTTTCCCCCGGATTGGCCTTCCGTTACCCTCACTAACGCAGCGCAACACAGCACATTGCTGCTTCACGTCGGCTTTCTGTGAGGCCGTGGTATCACTCCGGTCGAGCCGGCTCATTCATGCAGAAGCGTGGCTCTACCTCAGTCAAAGATACATTTAAACTATCCATTATCTTAATTAATCAAGGGTCGTCAGATGTTGTGACCACTAAGACCACGCACGACCCCACGGCCCAGACAAAAATTAATAATATAAGCTGATAATAATAAAAAAATATATAATATAACAAGCAATTCACTTCTCAAAACCTATTTTATTATTAACGTACCTACTAATTGCGGAAAATAACAAAAACAAATCAATGTTCAAATCTAAAAGAAAATCACCTGATTCAAAATAATAATAATTCACACAATATCATATGAGATACATTTGACCTGGTTCCGTACTACTTAGCTGCGGTCAGCATCAAAAGTAGCTTAACACTAGTACCATGTCAAAGTAAGTGCTCTGCCTATTATACTCAGTTTCTAAGGGGTACGTAAAAATGTTACTTCGACAAGGTACTAAATTGTTAAGCCACTTTTGATGCTACCGTACTACATAGTAAGCAAGTAGCAATTGTGTTACATAGTTAGATACGGATATACAATACCTACGGATTAAGTGATTATGCGTAACGGAAATAAACAAATACGGGCCCTGGATGGAAATTGCGATCAATCACTTCACGATACCATAATAATAGGGGTCGAAGTATGAAATTACCGTTTTTTTTCTAGATACAAAAAGATAAATGATTCCTACAAAAACTCAAAAAAAATAATGTAGTATATTTTTATTTTGATTAAGTAGGGTCAACTACCGACGCCAACTGTGTTAAATTGTTAGCAAGGAAACCGGATATCTTTTTAACAATTTCGAGGCTACGATCTCTCGCAAAACACGCTTACTCTTTATTTAATTCTACTACTTTCAACTTTTGAGCCTGCTTTTGTACTCGAAATGTGAATTACCGCCAAAAACGGCCCCTTATTACGGCCACTTGCTTTGCAAGGTAATCCAAATTTCGAGTTCGAGTTCACCTTCAGTAAAGACTATATTTCTAAGTAGGTAATGTGCAGGTCAGATAAAATTGTATACCGGATGCAGAAAAAAAAAACCTTGAAATTGACTCTTTTTTTGTTAGGCAGAATTGACGCTTTCAGCATTTTAAATAAACAATACCTTTTTTCTGAAAACCTCTTTTAATTTATGTAGTTACATAAAAGGTATCCATTATAGCACAGTTAAATATAAAACAGTAGGTACCATTTATATTTACTTTGATAATTAAAAATATATTCCTACACAGCTTTTCTAAAAATCTATACGAATTGGCAATTTCATACTTTAACCCCTAATATTTAGTGTTTGCAGCTGTGTAAAACTTGTTTTTATCAAACATTCTAGATAAGTACATGATGCATATCTATAATATTATTTTCATGTTTACTTTTTTTAATATGGCTCTACCCGAAGATAATTAACCAATGTTAAGTAACTTATTGAGAATAAGTAGGTAGGCAACAGTCGAAGTCAGTCAAAGTCACAGTCACTCAATAAAACGCCGGTGTTTTACGTTTCATTTCCCTACGGATATCGCGGATATCACTCAAAAGCAATCGCGGGTTTTAAAACTCTATTAGGAGTTGCCACGAGACAACTCACTCGACATACAATACCAGTGTTAAAAAACGATACAATCCAACGATTTTTATTATGAGGATCACTTTGCAGCTCTTCACTGCACAAATAAACACCAAAATTGTACACTAAAAACCACGAGACACTAATTTAAAACATTTGAATTGCATCAGCCCATGCGGCTTGTATTAGCCCTACCCGCCGAATCCCTTTCATGTTTAGAAAAGTGGTATTTTTAAGTAGAGGTGGGAAAGCATTTTTTTTTTAATAAAAATACATTGTGTATTCGTAGTTGTAACTATATGTACCTAGCTAAATGTCTATGTATGAAGACATTCATCCAAAATTAACCGCGAACAGAAAATGCCTTGCTTTGCATGATAAAAAAATTTCAATGGTTCATAGTTTCCACAATATTCTTTCATGAACAAATAAACATACTTATAAAGTTGAATGTGACAGAGCCATGTCTAAAGGCTTATACAAGTAAATGTCTTATTATCTCCATACCTATTTTTAGATGAGACAGAGCGAGTTTAAACATACTTGTAAAATCTTTTTAAAACAAAAAGAAATCCCAAAAAGGTTACATACTGTTTTGTTAAGGTGAAGGGTATACCCCACTGCTCTGCCACAATAGATCATCTACTGGTCGCAATGGCTATGAGACGCAAGGCTCACCCCATTTCTATCAATACCCCACTAGCGACACCAATTGATTTTAATTGTTAGCAACTAAACCAGATCTATTTTAAACAACTTCGGGGCTTCAGTCTGTCGGTAAACACCTATACTTAACACTAACACTTTTGACGGAGTCCATATCTCCTATAGCAGGAAAGTTAAGAACTCGGGTGTATTTATGGATGATTGTTTATCCTGGGATGCGCAAGTGGGAGAGGTCAGTAGAAAAATGTTTGCTTCAGCGGGCGCGATAAATAGACTGCGAAATTTCTTGCCGATACCTACCAAAGTTGCTCTTGTACAGGCTTTACTTTTACCTATTCTCGATTACGCAGATTGCTGTTACCTTGACCACAGTGAAAAATTTCTCGATAAGCTTGAACGCCTTCAAAACTTCTGCATCCGCATCATTTTTGGCCTACGCAAATATCCATGTCTCTGAGTTCCGTGCACAGCTTAACTGGCTCCCCATTCGTCGGCGTCGCGACCTTCATGTCCTCTCTCTGTTATGTATATAACAGAGAGGATTAAATAAGACGGTATCGTCTTATTTAATCCTCTGGCTCCAGCTTATCTCAAAGAGCGATTCCAATTCTTGCGACCCGCCAACGATCGAGAAATGCTGTGATGCCGCAAACTCCATCTTAGCTTTCCTCCTCATTCCTCAAAATCCTATTCACAATCCTTTACTGTTCAATCCATTCGTCTCTGGAACTCCTTACCCCTTCCAATCAGGAAATCACAATCCCTTCCTATAGTCCCGTGTCAAAACTCACTTCCTATCTCTATAAATAGGTACACTGTTTTTTCCTTGTCTCTTCTTCCTTTTTTATGTGGTCTGCTCTCTGGTCATTTATACCTATCTATAAGAAATATTTTAATTGAATTCTTGTTATAAATTATCTATGTTACATTTATTGGATATGTATGTATTGCTTATTATTATTTATGTTATGTAATATTATTAGTATATAAAATATGTATATTTCTGCCATTCTCAATTTGATTTGTTAAACTACTTGGCTCTGCCTTCCCTTATTACGAATACGATATTTCTTTCCTCTATCCAAAGGTTGTCTGGAAGAAATCGCTACAAGCGATAAGACCGCCTTATTTTACTGTCTGTTGCTGTTGTTGTATCATGCTTGTATTATATTTCTGTGCAATAAAGAATATCTATCTATACTATTTATTTAATACTTATAATTAGCTATTTTGATATATGGTTTTGCACTCGCATTTTGAATTACCGCCAAAAGCGGCCACTTTTGGCGTGAATCAATTTTTTTAGTACAAGAACAGACCCAACATTTGGACATGGCTATTAAATAAATAGTATAAATGTTTGCCGAGAGACTGAAGCTTCAAAATTATTTAAAATCGCTTTTTATGGTAGCTAACAATTAAAATCAATTGGCGTCGCCAGTGTGCCCTACCCGTCGCCATAAGGTAATGTGGCGCCGGCCGGGTCTCGAGCCCGGGGCTCCCGCTACGTGACCAAGAATTCTACCTCTGAACCACCGTTACCCGATGGATAAGGGCGAACTAGGTGTTCATATCCACTCGATTCCAGTGACGTCACGTCTCGTCGTTCTGTGATCCAGGCGGGCGGAGGTTCTTGTCGTGTTGTGGGTTGTATTAACTGTGTCAAGTCGTGTACTGAATTGAAAGACATTTACGGGACATTTGATGGATGGTTATTTTTTTAACAAGAAGATATTAAAAACAAGCGAAGTTAATAAAAAAAAAATTGACTGGCTGACCAGATGGCGCATTTGCTAGTGACCCTGAGTACGCCAAAATCATGGGTCTGATTCCCACTCTGGACAAACACGCATGTGTTGCTCAGATTCTGAATTCTTACACTTATGTTTATTCAGTGTTTGGGCGTTTTAATACCTATTTAAGACTATATTAAAGATTCATTCGTTGATTCTGATGCCTATATGAAATCGTGTCAGGTCAAATTTACATATGTGCTTTTTAGGGTTCCGTAGCCAAATGGCAAAAAACATAACCCTTATAGATTCGTCATGTCTGTCCGTCTGTCCGTACGTCCGTATGTCACAGCCACTTTTCTCCGAAACTATAAGTACCATACTATTGAAACTTGGTAAATAGATGTATTCTGTTTTTACGATTACAATTTTACACAAAAATTAGAAAAAATAAAAAAATACTTGAAACTGAAACTCAAAATATTTTTTTTCATCAAACCTATACGTGTGGGATATCAATGGACCTATCCATTGATATCCCACACGTATAGGTTTGATGAAAAAAAATATTTTGAGTCTTAAAAAATGATGTTAAGGTTTTAAACACTATTTTTTTATAAACACAATACTTTGCGCAGGAGACGCTCCCAAAGTGGTAAATTGTGTGTGCCCCCCTCTAATGTCTATAATAAATGAATGATAAAACTAAAAAATATATATGATGTACATAATCATGAAAACTAACAACGAAAATTGGTTTGAACTAGATATAGTGAGTAGTTTTTTTTAATACGTTATAAACCGTAAACCGCAATTTACCTTCCATATATCTTAACTTGCTGCTACGGAGTGCGAGTCCGACTCGCACCTGGCCTGTTTTTATTTCTTATTAGTTATATTACTTTTTCGCAGGCAGTTGAAGAAAGATTCTCATCTCTGTGCTATGCTGGCCACTTGCCTGGATACACGATGGGATTCAACGGGAATGGATTGGTATTTTCCATCAACACTCTCAGTCCTTTGGTGCTGAAGCCTGGAAGCACTCGTAAGCTTTTCTACCTACTTTAATACTTGGGATACCTATCAAAGGCGGTAGGTATACCTTGGGATACCTATCGAAGGAGGTAGGTATACCTTGGAATACCTATCGAAGGAGGTAGGTATACCTACAAACATTAAGTGAACGCGCTGTTATCGTGCAATGAAAGAAGAAAGAAAACATGCTTTGGTTTGTTACTAACAAGTAAGCAGATAAATAATCCTACCAAGTTATATGTATAGGTTCTAGGTTAAGTAAGGAATATTTAAGTAAGGCCTTGTTGTAAGTATAATCGTGATTAGGTAGGTATACAAGTTATTTCTTTTGGAGCAGAGGTTTTGTTTGATTGACACCCGAAAATGTTAAGATGGTAGGGCACACTAGCGACGCCAATCGATTTTAATTTTTAGTTATTAAACCGGATGTATTTTAAACAATTTCGGGATTAAAACCTCTCGGAAAACACCTATACTATTTATTTAATAGTTATGGTTAACTGTTTGGTCTGCTTTTGCACTCGAATTTTGGATTAGCGCCAAAAGTGGCCAATTTTTCGCGTACGCATTGGACCCAACATTTTTGCATGGTTATTTAATAAATAGTATGTGTGTCAAAAGGTTGTAACCCCGAAATTGTTTAAAATAGATCCGGTTTAGCAGCTAAAAATTAAAATCGATTGGCGTCGCTAGTGTGCCCTACCCGTCACCTTAAGCGAAAGTCTACGTAGTGTTGCCGAATAATCGACAATCGATAATTTTAACACTTAGGTAATAATGTAATAATCCATTGTACTATCGATAAAATCGAGATTTTAATTTAGGCCGATATAATCGTTTAATTTGACGACACTATCGATTTAATCGATACTGGAATTAAGCCGATACTATCGATTATAATCAATTAATCTGCAATTATTTCGTGATACTTACCTATAATCGTCATTCATACATTAAATCCCTGTTACATTTTCAAACTTTTCGTTACCAGCAAGAACATTCATCACCCGAGCACTCCTGGGCGCCAAGAACTTCTACGACGCGGAGCGGATCCTCCGCGACGATGGCCTCGGCGTTGGCAACGGCTTCTCCGTGAACATGCTCTGGACGGAAGCTTGGGGGGGTCGGCAGCTGTACAACGTGGAGGTGGCCCCAGACTTGAAAAGCAACAGGTCGTTGATCAACGTCTACAAGTATGATAAAGAGCCGTTGGTGCATTGTAACAGGTAATTTTTTTTAATCAGCCTATAATCTGTCCCACTGCAGGGCAAAGGCCTCCATCATAGAAATCAAGTTATCGCTACTATGATGGGGTTAGGCTTAATCACCACGCTTGCCAAATGCGGGTTGGTGATCACAAACCCGAGCTATGTCCGAAAAATTCGAAACATACTTTTCGCTCGACCCGGGAATCGAACCCAGGACCCTAAGATCACGGCCCGGTACTTAAACTACTAGACTACTACTTAAACGCCTACAACAGGTAGTATAAATATAAATATTTCACATCGCATACTGACTGATGGCGCAATTGGTAGTGACCCTGCCTCTTACGCCAAAGGTCGTGGGTTCGATCCCCACCCTGGACAAACATTCGTGCGATGAACACTTGTGTTTGTTCAGTGTCTGGGTGTAATATATGTATTATATATATAGTTCAATGTATGAGATGTTACCACAGACGTGCACCCTAACCAGAATGAGTCTCTTCATAGAAAACCATACTTGAAACCGCGCAAAGTACCAGTACTAAACGACTGGGGTGATGTACGGGGCGACGTTTTAAAGTTGCGTCAGGACCGGTTGGATCTATTTCATACTCTGACGTTTTTTCCTAATAGGGCACATTCCGCTTAAAGCGTGCGTTTCCTAGATGTACAGTGGCGGACAGGTCAAGCAATACAAAACTGTCAAATTTCCTCAATTGATTTCGAACTCAATGTGTAATAATATAAGGTTTATATTCGAATGAAGAAATTTGACAGTTTTGTATTACTTGATATGTCCGCCACTGTACTTTTTAATATCCACAGATACCAACGAGTGAACGTGACAGAAGTAGTGGGTCCTATCATAGACAGTAGCGCCGCTCGCCTGGAGGCGATCCACTCGCACCCCCCACCGAAAGACAGGAAGAATATCCAAGACATCCTGTCGGACCAGACTGGGAAGGAATTCAACGTCTTCCAGGAACGGCCTGACAGCGTTATTAAGACTATTGCAGCTGGTAAGGAAATTTTTATCATTGTTCATCATCATCATCATCATCAGCCTATCGCAGTCCACTGCTGGACGTAGGCCTCTCCAATTGTTCGCCACTGTGATCTATCCATGGCTTCTCGCATCCAGCTCTTACCAGCCATCCTTCGCAGATCGTCCCCCCACCTAGCCAGAGGGCGCCCTACATTACGTTTGCCAAGACGCGGTCTCTACTCTAGAACTCGATTACCCCATCGGTTGTCGGTTCTGCGGCTAATATGGCCAGCCCAGTGCTACTTAAGCTTGCTAATCCGGTGAGAAATGTCGATGACTTTGGTTCTCTGCCGCATGACTTCACCTCGTTTCGGATTCGATCTCGGAGAGAGACGCCGAGCAATGCTCGTTCCATAGCCCGCTGAGCAACCTTTAACTTGTGGACCAGCCGTACCGTAAGTGTCCACGTTTCGGCTCCGTATGTCATGACGGGTAGGACGCACTGATTGAAGACTTTCGTCTTTAGGCACTTTGGTATCGACGATATGAAGACACAACGTAGATTTCCAAATGCTGCCCAACCTAACTGGATTCTCCTATTCACCTCATCCTCGAAGTTGTTTTTACCCAATTGCAAAGTCTGCCCGAGGTATACGTATTTTTGAACAGCTTCGAGGACGACACCGTGAATTGCAATCGGTTCCAGTTATCATTGTTAACCTGGAGCTAACCCTTCGATCATAGAGATTATATGATCGAAGAGCAAACCCATAGACTTAGAACGGCCGACAATCTAATTCTAAACCATAGCTAGACACACCTCCATAACCAGCTCTCAACGTCTCATTCCCAGTTACATCCAAAGCGGCTGCATCGGAGATTCAGTAGAATCACAAGTGCACTGCTTTTTAACTCCCCAACCCGAGGATTTGGCCTCCGACGAAATAGAAGGCCTCATGCAAGAAAGATTCTGCTACAGGCCCCGCACTGGTTTAATTTGGGGACATATTTATGGACATACCTACCTACCTCTCTCTAAATCATCCTCACCAATTTTATCAATCCTCGGCTACTCGCATATCTACAGTTTCTGCCAGCCAACTTTAACTCATCCCATCATTAATATTTTTACCAATAGAAACCTACTCCTAATAACAATATTTTTTTATGGAACATAGGCCCCCTTATTAAATTAAATGTGATCTAAGAATAGTTCCGGAATAAAACAAGTTCCTACCCTTTTTAACAGTGCGTGTTGGAATGGGATGGCATGAGTTTTAGTACGGTAATAACTTACGATCGCAAATTTCAATATAGTGAATTGTGATATATGAAAAAAAAAACGTCCTGTATGCCAAGATTTTTTTTTTATATTTTACCCTTGAAGAAAAATTATTGTCGAAGTGAACTTTCTAACATCGTTAAATGGCAGTGCTCATTGTGAATCTGTGCCCCTTTTGAAAAGAAGCAATTTTATGTTAAATGTTACCTTGGAGTTTTCCGGTTACAGGCATTTTCGACCTGGATAAGAGGACTTGGAGTATCTACATCAACAAGCCAGCCATATCGGAGCCAGTTGCAGTTCTACCAATTACCTTTACTTCAATAGACAATTCTTATTAACTGTTTCTTATGAAGTAATTCTGTGCATTAAAGAAGTATGCATTGTTTTAAGTTATAAGATTTTTTTTTAATGCAAAACCTACTTAGGTCTCTAGAATTTACCATCAACAAGAACAAGAATGCCATTATGAATTTGTTATTTAAGTACCATCGCGATCAAAAATTTATTTGCTTTTTTTTTAACCCTTCATCACAACTATTTCTTTTCCACGGATCGGTGCATCTCGTGTCGTAAAATTATATTTTACATATGTAATAAAAGCTAGTAGGTATGGTGTACCTACTACTGGCGACCTTAAAACCTACCCTACCTAGCCTTAAAATGTAAGAATGTCAAATCAAAAAATAAGGTTATTTGATCATACAATGTTCTAGTAACATAAACATACGCATTGAGAACCTCTCCCATAATTGAAGTCGATTTAAATTGATCGAACTTTGTGTACTTTTATATTATACTTAGTTATACAAAGTAAATTTTGTCGTTTCAATACCGACTAAAAATGACAAAAGTATATTTACCGCCTTCAGTTTATTTATATTTACATCGCGA
The DNA here is from genome assembly GCA_019059595.1 of Marasmia exigua. Taxonomy (NCBI): domain Eukaryota; kingdom Metazoa; phylum Arthropoda; class Insecta; order Lepidoptera; family Crambidae; genus Marasmia; species Marasmia exigua. Next base: position 11,851,774 of record CM032494.1, on the reverse strand, counting down.
ATTTACTATAAAAGTGAAAACGACAAATAAGTAAAGTAAAAAGTAATGTATCAGCCTATAAACTGCCCCACTGCAGGGAAAAGGCCTCCATCATAGAAAGCAAGTTATCACTACTATGATGGGATTAGGCTTAATCACCACGCTTGCGTAATGCGGATTGGTGATCACAAACCCGAGCTATGTTCGAAAACCTCGAAACATACTTTTCGCTCGACCCGGAAATCGACAAATAAGAAAAATAGTAAATTTATTAGAAAGAGTAAGGTTGGATTACCTGTTAGAGATATAATTGTTATTGTTAACTGTTAGAGATATAACAGCCTGCTACCACGAATCCCAATACCCAAGAATGCTACCATAATTCGCTTAGTACAGAATTACTACGTATCATGCTACGTATACACTAGTCCTTAAGAGATAGAAATAATCTTAAAAACAATATACATACCTACCTAGAAGTATTTTTAATACCTGTGCGTTCATTGTTCCTCTATATAGCAGTACAATCATACTTTAAAATGTATATTAACTATTACATACTTTACTACTGATCCTAATATTCTATTGTTTTCTTTATACATTTGCACTAAGTAAGAAGATAGATATAAATAAACTTATGCGTAAATATAATATAATGAAAAATAAATTGAGAACATATTTGTATTATTCTGTTATATTATATAAATAATAAACTATTTTAATTAACATGACTTTATTTTATTTATACAGATTAACATTATCTAGATGAACGTTGATAATGATTGGGACTAACTAAAACGGTATTATAAAGCAGTTTTCATTAATTTTTCGAAAATTGTGTACGAAGTTTTTTATTGTTTTAAACGCAAAAACTGCTCTATAACATCGTTTTAGCCTTTGACAAAAGTTTATTGAAACGTTTATGAATAAAGCCCTTATACATATAGTAAGAAAAAACTAGGAAGGCAATTTATTTAACGAAGTGTGAGATGTAGACGTGTGTAACGCTTTACTGAATCGACTCGGTGATCCGACTCAGCCAAATGATACTCTGTTTCAAATCTCTAATGTTCGCTCCGAATGTATTATTCGGCTCAAATGGATTTCGGGTAAGAGTAAACCGAATCATCCGAGTGAGCTGAGTGATCCGATGAGCCGAATGATCCGAATGAGCCTAATGATCCGAGTGAGCCGAATGATCAGAATGAGCGTATGAGCCGAATGACTGAAAGTCGATGTTCCAAATAAAGCGTTTACTGATCCGCATCTCTGCACTGATCCAGGTGCAAATGTTTCAATCTTTTGAAAGAAACGTTTTTGTCAGGTCTATCGAGTTGTTATGTTTGACTGAAAACTACATTGAATATGTTTGTAACAATCTTATTATGTAAAAGCTATTATAAAAAGTTAATATTGAATTTTATATTCAAAATATATCCTAAACATAAAATAGAATCCTAATGAAAACATAATTACAGTTTTTGCCAAAATTCTAAGTAATTTCTATAAAACCACAATCAAATGTGAAATGTGAAACAAATGTTTCGCGTAAATGAAATGGTGTGCCTGGACTCGTACATAATTATGGAAAACAATAATCAGCATATTGTTAAGGTTTTTAAACACGTCGCAAATGAAAACACAAGACAAAATGGATCAATAATGTCCCCCGATACAACACTACAATAGATAGATATATTATCTTCAGGAACTGTTTTATAAAAAAGTGAAATTCTGACCTCAAGATTCTAGTGAAAATACATAGATACGACATCGCATCAAAACGCTTTTTTGGGCCACTAGCGCCGGCTATTGATATTTAGTGATTGTGCCGAATATGAGACATTAAAAAAATACTACTTTACCACAGTTGTTATAATTGATGAAATTGGGGACTTTAGGCAGTAGATAATGACGTTTGGTTTATTGGATTACTTTTAATTTTTAAATCAACGTGAACAAAAGCGTTATAAATTTGTCATGCCAAGTGATGACGGCAGAGGAGGATTTTAACATTTAATTTCCTTCTTCATAAATGCCTGTTTCAAAATTATGAAATGATTTTTCTTAAATTTCTATGAGTCTAATCTAGAAACAGTAATAATAATTTTCCGTAAGGAGTCCCTTTGAGTATATACTCAAAGGAGTATATACTCAAAGGGACTCCTTACGGAAAATTATTTTTGTCGTGTTGTCAATTTGTTTAAGGTGACGGGTAAGGCACACTAGCGACGCCAATCGATTTTAATTTTTAGCTACTACACCGGATCTATTTTAAACAATTTTGGGGTAACAATTTCTCGGCAAACACTAATACTTACTATTTATTCAATAATCATGCACAAATGTTGGGTCCGTTTTTGTACGTGAAAAATTTATTCACGCCAAAAGCGGCCACTTTGGGCGGTAATCCAAAATTCGAGTGCAAAAGCAGACCTATCAGTTAACTATAAATATTAAATAAATAGTATAGGTGTTTGCCGAGAGATTGTAACCTCGAAATTGTTAAAAATAGATCCGGTTTAGTAGCTAAAAATCAAAACCGATTGGCGTCGCTAGTGTGCCCTACCCGTCACCTTATTAAGAATCACAGTTACATACAAGATTGGGCGACCAGTTCAGCACAGCAGACATTTGAGCTGGGTGTGGGTGTCTCCGATACCTTCGTTGTTTCTGGTTAATATAGTACGAGGTAAAACCTTCCTTAGTTTGGGACCAGGACAATGTATGTGATATTGACTCAATTCATTTTTTATTTATTTAGATAATATTAGTCTCAAAAAACTGTGAATTCTTTCGCTGTATAAAAATCACTGTGTGGAGGGAACAGCTGCTTTTTTTTCGCTTATTTTGGTGATCTAACATGAGCTAAATGGACTTTCTTCACGATACCTATTATGAGGTTTCTAGGATGCAAACGATAAAATTACGGTGTATTTCTGAACAGTAGGTACTTTTTCTTGATGTCTCATATTACAACTTGTATGGAAGATTGCTGTCTTTGAAACTATACAACTCAAATATCAATCTAAAGAGCTAGTTTTTACGAAGTATCGGCCATAACAATATACTTACTTGATTTTAAAGAAATTGTGTTCAACTCTATGGTACTCATACAATATTTTTTATTATTTATGGACAAGTCTTTTTTTGTATTGTTTTGGCGTAATCGGTCAGCATCAAAAGTAGCATCACATTTTAGTACCATGTCAAAGTGAAAAAATTTAAGAACCCATTAAAAACTGACTATAATAGGCAGAACAGTTACTTTGACATGGTACTAAAGTGTTAAGCTACTTTTGATGCTGACCGTACCAACAATTTCTTCTTTCATAGCTTACAATTGAAATATATATCTAAAAAACTATCCACGAAATAAATTAAGACTGGAAACGTGATAATAGTATTTTTTATATTGATCAGTTCTATTAATGTAGTTTACCTTAAAACAAGTATTGTTAAATTAAATAACATTCGCATTGCCAGCTGGATAAACAAAAATATTTTGCGTCACAATAAATGGCCGATGAAAACTTGCAGTAGGTAATAAAAATGATAATGAATAAGTATATACCTTATTTTTACCGGAATATATTTGTTTACCCCGTGTTAGCTACCCAAGCAAATAACATATCAACACGCTAATATTTTTTTTTCAAGACTTAAAGGTTCAAAGAGTTTTATTTGAGATTTCACTTGGTATATTATAGAACTAATTATTGACTTTACGGACACTTAGTTTGGCCGTCTCCTGCGAATGGATACAGGAACTGGGTCAAACAAGCTAGGAATTTACGAAAATGTGTTTGGTCTCTATGTGTTATTTAATTTTTTTCAGTCTAGATACAATAGTCATAACAAATTTGGTAAAGGTTTTAATTGGTTCGTTTCTTGTGATTAATTCGGTGTAAATTATGTAATTTATTAATCAGGTCATGAGTGCCATAAATATTTATCATGTAAATTTAAATATGAAAAGAGTGATTATGCATAGCTCTATCACAAGTAATCATAAAAATGCATAAAAAGTATCTAATGACATCCAAATTAGTTAGACCAATGCTTAAAGAATACAAATTAATAATTAGGCTCTAATTATTTACTAAATGAATTGCTCATAATAATGAATGAATACAGATCGTTCAACACCCCTAAGACGCGCCCCACCAATTTTGGGCAAGAGCATTCGCGGTGCATGAGGGGTGAGTGGGAGGCGCGGAGAGTTTAAGACAAACCTCTGTCTTCTTTTAAGTGACCCCGTGACGTTCTGTCAATTTATCATAGTGTGCGTGAGCACTCATTGCTAATTTGTAAGCGATAATGAGAAAGGGTGGGCCGCGTCTCCGTGGATTGAACTATCTGTAGTTGGTTTTATAAGTGAATGGACATAAAAAACAGTAAGTAATATTTTTAGATATCTAAATGCTTTTGTAAATAGAATATTAATTCTGTAAATATGATTTTATTAATACAAAGTTGGCATAAATGTATCGCTGCGCAAGATGTTAAATTATCAAGTAAAAATTAGTAAGATCAGAGTTCATATTTTGTTTAGCCTCCGCAGCCACAACCCCCCATTGGTGGAGGTGGGGGTCCATTTCCTGAGGGTCCGAAACCGCCGAATTTTCTCGAAGGAGGTTTAGGAGGTCTGAAAAATTATACAAAATACATGTTAGATACACATTATTTAGCAATAAAGTAATGCATTAAAATTATAACTTCAAATCCAAATTTTAAAAGAATTTTAGCTGAAAAAAGGTTGCACAAAATAGCTTAACTTTTATTTTAACGGCACTGTAAAACTCGTAAAATTCCATAATGAATATTAACTTTGGGGTATTTTATGGTGACGGATGGCACATTTTACCTCTAGTCTGAAACTAACACTAAATAGCAAATTTTAACATTTGAACCCCATCAGCTAACTTATTTTTTTTCTCATTAATTAACATTTCAATTTAACCTTTGTAGAAAAGTGGCCATTTTACACGGATGCAAATTATGTACAAGCTACTTTTAAATATGCATTGCTCATTGTTTCTGCTTAAGAAAAGAGATATTGGTAGAAAAGAGTCCTAACAGTTTTTCTCATCTTCTATAAGATTCGCTTCATACATTATTTCCACCCATTCTCTTACAATATCATCACTATATTCTACAAATTTGTTACACAGCTGCTAACGAATATATATCATGAAAGCATTGTTTAAATAAAAAATACTCACCCACTACCTGGTGGCCTGAAGTCTCTCACATATTTGTCCCCATGCTTAGAATAGTTGGGGTTGATTAAGGTTTGAAATCTGAAAAAGGCATGAAGTAACAATGACAATTACTATAAATAAATAAATCTATACAACAACTTATACATCTACCTGTTACCGAAGATAGCTTAAGAATTTGCTTGTTTCCTCTATTGTATGATGTCTGCACGTCATACAATAGAGGAATCACAAATATACTTATACGACTTACTTGAATACATAGTATTACACAAATAAATTAAAAATGCACAAGTCTACGTTCATCACAAAAATGTTTGTCCAGGGTAGGGACCAACCCACAATCTTGGGTGGCATTAATGCATGTTTGTTACTGTATTTTTTACATTCAATTAAAGTATTTCATATAATAGGGGTTGAATCACATTTGGTAAAGTAAAAAACTATACTCACAATAAATAGAAAAAGTTCAGAAATCCCCAAAACCAGCCAAATATACTAAAGGGTGTGCTTTTCACTACAGTTCCATCTATAACAAAAAGAAACATAGATCACAATCAGAACAATATAGATTTGTGGATATGCAATTTTTAAAAACTATCATAATAAGATCAATGTACCTACATAGAATACTTGATTAAGGTTCCATTAATAATAATATTTTCATAAAAAAACAGTATTCAATTATGTATAATTGTGTTACTTAAAGATAAGTTTAGACTATTTAAGAGGAATAAGATCAGGCTCGAGGTCAAACGATAAAAGTACCTTCCTGTTTAGTTAGCTTGCAATGAAATATTGATAAAGTACATACATAAATAACTGGTCTGACGTGGCCTTATGAAATCAGATGGTGAAAATGATTAATTTATAGTGTTCAATAATAAAACCACTTTTTGAAAAATTAATACCTTACCTCCTGTAATGTAAACCATGGTAGCAGATCAGATCAGAACAGATCGTTGTAAAATCCGAGGAATTTTGAAAACAGAGCGAACAACGAAATCCACAGTTCCACACACAACAAACGAAACTGACTGACAGATGTCAGTCAGACTCTGTCAGACCAAGGCCGCGTTCCGAGATCACTCACACTCACAACACTCACAAAACGCCAACAGCAGCGCCGTTCCGATTTAGTTTTCGTGATTAGCATTGATAGCGATATTTCAGTTCGGAACGATCTGTTGGCGCACCAACAGCGATTATGATGTTTTTGAAACAGATAATTACATTATTATATTATTTATGTCGATCATGTCTATTACTCAAGGTGACGGGCAAAAGCGATGGTTCTGGGGACTATCGAACGTGCGTTTGCGTCGCAGCAAGAAAATCGCATTAAGGTGACGGGTAGGGCACACTAGCGACGCCAATCGATTTTAAATTTTTAGCTACTAAACCGGATCTATTTTAAACAATTTCGGGGTTACAACCTCTCGGCAAACACTTATACTACTAACATATTTGCATGGTTATTTAATAAATAGTATGAGTGATTGCCGAGAGGTTGTAACCCCGAAATCGTTTAAAATAGATCCGGTTTAGTAGCTAAAAATTTCAATCTATTGGCGTCACTAGTGTGCCCTACCCGTCATCTTAAGTAATTAAATAGTTTTTATAAAAAAAAAACGTTCATTTGAGGTAATAACACAATAAACAATACTATTTTTGAAATGTCACTTTTGACAGCGCTTTACAGTAATATTGCCTCTGAGCCTGAGTACTGTAATTTCAAGATGGCGCCGATAATGACATCAAGTAATCGTTTATGGACGCGCTCACGTTTTGCACAGAACAATATTACTCCTATCGGAGAGCAAGCGTATCTCGGAACGCGGCCCAAGAAGGTTATAGATTTAGACTGACTGGCTGACAGATAGTTTGTTTTTTTTTTTTGCTAGACTCTATTATTTTTAATTATTGCCAGTTAGAGATAACCTTATATAATGCCTAACTAAAGCGATAAAGTCTGATTCGCTCCAAGGGAAGGGTTCTGGACCCCAATTCTCGTGCTCGTGACATTTATTTTCATACGACATAAATCACTAAAGGGTCAATCCTAAATCCGCAAAAAAACATGTTACATGTCGATATTTCGTAAACAATGCTTGTTTCGTTTGTTTTTTCAAAGATTATCTTTATAACCTACGTTCTTAAACTAGTCTGATACTGATACATACGTAAAACTACATAAAAGAAGCATAAAAACAAAATTCAAGAGCGGCAAGTGCTCGACTTGTCGTGTAAAAAACTACATTTTATACTTTTAACAATTAATTACTAAAGAAATGTATTTAAAACCTCCTCTTTTAGTCACTTTTCTAGTTTTATTTATATTCACCCTTATCCAAAAAAATACTTATGCTTATCGTCAGCTAAGTAGAACAACATTCTTTTAGATGAAACAACTTGGGTATCTACAATTTGTCCCTACCGTATTTCGCACTTTGATGCGGCTCCGCACTTAGTAAACGCATCTCAGGCCGCCATTCATAGCGCGAGGCGACACCTCACCCGATATGTCACTCGGACGGCACGCGGCATAAGTGAACGGTGGCGTTGTTTGGCAATGTGAGCAGTTCGCGCAAATTATTTTAAAAAGTGGTCATTCCTTTCCCTCAGTTTAACTGGTAAGTCGCAATTTATTTACATGTATTATAGTGAAGATTCAGTTATTTCTTTAAGGAAAATAACCTAATAGATGTATGAACCACATTCGCTTCGTATTTGCCGAATTATTAAACAAAAATATCATTTTGTCGCTACCGTTGCTGTCCTTGCCGGTGTCATAAAACTGTTACGGTAAGGACACCTTTATCACGGTTATGACATGAAAGTGCCTCTGTACCAAAGCCGCCGGCTAACCGGCATGATACCCGGCCTCACTTCAAATACTATATATGATTTTGATCATTAACTTTTGCCGTTGACTGGTCCACACGGCATCAGATGAACTTACCCATATCTGTTAAAATTCTGCAATCGAATTCGAACCTAACTCTGAGCAGATTGAGTTGATATCAATTGGGATATTTTGCATTTTGGGTAGGTTGATCGGATTCGCTGTGTGTACGTACAGAGCTGAAGACATTTTACTTTATCGTATTTGCAGTAGTGTTTAGTTTTGCAAATTAGCAAAAGTATTAGCTACGCTCGTAGCTAATATGATGACAACCTACTTTCTTCTTTCTACTATATTTTGGGCTGACATGTTATCATGAAGTTATTCAAATTGTTTTAAGTACTATTTACGATAGCGTCAAAATTGAAACTTATAGCGTAGCTACTTTGGGAGTGGGTAGTGTTAGTACTGTGAGGGTTGGTTGGTAGGTAGCCAAAACACTTTATGGAGATATATCTTCGTATATTGTCTCAAATTAACACATGATAATAATTATTTATATCGGAGCAACAACTTAACATGGACGCGGTTGGTTAGCGAGAGAGTGAGGTAGGTGTGGGGGGAGAGGAACTCCCGTACCAATCAAACCAGTATTGCCCTGCGGGCGTTTACGGAACTAACATGGCAGAAAATAAGTGCTAGCGGTACCTAACCGGCAGCAAGGCATTGCGCTTAGGGCGCGATAGAGGGCGCTGTCTCGCTATATACTCCCCCTCCAGAGGATGAAAGCGTCCTCGCTCATTCGCTGGCCATACATTATCATTGTTACAAACATTTACAGAAACACTACTTTGGTTAGACACATTATGACATTCATTATTTGAATCCACATTAGAATTGTAATTTCTATTCGTTACATAAAGATTAGGCGAGTACATACATTCCTCCCTATCAGACACATTATTGCATTTATCATTTAAATCCACATTAGAATTGTAATTTACATCGGTTACATAAAGATTAGGCGAGTACATACATTCCTCCCTATCTGACACATTATTACATTTATTCTCATTTAAGTTACGACGGGGACGGCCACGTTTCCGCACCGGAACTACAGGTTGAGGTAGGGTCGTATCGCGACCCAGGTAAGGTGTTAACTGTTTAATGTGATACTTCCCTAAGTACCTACTGGAGTCCTGTGCGGGTGCTATGATATAAGTTGTAGGGCTTACCTTTCTAGTAACCACGTATGGTCCATCTCTTTTTGGTACGAACTTCGATGTCAGGTCCTTTCCTTTGTTGCTAAGTACATGCGAATTCAATAATACCAAGTCACCTGCAACAAAACTTTGTCCTACGCGACGTGACTGATCACCATAGTCCTTTCTTTTATCCTGCTGACTTTCGACCTTCTCGCGAACTGCAGCTAGCGTATTGAGAAAACGTTTTAGGTATGGTGTTATCTGTGGAACGAAATTTTCTTTCTCCAAAACCAAACGAGGATCATTTCTTACTTCTAAAGGCGATCTCAGCTCTCTGGCAAACATCAAGTACGCTGGCGAAACTCCTGTAGTTTGACAGCGTGCAGAATTTAACGAAAAACGTATAGACGGTAAGTATATAGGCCAAGAATTATGTTTATTACCTACTAATTGTGATAACTGTACTTTTAAATCTCTATTCTTTCTTTCCGCAGGGTTCCCCTCAGGATGATACAGCGGTAACAATTCCTGCTTCACATCTAACACGAACATACACTGTTGCATTACAGCTGAAATAAATTGTACACCATTATCTGAAATAATGCGACGCGGTAGACCAAAACGTAGAAAATATTCCTCTATGAGTGTACGCGCGCACGCCTCAGCTGTCGCTTCTCGAAGCGGATATAACTCGACCCATCTAGTTGCGGTGTCCTCGACCAATAAAATCCATTTTTCATCCTTATCACCTGGAGGTAAGGGTCCGAATAAATCTATAGCAATAATCTCATTTCTCTGATTCAGGATCGGCGTCTGCAACAACCCTGGTGGCTTGTCGTTGGCAGCCTTGTAGCGCTGACACGATGTACACGTTCTGACATACTCGACAATGGCACGACGCATCCCTGGAAAATAAAACTTTTGAGCAACTCTTTGATATGTCCTCTCGATCCCTTGGTGACCTGCCAGAGGAGAGTCATGACATTCTTTTAATACTTCTTCTCTTTGATCCACAGGTATAACTAATTGCGGTTCTTCTGTATCCGCATCCGGATTATAGCGATAGAGCACTCCTTGCTCCATAATATAACCTCTTCCCGTCCAACGATGAACATCAATTTCCTCTTCACTTTCCAGATTCCTAATTATCTTAGCAAGTTCAGGGTCTGCAAGCTGACCTGATCTTAACTCGGAGGGTCTCTTCGCAGGTAAGTCAATCGTTACTGAACATATCCCACATGCATCTGCGGAGTTCTCATCGCAGTTGGGACGGCTCAGGGTATCTGCTATTATATTTACCTTCCCTGGTGTATACTCATAATGCAAATCAAATGCTTGTAATTTCAGTGCCCATCTTACCAATCTGCCTGATGGTGATTTTACAGTCATTAGCCACTTCAACGGCTGGTGGTCGGTACCTACGACAACCCTATGACCATCAATATAAGAACGAAAACGTTCCACAGCCCAGACTATGGCTAAGGCTTCCCTCTCTGTTGTTGAATAATTTCTTTCTGCTTGATTGAGCAATCGGCTCGCATATTCAATAGGCCTTTCATCATTTCCTTCTCCTTGTAGAAGTACTGCACCCAGAGCGTAGTTACTGGCATCAGTTCTGAGCACAAACGGTTTGGTGTAGTCAGGTTGGATGAGGATGGGTGGTGACGTCAGCAACCTTTTTAGCTCCTCGAAGGCTTGATCTTGCTCTGTCTCCCATCTCCATGGCTCATGTTTCCTAGTCAACTTTGACAGTGGTTCTGAAATTTTAGAAAATCCAGGTATAAACTTCCTAAACCAAGAAGCAGTCTGTAAGAAGGTTCTTAGATGTTTAAGTGATGACGGCTTCTTCATATCTAATACAGCTTTCACTTTTTCTTCATCAGGTGATATACCATCTTTAGATATCACGTGACCTAAATATTTGACAGTGTCTCGTGCAAAAACACACTTATCCCGATTCACCCTTAATTTAAATTCGTGCAGTCTTTCAAATACAGCGTGCAAATCCTTTATGTGGCATTCCATATCAGCCGATATTATGCAAAGATCATCCAAAAAAGCTAAAATAGTAATATTCTGCAACTTCGGGCATGAGCAAAGACGATCAATTAAACGCTGAAATGTAGCTGGTCCATTCTTTAACCCAAATGGCATGCGTTTGAAGCGATAAGTGCCTGACGGTGTCGAGAAGGCAGTCTTATCTTTATCACGGTTAACGGCAACTTGCCAGTACCCAGATTTTAAGTCTAAAGTACTCATAACACAACCCTGTTTTGTCCTTTGTAACAGCTCATCAATCTTCGGCATTGGATAAGTATCTGTTTTAGTAATACTGTTCAACTTACGGTAATCGACGCAAAAACGAAAACTTCCATCACGTTTAGGCACTAATAGTGCTGGTGCTGACCATGCTGACTCACACTCCTCAATGATATCCTCAGCAAGCATCTTCTCTACCTCGCGCTGCATAACCTCTGCGCGCGCTGGTGTCATGCGGTACGGCGGAACAGCAACTGGCGCGTGTTCGCGGGTATCAATGAAATGCTCTGCATACTGCGTGGCTTCACCAGTCTCTCGGAACACATCACTGAAAGAGTTTATTAAATCATTAAGTGACATACTATCATTATCACAGTTTTTTGGTGTTGACTGTACCTCATTATAACCTTGTTCTAAATCCTCATAAAACAACCTGTACTTCCGGTGCTTCGTGTCCGAAAAGTACCATAATGATTTACCAAAATCAAAAACTAATTTGGCTTTGTTCAAAAAATCTATCCCTAATAAAGATTGATTGTTACAAGCATCTGGAAAAACAATAAATTCAGTTTCAATTATTTTATGTAACATTTTCACATTCACTGAGGTAACTAAAACCTCCATTTTCCTAGATAAACCATCTGCAAGCTTCACATCTCTAATTTGCTTATCAAAATATTGACCACTTTTTATTAAAAAATTATACATTGATTGGCTAGCTACACAGCCTTTAGCGGCTGAATCCACTAATGCAATACCTTTCCCACCTAATATTTCGATATTTAATATTGGTCTCTTATTACCATTAGTGTAACCCCTATTGTTACATACAGTTGACTCCCCCTGCATATTAACATTGGTGGTCTCACACGCATAAAACTTATTGTACTTATAACTACTACAATTTGGACATCTTGCTCTTATTATTCCTATTTCACCACAGCCATAACAATACAAATTTTTACTTTCCTTTTTGTCTGTTTTCAGGGATCCATGATGCGGCGGTGGCGGCAAATGCGGCGACCCACCCAGCGGCGGCGCACGCGACCTCGGCGGCGGCGGTCCATATGACTGCGACGTACGCGACTGTGGCGGCGGTGGCGGCAATGGCCCACCCGACGGCGGCACCCAGTGCGACGGACCTTGCGGCTGTGATACCCGCATCGGCGGTGGCGCGGCAGACTGTCCCGGCGGTGGCACTGCGGACGACCCACGCGACGGTGCACCCGGTGACTGCAAGCGCTCCTGCATCGCATCTTCTATGCTTCGAGCCTTCCTTATAAGATCTTCAAAACAAGACAATGTGTCCCTTTCTATTCTTTTTCTTATACGGACGTCTAACAACCCAAACGTCATATCCAATTGTACCTTCTGTGAGATGTCGTTTTCTGGTAATTTAGCAAATAAAGCGCGTACTTGTGCGACAAATAACTCTGTGTTTAACTTTCCTTGCTGCATACTATATAATTCTTTATATATTTGAAACGGTGCTCTTCGTTCCCCAAATGCGCTCCTCAGGCGATCTATTGCTTCGCTCCATGTTTTCGTATATTGTTTTATACCTTGCCACCAAGTTGCGGCGGAATGTGATAATAATAATGAAAGTCCTCTCAGTGCGTTTTCGTCGGAAACGTTGGCGGCAGTTTTAAAAATTTCGACTGCATCGATAAAATTCTCGACAGACTCGTTCTGCGAGCCACTAAACCTTGCACTACAAGTAATGAAATTAGCACCAACCGGGGCTGCGGCCCTGTCTGTCGGACAGCTCGTACTCCTCATAGTAAGCGACGGCTCCGTTTGTACCTGATGCATTACTGGTGTAGATGATCGTACTTCTTGTAATAGAATTTGACAAAATTCTGCTTGTGATTGCTGCAACTGTCCCATCAGTGCGGCGAAATGTTCCTGAGTCATTAAGATGGACGCGCCCGCGCTGCTTCCCGTGGCACCTTCGGTTGCTGTTTCAGTCGCGGCGTCTTCATTGACCAACTCCTCGGCGTTAATTTCGGCCGGAATACTAGTTTCATTGAGGTTTGCCTCCCTCGGCAACGAACTTCGGCTCCTGGTTCTTGGCATTTTCCTAATAATTCGGTTTTCCAAACCCAAAATGGCGGCAGACCTTCGCGTCCACACCACTCACTAACACACGTTGGGCGATCACTTATAGCGTAGCTACTTTGGGAGTGGGTAGTGTTAGTACTGTGAGGGTTGGTTGGTAGGTAGCCAAAACACTTTATGGAGATATATCTTCGTATATTGTCTCAAATTAACACATGATAATAATTATTTATATCGGAGCAACAACTTAACATGGACGCGGTTGGTTAGCGAGAGAGTGAGGTAGGTGTGGGGGGAGAGGAACTCCCGTACCAATCAAACCAGTATTGCCCTGCGGGCGTTTACGGAACTAACATGGCAGAAAATAAGTGCTAGCGGTACCTAACCGGCAGCAAGGCATTGCGCTTAGGGCGCGATAGAGGGCGCTGTCTCGCTATAAACTTCAGTATTACGTTATACACATTGACACTAATAGTCATAACTGGCCCACCAATGGATTTAAAAATGTATTAAATATGTTTTTTGATCCAATATTGGCTGTACAGCGGGGTGGACAATGCTTTGCTCTGTGCGAAGATTCATGTGATTCGAAATTGTACAGAGAACATGAACAAAATTATAGTTTTAACTATATTGCATACATACAACAAATAACTGAGGGAGAACATGCAGTCGATCTATACCGTGTAGTAAAATCTAGTTGGGAAGTAATCATTGATAACTCAGAGAACCTAAAACATGAGTGAATGTTAAAAACTTAATTTCAAATATAAGTTCACAAAAAATGAGACTGATTATGAATAAATAAAAAAAAAGAATTATAGTCGTAAGAGCAAATGATTATTTATTGATCTCAAGAAGTTATATTATCAAGAATAATCAATACTTTGATAGGTGATTAATATTATATGAAAATACCAACGAAAGCAAACAAAGCTGCTGATATTTAATTGATTATTAGCATGTTTTTACAGTCACTATTATTGTACAATCTGTACTATCATAGTTATATTAAGGTAATATAATGAATTTAGCTGCCTCGTTTATATCACGCCTAATTTAACTTGTCATTTACATTAAAATTATTATTTTGTTTGCAGATATTCGTGAATGAACTAAGGGCGCAAATATTAGATTAAAGTAAGACATGAGTAACAATAATAATGACTTATAAATTGTGTTAAGCTTACATAATTATATATTATTCAAATCGAAATATTGTTTTTTTTTTCAATCCGTATTAATAAGTCATTACCATGTTTCTTGCGTCCTTTTACCGTTTCTTTATGGTTTATCGAGTTCCGAAAGAAATTAAACTAAAAATAACAATGAAAATTACTTACTAAAATTGAATAATTTAATCGCTCCAACTCAAATAAAACTAATATATAGTTTTAAAAAAATCTGTCATTACCGTAGTTTCTGTGTCCATACCGTAACTTAAATATGTGGATAATTCCTTAATTAATCAACTTTAGTCGTGTACAAATAACATTTTAGCATCCTTGTGAGATTAGCTATCCATGTGTCACAATATTAAGTAATTACCTGGAGCCCAATTCTCGGGCTCGTTACATTTATCATCATACGACATATATCAACAAAACATGGCGGATATCGTATGAAAACGTTTGTGCTTATTCTCGCGATGTCGAATGGTGACATATGTCACATATTTTCTTGCGACACGTATCGTATGGTCTTGACCATACGATATGAAGTATCACGGTGGTTTTGGTGTAATTTCTCCAATTCAACGTGACGTTTGAGTCGTTTCGCGTTTTGTTGTTTGTTGACGTTTGGTTGTTCAAATCACATAACAAGTTTAAATTAACTGCACAAACTAAGAAGATGATTGATTCTCTGTGTGAACGATTGTTTAGGTGAGAATTTTAAATTGTCTTATATTTTCTTTAATTGGAACAAGTTTTCACCAGTATACACTACATACCTTTAAATATTTGTCATTAAGCCTTTTTATCTCAGTAATAAAATCAGTGTAAAGAAAATTCTTTATTTCATTTTTTCTTTTAACGCGTCTTTTTGCCACAGTTGCCATCTTTTTTTGCTACAGACTGAAAATAAATCTTTTGGCTTTCGATCGGTGTAACGGAATTACAATTTCATAAAATCAATTTTCTTTTCCGTGTTTTTGATCGTATTTTAAAGCAGTTATGATAATTATGATGTTACACAAACATAAAATTGACTGTTGATATAAAAAGGCTAGAAAATGTTAAATTCATTCTTTAACAATAAACATTAAGATTTCTCGATTTTATATTTGTGTCAATCAACAAAATGGAACGTGTTAGCGGAAATGATATGGGCCACATTCTCTATGGAAGTGACTTTTACTGTCGCATAGGCACGAGAATAGAGTTTTTTTACTTTTGTGACATTTTGGTGACATTTTCGTACGACATTGGAAAATGACATTACTTAAAATAAGACATTTTATCGCACGTCTCGAGAATTGGGCTCCATAACTTTTTTTCATATCCTAAAATTCGTAAAAAAATAGGAATGACCCTAAAACAGTTTTTGTATGGACGCCAGTTCTCGTGCTAGTGACATTTATTATCATACGACAAATATCACTATTACATGGTTTTTTTTGTTTGGTTTTCAGTAGCCTAGTTCTCGGGCTCGTGACATTTATCATTTAATTGGTACGAATTTTCACCAGTATTACCTATATACAATCAATATATTTATTGCGTGCTTCATTGGGTACAAAGTATCTTAAATAATAAATGTACGTACATATGATGTAATTGTAGCGCCCTGCAAGGGCATAGCAATGTTAATCAGTCATACTTACACATTATAATTACAAATTACTATCTTGAATTTTGCTTATTACTAGAATTTAAAGATATATAAATATTATTGAACTATTTGTTACTTATCTGTATTATTCGTCATTAAGCCTTTTTATCTCAGTAATAAAATCAGTGTAAAGAAAATTCTTTATTTAATTATATTAATATACAATCGGGAAATCTTAATGTTTATTGTTTAAGTATTAATTTAACATTTGCTAGCCTTTTTATATCAACAGTCATTTTCATGTTTGTATAACATCATAATTATCATAACTGCTTTAAAATACGACCAAAAAAGACGAAAAAGAAAATTGATTTTATGAAATTGTAATTCCGTTACACCGACCGAAAGTCAAAAGATTTATTTTCAGTCTGTGGCAAAAAGAGATGACAACTGTGGCAAAAAGACGCGTTAAAAGAAAAAAATGAAATAAATAATTTTCTTTGTTTACACTGATCTTGTTACTGAGATAAAAAGGCTTAATGACGAATATTTAAAGGTATGTAGTTTGTGCAGTTAATTTAAACTTGTTATGTGATTTGAACAACCAAACGTCAATAAACAACAAAACGCGAAACGACTCAAACGTCACGTTGAATTGGAGAAATATCACCAAAATCACCGTGATACTTCATATCGTATGGTCAAGACCATACGATACGTGTCGCACGAAAATATGTGACATATGTCACCATTCGACATCGCGAGAATATGCAAAAACGTTTTCATACGATATCCGCCATGTTTTGTTGATATATGTCGTATGATGATAAATGTCACGAGCCCGAGAATTGGGCTCCAGGACCCCAATTCTGGGGATTTCGATATGAAAAAAACATGGCGGATATCACCTGAAAACCATACAAAAAAACTATGTTTTAGTGATATATATCGTATGAAAATAAATGTCACGAGCACGAGAATTGGGCTCCAGCCCAGAGATGGGAGCAGTATTCCATATGGGGCCGAACTTGTGTCTTAGAGTTCTAACTGTAACCGATGAGCTGGTGTGTAACTGTCGTAACTGTCTGTTATCTAGATTTTGGTGAACTGCGCCCTAATCACTGTCTCGGTTACCCTACCTTACAACTTACACGTCTCTATAACTATGACTTAGCGACAGTAGCGCACTAGCGCCATACAACTTTAATATTAAATGGCAACACACTTGCTTAACGTCAATGTCAATACCTTGACAGCCGTCATAATAATAAAAGAAAAGACAATTGTCTGATCACGGTTATTTGGCACGTGGCAAAAGTCGGAACTAACGCTGTTTTGACGTTTTCGCATAGGAAAAACTTTGTACAACGCCCTCTTGTCAAAGTCACTGAAGTGCCATCTGATCTTCGTCGATCTGTACAAGGAAAGAAAACTCGAAATTCTCGAAAACAGGGAGAGAGTAGACAGAAAAGTTTCATAACAGCTTATTATTACGTTTAATAAAACGTTAAAAAATAGGTTTCGTTTCACAATTATGATGTATAATTTTACAACGTAGTGTGAATATGGTCCGTGTGCTAGCTATAGAAGTTAATAACTTTAATTAAACTGAAAGAAAATGACTTTGAAGGGCATTAAATTAATTACATTTGATGCAACGAACACCGTGTTAAGATTTCGAACCCCACCTTGGCGGTTCTATGCTGTAGTGGCCCGTGGTCATGGATATGCAGGTACAGAAGAAATGATTCGAGGTCGTCTCTTGGATAGCTACAAATTGATGTGGGAACAATATCCTAACTTCGGCAGATCTGTACTAGGTTGGGAAGAATGGTGGACGCTGGTGGTGAAGAAAACATTTGAGGGCTATCTCCCTGCCAATGCTAATATCAACACCATGGCAGCTAAACTGATTGAGGAATTTAAAACCTCGAAATGTTGGAAAGTAGCACCTTCAGGAGATAGATTGCTTTGTGGTCTCCAAAAACAGAAAAAAACTTTAGGAGTTATATCGAATTTTGATCCTCGGCTAACAGAAATTCTCTGCAGTGTGAAAATTAAAGACTATTTTGATTTTATTGTAACATCATACCAATTTGGGTATAGCAAACCTGATGAAAGGATTTTCAAGCATGCTTTAGATCAGTGTTGTACATTTGTTAAACCTTCAGAGGCTCTTCATATAGGAGATGATGTGAAAAAAGATTATGAAGGAGCAAAGGCGGCAGGTTGGCATGCATTGCTGGTCTCGGAGGAATTAAAATCTAAGCAATATCTAGCCTCTAACCATGTATTCAAGAACTTGGAGGAATTGAGCATAGCCATTGAGAATGGCACACTAAAATTGTAATAGATCTTTTTTTATTTTTATTTATTTATATTAGGTACATATGGACAGCCTGATAGTGTGGGTCTTTACTAAGATAAAATGTATCTATAATTAACTGTTTTTGTTACTGTATAGTATGTCTTTTGTCATTGTTATAAATTAAACTTAATCATTAAAGTCATATTTGTTTCTTTACTATATTATATGTCTACGATTGTCTCCCCCATCGCAAGGTCCACTATACTAAGTACCTAGTATAGAATTATAGCAACAGCACATTCTGTTAGCAACACGCAATTAACTTAAAGAGTAAGTACTTAGCAACAGACAAGAGCCCTTTGGGTTACTACCCCAATAGGTTACTTCAATTCTCCAACTTGCTATCAGCCTTACCAGTTGAGGTACTTTAACATTTTGTAATACTTAGCCCAAAGTCCTAAGTTACTAGTATTATAATAATAATAATTCTCACAACATCTCATACATTGACCTGATTCCATACTAAGTAACGTAAGCACTTGTGTTACAGATATCAGACAACAGAGGAACACAAATATATACTTAAATACATATATTACACCCAGACACTGAACAAACAAGTGTTTATCGCACGAATGTTTGTCCAGGGTGGGGATCGAACCCACGACCTTTGGCGTAAAAGACAGGGGCACTACCAATTGCGCCCATCCGGTCAGTCATTAATCAATAATATCTGTGCCTAAGTGCTGTTGACTGTACATTTCGACTTAAATAGGTAGGTATTTCATATTTTCTGCCATACTACTTTAATAACACAGAATAACACTAAGACAAATGGTCTTAGGAATAACAAGAGCTTTCCTATACTGTGCTAACCTTAAAAAAAAATGGTCTAAGGCTACAAGAGTTCACGCCACCAAAGTAGTCCCGTGATTGGCGCCACCTTTGTCACTTCAACATTCAAATTTAGCTTTGTTACTATAGACGCAAGGAATCTCAAACTTTAGTTCCGTGTTTTGCTTTGGGACTGCTTTCGTGGCGCAGACTCAATGTACCTATTTTATTTATTAAATGCATTGTTCATTTTTCCATTATCTTCATATACCTTAGAGAAAAAGATTAGGTATAATGATAATAATACTCTGACTAAGGTAGGCCTTGCCTCACCATGAAAAAAGTCCCGTGAAAAGCGTTTTTGCGTACTTGAGTCGCCATCACAAACTAAGTAAATCTCAAATTTTAGTCCCATGTTGTTTCGCGGGACTTCTTTCGTGGTGCGTGCGGTGCGATCGGACAGTACAGTAGCTACGGCGATGAAGGGCTTACGACAAGTTACTCTATGCCTTAGACCTAAGCCTTAGATAAGCAGATGACTTACATAAAAGCGTTCATTTAACGTTTATATAGAAAGGAAACAGCTGAATAGTTGGATAATATTGCTTTCTATAACTACGTTTAATATACTGTTGAAATCATTATAATTTTTACATACATACAAATTGTCAAGTAAGCGGTCTTGTGACAAATTGTTGCCTATATTTATTTTCAACATCAAACACCAATCATTATAATCTGAGTAATGGAAATTCAAAATCTTAAATACAAATGGGATATCAGCGCCAATAATGTTTGTTTTTTTAAGACTTAAAAATAAGAAAGCTGTTTGTTTTCATTTCGGGCAACACTTAAATCTGCTGCGCGTCCATGTCAAGTGAGTTTCATCTGTGAAATACGGGATCAATATAAATGCGGAATCTTCACATAGAACTTTGAGAATTTGTTTTCCTCAATCGTTTTAAACACAACTGGGAAGATTACAAAACGCTTAGAGAGTAAAACAGTGCAATCAGTCAACATGTCCTCGCCCACAATCAGTTACATACATTGCATCGAAGTGAAATGACGGGGCTGCCCTTTATTCGTAACAAAGTGAAGTGGTAACCAGGAACACTCTCGACAGGAACTAAGTGCATTATGTAGTGAGACTGTGGTATTTTTGGGTCGTTTGCCGCGTTCCGAGTGTGTTTGGGTGCTCGCGTGTTATGTTATGTGGTCGAGATGATGTGGATTCTGGCTGTGGCCGCCGCGGCCGTGGCGGCGATCAGCGTGCATGGCGAGCAAGTGCTCCTTCTGGATACCACCACTGAAGCGACCTTGGGCTGGACACGCTTTCCCTACGGCCCGCAAGCAAGCACCCCTGGCTGGCTGGAAGAATCCTACACCAACTTCGAAAAGCAAATCAACTGGCGATCTTACGTGGTATGTGATGTTGCGCACCATAACGTTAACAATTGGCTGTGGACACCATTCATAGAGAGGAGGAATGCTAATCGGATTTACATAGAAATAAAATTCACAATACGAGATTGTTCATTATTCCCTGGGAATGCATTGAGTTGCAAAGAAACATTTAGCTTGCTTTATTATGAATTCGATGTTGCGACCCGCGAACAACCGCCTTGGGAGCCGGAAAGTTATAAACTAGTGGGCCGCATTGCAGCTGGGGAAGGCAGATTCAACACTAATTCAGAGGTAGATATTAACACTGAAGTTAAAAGTATTGCTGTTACAAAGAGAGGAGTGTACTTTGCATTTAGAGATCAAGGAGCATGCATTTCAATTTTGGCAGTAAAAGTATACTATATTACATGCCCTGAGGTTACTGTCAACTTTGCCAGATTCCCAGCGACACCAACAGGTAGAGAGGTAACAGTCATAGAGCAAGCAAATGGCACTTGTGTTGAGAATGCAGAAACTGCTCCAGGAGAGGCTCCTCCCGTCTACTTGTGCAAGGGAGATGGCAAGTGGACTCTTCCTAGTGGATCATGCAAATGCCGTGCAGGCTTTGAGCCAGATCAAAATAACCAAATCTGCAACAAATGTCAACCAGGAAAATTTAAATCACATACTGGCGATGATCCCTGTGTGCCATGTCCTGACTACTCTGAGTCAACAGTATATGCAGCAGCAGAATGTAAATGTGTTCCAGGATTTTATAGAGCTAAGAAAGATCCTAAGAATGTTCCATGTACCCAACCACCATCTGCTCCTGATAATTTGACTGTTACATTTGCTGATCAATTTTCTATATCTTTAGCTTGGCAGCCTCCTCACAAAAATGGAGGACGGAATGATGTCACATATAGAGTTTATTGTTCGAATTGTGGTCCTAGTGTAGAATACAGGCCTTCAGCAACAGGGTTAAATTCTACCAGAGTTACTGTGATAGGGCTAGACCCAGTAACAGAATACAAGTTTCAAGTTTTTGCTGAAAATGGTGTTACTGAGCTTACTGGAGAAACTCGAAAGATGGTTGAAATAACGGCAGTAACTGAAGCTTCTGTTGTCAGTGTTGTATCTAAATTGAGAGTATTGAGTGTGGAAAGTGATAAACTATCATTAGCTTGGAATCCTCCTCCAATAGATCAGACAGATCCTGATGATACCATAGAAAGTTATGAAGTTAAATGTTTTCCTAAAGATAATTTGGAGAAAAGCGCCAATGCGACATTGAAAATAACAAAAGAACCTCATGTTACTATTACTGGTTTAAAAAGAGATACTGAATATGGTATCAGAGTAAGAGCTAAAATGAAGCGTGGTTGGGGAGAGTTTAGTGGAATAGTTTATGCACGAACTGGATCTGTTCTTGAGACCACTTTTGTGGGTGAGGAAGAAGGGGCGCAAGTGCGGCTCGTCGCTGGGGTTATGGTAGCGGTTGTTGTCTTATCAGTAGTCGCTATCATCGCCACAGTGCTGTTTCTGAGATCCCGCGCAGATGATGAATGCGACAAAAAGCAGCCCAATGATTGTAATGCATTAAACTACCGTAATGGTGAAGTGTACACTGGCCCAGAGAGACCAGCTAAGACTAGCAGCAATGCTACTACGCCACTGTTTGCAGGAACTGGTTCTAGAACTTACATAGACCCTCACACTTATGAAGATCCTAATCAAGCAGTTCGAGAATTCGCTCGCGAAATAGATGCATCTTGCATCACAATAGAGGCAATTATTGGCGGTGGAGAATTTGGAGACGTGTGTAGAGGTAAATTGAAATTACCTGCGAGTTGTGGTCAAGAAATTGACGTAGCAATCAAAACTCTGAAACCCGGATCCACAGAAAGAGCTAGGCGAGACTTTTTAGCTGAAGCATCCATCATGGGCCAGTTTGAGCATCCCAATGTCATATTTTTGCAAGGAGTAGTCACAAAATGTAATCCCATTATGATTATCACTGAATTCATGGAGAATGGCTCCTTAGATACGTTTTTGCGGGCAAATGACGGAAAATTCCGTATTTTGCAGTTAGTAGGAATGCTTCGTGGTATCGCGACAGGGATGCAATACTTATCTGAGATGAACTACATACACCGTGATCTTGCTGCACGTAATGTTCTTGTCAACTCACAACTAGTCTGCAAAATAGCAGACTTTGGTTTGTCCCGTGAAATAGAGTCTACCGCAGACGGTGCATACACAACACGCGGGGGTAAAATCCCTGTCCGATGGACTGCACCTGAAGCAATTGCTTTTAGAAAATTCACTTCAGCCAGTGATGTATGGTCCATGGGCATAGTCTGCTGGGAAGTAATGAGCTTCGGTGAGCGCCCATATTGGAACTGGAGTAACCAAGACGTAATCAAATCGATAGAGAAAGGGTACCGTCTTCCCGCACCCATGGATTGTCCTGAAGCAGTTTACCAACTCATGCTAGACTGCTGGCAGAAAGAACGTACGCATCGACCGACTTTCGCGAGCATCGTGAAAACTTTAGATAAACTGATACGTTGTCCTGATACGTTAAGAAAAATAGCGCAGAACAGGTCGGCGGATCCACTCGCAGGTGATACCCCCGATCTAAACCAGTTCTCTTCTGTCGAAGAATGGTTGGAGTGTATAAAAATGTCACGATACATCGAAAAATTTAGAGCAGGTGGCATTACAAACATGGAGGCAGTGGTGGACCTCACAGTACACCAACTGGCGTCCCTAGGAGTCACACTCGTTGGACATCAGAAGAAAATCATGAACAGTGTACAGAGTATGCGTGCTCAGATACGCGTTAGCGGGCCTTACGGATTTCTTGTGTAAATTTCTTTTGCTCAGGTAAAGTTAAGCACTACTGAGATGACACTTGGACAGCTATGTGACTAAACTATGATCTCGCGACGAGCAGTGGTTTTTGATTATAGTGATCTATACTAATGAAAGTGATGCATTTTGTATATTTTTCTAAAAAGAACTGACATAGGGATAGATTTAAGATAACAAACATCTTTTCATAAAATGCTAAGAATGAAATATCAATTAAAATTATATTATGCTGTTTTTCATATTTTTTCTATTTTTATTGTATTGTTGTACCTATTTGTTCAGTGATAAATCTTTCATCACAAATGTACAGACTTGAAAATACATTATGAGCCGGCCTAATCAAATCAATTTTTTTGTCAATCAAAATAAAGCTTTATAGAATTACCGTCTCAAAGGTAACTTGTATACAACGAAACAAAGCCATGCATTATTTTATAATATTGCCCTTCGCATATATTTTTCTTGTTTAAAGCAGCTAGAATCCTTGAAAGGGGATGTTAAAATGAACAAACAGTATTTGAGCTGACCAGTGTTTATAAATAAGTACTGTTTTAAAATGATTTTTATTGACTGATGTTTGTAACTGAAATTACTTTGTAATTTATGTTGTTTATAAATTGTACTTAATTTGACAACTAGGTGTAAGTGAGATTATGTAAGTACTTTTTTTTTATTATGATACCATGTTTAACAGAAAAAGTATAAGGGGTATCAAGGCGATGTGTATAGAAGTTTTTCTGTCGAGTTTCCGAAAAGATAAAAATTATTTACATACATTATTGTAAAAAATTAGAATAAAAAATGTAGGTAGCCAATTTTGCTGTAATTTTTTGGATGAATAATTATATGTATATTCGTGAGTTTGATTCCAAAAGATTTTTATGTGGTGAAAGTGGAGTGTTTATACACTTATATTTTGCTTTTGTTTGCCCATATTCTTTCAACGATACATAATATTCAATGTAACTTATACTGCCAATGTGATGAAACTGAAGTAATGTACTTAATTATTGTAACTGTGAACTTTGCAACAATTCATTTAGTTGTGTATGTACCTACCTACTCATTTCTATGCATGTACATAAGGCTGAACATATTAATTTTAGTGTAAATCTTTGCTTTAACATATTATATATATTTAATGTAATAAATCTCAATACTCAAATCCAAAGCTATCACGAAAATTTCCGTATTGGTCCAGTTAGAAAATGCAGATATTGCACTGACTCTTAAAGCACCAAGAGATTTCGTTTTTGAGGTAAACCTAAATCCGTAGTACCTACTGCTGCCGGGTAGCTGACACTTATGTCTTTTAAATGCTCAAAAATTACTGAGTTCCATTTTCTATTGTATTTCCTTTCCATCTGTTGCTTGGATAACCCCGTGGTAGCCTTGTTTTGAGTATGACTTACGAATAGTTGATTTCTATATTTTTACTTTTATTCATAGATATAGTTGAGGTACAGAATATTGCCAATATAGTAATAACCCTAATCCTAATCTAAGAGCTTTGCATATTATTTCTGCCTTGTGATGTGTTCACAGTCATATATCTGTGACTATAATAATTTTAACGCTGTGCGACATGACTTTCGAATATCTACTAAAGCTAAGCGACTTCGATTTGCGTTGTATGATTTTATTGCAAGCGAATTATGTTAAATACCTTTTTTGCTTTATCAATATGCACTTTTTTTGCAATACACCCATTTTAGTTATTTTTGTCCTGAAATTAATGGTACATAATTGATTGCATTTATGTATGATATTTTTTATAGTCAGTGTATGGTGACTGTACAAGAAAAATATCTTAATTAATATACTAAGTCGCCATATTTGATTTGTTTAAGAGTAAAGTTTGAACTTATCATCCTTCTAAAACAATTTCCCATTTTTATACACATATTTTTTAAAAAAAAACAATCTTGGAAAGAGTTTGTGATACTTATGGATAATTGTATTTTTGTAAACTGCACAGTGACTTAAATATTGGCTCAGTACTTCTAAATAAAATTAAAATAAATTTATACCTACAAGCCTAACTATTTTTAATAATGGATCATCGCGATATTGAAACCTTTAATTTTCGCTTAAATTAAATAAAGACTTATCCAAATATTAGATA
The DNA here is from genome assembly GCA_019059595.1 of Marasmia exigua. Classification (NCBI taxonomy): domain Eukaryota; kingdom Metazoa; phylum Arthropoda; class Insecta; order Lepidoptera; family Crambidae; genus Marasmia; species Marasmia exigua. Next base: position 11,825,904 of record CM032494.1, on the reverse strand, counting down.
ATATACACATTTTGATCGTAATTTAAACCGATGCGTCACGTCAGCTATAATTTTGCAATCCCATCGAATTTAAACTTCCTTGACGAAAAATGTGTGTGGTAAAATATAGTACGGTGATCAGCAGAAGTAGCTGCACATATTTCGTAGTTCTTATTCCGAAGAACTTTTGCTGTTGACTGTACAGCTTTTCTTGAGTTTCATAAATATGTATTGTGTCGCTCCCTATATAATGCAATGCCTTTATATGGTGTCACGCGACCAATCTTCTATTACCGATTATACCAACTCTAATAATATAACCTACTACGAGTATAGTATTACCGCTACAAAGTCGACCTTCCCATGGTCCTCGGGACGTGGCAGAGCGGGGGGCGCTTGACCAATCGAAAAAGTTTACTTTCGCTTTGGGCCAATCAGCGGGGGAGGGTGTGTAAAAATAGTATTTAAACTTTTTGGATTAATCAAGCGCACTCCACGCCCCTACGTCCCGTGAACCATGGGAAGGTCTACTTTGTGGCAGACGGGCTCTAGCATAAACAAAACAGCTAAATGTAGTAGCTTAGTGAATTAGTGTAATCACAATATTAGCATAGAAGATACATACGCTAAAGTAATATATCTACTGTGGTATTAGTTTGCGAATTTCCACGAAATTGAGTCACAATCGGAATCCAGTTCACATCAATGGTATCAATTACAAAAGTTATGCCAACAAAGGGTTGTAATACATATTTGCAGTTACATATGAATTAGGTATTTAACTTAACGTGCGTGTGTTATGCTAAAATGTCAACTTACTCGTAATAGTTTCGACGGCTAGGCTAGGTTAAGACATTGCAAATTACATGTCACGTATTACATGTACAATATTAACGTTTTTAAATGAATTTGCAAAAACTATTTTTGATTTGTGTTGATTTGATAATTGTAACATTTGGCATGACGAGCATTACTAAACTGACGGAAGACGATGTAAACGGCAGATTTCTTCAAATAGCTTGCGACTTTGTGTCAGGATGATGGTTTATTTAAAACAAATGATCCGATTATATCATTTCAATACTCTGTTACGTCTAAACGTTAATTTGAACCGTTTTACCTATTCACTTAATTTGTATAGTAGCTATGGTAGCTCAGTGTATAAGTACGTGCTTTCCAAGCGGGGAATCGCGGATCAAATCCGAGCATGTACCTCAGGGTTTTTCAATAGTATGTGCATATTTCTACCATTAGCTCGGGTGTTACGTTACTAGGGATTGGCACACCGTGAGAAAACTTGCATGTTTCCGATAGTTTCTGAAATTTGTAACCATGATTCAGTTGATCTGGTTCCCCTGTTAAAGGATTGCGAAGGTCAGTCGCTTAATTGTAATTACCAGACTCCCCAAACCCTGAAGCATGGTCTAAGCGTACCCTGGGCTCCAAAACAACAGTTTTGGACGTAACCGAGAATAACACGCTAAGTTGAAAAATAATATTTTTCAAAGACTCAAATTCATACATCATCGTAGGCACTTATCTGATTCCTTATCCTTGTTTATGCATTGCAAAAGCAAACGTGATCTAAACTTGTTTCATATTCTTAACCGCTTTACTCAATTGCTATCGTTTCTGGTTGATAATAATCTTTTTCGAGATAATCTTTTATGAGTACCTAAGTATGTAACTCCATGTGCCATATTGAATGCATTCATAATTTGAAACGATATTTTTTTGATGTAACTAGTAATTTAGTTTAGATTTACTTAGCCATACTCATCATTATATTTTTTTAAAGTATTCAAATAATGTCCTTGTTGATTGACACAATTATGACTAGGTCTTGTTACAAAATATTACTCTCTCCTACAAAGTGCTATGTTTTTTATATTTAGATAAAAAAACTAGGTTTACGTCACTGAAAATTTTTATAACAATTTTTATTTTACAAACAATAAAAAGAGAGTCGAATGATAAATTAAAGTCGTGTTAGTTACACCACATAAGATCGATCGGCGGGACTGATTTTAAAGATTATTGATTTATTCGATTCGTCTTGGTCCGAATAGCTGATAGGAGACTAATGAAATATGGAAAAGAAACAAGCGAAAAATAAAGAACGGAATGAAGTTCTCCGGCGGTCACATTTTTTTGATAGTTATTATTTATTATTATGAGTGATCCGTACTGAGCCAATATGTAAGTGAACATTAGTTTGAAAGCTTATCTATATTATAACACATTGTAATTTCTGTTTCGGGTTATATTTTTTTTTATAGGGGATATAAGTAGTAGTTTTAGGTGTCAAATTTTACTAGCACTCGTTTTTAAGCATGAGACAATTTTACCTTGGTTATAAAAATGTGTAGTTCTTTGGTTATTGAAAATTCATTTATTTATCTATCTATAGGATATCGTGTAGTTAATCTGGTTACTTCAAGCTCTCAATGCCGTTTAATTAGGCACATGCAAAAAATAATGTTTGTATTATTTGAAGTAATCAACTAACTACCAATGCTTAGAAGAAAAAGTACAGATTATGTATGTAATGTGTTCAATATGCAAGTAATAAAATACAATAAGTGTTTCAAATTGATCAAATTTAATACGTAATTAAATATTAGATTAATTTTTATGGGAGTCTTCCATTGATTTCTTTCACAGCTACAAAATGATAACTTTGTTTTTATATAACAATGTTACATAAATGAAATACTTGTTGTATTTGCTTGACCATGTTAGGCTGTTGGAATAGTATCCCGATTCTGTATTTTGAGTATTTAAAATATCACTAACAAATAAATTAACTAAAGCAATAGCTAACAGGTGTACACACCTGTGTCTACAGACTTGTATTACAAATAGTTTAATATCCCCCCTGGAGATAACATATTGTTTTGAACATTGAGGTCTTTTCAAAATGCAGAATCAGCACTAAATAAATAGATTACACAATCTTCCACATAAATGTATCAAAATAAAACCTTAAACACCACATCGTACCTTTAACAAATTAACTGAGACACCAAATACACCAAATGCAGTACCCTCGATTCGCTAGATAATAGAAATATAATATTATTTATAAACATTGTTGCGAATTAGTGTCAAATAGTTTAGAAGATATGAGGAAAGTTCAAAGTACACATAAAAGGAAAATGAGAGGATAGGATTCGAAACCGTAAAACAGTGGAGAATTAGTTTTAAATATCTATTTTAATTACAAAACATATATCGGGACAGTGTTTATAAATACCCATGTTTGTATCTACGAGGTTAAAATATTTATGATCCCTTTATTCTAAAGTATTAGCTAGAGTAAATTAAAGTACACAATAAGAAGATTTTTGATACGTTGGACGGAGAGGAACTGTAACATAGATATAAAGATTTTAATGTCCAGTATTTCGAAATATTAATTCTAATGTTGTAGAATTCAATAATATTTTTCTGTTTTTTTCACGTCTGCAGCGTGTGAGGCAAACAATATAGTAGAAATACTCTAACTTTGAGAATACTATAACTTGAGGGTGGGTTTTAATAAAGAGGACTAATAATAATGAAAATTGAGTCAGTAGGATTGTAAACAACATAATATGATGTGATTTATTCATTGAACTAGTTTTCTAAAATTTGTTTGCCTTTGACCTTGCTTAAATGGGTGTAATTGTATTAATGTAAGATGTATTATGTAACTCTGATAATAATATCTACGCCTAAAGCAATAAATGCGCCTCACTTAGACATTTTTAAGTAATTGCCACGTCAACAATAAAAATATGAATCAATAGTACCAATCGAGATATTTGTAAGTCGCGCCTTTTCGACATTGCACTGTTCATTTAATTGTACCATTAAAAAATAAATGTTAATCGAATACAAAAAAGATCATATTGTTGATACAACCTATACACGGATTTTGAAAGTTTCACTGTTTTCCACAAATTAAAAAGTTAACATGTGTCTATTTTAATAATTTATCAAATACTTATAATTTATTGACTCAAGCGATTTGACACATTGCAACTGACTGCAGCGATACAATCGCTATTCAGCATGCATCGATACTTACATTCTCAGGTCATCCAACGTAACATACGCGTTACTAAAAGCAGATACAAAAGCGATCGATTCTGGGGACTATCGAACGTGCGTTTGCGTCGCAGCAAGAAAATCGCATTAAGGTGACGGGTAGGGCACACTAGCGACGCCAATCGATTTTAATTGTTAGCTAATAAACCGGATCTATTTTAAACAATTTCGGGGTTACAACCTCTCGGCAAACACTTATACTATTTATTAAATAACCATGCACAAATGTTGGGTCCAACGCGTACGCGAAAAATAGATTACCGGCAAAAGCGGCCACTTTTGGCGTGAATCAATTTTTCGCGTACAAAAATGGACCTAACATTTGTGCATGATTATTTAATAAATAGTATAAGTGTTTGCCGAGAGGTTGTAACCCCGAAATTGTTTAAAATAGAACCGGTTTAGTAGCTAAAAATTAAAAACGATTGGCGTCGCTAGTGTGCCCTACCCGTCGCCTTAAGTAACCTCTCAAAAATGTTTTTCTTATTGCATCGCAAAATTTCTACAATATTACTGCGCAGTGCAATGCTAAAAGTCTGTAATTTTAGGTAACAAAACATTTGTGATATATCCAAGTAAAAGCTATACTCAAATCTAATGAAGACGTAGTTTATCGTCGCTTACGCAGTTGGACGATTTAGGGCTAATTATATTATCTTTTATATTGAAACCATGACATAGTTGAAAAGTAGTAACACCAAGCATAGCCTAAATATTGGTATAACATAGAGTGATGTTAGATTTATTTATAAGTTTTTTATAGAGCTCGCAGGGGTGTCGATATGTTTTGGTCCTTCGAACCGGACGCTGATGTCTTACTATCGCATCTCTGCAACGTATACAGATGGTTATAGTATAAAACTTAGGCAGTTTTAAATCTTTAATATGAATCGGTTTAGATATTAACGAAAGTGTAAGCTTGGCTATAACTTATGTAATAAACTATTGATACTTATTTGGGCGTTCTTTATTTTAAAATCCTAATCGCCGTACTTTGATGTTGGGGTCTAATGTCAACGTACCTTTTAAGGGAGATTACGCTAAGTACACTTAACTAACATCTGTTTTGCATGTATTGAAATAGATCATTGGAACATTATCCAATCTATTCTGTTGTGTAATTTTATTTTCAAGAGCTTTAGTTGTTCTTATTCAATTTACACTGTTAGTACATAGTTTATTGCATTTTCTGGTAATCCCTGACATTTTTGTAAACATTTGTTAAAATATACTATCAGAATTTCAGAAAAAGTATTCGATATAATGTGAGATGATGTTTGGAATCATTTCTAAACTAAGTAAATAATTAACTAACTTATTTTAAGTGTGTTATTTACTTAAGAATAAATTAAAAAAGATTGCTATAAAAATATCAACTATTTCTAAACTAGTTCATAAATTGTAACAAAATAAAACATTTGTTATCGTTTGTTTGTGGACCATGCCACAGTATAATGTTAGAAACATTTTCCGTGAGTGTAGAATCTCATAAACATTTAAAAAATGCTAACATTTGTTAGTTGTGTAAGTGTTATACTCGTAAAATGTTTTCAAACATTTTTAAACATCAGTGTGGCAGCTAATGTTAAGGTGTGAGCTGTGAGTCACACTCGCACCTTAACATACCTACCTACCTACAACCCGTGCGGATAAAGAATGGGATCAGAAATGGCGGCGCATCTATTCACTTCTCGCTCGCACACTATTTGCGTCTATACTCGCACTCGTGGGTGTGCGAGCGAGAAGTGAATAGATGCGCCGCCATTTCTGATCCCATTCTTTATCCGCACAGGTTGTACTTATGTTCAACAGTATCAGGTCACTAATACCAAAAAAAGGTAAAGAAGTTTATTACCTACCGAATACTAAAATTATTAATACGTAGGTAGTAATAGTTGCCTACCTTCATGTCCTGCAATAATACCTACTTTGCACTGAAACACTTGGCGGAGACCCTGTCTGTCTCGATCAGGGAATATTTCCCCCAAATAATCATTCACAAGTACGGGTCTGGTTCAAACTCAAATAATTCTTTATTTGCATAGGCTTGTACACAGCACTTATAATTTGTCAAACATTTTAATGATTTAAAACTATTTATAAGTACCTAAGTACTTATGTATAATTTACAAGTACTTATGTATAATACATAAGTATATGTTGATACATAAAATATACTAAAAAAATAATAAACTTATTGCGATTCTACCACCGGCTCGGAAAGTTGTTTCTGGTTGAGAAGACCAGGTCAGAATCTCGCCAGTTACTCTTTTTAATCGCCAAACCTAAAAGGTTGCGAAGGTCAGTCGGCAGTCGCCTCATTGTAATTACCAGACTCCTAAGCGTACCCCGGGCTCCAGAGCGACAACTTTGGACGCAACTTGGAATTACACGCTAAGATGAAAAGGATGAAGAGGAATCATCCACATGAAGACCTAATGCACAAAAAAAACCTAATGTTAGCGTCGTTCATTTCCAAAGCCGAAAAGAGACAGTTAATTAAACACCCAGTCAGACTCCAGTCCGCTGCTTTGGTAACAGATTGGTGCGCGTCTGTACGAACGAGAGCGTCTATCTATAGGTACTAAATACAAACCTTTTATACGATACGAAGTACCTACTTACTTAGTTTATGCCTAATTATTTTAGAACTTTAGTAATTTGTCGTATATAACTAGGCACCTGTAATATGTAGATAGTATACCTACCTACCTACTCGTACCTACATACTAGACACGTGTGACGTGTGTGTAGGTATGCATGCATGTATTTTTAGGTTCTACTCAATGACCTTTGAATCAACTCGACTCTGTATTCTTTCTATCACGTAAGTTCGCGTCCCTCTATTTATTCTGTGGTTATGCTCGGGCGCGCCTGATGACGGCAAACCACATCCATGGCGGCGGTAATCGCTGACCAACAGGGATATTTGTCTGCTCGTCTGCCCCCTATCTCACAAAAGAACTCCCACGTCGCGCTAAAACAAAAGGGGTTAAGTATTCTATGCTCTACCCCTAGGAGTGACACCAAGCAAAACGTTTTTGGCTGGGTGAGCCATGCTTTGAGCTTGGGTCGGCTCGACCGGAGTGATACACGGGCTCAGAAAAATGACGCGAAGCACAGCCCGCCTTATTTCACTATATGTATGAGGCAATCGGCGGAAAGAGAAGTTTAATGGTTGGCAGAGCACTTCTAACTCAACTGGTGTTGTGGTTGTCTCTGGGAGACGGCAATCGCTTACCTATATAGGTGATCAGCTTGCTCGTCTGCTGTCTATCACATAAAAAGGCTGGAATGTTAGAATGGAAAACTCTTTACCAAATGCTAATGCATAGTTTCAATGATAATAATTACTTATATGGATCCCGTCCTGGGTGGGACGGGATTGGTTGGATGGGTACCCAACGAATTGTTGCACTTACCTAAATGAACGGAAGAGTGAGTGAATAAAGAATTAGTCGCTGGACAGGACTTCTTCGTAGGTGACTTAAGTATACAAAAAGCCAATTTATTTACAGTCGACTTAATTCACCTAGGTCTTTTAAGTACCAGGTGATTTAAGTCTACTAATTTGGTCAACTTAAATCACACAGATGATTTACTGAGGTAATTTTAGTGGAAAATTATATACAACCAACTACACATGACCAACTTAGACGTGTTATAAGTACGCTTATAGTGCACGCCAGGTAAAGTCCCGTGAAAACCGCGCTTTAGTCGCATCAACATTCAAATTTGAATGAATGAATGAATAAAATTTTATTTGGTAAACACATCACAAACATAGTACAAGAAAATATAAAAGAAAGAGACACTTTGCCGTGACGTGTTACCAAAATGGTTACCACTCAGCTGCTTTGTCACGGCGGATGGCCATGACGCTGGTATTCTGTGGGAACCATTGAGGTAGAATCACCGGGAGGGAATCACCGGCTTAACTTAATTCATAAAGACTAAAGCAAGGAATCTAACATTCTTCGTGTTATGCCGCAGGACTTTTATCGTGGCCTTAGTTTGGCTTAATTTAAGATCGTGGCGGGGACTCTAGTGCTAAACTACATTTAAACTGATTGTTGCTAAACGTATGTTATGTCACTCATGACCATATTCCAGGTAACAGGTAAGCTTGTAACATCACAATCTAGTCAAAGGTCCTTTCTAGGTAAAGGTAATACCATTCTCTGTAAATTGTAGGAATCAGAATCAGCAATCACAATCTTTATTGCTTGTAACTAGGAAGGCGGGAATATCTTCGGGCTTTGCTACCTAATGCAGGGGAGCCAATCATAATATAAATTAAACAACAAGGGAGATGTGAGAGGTACCTACGGACGGACAGCCAGACATCCACGTAAATACAAATCTGACGAATATTTTCAACACAAAATAGGAAGTTTTTTTTTAATTTGATGTGGCAGACGAGCAGACGTATCACCAGATGGTAAGCGATTGCCGCCGCCCATGGACACCCGCGACAGCAGTGGAGTCACAAGTGCACTACCAACCCCTTTGACACTTGTAGGTAAATCAGCCCCCGAAATGCGATTCTGTTTCATTTGTCATATTTTTTGATGATCCTTAGTAGAAAAGACTTTACGTGGAATAGATAAATAATTTGAACATTATAGTAGTTCCCACTTAAGGCGACGGGTAGCCCTAACTGACGACACCATTCGATTTAAAATGTTGCCCGAATCATTTTTTCGCGTACAAAAACGGACCCAACATTTGTGCATGGTTATTTATAAATAGTATTAGTGTGTGCGGAGAGGTTGTAATCCCGAAATTGTTTAAAATAGATCCGGTTTAGTAGCTAACAATTAAAAGCGAATGGTGTCGCTAGTTAGGCTACCCGTCGCCTTAATGAGAATTCATCGTGATTGACGGACCACCTTCTAATTGCTATTTTTTACTTATTAAGGAGTAAACAAAAAGGGGTGTTATTTATAAAATAACTTTTACAAACCTTTTATTAACTTGTAACTTTTGAGTGACTACCTACTTTTACAAATTTTTGGTTGAATTTACAATCGTTTGGGAACTTTTACTAAAGGTTGACGCATTCATACGTTCAAAATCCCATTTGGTCCCTCAATGGGAACGCACATGACTATTTAGATTTTATTTTACGTAATTTAATAATCTTTAGATAAATTTATTAAGTGTCGGGCCTGGGGCTCGCTCGGATGACTCTCCTTAGATAGATTAGGCCGTCTGTACCTACTACGATGGTTTGGTTCGGGCAACACTGACACTAACTCCATGATATAACAGACTCATCAAATCCCACAGTCGTTCCCCGGGGTCCACAGAACGTACAGCCACACATCAAAGTACTTACCTAAACGAAACTATCAAAATTATTCAATCGACTCTCACCTTAATGTCAAGACCGTTTGGTCCATTATCAATTGAGGAAAGATTGTGGTAACCTAATGTGTGGCTGTCTCTACATAAGTATGTACTTATTATTAGCTATTAAATTTGGACGCAACCGAGAATAACATGCAGAGTTATTAAATAAAAGACGTTTGAATATTATGTATCGACTATTTATTGACAATTAACAATTAAACTCATACAAAAATAATAATACAATATGGCGTAATAAAACTAATGATAAATGCATTGTATGATTGCTGCGAAGAGGCTAATTAAAAAGTTCGAAACCCATTCCATGTAGGTATATTTAGTATATTTAGGTTTGAGGAGATAGCTTAGAGACTGAATGAATTGGTGAACTTTGCGTTACGTTTCTTTTCCATAAATTATATAACTAAGGCCCGATTCGACCAAACTATCCGAAACCTTATCTTATGTATAGGCACTGTCATCTCATACCATACAAATCTGACGTTCTACCGTAGATTTATTCTCGGATCAGGAAAATCGGGCCTAAAAAAATTAGTATACCGACCGGATAATTTAGTCTTCAGTCTTAAATGTTATACTAGCTATACATAGCTCACTTATTAAACATTGACATTAAGCTTTTAAGTAAAACAAAAGTTAATACACACACAGGCAAATTTAACAGGGTTGTTTTTTTCGCACAAACGTAGTTACCTAAAATGAGGTACCTATTTAATTTGTAATGTCCTCCAAACCAATATTTTCGTCATGGCGGCCAATCTTAGCGATCAGCCATCGACGCAGGACATACTATAGTGCACAAGTATTTGTGCAGACACAAGTGCACTCTATATTCCCGTACCCTCTTATTTCGATGGGACACTAGAGGGACACGACCGAAGAGGGATTAGGCGCAGGACCAACGGCTTAACGTGCTTTCCGAGGCACGGGGGTACAAGACCGCCAACTTACAGACTCCGGGCTAACACTGAGAATTTCTTAACAGAAAAAATTAGGTACAAATTTTGGCCCGACCCGGGGATCGAACCGGGTACCCCAAGCGCAACCGTTGCTTTAAAGTGCGACCCACTAACCATTGCGCCACCGAGGCAGGCAGTATTTAATTTACAATCTATGTAAAACACTGGTTCTTCACACCTCGCAAACACCGTTCTTGAATTTTTTTACTGAGTTTTTAACTACTTATTAAATTTTGTGGGTCCCCATTTTTCCAAGGTCTCCTAATCTCATTTTCTGATTGAAGTTGCATTACGTACCTAAATCATAATTAGGTACAATGAAATACTTATTATACTTTTTCAAAACTCCAAACAATTCCCGTTTGTATAAAAAAACATGGATTTAAAATCTGTCTGTGGTGTAGTATTATTATGTCCTATTTAAGAATTAAAAATTTGGTCACGTTATAAAAAAATACTTTTAAGCGCAGGAATAATGTTATAGGACCATGAGCACTTTATTAGGAACTCTAATCCCCTTATTACAAATGATAGTCCCGTGAACTAAGGACAGTCCCGGGTCAAAATTCGTGCCAGCCCATTTTAACATTGCGTGTTGACCAAGTCAAGTGACCGACTTTGTATGAGAAGTTGAATTTTTTTATACGAATTTCCAAAAGTCATAGAACAAATGTTTGTTCAGAATGGTCGATAGAACACGTGGTTAAAGGGATGTAAATGTTCACAGATACACCCATTATACATTACAAACTGTATAGTGAGAGATAATAAATAAAATAAAACTCATATCTTCTCGTGTGCGATGCCACTTTACTTAGTAGATGTTTTTTTGTGAAAGATGACAGATTGGTCTTTTTCATATGATACGCATTACAATAATCATTTTTTAAATTTAAGGACGGCACGGCCAGTTTCAAAAAGATGTCACATATTTTTCTTGCACTTAACTTAATACAATAATATTTATATACACCATTTTGTTTTGACTGTACATGTGTATCATACATTGTTTTATTTATAAAAGTTAGTTACTAAGCTTACGGTTTTGAGATTAAAATTACACACTAAATTAGACTTTATACTTCTGTTCATCGGTTGGTGCAAAATAACTCATGATCTTATTTACTAAAATAAAATACCTATAAATTAGCCTATTTATTTAATTATAAAATCTTTCGAATAATTACTAGAAGGGTCACCAAACGGCGTCGAAACACCTTTTAAATAATGAAATTTATAATTTTACATTTTTTTTTTATTTTGCTTTCGTTCCTGTACACAGCCACATTTTAAAAATCTCACATCAAGTTAAAGAGAAAATTACATATATATATATATATATATATATATATATTTATATACAAATAAAAAAAGACATTATAATAGTAATACATGGCTATCATTTATATTCGTCATTTTAGCGTATTAAATCCCGGTTGCATACAAAACTGTCGCTTCGGAGCCCAGGGTACGCTCGGACCATGATTCAGGATTTGGGGAGTCTGGTAGTTACAATGAAGCGACTGCCGTCTGATCTTCACAAAACAGGGGAACCAGACCGACTGAATCATGGTTACACGTTTCAGAAACTATCCGAAACGTAGTACAGGTTTTCTCACGATTTTTTCCATCACCACCTAATAGAGCTAATGGTAGAAATATGCACATCGATTTTAAAATCCAGAGGTGCATGCTCGGATTCACTGAGCTACCATCAATCATCTCTGGCAATCATTCATATTACCATATCACAAACATTTTAAAAATGAAAAAGAATAGATCAACTACACCCAGTTGCAGAAATGATCTCTAAGGTTTAAGCTGCTGCTATAACGCTTATGAAAATGTGTGCTGGTAATATGGTTTTAAATAATACCAAATACATTGGACACTGCTGCACTGCAACTGGGTAAAGTTGTTCCCACACAGCAGTTTAAATTAGCCCCACATTCAGTACGATTCATCGAACGATCGCTCGAAATGAGGACGATTCAGATTGAAATTGCGATTTTTTTAGAAATTGTATTTTCCAAACTAACTTTTTTAATTTGTAAAGTACCTATTAATGTTATGAAGTAGTATAAAAGTACCTATTAATGCTTTTATACTACTTCATAACCGGCTAACCGGACAACGTTTAGGAACGTGTAGGATAGGATAGCTTTTCAGATTTTTTTATTAAAGAGTTATTATTGATAAAAACCTCAAACGTCAAAGTTAAAAAAGGGCCATTTTCAAGATTTTTTTGCAAAACAAATACCATAATATCTGTTATCTATTTATTATACATTTTAAAATATAGCCTTAAATCAAAATATAAATTATATATTTTGGAATATGTATAGTATGTTGACTGTTTACTTATTAAAGGAGTTACAACCTGTGCGGATAAAGAATGGGATCAGAAATGGCGGCGCATCTATTTACTTCTCGCTCGCACACTATTGGCGTCTATACTCGCACCCCACGAGTGCGAGTATAGACGCAAATAGTGTGCCAGCGAGAAGTGGATAGATTGGCCGCCATTTCTGATCCCATTCTTTATCCGCACAGGTTGTACAGATATTTCTAATGTATCTAGAAAAAAAAACAACAATTTCATAGGTAAAGACCTAATATATTTACTTTATCGAAGATGCAACAAAGTCGTAACGTAAATCAACACTCACTATGGACAATGTGTATTGACTCTTTACTATCAACGATTCGATTCTGTCATCTAAACAAGCAAACGAATGGTCGTATCGATCGTATAGATTAATCGTAAGATGACGCCCATACACAAAACGATTGGTCGTACCAATCGTTTTGTGTATGGGCGTCATTCATGATGCGATCAGTCGTTTACGATATCGCATCAGATCGATCGTAACAATGAATTCCACGTATCCTACTGTATCTATTGAGGACCCTTACCGCTATGAAACATTGCAACATCACGGTAACTGTTTCCAACATTTTGCTATAAAATGTCAATTTGCAATGGAATTTGTAAGATTGAAAAAAGTTATGTTCTCCAACATTTGATAACTGCTGTGTGAGACAGTTATTTATCTGTAATCCAATATTCATACTACACGACACTTAATCTAAGTACATAAATAATTGAGTTCTTTTAATTTGACAGTAAAACATTAAAATAAAATACAAAAATGGGTTGAAGACACTGGGTAAAAAAGTACAAAAAACTGGGGAGAATAGGTACATAACGACTAAACGTAATCATCACCAATGAATATGGACTACATTAGTTTCGAAGGAGCACCCTAATTACTGAGCTTGGACTGGAATTAGTTAAATTATGTTTGTCTTGCCCACCAACATATCTATACATACTCGTAGTATGTAACGCCCAACTAAAGCCACTTTGCAACAGTTCAGTGAAATACCTTGCAAGTATTGGGGTGCTGTAGTGTTTATTTTAGCCTTGTGACAGTTCTGTACATTTTCCTTCACCAGGAAGCCATATTGTAGCGTAGCAGGTGTGACTACTGGGTACTATGAGATAACGGAAATATGAATTTGATACGTACGTTTCCATTAAACATTTACCATTGGTTATTACATTTAATTAGTTGGTATTAACAATTTGCTTGAAAAACAAGTTTTCTCAGTGTTTCGGATCAAGTTGTCGACATTGTTTACTATCTTTATTAGTCTATTACCACGTCAGGAAAAAAATACAATTGATATCTTTCACAAACAACTGAACAAATTGTACACATGTAGTTAATCACACGTTGGTACCACAAGAAATAAAATGGCTGAATCAATATTGAATTGAACTCTATTTAGAATCAAAATATGAATTTAGTACCCCAAAATGAGGCTATCTACTGTATTATTAACTATTGTGGTTCAGCAAGTTATTTACCTGAATAATATTTCGATCTTCCTCAATTTCCTAAAACGGGGATTGAATAGCAAAGTGGGGTTATTGGGTTGGGGTTGTACGTATAGGTGAAATATGGAAATGAAAAAATCATTAAACCTAATAGTGGTGATCAATGATTTTTAGATTCCTCTTAAACCCGTAATTAAATAACTATAAACGGTATTATATAGTAAATTCTGTAGAAATATCTTTATGCCATCGGCTGTAAAACAACTAGTCAATAACACAGTGAGGAAAAATAATGTAAAACCAATTTAAGTTACTGTCGGATCTTATCGTAATAAAAAAAAATGGCTTATATAAATAAACTAAGCCATAGAGTAAGATAATAATACTCTGGGTCCAAGCTCAAGATTGCCCAAAGAACTATGGACCGGAGCATTCTGGGTATCAAACACATGGACAAGAAATACCAGATTCCGCTCACATACCGGCATTATGGACGTAAATGAAGAATTGCCAAGCTGAGTGGAACTGATCTGGACATGCTGTGACAATGCATTCGGAGAGATGGACCCAGGTTGTCATGGAATGGTAGCCTGTAGACGGCCGTCACCCAAGAGATAGGACTAGAAAGAGATGACGTGACAACCTGAACCGACACTCCCATAACTGCGAAACGCTGGCAAAGAATAGGGAGCAGTGGAGGCTATTAGGGGAGGCCTTTGCCCAGCAGTGGGATAAATTGAGCTACCAAAAATATATATATAATTAAATACGGGCTACGAAGCGATAAGTTTGGACGCAACTGAGAATTATACGCTAAGATGAGGAGGGGGTATAAATACAATTACCTGTTTAAAGTAGGTAACAATATTTAAAATAATGCGTCGAAGAAATCATTTCAGTTTAAAAGCTACCTGTACGCTTTTGATAAAATAAAATAAAACACTGTTGGGATATATCGATACTAGTCTTTTAAATGTTAATGAGACAACAAAACCTGTTTATATGTACACAAATAGCTATAGCTACCATCTTAAGTATTCGTAATTGCAAGTGAGCAAAATTATTATTTATGTAAGCATTATTCATTACTATATGCGTAAAAATCGAAAATCTATTTGTATTCAAAAGAATAGCCTATATCTGATAGTGGATTAATGATATAACACTAGGTATTAATCACAAGTTGAATTAAACATTAACCCCCTTATTACAAATCACAAACCAAGGATAGTCCCGGAACCAAATTCGTGCCAGCCCCATTTAACATTGCGTGTTGGAACGGGATGACATCAGCTTTAGTAAAAACTTTAGATCGCGATTTATAATAAGGTGGTAAACGACAAAGCGACGCAACTACAATATCTATACTTTAAAGAAGTAATTTCTCAGATAATTACATGCTAGGTAAACCGAGAAGAAAAAAACCCTTGACACCCCGCACCGCGTATTAAATAATAATATCATCCAACGAATTTCGGCTGAGGCGGCCAATCTCAACGATTAGCCACTTACGCAGGATATGTTATAGTGCTCAAGTTTGTGCGCAAACACAAGCACACTCTATATTCCATCATATTCCGACGGTAGACCAGTGTGACACGACCGGAGAGGGATCGGGCGCAGGAACAATGGCTTAACGTGCTTTCCGAGGCACGGGGTTTTCCAGACTCCGGGCTGACACTAAGAATTTCTTAACAGAAAATTTCAGGAAGGTACAAATTTTGGCCCGACCCGGGGATCGAACCCAGGACCCCAAGCGCAGCCGTCGCTTAGAAGTGCGACGCACTACCCATTGCGCCACCGAGGCACCGCGTATTAGTAGGTACTAATATGGAACTAAATCCGAAACGAAGTAAGGGCGGACCACTAGAGCAACGGGAAAGGAGACGTACAAAGATCAACGCCGTACCGTAGTAGTACTATCGAGAGGTCTATCCTAGACCTGGCAAAAATGTATCGTTCAAAATATTGGAACATTTGCATCTGGATCAGTGCAGAGATGCGGGACAGCGAAACGCTTCATTTGGAACATAGACTCTGATAGATCCGTGATTCACTCGGATCATTCAGCTCATTCGACTCATCGGATCATTCAGCTCATTCGGATCAATCGGATCATTTGGTTCACTCGGACTCTAAATCCATTTGAGTCGAATGATAACATAGGGAGCGAACATTAGAGATTCGGAATAGAGGATCATATGGCTGAGTCGGATCACTGGATCGTTTCAGTAAAGAGTTACACAAGTCTAGTCTATCCCATCACAGCTCAAATGCATGTGTTCACTGAGTGAAAAGAACGTCAAAAGTATTTTTTTGGTTTTCATTTACAAGCTCACTGGAGTAACTATCTTCATACTGTGATTTGACACTCGAATCAATAAAATTGTGTCAACATAAAAATAACAATACCACTACAAACATGAATGAAAATAATATATCCAAATTGCACAATGGCTTATCTGGAAAGTTTACAATGTGCACACTGTCTAAAGCTCTGACTAGACATGTAAGTTCTATTTGATTGAATTAATTTAGTGTGGTCAAATATATTGTGGACGACTATTGGCTGAAATGATAATTTCAGCCAATAGTCGTCCACTGCTGGACATAGGCCTCCCCCAATGTTCTCCACACAGATCGGTCCTGTGCCGCACGCATCCAATGGACCTTTTCGCCCCAACGGCCGTCTGTTTTCCTCGCTATGTGCCCTGCCCATTGCTACTTGATGCATGCATTTTTTTGGGCTATGCCTGTGACCTTAGTTCTCCTGCGGATCTCATCATTTCTGATACGATCACGCAAAGAGACTCCGAGTATAGCCATCTCCATTGCTTTCTGGGTCACTTTGAGCCCCCTTAATCGGCACATTGCATACAATATATTGCATAGATGGGTCCAAATGCACAAAAGCATTGCGTTTTGCAAAGCGGTAAACTGCGTCGCTCCATATCCGGTATTACAAATCGTTTCGTGTAATTTAATAATCAAAACTGCAGTTTGAACGCGATCATCCTATTAAGCCTTACCGGGCCATACTGGCAATATGTTCGTCAATTTGATTCGAATTTGCATTTAGGGTCATATTGGACTTGCTATTTCGGCACATTTCGGTCGTCTCGCGTCTCTTGCGCCAAGTACCTATTAAGTTTAGAAAAAAAATATATATTACAGACCTCAACATCATTTTTAAAGACCTATCCATATTACCCCACACGTATGGGTTTGATGAAAAAATATATGCATAGTTTCAGTTTCAGTTCCATGCATGGAGAGCGCCAAAAAAATTCTTTTTCCTAATTTTTGTGTAAAAATCGTAATGCGGTTAACAAAACACATCTATTTACCAAGTTTCGACGGACAGACAGACATACATAACGAATCTATAAGGGTTAAGTTTTTTGCTATTTGGCTACGGAACCCTAAAAAGTATTTGTGATTATTAAAGCTTAGGTTGCACACGTCATTCATTTCACAATCATCTCTAGCAAGATTTAATTTTTCGTTAGCCACTTTTTTAAAATCTTGCTACCTATAGGTTGATGAATGTGACATGAATGCGTGTGCAAGACAAGATTAAAAATCACAAATACTTATTTTTTTAAAATGTTTAGTAAATTTTTAAATTTTTGTCTTAATTTCGTTACAATTAATAAAATAGTGGTGCGCCACTGATCGCCGGGTAAAATACATGTGTGTAATAAACGCAGTATAGAGTACATGACTATTAGTTTTAGACATAAGGATAGTTAATTTTGCTGTAGGTTTAGTTAGGTCTACAATAAACCACAAGGCCACTTCGATCATGCTTAAAACATCACACACTTGTAAGTGTGCATAATCGTGCACGTTTTTTACTTTTATGACGAAAATGTGGCCTTAAAACATTAAAATGATTGCAATGTTTATCGTTCGTGTTAATTTTAATATATATATATACTTATATCTATACTCGCACCCCACGAGTGCGAGTATAGACGCAAATAGTGTGTGAGCGAGAAGTGAATATATGCGCCGCCATTTCTGATCCCATTCTTTATCCGCGCAGGTTGTATATATTACTTAGTACACAATCAGTAGATATTATCAATACCTATCTAACTGATAGTGCGAAATACATGTTATAATAAATCTATAGAAAACTGTGTCAGTCGAATATTATGCATTTTAATATGGCTCTTTTTTATGCTAGAGGCGACAAACGAGCAAGCTAGTCACCTGGTGGAAAGTAATCAACGTAAACAAACGATAATTATCACATTTTATTTTATACGAACTCCTAGATATTAAATTCTGGGATAACATTTCCACCAACTGTCACTAATCGAAGCTTATCAGTTACAATAAACCGTCATAATGTCCCTAGTATTACCCGTAATATGCGTTAAAGGTCAGCTAAAATATGTAATACAGACGCACGAGTACACATGTGTGTGTACATGTGTATGGAGGTAGGTACGAGTAGATGCATGTGGTCGATATTTACACGACGAAAAGATATCAGCTATTAATTTGAGAACTGTGTCAACTCAAATAGGACTATTTCAAACAAGCGGTTATCGACATAAGCTACGTTATTATTACGTTGAAAATTGAAATATATACTGCCGCACTCAGAGACGTCAATTCAGCTAAATGTTCACTTACTTAATTATGGTCTTTATGCGTATTGAAATAAGTGTCAATTTTTTTCATAAGTACCAATTAAAGTTAATTTGACGTCTCTGAGTGCGGCAGTTAGTGCAATTTTTTTTGGTTATAGCATCGATTCGTAGAGGGCATTAGGAAAGGTAGAGAAAACTGTAAACTTTGCTCATGCCGTTATTTTGCCAACACTTATCAAGATTTTCTATTAAACAAAATAACATTTGTATATACATGGTGACATTAATCTTTTTTCCAGATAACAATATTTACATTATGAATGAGTTGATACCTTGTTTTAGTTTCAACAAAGAACTATTTTCTAGTGGACTACGCTTAAAACATTCCTCAAGTTGGTAGGTTCTATTGAATATATTTATGTAATCTAGATACTCGGACACACGATAATGACTATGACGTCATACCGGTCGGTATAGGTTTTGCTAAGTAACAACTTATGTATTCTAAACAATATGTATTCGTGATAAATTGGTTTCTGTAGTTTTTTTGTAGGTGTGCGTAGTCTCCAAAGGACAAAGGAAATCGCATGGACAACAAACATGCGGACAAAATATATTTCGAAATATTCTATTATCCGACTAATATTACAAGTTTTTTGCCAAGACGCTTAAATAAAGGTATTAAACCTGTCTTATCGGGTCCAGCCACGGTTATTATTAGTCTTATCGGGTCTGAAACGAAAGATCGATACCAACCAATTTTATGCTAATTATAAAATGTAGATACTTAAAATTACAGGCCTTTTAACATTCTAGTACATTTGGATGTACTTATTGTTTTTCTCACTGATGAATGAGGGATATATTTAGGTCACACACATTTTTTGTGTCTCTTCCGTGGCTTCATGCATCCTTCACAATTTACGCCAGTCTAAAAAGATTTTTAATAGTAACCTATTTAAGTCCAATTTACTATACACAATTAAATTAAACACATCTAAGTGTATAATATTATCACATATTTAGTGAGCCACGGACTCTTCTGTATCTCTAGTGTCTACACAGGACGTAATAAAAATGTGTATGACCTATTTCTTATCAAAAAAATTAGGAAGGAAACACTGGAGTGTGGGAAAATATACCGCACATAATGAAATGTCCACTTGGCAAATAATGACAAATTCATGTTACGTATTATATGGGATTGGGCAAAACAACCACTATTTCAGGTGGTTCTGACTTTAATGTTAGTAAGGCTTTTTAGTACAATATGATTTTAAATACTCATGTCATGATCTAATCGTATTTGCATTGGTTAGAATATTGCTTCATGCTATTCACGAAGTTTTGTAAGCTGCCTTGACCTCCACGCAATTTGACGTTACCTACCCATAAACTAGTATCGATTCCGGAAGGGTATCTATCGGGTATGATTTCATCGTACGTTAAAAAAACTATACAGAGTGTCCCAAGACTAGGTACATAGGACATGAAGGGGGACTATCTTAAATTCTTAAGTTAGCATTTTTTACTTAAAGGAAACATCACTTTGAGAAAAAAACGGAACAAAAAATCGAAAACCCAAAAATTTATAGTTTTTTGGGTGCTCCGCCGCTCGCACAGCACTTTGAAAATTGCAAATGTGATGTTTAATGTTCGTTTAGAACGTAATAACAAAAAACAAATCAGAAAGAATTGACCTTTTGTAAACACGGATATGCAATTTGACTGGACTTACAGAAATTACTAATTTCTATGGCCGCCGGCTTTTGCTTGCGGGAGTGCTGGCGGCTACCGGCCTATAGACACCCATAGTCACATATTTGTTGTATTTTTCTTCCAAACGTGGCTCACTTCAAGAAAAGTAAAACGATTAATTGCAATATTTTTTACGTAACATCATGATCCGAATCCTCATACATATTTTAACCAAAGTATTTCATTCAACTAAATATAACTTTAAATTTCTCCAAAAATTTCAATAAATTTTCTTTCCCATCATCATTCTATGTAGCTTTACAACCAATTTAATTTTTAAGTATCTCCTTATGTTAATGATTTATGTAATATCAATATTTGTGTTCGCGTAAATACAAGATGCCTTACTTATTTACACCACATCTAATTTAAAAACACAAACTTAGGAACATGGGTTGAAGAGAACCAAGGTCTTCATAGGGCAATACGTGACGATTACGAGTACACCAATGTACCAAAAACTACATAGCAGTATAAAAGTAATCAAAATATGGTTACATCTAATCACAAACCATTTGACAATTTAGCATGTGGTATTTTTTTTTTGATTTGAGTATTGACATTGATGATTTGCACTGGATCAAAATGAAATGATTTATACGAGTATAAATATGTTTTCTTACAACTAGGTATTACAAATAAATATTAGAGCAAACATTTAGGAAAATTTTGAAAAATGTTTTATAAAATGCAACTTTCAAATGTCATATCTATAAAATTATTAAGTTTGTACTCACTTTTAATTATTTTCACTCGAGTAAAACTCTGGCTAAGTAAATACAAATGTAACAAAAAAAAACTATTACATATATTTTTATTGTTTCCGTGTACAATCAAAAATATATTAACGTTCAAACTTAGCAGAAATATCTGAGCATATGACTTAAGTCACTTTTAGAGTGTACTTTCATTTGATATCAACCAATAAATGAAAATGCACCTTGGAGTATACAGTTTTCTTTTGTTAAATACTTAGATATTTTTGATAAATTCGGATGCTAAGATATTTCTGAAGCTGACTGTATTAAAAACTGCTTTGTTTGAGTTCTTGATGTTTTTTAGTCATCTTGTGTTTGCCAGATTCGGATTTAGTAATAAGCTGGATAAAGTCTGAATTAAACATGTATCTACCTAACTAACAATATTATTTATACTTTATTAATATTATATCTTAATTAATCTAAATAAATATTAGTGACATTAAAAATATCACTTTTTATTTCAGAAATAAACAAAATGTTCACTAAATATGTACAAGTATTTTTCAATAGTACATATTACCATTGATACTCTAAACAAACATGCAGCTAAAATAATAGTGAATAAAATTAATAACTGATATTGTATTATGTTTTCTTAGTTAATAGCGATTGTATGGAAGACACAGATATTTTAACTTAAGATACAGAAATTATATTTACAATTTCAGTTAAATGTTACTGATCTGCAAACATAAAACTTTAAACAAAATAGTTACTGGGTATGAAATACAATATTAGATTATCATGATTGAAAATGTGTAATAAACCAATTACAACATTAAATTGTCAATGATACTATATAAATAATTATATTTTTGTAAAAACATAGTTCGTTATTAATAATTAAATAACAATTAATTATTAATAACAAAGCATGTCCAATCCAAGGCAGACAATATCCACTTTTTAATCTATTAAGATTTTAAAGTCAAAGCTTATTTCCATTATAATATTTACTAATGTTTCTGTAAAATAAATGTTGAATTGTGAAATAACCTTCACATTGATGCTACATTTTAAAATTACTTACAGTGTAACTTATGAAATAGTAAGGAGCTTTGACATTAATTACAAGCATTCATTTAAAGTAAAACCTTCTAAATTAAATTAATTTTACTAAAGTGTTTGTAACACCATAATTTTACTCTTAAAGTCATCTTTGGTAGCAAAGTTCAACACTACACTAAATATGTAGAGCTCTGAGACTTCCGTCTCAGGTAATGCTATACAGTGTCCACTTTAGCATTCTCTACGAGCACATATGCTGGTGTAGGCTTGCGCTTGAATGTGACGTATGTATAGAGGAGACTTGCAAGGACACTAATATTCAAACCAACAAAGTTCAACCAGGAGAACACATAATCTCCACCAATCACCATACCTAAATATGTTACAAGTATATTTTTAAGGCAACCAATGATTGTTGTTGTTAAGGCACTGTTGTACTGAGTACATAACATGACACTGTAAGATAGCACAAAGCCCATCACACAAGACATTAGAAATTGTGTCAGGAAAAGTGCATCATCCCAATGGGGATAAGCAGCTGAGCGCTCCAAGTCTCCAGTCCGCCAAGCAACTAAAGCTGCAGGGATTATCATAAACAGCGCATTGTAGTACATTAATCCATACTTTCCAAGTTCTTTTGAATCAAGCTTTTTCTTCATATACACACCATTGGCTGCAGTGAAGGCATCGTTTAGCAGCACAAATGTATAACCAGACCATGAGAATGTGACGTCATCTGCTGCTGCCAATAGAGCTCCTCCTACCATGGCCAGTACACTTGCCTGTACAGGCCATGAGGCTCGAACTCCAAGTACAAATCTCTCTCCAAGCATGGTCATTAGGATACTGAACCTTCGTAGAGCCGTGAACATAGGGAGGCTGAGTTCTTTGGTCCCACCAAGACCTGTAGCCATGTTGCCTAAATAGATTAGGGGGAGCGGCCAAATGCGTCGTGCCACCCCGCTGTCTAAGGATGGATACTGAACCATTTGCAGGGATCGGCCGCACCACAACACCAGGATGGTTGCCACCATCTGACCAAGCCCCAACGCTTGATAGGACGGGAATGCGTAAGTCGTCAATACTGTTTTGTTAACAACAGTTATCATGAAAGAAGCCAACGCGTAAAACGCTGCACTGAGAATCTTTTTCACCATTTGAGCTCTGTCGGCTTCGGCCTCATCCTGAATACTATGTCCCGACATATTTTAAGTACGTTACAAGTATATTACACGACTAAATAAGAGTTAAATGAACATGATCAATTACGAGAGTAAACGAGTCACTTACACGATTACGATTCCATGATATTTTATGTCAAATGGTTCACTCACTATCTAAATTTCACGGTCATTAATAATCCTTACATCAAAAAGGCAAATAAATTCAGTGAAACTTTGGTTGCCGCAGCCACTTGCTAACTTCAATCATCATCAATTGATGACATCTCACTGGCTGACCGATGACAGTAGACGAAGGAAGAAAGGAAACAAGGAAAGGAAACGAAACGAAACTGACATTTTCAATAAAGTGTTGCCATAAAAATTAACTCATAGACAATCTTTTTTCAAACAATAATCCACCAAACTGATCCAAACACGAATTTTCAAAACATTAACATTATTTTCAAAATAATTAACTGTTACAGCGAAATTTATTGTTTCATTTTTCTACTTTATCTGTCTTTTTTTCTATATTTATTTAATGATTTGAAAACAACAAACAATTTATTTCACTCGGTGACATTTGTTGATTGTCGTTAGACAATGAACGGTGCCCTGTGAACAAGCGACATTTTGATATTTTTTCCGTGTATTGCCATCCCAGACGATCGATACTATTTGTTTCACATCGTAGTTGTACGCAAGTAGTTCGCGGGTGTCGTGTCTGAAAAGCATTTGTAGTGAAACAAAATGAGTAATTAGGCCACTTTGCATTCTTACGTTTAGATACGAGCGTATACGTGGGCATTTATGCGTTTGCGTTGGATTTTCAGTACGTAGTTGCAATGTTTGATTGTATGGACGCGTAGAAAGACTGAAAGTAGTATACAGTTAGTCGCGAGTAGGGCGTCGGCGTGTCGGAGGCGCGGGTGTGTAGCAGGCAGAGATGGCTATGCCAGAGCAGTTTTCGCTGCGATGGAACGATTTCCACTCAAACCTGTCACAGTCATTCCAAGCGCTGCTGGAAGGCGAGGACCTGGTGGATGTGACGCTGGCAGCGGGGGGCCAGTACGTGCACGCACACAAGCTTATCCTCTCAGTCTGCAGCCCTTACTTCAAGGAGCTTTTCAAGGTATGACTCATTGTTCATGTATTTTCCTTGTTTGACCATATTTCAAACAAATCACTTTATAATTCAATGTAAAAGTTGGTGACAAGTAGGGGCTAATAGCAGTTGTAGATAAAGTTGTTTGTTTACATTAATGATAATGTTTTATACTTAATGTTTACTTAGAATGAGTACTGAAATGTACAATGTACCTAGATTACAAATGTTTTGTTGGTTTTTATTGATTGAAACTGGTACCTACATATTACGGCTTGTAAATATTTTGTTAGAGTGAGTGATGCACTTCCATTGTGCTTGCGAATGTTCGAGTATGCATTTGGTATTACCAACTAATTTCATGAATAAGTGCTATAAATTATGTAGGGTTTCTACTTTTTGTATTGCATTCCAATGT
The DNA here is from genome assembly GCA_019059595.1 of Marasmia exigua. Classification (NCBI taxonomy): domain Eukaryota; kingdom Metazoa; phylum Arthropoda; class Insecta; order Lepidoptera; family Crambidae; genus Marasmia; species Marasmia exigua. Next base: position 11,800,840 of record CM032494.1, on the reverse strand, counting down.
AGTAACTTCACTGCTTTAAATAAAATATGTAAAATATAAATTTGTTTATATTTTAAAACAGGTAAAAATATAATTAATAGATTTTGTCTGCAATAAGTTTCTATTTTTAAATGCCACATAAAAATGAAAGGTTGATAAATAAAGAAATACAGTCATAGAATTTAAAGTAGTAAAACAAGTTTATATTACCTATTTGATAAAAGCATTGGATTCAGTGTTGCTATTGAAGTATCATCTTTTAATGCAAGCTTAAGAACTAACAAAAAACATTTAGTTCTAAGAGAAATGGAGGTATTTATCTGTAAAATAGATATATTGTTTTACTACTTGCACTGATTTAGTATTTTGTATGTGTATTTTCTTTTAATTGTGAGTTTCATTAAAATAATAATGTATACAAGTTAATCATAATAATAATATCACATTGTCAAATGAGCTGGTTTCTGCAGTGTGACATCACAAAATGTTATACATTACACACAATTAACTAATTGCAATGTGATTGAATTATCATGAATAAACCTGAAATGTACTGATTTACTACAACTTAGTTAAATGATTAGGTAATTGTTGTTTAAATAACTGATTTATGACTCATGTGTCTGTAGTGGTCTGAATTGTTAGTGAAGATAACTATTAAATTAGGTTAATTCTTTCAATTCCTATTGTGGTTGTATGCTCTAAAACTGAACATATTGAAAAACTCATGTCATAAGTTTTAACCTTCATCATCATCAGCCTGTTGCAGTTTACTGCTTGACATAGATAGGTCTCTCCAAATGTTCACTGCTTGACATAGATAGGCCTCTCCAAATGTTCGCCACTCCATTCTATCTGTCTATGAATCTTTTATTTTTCAATGTTAATAAAAATTAAATTTAATAGGTTTAATCTAAATTTAATTAATTGTAATTTCAATGATTATGTTACCTGGTCACTTAACTCTTAGTAAAAATGATAAGTTATAATAAGTTAACAATGTATACAATTTTGTCCACAGATGAACCCATGTGAACATCCGATTGTTATCTTGAAGGATGTATCACACCAGGAGCTGCGTCAGCTGCTTCAGTTCATGTACAAAGGCGAGGTCCATGTTCGCCAACAGGAGCTCTCCGGTTTCCTCCATAGTGCCGAGCTGCTCCAGATCAAAGGCCTGACTGGAAGTCGTGAAGTAAGTTTTGAAAACAAATGCTAGTTTATATATTTTTTTTATGCTAGAGGCGACAAACGAGCAAGTGAGTCACCTGATGGAAAGTAATCTTCGCCGCCCATGAACATCTGCGAAATCAGAGAGATTGCTAATGTGTTGCCGGCCTTTTTAAAAAAGAGTACGCTTTCTTGAAGGTCCCTAAATGGTAGCCGTCGGGAAATGCTCCCACAGGCAAACCGGTTTACAGAACTGATGTACATGTTTATTATCATATCTGACTATACTCAAAATACCACCCTGCTAGAGGGTGTGTTTGTGATTCACATTCTTGGGGTATTACATTCAAGGCACTACACTGTTTTCATTTGCGATATGGTTTTGCTCTGAGGAAATTATCATTTTACAATACCAATCTGGGGGCTCTCGAATGTGAATAATCTTCTATTATGGAATGGTGTACTGTTGGTCTAAGGTCCGACTTTAACAGCAACGGTGGTTACGTTTGTGAAATTGATATAACAAAAAATTGAAATATAAGAATCACATTGTTTTTTTCATATGTGTTAGACCCTATTAATTAATGATAATTGTATATTAACTTGTGTCTATTAATGTTAACGGTATTTGTATTTGCGTTTACAGCGCAGCGAGTCACCTCCCCCTCCTCCAGTGGTCGATGAGCCCCCGCCGCCCCCGCCTCCACGACCGCAGCCACCCCGCCAACAACAGCCCCGATCACAGCCGCCGGCGCCCGAACCACAAAATGAAAGCCCCCCAGAATGGGTACCAGGTGGCGAAGACACGATCGCAACAGAAGCACTTGCCGAAACCGAAAACGCTGCTATCAAAGAGGAGGCAACACGAAGCCCTCTCAAGCGGTAGGTACTACAAGAACATAGAGGATCCTATTGCTTGTTGACGTACTTCAGTATGTAGGTACAATCGGCTGCAAAAAGATGTAAACACTTTAGTACCTTGTTGCAGTAGGTAGCTTTTTTCGGCCGACACTACTTCAACAAGCATTTACTTCAAGATTATGATGTAGAAAATGAAAGCTATTACATGCAATATTTGGGCTGAATACTGGTTATTAAATGGGCTAGCTCTAGAGCTTGCCATATTGAAAAATATGCATTGATATTATGTACTTAGCTCAATTCTGTTGAAGATACTATGTAGATGCTCATCAGAAAGTGTAGCTTACTGGATTCTGTAATCATCACAAATTCTTCTTAAAACCTGGGCTATCCTGTCCTGTAGAACTGCAAATACAATGTCTGTGTCAAAATCACAAATTACCTTACGCCATGAATATCTCATACATAATTCGAAAAAGTTATATTGAATTGAATGAAATTTGGTATCTCCTTGGAGTAGAAACACTGCATTAAATAATTTTTAACATCTTCGTACGAGATTTTCCGCTATCAGGTGCCAGCTGTGCCCATATTAGTTTTTAACCTCAATCTTTGTGTTTAACAGCTTACTGAAGAATACTCCAAACAAGAACAGCTACAATGTAAAGAAGAAGCCACGCCCTGCAAACGACAGCCCCACCCACCCTGAGAACACAGACTATGCGTATGATGGGTGAGTTCAAAACTCAACAACTAAAAGTATTCCTACAGTAGAACTCACCATTTCTTTTTTTAATTTTCATTATATTCACATTTTCTTTTTTTGACACCTTAATTTATGTCCTAGTTTTTTTTTGAATTTTGCTTTATTTTTCGTTTGTGTAAACATTTTGCAGCGAACCGCTAATTGACTTCGACAACGACCTCTTTCATAGTGTGATGGTTTTGCCTGAATCTGCAAAGGAGTCTGGTACGTTGGAATATACTATTCATAAAATATTCTATTGTTCCATATGGAATAAAAATATGGTATGAATGAATGATCTTTACTTTTTTTAAATAATATAATTTTAAAGTCTTTATGATTTTTTACATGTTGCACCTTTTTAATTTGTAAGCTAAATGTGATTTGTTTTATTTTGTGTAAATAACTACATTTTTTTTGCTCATTATTTTTACTTTGTCGCTCTTTAATGCCCTCCGGTACGCAGGGCGGTGTAAAGTGACCGTTCATTATATGTCGAATCCCCATCAGGTTGGAACATCAAGGCGGGGGGTGTAAAGTGTCCGTCGTGTCACCGGTTCTTCGCCAACCGTTACAACTTGAAGGTGCACATTAGGGACAAGCATGACACCCGAGAAGGGACCCTACAGTGCGAGATATGTCAGAAACGTATGCGGAACCCGTCGTGCCTGCGCGTGCATATGTACCACCATCGCAAGCAAGCAGCTTACTTGGCCCAACTAAGCAGTCAAGGAGACCAGATGAAGCATGTGTATGTGTAATTAATTATTCATTGGACCTTGGAGTACACGGATCTGGATTACGGGACGCGATATAGAAATATTTGAAAAGAAAAATGTAGATTCTTTCTTACTGATCATACTGACTCAATGTTAACATCCGTCTTGTCGCCAATGTATTCACGGTTATACCAATGAAATTATTTAGTATTGTAAGGAAAATCCAGATCCTTGTAGTCACAGTATGAAAACTATGAATTTTAGACAACTGGACGTTCTATGCGAGAATGAGAAGGTAAGTTTGTAGGCGTTCTCGCTTTGATGTATTTTATTTTGTTTATTTATAATTTGGTTTCTGCACTCCTCAGTTGATAACATTTTAACATCATTAAGTGAGCTACTGTAAATAGAAATCAATTTTGAGATATTTTTACTATTATTGGTACTTCAGTTACTAAAAATGACGCTCCAGATTACATATTTCGTGAGAGCGTTTCAAGCTAAGTTCAAAATAAAAGAATTGAATTGAAGGAAAAAGAACTGGTAGAAACCTCAATAATTATCCCGAATTTCTCGCAACAAAGCTCGAGCCATAGATAGTATAAAAAACTTTGTATGTATTTATGATTGACTGAAAATGAACAAAAACCTAATCCCATTTCTAAATAAGTCGTAGAAAGATGTGGTCATTTCTGTTAGTATCGAAATAAGTAATAAAATGTCCGTGGACGACGGTGATCGCTTACCATCAGGTGTGCCGTCTGCTCATTTGTTTGCTATAATAAAAAAAAAAAGCAAACCAGCTGCAAGGTAGGCTATTTCGTTGAGTTCAAATCCAATGACCTAGAAAATGTAACATAAGGTTGCCTACATTACATTGAACGTCGTGACTATTGATTTCTTTTTTCATATCGAAACCCAGAGAATTGGGCTTTTGAGCATTTGACAAAAGATAACTTGTATGTCATTATATGCAAAGGTGCATTTTCATTTGTTGCTCGAGAACAAAAGACAACATATAAAAGCATATCTTAAGGTATTGAGCGAAAAGTGATTTTTGTCAAATGCTCAGATATTTTTGGTAGGATCGAACACTATTATAAGATCATTTTGACGTACTAACTCTTTGCTTCTACATACCATAGCGTGCATCATGGGTCCACCTCAGAATTAAGTGTTAAAATCTTAAATATTTATAGGGTGCAGAACATGGTCAAGTGGCGTACAGAAGGAGCTATGGGCAACGTTGAATATAGGGAGGCTGACAACAAGTAAGTAAATTTTTTTTTCACTTCTCAAGTAAACTCTGTAACATCATCAATATTTGAAAAGAGTAACTGCTGAGTTTTTTGCTGGTATCCTCTTAGTAGACAGAACCAGCGGTAGATTATATGTGTACCTATTTTGAAAATCATGAAATAAAATTATAAACATTTCACAACATCACATACATTATATCACATATATTATATATTTCTAACACAATGTATATTGTTAAAGAATAAAGAAATGAATGAATGAATTGATCTGGCTCCGAGATAGGTAGCTCCAGCACCTGTGTTACGCATATCAGAATCAACAATGGGGTTACAAATATAATCATTATAATACTTTTATTTTGTAAATTCCTCTTCTTAAAGTGCCTCTAGCGAAGGTTGGCCGTCCTACTAGCGTAATATCCTTCTCGGTCTTTATTTTGTACATACATACTTATAACACAGAAAACATCCAGACCAATACAAACAGACATGTTCTGTATGGACCTAATTTGAATAAATCCGTGGTTGTCGTGAATAGGTTGATAAGTTGACTTGCATGATTTTTTTATTGCTCAATGGCTTCCTATAGTCAAGACACATACCTGAAAAAAGAAACAGCTGAAAATTTAAAAAAAGTGCGGAAATATTGCCATCGTTGATCATTAAATATAATAATTTACCAGCCAAGTATTGCTGCCCTGTATAATCGCCATTTTGGACTTGTCTTCTTATTCACGCCAACCACGGAAATAATGTTTTATCTTTATCTAGTAATGTACATTTTATAAGAATGTTTTTAATATACTCACACTTGCGTGCCCGATAATGGAAATCAGTGCCGCTTCTCTCACCTCTCTTCTTCTCTCTCAACTTGTTGTGTACGCTTAGACCATGATTCAGGATTTGGGGAGTTTGGTAATAGGCTAGTGGCCACTATTTTTATTATATGATAGAACGGTTCATTACGATTATATTACACCCTAGTATATATGGCATTTTATTGAAGCACCTTTCCTACTATTATATTTTCGCTATACAGCCAAACAAGCCGTCCGCCATGATGGTCTATTAATTATCTGTTCAGTGACGTCAATCGTAAGCAATATGCGTGACTGTCATGACTGTCATAATGAATAAAATATAAAAGACCACGAATGACCTGCAACTGGCGTTTGACGTTTTTTTGTTACAATAATGGTGACGTAGAACCATGGCGGACGGTGTTTTCAATCAAGGGGAAAAAAAAGAAAAAATATAACGGGTGTAAGTTGAATTTTTACAGCAATCCCCTTGATTGAAGTTTATATATTTCGGACCCGGACCCGGATTCTGTACAACAGAATAACATTTGAATTAAAAGTTATTTTTATAAGTGGTGACATGAGGAAACTTGCCTATTACAATTAAACGACGAATGTAACAGCCGTCTGACCTTCGCAACCCTTGGAACCAGACCCAAATGATGGTTACACGTTTCAGTTTACACACGTTACATATGAAATATACTCTTCGAAACATACTTTTCATAGTATCCCATCATAGTAGCGATAACTTGATTTCTATGTTGGAGGCCTTTGCCCTGCAGTAGGACAGTTTCTAGGCTGATTAAAAAAAATAAAAAAAAATAAATATGCAGGTGTACTCACTTTTTTTTTCCACCCAGAATGACAGGTTTGGACGCAACAACTAATTATTAATTAGGATTTTTTTATACTACGTCGGTGGCAAACAAGCGTGCGGCTCGCCGTAAGCGATAACCGTAGCCTTTGGACGTTTGCAACTCCAGAGGATCTGCCGACCCCTAAAAAACCGTAACACCCCTTTTTTGAGGAACCTCATGCTGTATTCCCCCGGGAATTTTTTCACAAATTGAAAATAATCTTTAACAAGTGAGCATGAATTTAACGCGAGAAAATTTCCGTGCAATGATTTTCTATGACTTTCGATGTCAAATAAGTCAACAAGAAAGTTATGATAGACTTCGATTGGCCTTTCACGATGAAGCTCCATTTCGTGCCACTGTTTACAACGGGTTAAATGAGTTTAAACGTGGTCGCACTAATCTCACCGATGATTTGCGTGAGGGACGGCCATGTACGGCGACTACCGAAGATAACATCAGTGTTGTGCGACGTATGATAGAGGCCGACAAAAGAGTGACCTATCAGCAGATTCGGACAAGTTTAGGCATTGGTATGAGTCAAATACACAAAATCATTCATTAACATTTAGGGGCCAGGAAGCTTTGTGCCCGGTGGATACCTCATAATTTGACAGAGGCCCAAAAACTACATCGTGTTGATTAGTGTCGCGAAATGGTTCAAAGATTTAACGGAGGTGACTCAAATGCTGTGTTAGACATACTAACAGGTGACGAAAGCTGGATTTATTGTTATGATCCTGAAACTAAAAGACAATCTGCTGAATGGGTGTTTCCATTCGAGGAGTTGCCAACTAAAGTGAAGAGAGAGATTTCGCAGCGTGGGAAAGAAAATGGTCGCCTCGTTCTTCGGAAAGGCAGGTCATATCGCAACAGTTTGTTTAGAGGATCGATAAACAGTTACCGCAGAGTGGTACACTAACAACTATTTGCCACTTGTCTTGGAACAAGTTCGGGAAAACGACCGCGCAGTAGGATCCTCCTTCACCAAGACAACGCCCCGCCGCACACCGCCAAGCAAACACTCGAGTATTTGGCGACGTCAGACGTAGAAATACTGGGTCACCGGCCATATAGCCTAGACCTCGCACCCTGCGATTTTTATTTATTTCCAAAAATAAAAGAAAACCTAAAGGGAAAACGTTAGACGGACGCTGAAGAAGCAGTGGCTGCGTATCAAAAGGCCGTCAAAGAGACCCCTAAAGAAGAGTGGGCCAAGTGCTTTTCTCAATAGTTTCATCGAATGCAGCGATGTATTGATGTGAAGGGAACGCTATTTTGAAAAGATATAATAAAAGTAACAACTTGCTCAATTGTTCAGTTTTTGATTTTCTAAGAACTTTCAGTGTCGCCCTCGTATTTGACATTTTTTTATTATTTTTGTAACCAAAAGACCTCTCAATAATAGAAACATCGTTGAAAGAATTACTGGATTCTCATTTAATCTACCTGCGATATCACAACTTTAAAATCACATTATTTTGGGCAAACCCAAAACGCTCCATACAAATGGCTACTAAGATGTGTCGTCAGACGCAAGTATTTTGTATGCATTTCATTTGAATTTTGTGTGGTATGGTATGGTATGTTTCATTTATGTCAATGGTTCTTTTATAATAGTTGGTGCAAATTGTATGGGTTATTCAATGGTATAATTACTTTTTAATAATTTCATACTTTTATAATGGACTTGCCCATGAATCTTTGAATGACCATAAAACCGGCTAGACGTATATTTTTAATTGAGATTTTTTGCTGTTGGCACATATTTGAATGACAATAAAACCGGCTAGACGTATATTTTTAATTGAGATTTTTTGCTATTGGCACATATATGAATGACCATAAAACCGGCTAGACGTATATTTTTAATTGAGATTTTTTGCTATTGGCATATATTTACCTGTTTTGATAAAAAAAATATATTTTGTAAAATCTCGAGCTTAGTCAAATACACTCTAAGACGAGGAGGAGAAGTGTAGAAATTATGAAAGAACAGACGAACATACCCATATACATACACATACAGGTCAAAAAAAATCATTACCTTTCTTTTTCCTTCACTGTAGTCGGGTAAAGTGACTTGGATCGATATAAAAACAATAACAGAACACGAATAATTGATTTAAAAAAAAAATCTGTCTGTTTGAGCTAATCTCGGACACTACTGAACGGATTTCAATGAAACGTTTTTCGGTGTACCTATAGCTGTGACATCAGGGCAACTTATAGCGTATTTTTTTATGTCTCGTCTGCCACCTATCACAAAAAAAATGGAATGAAAAGTTGTCAAATCCGAAGACAACTTTTAGTTACGCCTATAACATAATTAAAACGAAAGGCGCCGTAGTAAATACTAGCGGTCGCCCGCAGCTTCGCTCACGTGGAATTCAGTATGCCATAAATAGTATAAGTGTTTACCGAGAGGTTGTAACCTCAAAATTGTTTAAAATAGATCCGGTTTAGTAGCTAACAATTAAAAACAAATGGTGTCGCTAGTTAGGGCTACCCGTCGCCTAAACATCGCGTCCGTTGTAATTGCAAGGTGGGTTATCCTTTAGCTTATCAGGCTGAGGCGAGCCAATATACTGTGTCACAATTAATAAAAATTGCAAATTTCCTATTTTTGCGATTAAGTCATGTATGACCCAAATCAAGCACACACCGTAACTCACGCATATATGCAACATCCCTGTATAAAATATATTACAACATTGAGACTCTAAAAACGAATAAAAAAAAGCAATTGTTTAATAGGTAGTTTCAATTACAGTTTAATATATCTCCCTTTAATTGAAATTCTAATTTTTAAAATTCACGCCTAGAATCCGAAGTGTCGAGGTGTTTACTTTGACAGCCGAAAGCCGCTGAAAAACGGGACAGGCCCTGTCTCGCGCGGGAAATTAATTTTTGAACCAATAAACGTGACGGTACCACAGAATATAGAGGGACGGTACCTCCATAGGCAGGTCGTCCGCCGAATTGTAATAACGTTTGGAAGGGGGAAATGTGTGTATTTATATTTGGATGTTCTTATGAATAAATTTTTAAATTAGTTGATCTGCAGTTTTTGAGTTTAACATAGACTTATTTTACTACAAAGGGAAACGTCTATTTTTACGAGAAATCATCATTTAGTCCACGTGCGCATCGTTGCAAGCGGAAGGGTAGAAGATAAATAAACAAATATTTCACAACATCACATACATTGATCTGACTCCGAGATAGGTAGCTTAAGCACCTGTGTTACGGATATCAGAATCAACAGTGGGATTACAATTATATACATATAATAGTTTTCTTTTGTAAATAATATAATAATAAATAAAAAGCCTTTTATTTCCAGTAAACATTATACATTGTGGCTACTGTATATCATTAAAGTATTGTATCTACTTATGTTTCCTAGTTACAAATTAAGAAAAAAAGTATAAATTGAAGTAGTTCGTTTCTAGGCATGAATTATTTAAAAAATAAACGTAATCTTAAAATACTATAAAAACATGTTTCAATATTATAATTTTTTTTTTTACTCTATTTATCTACTGGAGCCCCCCTCAGGTAAAGGCCTCCTCCAAAGCTTTCCATTTTTCGCCGTCTTGAGCTATTTGATGCCATTTTGGGCCAGCTATCTTTTTAATTTCATCATCCCATCTTGCGTATGGTCTTCCTCTGCATCGCTTGCCTGATGGACCTCTCCATAACTTTGTAAATACATACTTATAATACATAGATAACACCCAGACCATTACCAACATATATGTTCATGCACACAAATGTTTGCACTGTGCGGGGATCGAACCCGCAACCCTTGCACCAGAGGCAGCGTTCACTACAACTGTTCCAAACGGGTCGTCAAAAGATGCTTAAAATGCTGCCGTTTAGACATTTTAAAATGTTTTACATGGTAAAAAGTAAAGTATCAGCCTACCTATATACTGTCCCACTGCAGGGCCTCAATCATAGAAATTAAGTCATCGCTACTATATGAGATTAGGTTTAATTACCACGCTTGCCTAATGCGGATCGGTGATCATCACAATCCCGAGCTTATGTTCGAAAAATGCGAAAAGTACCTTTGCTCGACCCGGGAATCGAACCCAGGACCTCGAGATCACGGTCTGGTACTTAAACCACTAGACCAACAGGGCGATTTTTACATGGATTTCCATTTTTTCCTACACGAAACCGTTAAATAAATGAGCAAAAGTGCATCCTTTCGTATCCATTGTGGCTGGCTGGCTGTGCCGGATCGATAGGGGCGCCCTCCCAGCAGGCGGCTGTCATGGCCACGGTAATATGAAGAGTCTGCTGAGGGCGTCGCCATGGCAACCTATGATCCGATCCAAAAGGTGGGTATTGACCGGCGCATTCGCGAATGTGCATCCATTCGAGACTCGCTTCGGTGACAGAGTAGAAGTGCATTTAATCCGCATTTTAATCGCATTTTAATTTGTGACTTGCAAATTGCCAACGGTCAGTGTCCAATTTTTATTAGGTAATATTTTTGTGCATCTTAATCTTTAGTTATCGAAATTAAGTTTAAGGTATTTCATTATTTACGCCGTGGAAATATGCTTACTACACGTGGTTCTCATAATCTTCGAAATCGCGAAAGTGACAATCAGCTGCTTCATACACGCTATTTATCTACCTACACGATGAACATTTTTTGTCCCTTAGGTAGGTATTTAATTAGATATGGGACAGCTGATCGGCGATTTAGAAGTTTCTGACCACGTCATCGTTTTAAATGTTTTTCTCAGAACAGGTACGTCTCTAAACTACCCATATACCTACCAAACACGTAACAAATTGTAACATATTCCTCTTAACTTTCCAATTATACTAGTAACTGAGACTTTAGTATATGTTTGATACACAATTAGTATAACGGTCGATTTCTCAATCTCCAAAATGTTTATAATACGTTGTAAACAAATGTTATTATGCTCATACGGCGACACGAGGAGTTGCGTTCGAATTTAGACTGTCCCTATATCTGAGATACAAGTGCTACTTTTACACTGCGAGGGGGTAACTTGACCTGACGCCGACTGTACTTTCATTCATTTTATCTGATGTCTGTGACACTCATGAACACGTGTTTGATATATGGGGTCAGGTCAATGTTTGTGCTGTGTAAGAAAGGTGTTGTCCAAAATAGTATTAAGGCTTGGCTAGGACCTGGTCCAGATGTTTAAAATATGGCCTATAGATAGATAAAACGTTACAGACCTACAACACTTTGTCACTGCCCAATTTCTAAATAAAGGCTTCATTTTCTGGTACAAAAATAAAAATTACAGAAAATTATAGCAATACACAATTAAAAACAACTGACATTTCGATGATGACGTCTGTCATTTGTCAGGTTTGACAATAGAAATAAAATTGACAGTGTTTTTTTGGAATACTTTACACAATATCATACCCAGTTACAAGACAAGTCCTTTATTTTTGGCTAAACATTATTTAACCAAGCAAACGTAATTAAAATGGTATTTTTTTGCGTTATAGAGTTCAAAACATGGCCAAGTGGCGCACTGAAGGAGCCGCCGGCAACGTGGATTACAGAGATGCCGACAAGTAAGTTAATTTGACGAACCGTTTGGAACAGGTGGTAGGGAACGTTGCCTTTAGTCCAAGGGTTGCGGGTTAGATCCCCTCACAGTACAAACATTTGTGTGCATGAACATGTCTGTTTGTATAGGTCTGGATGTTATGTATGTATTTACAAAAGAAAATTATTATATGTATATATTTGTAATCCCACTGTTGATTTTGATATCCGTAACACAGGTGCTTGAGCTACCTATCTCGGAGTCAGATCAATGTATGTGATGTTGTGAAATATATTTAATTAGTCTAGTCAAATTAGACTAAATTATGATTCCAGTTTGTATTATTCCCAATAAGCTGGATTTTCGTGCAGGCCTCGAATACGTCATTACAAATGATATGTCAAAAGTCCCCATCGATCCCGCTTGTGCGTTTTTTTTATTCGAGGTCAAAGGTCACAAATTTGTGTTTTTTGCCTGTATCTGTGAAACAACGAGAGCTATCGAAAAATGGTTGAAAAAAGTTGTTGATCATAAAATTGTCTACAAAAATATCTCAACTCTTGTTCTCTTACAAAGCATCGCTTTCGAGATATCGTGACTTAAGATCGCCGGGAAGTCGTATTTTCGACTATATATACACATTTCCGCACCACCTCTGAGGTAGTGTACACGGCGCTTATTTGTGGTTTTCCCAGTAGGTAATACTTCACAATATATTTTGATCGAGAGAGTGTAATCGGGACATTTCATAGTCACTCGTTCCACTGTCTTTTTCCTCTTCTTGATCGATTGGTGTAGACTGCTCCAAGAAGAGAGATATCTTTCGTCTTAATTTAAATTAGCTTGATTAGAATGACAGCTATATACAGGGTGTATCTGTAAACAAATTTTGGTCTGCCTATACAATATGACCAAGTCACGTGACCGGCTTTGTATGAAAAGTTGAAATTTTTTGCGAATTTCCAAAAGTCATAGAACAAATGTTGTTCAGAATGGTTGGTAGAACACGTGGTTGGATGGATGTAAATGTTCACAGATACACCCTGTCTACACAGGTGTCGCAGAAATATTACTTTTTGTTTTTATTTTACAAGTTTTTGGAAAATTTACAGCTATATTTAGGGATCAGTCACAGAAAAAATACATTGAGGCCGATTACAAGTTTCCACTGATAATCACTTGGTTGTTTAATTTTGTGTTGTTGTTTATCTTTAGGCTTATAGTGATAAAAATCTTTGTACTTCATAATCATAATCTTTTTTGCATAATGTGGTTTTACAAATAAATATAAAGTTCTCACATTACCCTGCAAGGGCACAGCAATTTCATACTTAATAATAGCTACAAAATATTATGTTCTTAAGGATTAAAGTTTGGCAACAATCATATAAGTTATGCCCTGTGTTATAAATAACAAATACTTAAATAATTTTGACTTTTAGATTTTTTAATGAATGAATTAATTAACCTACCTACCTGAACAGGCAAAATATTCTTCGATATTTTAAAAACTATGGAAAAGCAAAAATTCTTTTGTTTTATTTTGGAATGCTTGGTTAAATGAAAAACATAAGTTTCATTCAAGTGACATCTGTCATTCTAAGCTAGCTATATGTATGAGTGTAGACTAATAAATCAATGTTGGAGATTAAACTAAGGAAATTCACGCTTTTTGTCACCAATGATAAAATTTTCTGCTTCGTTTCAAGTGTTTGGCATAGCGATCGTTTATGCTTCTTGCTGTAGCGATACTGTTTATATTATGTTGTTAAGCTAAGCGAATTGTTGATTATTAATTGCGAATAAGTTTTTTATCATTTATCCTATAGGTACTCCCTGTGCGGATAAAGAATGGGATCAGAAATGGCGGCGCATCTATTCACTTCTCGCTCGCACACTATTTGCGTCTATACTCGCACCCCACGAGTGCGAGCGAGAAGTGAATAGATGCGCCGCCATTTCTGATCCCATTCTTTATCCGCACAGTTGGTACGCTGTTTTATTATTTTATTTTAATAAAAGTAAAAAGTAAAGTATCAGCCTATATACTGTCCCATTGCAGGGCAAAGGCCTCCATCATAGAAATCAAGTCATCGCTACTATGATGGGATTAGGCTTAATCACCACGCTAGCCGAAATGTGGATTGGTGATCACAAACCCGAGCTAAGTTCGAAAAATTTGAAGTATGATACTTTTTGCCCGATCACGGCCGGGTACTTTAACCTCTAGACCGTGCGTTTAATACAAGATCATATCAAAATTTTTCAACTAAATATAATATTTGAAGAAAATTGGCGTAAAGCCCATTTAGGTCGCTGCTCGGAGAACATGATGCTACTCGTAAAATTGAAGTTTAGAATATTTTTTCATTCTCATATTTATTGGCCTCTGTTACGTTCTGCTCAGTCTTTTTATGTTTTTCAGTCTTAAGATTTTTCTCTACCCTGCGAATGTTTAATGTATATTCTAATCACCTAATTATATTCTCCAGTTTTTACTTTAAAATATTTAATATGAGTATAGAATCCGCTGTGACAGAAAATAAAGTCCGCCCTTAGGGTGGATTCGACCAACTTGACATAGGATAACTATCCCCATATTTCGTTACTTCATTTTCGTAATAAACTCAAAATTATGTTCTTCCAAAGCTGGTATAGCTATACCTTGTTTCAAGACTGAAAGAACGAATGCTATTATAAACCGGCAAAAACAATATGTATTGATTGATTTGTGATTTATTTATGATATGACATCGAGATTTTTTTTTAAGTAAGGTTATATAAGTAATGTCAAAAGTTAAAAACAGCTGTGACAATGACAACGCCATTTTGAATTACCTAGGATATAATAGTGACACAACTTTAATAAGTAAATAACACACTTAAAAATTTCATCTCGTGTTCAGGCGGGACTCGAACCCACACCTTCCACAATCCGGGTGAATGTACTACCAATTATACCACTGAACGCGTTACTTAGTCGACGAAATTTGTAAGTGCTTGATTCGACATGAGCTGTCGATACCTGAACACGAGATGAAATTTTTAAGTGTGTTATTTACTTAAGAATAAATCGCATAAGATTGCTATAAAATATCAACTATTGACACAACTTTGCCCATGTCAAGTGTTTAAGGAGACGTTTCTTGTTTAAATTGGACGGTGAAGCGAGTTGGTGAATCTCTTTATTGAGGTTTTTAAAATTATGGTAACATTGGAAAGAACAACCTACTACTAAAGTCGCGGAGCAACTGTCAAAGTGTCAATTGACTTCATAAAACACAATTAGTAGTACTAAATTAGTAACAATGATGTTACGATTATGAAAACATTTTAGTTACTAATTTCATAATCGATTATTAACGTTAGTAGTTCAAAATAAATCGATTATGCCGATCATTCATAATCGCCCACCGTTAATAACTAATGCTGTTAATATTGGCGGTCTATCGATTTACCATTCTAACGATAAGTAGTTGGTAGAACGGATTTTTATTTTACACTGCACATAACTGCACTATATCATAGATTTATCGTTGTATAGAGATTGGACGAATCGGGCCTTAGGGTTTTTATGTGCATAGTTTGTTATTCCTTCGGCTAAAGTCTCGAAAGTAAAAAGAATCTGTCGATTTCCAGCTACGCGGGCCCGACAGCCACCGAGCCGGGCTCCAACCAGAGCGCCTCCGAAGCAAGCAACGCCAGCTCCGCCCCGGAGGCGACCAACGCATCGGGCTCCATGGGTGCCAACGCCGCCGTAGCCGCCGTGGCTCCGGAGGCCGACACCGCTCTCGGCGATGGCACACCCGAGGCCGTCGTCCCGAAGGAGGAACCAGACACAGAGGCCGTATGATTAACAACCAACATCGTGTGCGCCCACCGGCGCTCCGATTACGCGGACCCCGACCAACTCTTTAAGATGTTCACTGAGGATTGTTACTGGCAAGAGGGCGTTTTCAAAACTAAATTCAACGATTTTTAATCATGCCCATTATACGGTCGCGCCTTCGCGCTGCAATATTTTACAAGCGGCCGTCATCACAATATTAATGAATAGATATTAGGAGTTTGGGGCACAGCTTGTATTGATATATTTAACCGTGTATACGTAGATGTTAGATGTATTGATTTATATTATATTATAGATGTGTCGTTGCTATGTGCAGATTGAATTTGCGACTGCCGTATGTAATACGTAAAGTGTGATCAATTAATAATTTGAGTACGTCGTAAGTAACGACCTTATTTTATTAAGGGCATGGACACATCTGTATCTATACTTTTTATAAATCAATCTTTGGACGTATTTTACTAGTGTTCGAGCCCTATAATCTGACATTTTACGTGCAAAGGCACCAGCCTAGTTTACGTAGCGTAGTCGGTAACTAAAAGTTAGAGTCGGTATTGAGATGGGCTGTCAAAGTGATCGTCAGTATTCCAGGGTGCTCTTGAGAGATTTTAGATGTTATTTTTGAGAATGTACTATGCGGTTTTGAAGCGCCGGGTCGTTACGGCCCGTTAATGTAAGACGGTGGGGGAACAATTTGATCGTAAATTTCTAAATTTAACTTCGAATTAATTGAGATTATCGGAACTTATTCCGAAACTTAGTGTAGTACGATTATAGTTTTGGTAATTACTGAGGGATGTTAACATGACCTCTTAGTTGCACTTTTGCGTCGTTCAGACGTTTGCACATTCCACCACACAAGTTCCAAAGACTGAAGCATCCATAAATAAAAACGTATATTTTATAAGTAATTACATAGAAAATGTTTGCAATACTTGTACCTAGTATGATTACGGTATAAATTAAAGGCAGGGTGTGACTTGAAAAGACGATAGAAATGTACTTATATATTTGCTTTATTAGCCGATTGTAAGTATCAATATGTGTTGGTTATATTGCTCTTGAGTACCTAAAATTTCTGATTGCCATAAATGAAATAAGATGGTTGATTAGCAAATTGAGTTTAAAAGTAATCGATTTATTAAGCTTTTAATGATTTCTATCTTATGGAATGATAAGGGTTTAGTGGCTATGCAATATAGCATACCCACTAAACATTGTATTTTTGAGTTCACACCTAGCGCTCCCAAATGATTTACCTTAGAGCGTAAGATATGACATCCGTGCCGCCTCCAAAAATCTCAAAGCTTCAAACATAGTCCACGCGTGAGGCGCCGCAACACACTGTAGTTCGCTATTCGCTCATTTGAACAGTTATAGTAATTCAAATTAAACATTTGAGCAAAATGACAACATTACATTGAAAATATGATATAAAAATTAGAACTCCATTAAATGTTTTTAGGCTTTCTGAACATGATTTATACTTCTCTCCTTAGATTAAACCAAAAAGAGGCAGATACGGCATCAGCTAGCCGCGCGCAATCTTAAAAAACAGAGCACAGTTGTACTTGGTTTGCTTTAGGTGGCTTTAGTCTGCGTCCTTACTGCGACCTGACAGACGTTGCTCGTTGATATCGAAATATTTTTTTTCAAAGAATTATTGCTAAAAATGCCTAGCTGTGCCTTTATTCAGATGATATAAAGGTACGCGCAGACGGGCCAGAGCGTCCCATGGCCGACCGCATCGGCCAGGGCCGGGCCGCATTAACGGATTTTAAATACAGCGTACTAAAACAAAATGTCCCTCGATATCCTGCATTTATTTCGCCTCCAACATTCATATTTATGTTTTATTTGCATAGACACAAGGGATTTGATTTTTTTTATTTGTGCTGCAGTACTCCATCGCATCGCATTTCTAATATCCGCCGCGCAAAAATGCGACGCGCTTCGCCCCTGCAGCATAGTGTGCTCTATATAAAATGCTTATGTCCCAGCCATCCGGTTAAATTAGCCATCTAAAACACACTTAATTATATTACAATTAATAATTGAAAGTTAGCCTGTTCAAAAGGTCTGATCAAAACTTAGCCAAGTGATTAACATTTATTTCCGCTTATCTCCACTGCAGCTCTAATAATTATCAAAACAAATATGGCGTCTGCAGCGAAAACAGCCGTGAATATAACATTCACGGTTCCATTATGTTGTTTTTGTTATAAGAAAAGTTAAATGTAGTTGTCAAAATGGTCTTTAATCATGAAAGTGCCAATAATAGTACGTCGTCTGCACGTTTGTACAAATAGTTTTAACTCGACTCAAATTTTAGTTCAAACAACTATCGGCTTAGACATCTCATTGGATGATGGCGGCGATTCAGTCTTCTAGTTTAACATCGCGGTTAACGACATTATTAAACATATTTAAGAGTAAACCTTAGTGGTTTTTTAATTACTATCTTACCAAATGTTTATTGCTTGTGTAATGAATATTTTAAAAAGTGAACAAAAAAACATGGCTAGTTGTTCTTCAACCATTTGATTGGATGCTGGCATTTGACGAACGCCCCAGGCGTCCGATTGGATGGCTAATTTAACCAGATGGCTGCGATACATATAAGGTTGTAGGCGGATTTTTGCGCTTCGGCCCGGGCCACGCTGCGGCCCCTCCTAATGTGCGAGTACCTTAATATGTCTTCTTAAATTTTGGGTGCGGAAATCTCCGGACAAACTCGACGTTGCGACGCGTTTATCTCTTTATCCTTTAGTGGCGCATGTTTTCATTCGGGTTTGCTTCGTGTGAGATCGTATGAAAGTAGATGTGTGCGTGAAAGCCCAATGCCAATATTTTAGTTGACAATCCTAAGCGCGTACCGTATCTTACTTTATTTGATTTAATTTAAGCTTCTCTCGGTACTTATTACTCTCGAAATTACGACATATCAAAAAAAAATATTTTTCACATTAAAAAGTGAAATCATCAAAAAAAAAACACGTATTGAATGTTTTTAACTCTATTCTATATTTTAATAATCAAAACGAAGATTTTTTACCAACTTAATGTTGTCAATTATGCGCTTTAAGTATTGTCTAAAAAAAGTATTATTTTGTTCTGCGAATTTGACTGAATCATTCATATACATTTGGAAAACCATTTTTCCGATTGAGAGTGTAACCATAATGCGTTGCCGCGCCTTGAAACTTTATTTTATTAGAACAAATGATACAACAGTAGAAAGTACAATTATTTTTATTTAGGCAGCTAGATCGAACACGAGGTAGTTATATACATTTTAAAGGATGTTGCCATTCACTGTAGAAAGTGTAAAGAAACGATTTGAGCCGAAGTATAACAAGCGCCGTACTCGACGCACCATCGACAAAACATAACCTTACAGTACAAAATACGATATTTGTGTATATTAATCATATGAATATATGCTTTACTTAGTATTTAAGTTTTTTACGTTTATGTAAGGTCACTTTAATTAAGAACAGAACAATTTTATACGTACAATATTAGTTCAGTAACGATGTATACATTTATATATATAAATAATAATGATATTTATCATTATACAAGGGTTGTTTAGGTTTTTTAAGAAAATTATTTACCTCATCGTTCGAAATGACTGTTTTGTAAGATATTGTCTTTGGTTCACCATATTGTTTTTAATCATTATATTTAGTTTGACATAATAAAACTTAACTAAAGATTGTATTCTGATAAGGCAATAAATAATGAATTGACACGGCACTAGGCCTATCCCACGCGACCGTTGCGGTAGGTCGTGAGTGTTGACCAAGTGGAGACCTTCGAGCTTGGATAGCTTTAATGTAGGAGAGACACGTCCCATCGTAATAAAGTCGGAACTATTTGTAGTCATTAGCTCTCTTAGAGGTGAACCTAAGGACAGGCGGAGTGGCGCTCGGGCAGCGGCAACTCATAAACGCTGACCATTTTAAAACTTATTTGTATATTTTTGCACATTGCCACGAAGGCGCCGAAGTCGCATCAGGCGGTTTTTTTATAATATTTTTACAACAAAAACGTCCGATATTTTGATATATTTTTGCGGTTTGGGTAATTCTAACCATTAATTTTAAGGGGTAATAGAACTAACATCTTTTTAAAACGTTAGAATTATTTTTTATTATCTACATTCCACTAGTTTTAAGTATGCGTAATCACCTGATATTCTCTTAGATTTTTTTTATTATACAATAGTTTAATTCGTAAGTTGTCTTAGTAATTTCTTCTTATTGAAACACGAAATCCAAGGAGATTATTACGAAGTCGTAAGTGACATTCCATAATTTGGTAGCTGTATAGGTTTTAGCATTTATAATATTTTACCAAATTTTTTTTATACCAATGCTCGTACATTATAGTATATTATGGTCAAGGATGCAGCTGTGTCATCAAACGTCGCTGGGGCACTCTCGCGGCCGCCCGTGTTATGCTAAGCGGGGGCGCGGCCTGCCCCAGCCGGCTTTGTATACTAGAGATTTTCCGTCTTAATACTCAGAACATGGGCCAAATAGATTACAGTGCATTCAGCACTCATTCCATCACTGTTTGCAACGACGCGTGTTCCCTGTGTTTAAGTCATTTTTAAGATGATTTACATCAAAATGGCATAATATTAAGCCTTACAGTCACAGGGCGCGTTTGTAAATACCGCTACAGGTGGATGTACTCTTTATACATACTCTATATTTTAAGTGTGACATTCCAATTTTGACTTTACATTCCAAATTTATTAATAGTATTTCATAGAAATTTATGCTCAAATATAAATGTCTATTTATACAAAAATACTGATCTGTGTATATCCATGACATTTTAGGATTAATGTTATAGTGTGTAAGTGAAACAACCCGTCTTTCTTCTCTCTTGTGATGTCGACTTCAACTTTTGAACTCTTGTGCAATCTCATCTTTCACACGGCAGCTGTGATGAATCTGGCACAGTGTTACAATATTTCCATTGGTGGAGTTGAATGTTGGCACGTGAAACAGTAAGGCGTGGTTGTCATTTTCTATTCTTCGCCATAATAACAATAATATTTAGTTATATTATACGTATATGTTAACAAGTTTTACCTCTCATTGAAACAAATATACTGTCCGTATCGTTTAATTGATTATATCCCGGCACAGGGACGTCTTTCACGACGATGATAATGGTTGTCAATTTTTATAGTGAGAGTTATTAAAATTAACTTCTATCGATGTTATAAACGTCATAACATTTTATAAATTGTAATAGGACAATAAATTGTCTTACGATTGGCCAGTATTCTTCAAGACTTGTAAGGTTCAATATGCAGTGATATTATTCGTCCCTTAGAGATTGAATCTCAGGAAATAAGGCTGCTATAAATTTAAATTGTGTAGTTTTAAAAACTTATGGTTCAAGAGGTGTATGACAGGTGACGAACTTGTTCGCTGCCACTCCGGTTGAGTTTATTGTGTTTATGCAATCGCATACTCGATTAACCAGTTGGTTTATCTCAAATTATTTTAATAAAACAAAATTCACATACCGCTCTAACTGTCGAGTGCATGATTTGTTTTGCATGTTTATGTCAAAATACTGTAGAACATATCAAACATACTTCTCCATAAGTTGTATAATTTTATATAAGTACAACTCACTGCATTTTTACTTTTTTTATATAATTTTATTTTAAGTTTATTACAACGAAGGTAAGTTTGATTCACAAGAAAATGAAATGCTCTCTATAATGTGATTTATATTATCAATTACAAATATTATGTGAATATCTGTACGGTCGTTTTTCTAAATTACAAGTATCGAGGTTTTTTTATTCGCATGTATGTTGCGTGTTACGTATTTATATCTCCGCCAAAGTGATTCGCACATTACAACACAATCACAATATTTTATTTGTCTTTCGATACTGTCACCCAACTTTTCGCTTATGCTCTATTATTTTACTGACTTTAAAAAAGGAGGAGGTTCTATGTTTTATTGTTTGGCTTTTTACTTAGATTAAACCAATAAAATAAAAGTAAAAAAACTAAAACCCAACTACGACAAAAAACGTCGCTGAAAAAGTATAAAACAAGCCTTCGTTGTCAATTTATGCAATATTCACTATGTAGAGATAAAATTTCATGTTTGGAAATCCGCAGTCACACGTTGTCAAAGGGTAGTATATTTAACGTGTGACTACGCCTTTCCAAACATGAAATTTTATCTCTACATAGTGAATATTGCATAAATTGACAACGAAGGCTTGTTTTATACTTTTTCAGCGACGTTTTTTGTCGTAGTTGGGTTTTAGTTTTTTTACTTTTATTTTATTTGTACTATTTTGGTGTCCAAGTGCTAGTAATATATATATATATATATATATATATATATATATTCAAAATGTACAAGTCAAGCGCTTTCAAATGATACCAAACACGGCATATTTATCATAACTTTATTTTTTTACTCTGTATGTTTTGTCCGCTAGAGGGCGCCACATTAGATTTTGTGAAACTTCATATAGCCTATAACCAGCGGACGATCAAGACGCTTAAAATGATATGTCATTTGTCGAATTCTGATAAGTAGTTAAGAAGTTACGTGGAAACAGATGAACATACATACATACATACATACAAACATACATACATACATACATACATACATAGCCTGTCAAAATCATAACCCTCCTTTTGCTTTGCCGTAGTCGGGTAAAAAGAGGCAGATACGGCATCAGCTAGCAGCGCGCAATCTTAAAAAACCGAGTACAGTTGTACTTGGTTTACTTAGGTGGCTTTAGGCTGCGTCCATACTGCGACCTGACAGACCGAGTTGCTCGTTGATATCGAAATTCGTTTTTTCAAAGACTTATGTCTGTGCTGTTATAATCATCAAACCAAATATGGCGTCTGCAGCGAAAACAGCCGTGACTCTGTGAATATTATGGTTCGATTATTTTGTTTTTGTTATAAGAAAAAGTTAAATGTAGTTGTCAAAATAATCTTTAATCATGGAAGTGACAATAATAGTACGTTGTCTGCACGTTTGTACAAATAGTTTGAACCCAACTCAAATTTTAATTAGAATAATTATCGGCCTAAACATCTAATTGGATGATGGCGGCGATAAACGTTCAGTCTTCTAGTTTAACGTCGCGGTAAACGACTTGGCTAGTTGTTCTTCAACCATTTGATTGGATGCTGGCATTTGACGTACGCCCTAGGCGTCCGGATGGCTAATTTAACCAGATGGCTGCGACATATATAAGGTATGTATGTATGTAGGCGGATTTTTGCCGCGTTCCGGCCCGGGTCACGCTGCGGCCCGTCCTAATGTGCGCGTATCTTAATACGTGTTCTTAAATTTTGGGTGCGGAAATCCCCGGACAAAGTCGACGATGCGACGCGTTTCTCTCACTCGCACCATTATGGAGTCAATCGCTCTATCTTTATCGTTTGGGGGCACATTTTTTCATTCGGGTTTTCCTCGTGTGAGATCCTATGGGAGTAGATGTGTGCGTGAGAGCCCATATTTTAGTTGAATATTGTAAGCGCGTATCGTATCTTCCTCTATTTTATTTAATCTAAGGCTTTTTATCATCCACGATATTAAATTATTTCTTTGTATAATTTACACCTAGTGCGAATTTCTTTGGCGGGTCTCTTATTTCTGTTTCTTTCTTTTGATCGTAAACTTTATTTTGTATACCGAACCAGGTATGAATTTCATCACATTTGTTTGACAGCGAATGTATACATTTTAAAGTATTCTACGTGTATTTATATATATTTCATTGTCTACAGTAAAATATGTGTCGTGAACTTGATGTGCTCCTCCATTTATACTCAAATACTTCTTTATATTTTTATATTAGCTTTACATAAAGTAATAAATTATAATTTTTGTAAGTGTGTCGTTTTATTTTTACCCCTATTGGCTGTTTGTTTGTGTGGTGCTTTTGCGAAATGAGTGTTGTAAATGAAGAGTTAGCAGATGCGGTATTGAATCTTGTTTACCTTCAATATTGTGAGCAAGTCATATTTACTCAGCGAATGAAACTTATTGTGAATTAAATGCGTGGCGAAAGTTATTTAGAAATCATGAACTAAGAGATAATTAGTCCACGATAGAAATAAAGAAATACAGCGTTAATAACAGGACCCTGGATGGAAGCTTTTACCCTTAGAGCTAAGCGGGCCTCGTTTGATTTTACCCATAGAGTAAGATCCGGGTAATTTTGCCTAAAGGAAACATTATTAACATAATTTCCTTTTTTTAAGTTTATTGTAAACTGCATTCCTCCTTCAGTAGCAGTAGTCCGGTTGTTATTTTGGTTTCAACTGCACCGAACTACTGATACCCGATTATTATAGTAGCAACAGTTCGGCAAATAAAATGTACATTATTATATTTATTTTGTTAATTTAGAGAAGAAAAAACCAATGCATGGTATTTACTAGCATGCATTTGTTGCATTTGATTTTTTTCTCTTGTGATGTTCATTTTCCTGATATCTAACTCCTGCATAATATATAAAAAAATATATTATATTTTTTATATAATTGTTTGATTTTCGAAATGGTTAATTTTTCGATGTTCAGTTGTTTATATTTTCAGTTATAGCTCTCAGCTCAATAAATGCAAGAAATAAATATCAAGAACAAATGAATAAAAGAAAACAAATGAACATCATAAGGGGGAAGAAAAAAAAACAAATTCATTGAAGGAAAATTAATGAAAAAAAGAAATATAAATAAATATTTTATTTCCCGAACTGTTACTACTAATCCGTTATCAATAGTTCGGTCAACCGAACTAACAACTGGACTACTGCTAATAAAGGGCATACCTCCCAAGATTCTATATTTCGCTTCGCCAGTCATACAGAGATACAATATCTCCAAATAACATTCGTTTTTAAATTATCTGTCGTATGTACGATGTCCATAACAGGTTCCGAATGTTTGGTACTTAATTAACTACTGTTCAGGAATTTTTGAAGATAACCATCATCATTCAATACAATTCCTCATAAAGTAGCGTAAGCCATAGATAATATATATAAACTGAGACGTAAGAATTGTTATCGTATACCCGAAAACATTGAAATTACAAATATAATATGTACCTACCTATACTATTACACCCAGGATCTAGAATAGCTGGTGATAATTAGATTATAACTATAAGGCGTAGTTTTCATCCAGGGTCCATATTTTTTGTAGGTATCCAAGGGTAATTAAGTCAGCTTAATCAAATCATTTATAACACGTCATTTATAACTTCCTTAGAATATTCTTTGTTGCTGAGTGCTTGTTGGGTGGGTCTCTTGGCATTCAAGCTTTTCTTGATTCTTTCGTGAGTTTGCGTGCAGCAGATACTGTTACACGAACAGGGTATACCTACTTCAATATGTGTACGAACTCTTCTTCATTCTTCATTTAGAATATGTTTGTACTACCTACCTACCTGATTCTTTAAACTGAGACGGTCAACTATTAGGATCCTATATTTAGTAATATATTCATAAATGTTTGTTAAGGTGACGGGTAGGGCACACCAGCGACGCCAATCGATTTGAATTTTTAGCTACTTTTAAACAATTTCGGGGTTACAATCCTCGGCAAACACCTATACTATATATGTAATACTTATAGTTAAAGGTTTGGTCTGCTTTTGCACTCGAATTTTGGATTACCGCCAAAAGTGGCCGCTTTTGGCGTGAATCAATTTATCACGTACATGGATCCAACATTTGTGCATGGTTATTAAAAAAATAGTATAAGTGTTTGCCGAGAGGTTGTAAACCGTTTTTAAACAGTTTCGGAGTTACAACCTCTCGGCAAAGGTTGTAACCCCGAAACTGTTTAAAATAGGTCCGGTTTAGTGGCTAAAAATTAAAGTCGATTGGTGTCGCTAGTGTGCCCTACCTGTCACCTGAAACCATTGCGCATGTATTTCCTACTTCCTACAATATGGATTCCTTCAAATGAAGCGTGAAGAAGCATCTCGCGGGCCAGTAGGTATAGAAGTCCCAAAGGAGGTGCCTGACATCGCTTCCGTTGTAATTGCAACGTGGCCTCTTCTCTTGCCTACCATCAGGCTGAAGAGATATTATACTGTGTCACTATAAAAAATCTTTTTTAACAACGGTGTCAATAAAGTAGTTTCATTCTTATTCCGAAAATGTTGTATGTGTTTGTAGGTTTTTTGTCAAAACTGCTCTATAACACCGTTTTAGCTAGCAAAATATTTTTGAACGTTTATCAATAAAGCCCAATGACCTTCCATCTACACCTGTAGGTAAAGGGTCATTGATAAAGCCCTAGGAATATTATTTTCCTTCAATTATTTTGAACATGAGTACTAACTTATTTCTTACACGTATTTAGATAACTAAGTACTTACTATACTTGTTAAAGAAAAGCTAGGTATTTTATAAACGAACGCGTGGTTTTAATTTGGCTGTTCTCATCATAAGCCATATTTATAGTACGATAAGTGTTTTGTTCGATGGAGAAAATCCGTATTATAGTGTGTACAGTCAGCATTTAAATGAACTTCGCCTAACCTAACATACCAAAAATATCTGAGAATTTGACTTTTAGCCTAATTTCATTCGTTGTCATCTGTTTTCAAACAAAACATGAAAATGCACTTTATAAACCTGGCGTACTGTTTGAAAGGGAAACAAACGAGCAAGCGAGTCACCTGATGGTAAGTGATCACTGCCGCCCATGGACATCAGCCACACCAGAGGGATTGGAGACTTTTAGGAAGGTATAGGCTCGGATTCTTGAAGATCTCTATGTATATTTTTGTAGGTTTCAATGCTAAGATCATTTTGATGCTGACTCGAGAGGGAGCGTTGTACTGCAAATCTTCTATAGAGATGTAACTATGGATGTAACTAACTCCTAATCTTCGATCGCTAATTTTTACAAGACTTATGAATCAATCGACGTCGCTTTATCGATTATTTTATCGCCACAAATTTGTCCTAATCAGAAATGTTTCATTAGGACATTTCTCTATATAAAATTGCAGTACAACGCCGGCTTGATGATATCTTTTTAAGAATAACAAGACCTTGTCGCACTGTTTATAAAAAAGCTGAACGATGTCACAGATCTAGCAATACAATTTCTACGTAATTAAAAAAAAATACTTATTATATCGAAGTCGCAAACTGGTCGGACTTAAATGTGTCATTTACTATAAGTAGATAGGTACTATAAATGTATATGGACTTATTATGTATTCCTCGTATTGAGTCTTGGTTAACAAAAATAAGGCCAATTTTAAGGTATTATTGGCCCATACAATTCAATTTAAGTGTATGGTTTGTTAAAACAATCGAATAATAAATTATCGAAAGTAAACTCTGATCTATACATATTTATTATGGTAGGTATTCGTAGCTGCTTAGCGGCACACAATACTTACGGTCGGCTGCAGAGAAATGTAGGTATATTTCGCAGCCAACTGGTTAAATTAGCCATCCAAATGCCGGCATTCAATCAAATGTCTAAAGAACAATAGCTCTGTCGTTGACTGCAACGTTTGACCAGTTGACTGAATGTTTGTCGCCACCATCATCCAATTAGATGCCTAGGCTGATAGTTGTTTGAACTAAAATCATTCGACTCAAACTTTTTGTAAAAACTTGTGGATGACGTACTGTTCTATGTTTATAGAACATTTTGACAATTACACTTTAATTTTGTTTATAATTGCACTCAAAAACGAGATAATCGCACCTTAATATTAACAGCCGTTTGCCTTTGAGAAGAGAACTATTCCCTATTCGAAGCGGTTTTCGCTACACCACGGACACCATATTTGTTTTAATGATTACTAGCGCTGCAGTGGAGAAAAGCGGAATTAAATTTGAAACACTTGGCTGGGTTTTCAGAACAGTCATTTCGAATAATTTAACTTTCAATACGCCAACCAAGCTTTTAAACGTTGACCCCTTATAATAAATCGCAAACTAAGGATAGTCCGAGAACAAAATTCGTGCCAGCCCCTTTTAACGTTGTGTGTTGGAATGGGATGACATGAGCTTTAGTACAGTAATAACTTTGGATCTCGATTTATAATGAGGTGGTGAGAGATTTTTTTATAATAACTGTCGGCCTAGGCATCCTATTTGATGCCGCCTTTTACCGAACGCTCTAGGTTTCCAATTGGATGGCTAATTAATAACCAGATGGCTGCGACATTCATTTTAGTGCCTTGTCATAATAATGGCTAGGGCTCATTTGACTCGTAAGTACTTTTCACCCAGATACAGAGAGGGTAATATTGTGACAAGGTACTAAAGTATATACATCTTTTTGCAGCTGGTACATGGTAGACGTAGCGGTTCAATTAGGTAGTAAATATTATATTAACCTTATACAATTATGGTGCCATAAGATAAGTTTCAAAAATGTATCGCCACGGCGTTTCAGCTGCGATCAAATCGCGTGATTAAATATATTTTAATCGCAGCTCAACTGACTATTTTGTTCTATCTTATAACAAATGTATCAATAACTAATAAACGACATATTATGTAAACGCCTAACAGAGTTGCTATATTTTGTTCCATGGTCCGAAATCTTTCCTACCATTTTAATATTCATATCTTAATCTATGCATCTATGCTAGAAATCGATCTTTACCTTTGAAATTGCCTAATACAAATAGATATTATGTCACCGAAAAAATAAATTATCCTAGGTTAAATGTCATGCATAATCCTCTCTACACCAACTAGTGTAGAGAGGATTCTGCATGACATGTAACTACATACGAGATATAAGTTATAGATATTATTTTGCGCCATATTATATGTAATTTTCTAATTTGAGACGACTCGTGGTAAATGTATAACTAACGGATTTCAGTTGGTATGATTTTACAGGGTTTTGATCAATCACAGAAGGCGCTTTGGTTCGTCGATGTCGGCAGTGGCAATGCGGGTGTCCAATGGATTATTTAAATGGTTATAATTAAAAAAAAATAAAACTGAATTCATCGCTGGGAATAACCGCTATTGCTAGGCCAGTCCTTTAACTTCAGTTAGGGTGGTAGGTGGTTGGGACGAGAGACGTCGAACAGATATCCGTCTCCTCCTTTTCTCCCCCGGAGGGAGGCCACTGGTGCGTGGTAAGGGGCTACCAGTACCGGCACAGGCCTCCTCTGCTGCTCGATAGGGATGGCTCAGTTCTCCCGGCTGACTTTATCCCCTCTGCCGTACAGGCGGGGATCCGCCCGGGGAATATCGTGAACAGAGGCTTCGGCTGTATCACCACAATATTCCACAAATATGGGCGATGAGGTAGAACCGCCGCCGGTTAAATGGGTATGCCTTTGCCTGGCTTCTCTTTAGGAGAAGCCTCCGCCAAAGGAGAGCCCTACATAACCCAGCCGCCCCCCGGTGCATCTCTTGAGCCGGCGGCATTCCCCCCGCAAACCAAAAAAGAAGGGTGACCCCACTCTACCGACTTTTGTTGAACCGATTATTCATGCTATCCGGCCGATTTTTCATACTAATTTTATGATCGACTTTTTGTAGGCAAGTTCTATTTTTCATAGAAATAGAACTTGCCTACAAAAATAAAAATATATATGAGATTGAAATACTTATAGAAATCGAACATCTTTTTTTTATTAGTATATCCATTTAAAATTTATAGTCTTAACCAGTACATACCAGCCCTAATTCTGGTATACTCGGGCAAGCCTTCCGTGCAGCCTACGGCCGCAATTGCCGGGCACCTGTCATAGATATATTTTTCACATATCTGCCTGAAGTCCTTCGCATTCAAGTGTTCAATGCTCTCCAACTGTTCCCATAGGGCAGGTCTGTGTCCGTTATACAGCATCCAACGCCCAAGATCGTGGCATGTTGCCCGACAACTCTCAGCTTTTGACAGCAATTTAACCTTCATCTGTCTTTTCGCTCTTTCGAGCTCTTTTTCCGTAACTATAGAGCACAATCTCATCCATTCGTCTTGGATAGTGTACAGCATATCTTCTAACTTAAGAGTATGAGTCAAGAACTGGACGCCCCAGAGACCAGTGTCTTTATAGACTATATTGAAGGCTTTGTATGAGTCGCAAAAATCTCCAGATGAAGCAGCTCGCGCGACGCGTACTGGGTGGTCTTTGCCGCCAGGCTGCGAGCGGTCCCAGCCGCCGACCACACACGCCGCCACATCCATCGCTACGGCATCGGAGTCACACAAACATGGCCCTTCCACCGCTATTGCAACGTTAGCGACAGGCATTGAGTCATCTCTGTACCGGATTTCAGAACCAGTAAACCTGTATACGTCTAATGTGTCAACACACTTCTTTGGTTCGTGACATCCAATGTACGAGTTTGCCAAACACAACAATTGTTCGTGCTTCACACCTCCGACTGCGGCCAACACTACTCTGCTCGGGTCGAAGAGTCTGTTCACATATCTGCTCACAGTATCCCCGTTAAAGTTGTAAAGGTTACTGCTTTGCCCCATAACGGAATAAGCAAGTGGAGTGCCTTGAAAGGCCGTTTGATGCAAGTAGTCTGAAACGAGTTCCTGGGGATCACTGTCGTGTTCAAGCATTTCTGAGTATACTGTGCATTTTTGTTCTTCTATGTCAGGTATGGAGTAACAATTATTGAATACGCAGTCTGATAAAATGTCGACGACGAGTGGCAAGTCTTCGCATAAGCACTCTGCGTAATACACGGTCATTTCTCGCGTCGTAAAGCAGTTAAAGTGTGCTCCTATGGTAGACATTTGATCGATGAGTACAGCTTTGGTTCTTGCTTTTGTACCTTTGAAAGCAATGTGTTCGAAGAAGTGAGTAATGCCATTTTCGAAAAGACTTTCATATCGGGAGCCAGCGTTGATGTAAAATCCAACGCAGGCATTGTAGCATTCCCTCTCCTCGGTGGCAACGACAAGTCCATTCGACAGCGTAGTAAACCGAGTCTGAGGCAGATTCTTCAGATACTGGTAGAACGGGACTGGATACGGATGATTTCTTACGGTTGATTTTATAGGATGCCAAAATTTATTTAATAACTTTGAGGCACTTAACATGTTGGCATTTATAAACGTAAATACTTAGCTACAAAAAATATTGTTAAAGTTTATTTGAATACTTTGAAATAAATTTGGCATATTTGACAAAGTTAAATATGTCACGAGTAGTCGAAAGTTAGTAAATAGTTTTTATTCATTAATATACCTACTACCTTACACTATGGTGTAGTAAATATATGGAGCCCAATTCTCGTGCTCGTTATATTTACTTTCATACGATATATATCACCAAAACACAGTTTTTTTGTATGGTTTTTAGGTGATATCCGCCATGTTTTCAAAATGTCACGAGCACGAGAATTGGGCTCATGAGTGCACCAGCAGCATCCTAAGTCTATGAAGTGCACCTTTAGAGCAACTGAGAGCAAAACGGGTTTTTTTACGGGTTTTACCAAGGAGGTCATGGGTGTTATCTACTCTAAAGGTGCACCATGGCACATTCGTGGGACCTTAACTTTTATTGATATTGTGTGTATTTTAAGGCGGCCTTATCTCTGTAAGCGATCTCTTCCAGGCAACCTTTGGACACTTGATGAAAGTGTAGGGCGGTGCAATCTTCATATTTATATACTTACACAGAAAGTTTAAATACAAATACATATTATATCAAATATGAATACACTAATACATACATAACAGGTTGTCTGGAAGAAATCGCTACAAGCGATAAGACCGCCTTATTGCACTGTCTGTTGCTGTTGTTGTATCATGCTTGTATTTTATTTTTGTGCAATAAAGAATATTATCTATCTATCTATAATATATGATTAAATATAGCAACATAAAATAAAATGATTTTAATTAGAGGACAGGAAGAGATGGGGAAATGGAAGTTGGAACAGTGGTCTCAAAGGTACGCCCTGTGGCTAGGGGCGTTTAAGAATACTGCCAAGGTTTTCCCGGCTTGTCGTAAGAGGCGACTAAACGGGCTTTCGGAGTACGTGAGCGTATCCACTGCTGGGGAGTGGCTTGCTCAGCATACGACTCCGCGGGGGACGACATTACTGGGTGTCCTGGTAGTTCGTACAGCGTTGAAGGGCTGTATTGCGCCAGATAGGGGTGAAGCAGCGAGCGCGATTAGCGGTACGGTCTAGTCCCGGCTATGGGGTTTCCGACCGCGATTGCGCGGAGATGGACACCCCAGGGGTTTTAGTTAGGATTTGAGTCCCACACACCACCTTGTTCCCTACATGTAGCAAGGTGACGGCCATGATGGTTTCCCCTGGAAAAAAAAAGTAGTCTCAAAGGTTCAGGAAATGTGTTTTAATGTATACTTGCATTCCATAAAATAGTTACAAAAATCTTCTAAATAGGCACGTTATAAAATAAAATTTTATAAAAAAATTACATTCGCAACCAGTACATGCCGGCTCTGATTCTGGTATACTCTGGCAGTCCTTCTGTTTGGCCAATAGCTGCAACGGCAGGACATCTATCATAAATATATTTGTTGGAAATATCTCTTACATCAGTTACAAATACTTTGTCAATGCTTTGGATCTGTTCAAAAATCGTAGGGCGTTGTCCGTTGTATAACATCCAGCGGCCGATATCATGACAAGCACCTGTGCAGCTTTCCGTGTTGGTTAGAATTTGAGCCTTTAGTTCCCGTTTCGCCTTTTCTACTACCCCCTCGGTTACCATATGGCACAAATGCATCCATTCGTCCTGGATCGTGTATAACATATCCTCCAACTTCAGCGAGGTGGTCATGAATTGGGCACCCCAGAGGCTTGTGTCCTTGTAACATATATTAAAGGATTTGTACGAGTCACAAAACTGGCCGCTGGAAGCGCTCCGAGCTACGCGCGTTGGATGATCTTTACCGCCGAGCTGCGAACGGTCCCATCCCCCCACCACCGTCGCAGCTACATCCATCACCACCCTGTCGGGGTCGCAAAAGCTAGGCCCCTCCACCGCTACTGCCACATTGGCTACTGGCATCGAGTCGTCTCTGAACCTCATCTCTGATCCGGTAAATCTATATCCCCCAATATCTATGCATTTCGATGGCTCAAGGTCATTTAAGTAAGAATTTGCTAAACATATCATCTGTTCATGTTTCACCCCTCCTACTGCGACTAAAACAGTTCTTGTAGGATCGAAAAGCTTTTGTATGTACCGACTGATGGTACATTCACTGAAATTATATAAATTACTACTGGGTCCCATCACAGTTTGTCCTAGTGGAGTCCCTTGAAATGCTGTACTGTGTAAATAATCAAAGAGGATTTCGTTGGGATTGTGATCATGTTCCAACATTTCTGAGTAAACCACGGTCTTTTGGTGTGTTATATCGGTTCTTGAAAAGCAATTGTTAAATACGCAATCGGTTAAAATATCAACTACTAGAGGAAGATCCTCACACAAGCACTCCGCGTAATATACGGCCATTTCTCGCGTGGTGAAGCAGTGGAAATGTGCGCCCACCGAAGACATTTGCTTTTCTAGGAGCATCTTCGATCTGGCGTTTGTTCCTTTGAAAGCGATGTGCTCGAAGAAATGGGTGATACCGTTTTCGAACAAACTCTCATACCTGGAGCCAGCTTTTATGTAGAGGCCCACGCAAGCATTGTAGCATGCTCTCTCTTCAGAAGCGATAGTTAGCCCATTTTCGAGGCTAGAACACTGCAATTGCGGTAAATTGAATAAGAATTTCTGAAAAGGCGCCGGATATGGTAGAGTTCGCACAGTTGCTAAATAAGGACACCAATATCGTGAAAGTAATTTAGGAGTTTTTAACATAATTGCCACTGATTTCTAATGATAAGTCATAAATTCTTGTTTTAAAAATATACAATAAAAGAAAAATTTGTATGAAGTTATCTAAAGTATATAAATATCATTCCTTCAAAATCCAACCAAGTATTATAATCACAACATTTATGAATACATTATATTACATTGCTCCATTTACAACAAGGTTATCTTCTGTGCAAGGCAAGGTGTTTTTTGACAGATGAGGTGTGTCAGGTGGGCGCATAGAATCAAAAAGTAAAGATGCGCAGAACAACTCATTTAAAAGACAAGGGAGTTATAACTCTTTTGAAGAAAACAGTTATATCGCTATTTAACATCTCTAACTCCCAGTTAACTCCGTAACTCAAAAGACTAAAAAGACTTGAATGATGTGATTGATGCGAATTGCGATGGGTTGTCTCATCGACATGACCAATGTAATAAATTCAATGCAAATAAATAATTTTGAACTTTATTGCAACAGTGGTATAGAGTGATGGATTAGGATTAGTCAGTTTTCTCCCCGGATATTCTTTTTACGTACAGATTAATGCGCGACGCGTTCAAATCATGCTCCATCCCTTTTCGACTCACAAAATCACGCTGTAGTGATTTCACTCACTCCTTTACGATCTGTGGTACCAGTCTCGCCCACTAACTCTTTTAACATCTTTAACTCTTTAACTCCTTAATAACTCTGTAACTCTAAGACTGAAAAGATTTAAAGACGCATTAATGTGATTGGATTGATGCACATTTTCACAGAAGATTTATTAATAAAATAAAAATTTCAATATGCAATTTCAAAGACAGTTTTTCTTCTTTTTATTGAATTAATCATATCCTCTAAAATATTAGTCAAAATGAGTAAATATTGGTTCGGACTTCGTAATTCTAAAATCAATCTTCACATCAGAGAGTTAAAAATGTAAAGAGTTATAAAGGAAGCAAAGGAGTTACGGAGTTATTAACTCTTTTGCAATGATGTACATCTTTTAGTCCCAATCACTTCTGAGTTACACATGTCTATTAAAAAGATCATAGCGCGTGTTTTCCATATGTCTATGGCGTTTTCTTGTTCCATGATCATAGACTTAGAATGCCGCCAGAATCCACAGACGTGCACTCGCCATAAATTTAATATGTTAGGTAGGATCTTTGGGTAGGATAGATCAAGGAACTTGGATAGATACATACTTAGACAATATTGTATAAGGATACATATTAGACGAAAACGCGTTAGTCAGAGAGAGATGCATCCTCTCCAATAAAAGTCAACCATGATATTGGTACATATACGGACATAGTAGAAAAATCACGAATACTATTTTATCTGATCTGCACAAATATGGTATTTAATCAAAATAAAAATATAACCACAAAACTTTTTAAGTTATTATAGAAATGATCTTTTTGTGTTTAGAAACAAACCGGAAATTTCATACTTTATCTCCTATTACTCTAACATAATACCCGTAGCTTAAGGTGACGGCTAGTAGATTTTAATTTTTAGCTACTAAACCTGATCTATTTTAAACAATCAGGTGTACAACCTCTCGGCAAACACTAGTACTAAATATTAAATAACCATGCATAAATGTTTGGTCCGTTTGTGTACGCGAAAAATTGATTCTCGCTAAAAGTGATTCAGTTTAGTCGCTAAAAATTAAAATAGATTGTCGTCGCTAGTGTGCCCTACCCGTCACCTTTATCCCCCTTATTACAAATCGCGAACTAAGGATAGTCCCGAAACAAAAACTCGTGCCAGCCCCTTTTAACTTACGTGTTGGAACGGGATGACATAAACTTTAGTACGGTAATAACTCTAGATTGTGATTTGTAATAAGGGTGAATATGTCTGTGGCTGGTAGGTATTTACCTAACTTTCTGTTTAAAGTACCACCTAACATCTGAGTAGTAGCAATAGTCATAAAAATCGTTATTTCGTAAACCTATCCAAAATGTAATAAAATAAAAGTAGGTAAACGTTATTCGTTACATTGCATACATTTCTTTTTTTTCTTAAATTTGAATCAGTGAAGACGTAGGAGCAAAAATGTTTTTTTTTTTTAATTTTGGTCATGAAATCAAAACTTCATGGATATTATACGAATATTAATTTGTAACCGAGAAGAGATAATGTATTGTTAATGACGCTAGCAGTATGTTCCTATTCTTCAGGGTGCGAAAGGAACTTCAGGATACTCAATGGAACAGACGACGCAAGCAATGATCAGGTCAGCATCAGGTGATCCGTCTGCTCGTCTGCACACTTACCACATAAAAAAAAACATGAGTTCCCATTCGTGGTTTCAATCGAAAAAGAACCGAGTCAAGCCCGAGTATTATAAATAAAACTTCTTCAACCGAATTTTATTTAGTTATTTATTGTAACTAGCGCACATTCTAAAGATTTTTCCTCAAACTGTGACGTTACTGCCTTTGGGCTACAAAATATCCTCACACATTAGAGTCACTTTGGCTCTTAAGGCGACGGGTAGCCTAACTAGCGACACCATTCGTTTTTAATTGTTAGCTACAAAAACGGATCTATTTTAAATAATTCCGGGGTTACAACCTCTCGGCAAATTCTTATATTATTTATTAAATAACCATGCAAATGTTGGGTACGTTTTTGTGCGCAAAAAATGATTACCAAAAGCGGCCACTTTTAGCGTGAATCAATTTTTCGCTGACAAATGTTGGGTCCGCATTTGTGCATGGTTATTTAATAAATAGTATAAGTATTTACCGAGAGGTTGTAACCCCAAAATTGTTTAAAATAGATCCGGTACTAAAAATTAAAACCGATTGGCGTCGCTAGTGTGCCCTACCGGTCACCTTAGTCTTTATCACGAAAAAAAAATTTTTTTTTATTAGTTTACGCCGCAGTTACCTTGTATATATAGTAAGTAAGGTAATAATACCTACTCAGTTACCTTTAGAAAAAACTCACCGTTTTTAGTCACCTTTATAAATATTTTCTAAAGTATAGGAGGCCAAAGATAAATACAAATGTATGGTATCCAATTCAATTGATATTGTATAAATAATAGACTGTTATTCTAAGCAAAATGCTCATCCTTTTGCTTAGAGAACAAAAAAGTCTATTTTTTTTGTCTTTGTGGCAACAGCACCTACAAAAAAATTTCAAAAATCCATCGGCAAAAACACACGTCCATTACTATTCCCGCAGTAAAATATAGATTTCAGGAATCTCAAGTTTTTATTTGCCATCGGGTCAAGTTTACGATAGTATTTATGATCGAAGGGTAAAGTGAATCCCATCAAATAATAAACTGGTAAAAAAATCCAAGTCTATCACTCAGTTGTTCTACCATGAAAAGTTGTGAGATCTATGTTACCTAGTCGGTTATTAACTTGGCAGTCGGTTATTGAATATTTGACTCAGTCATTGCATGAAAACACAACCGATTGCCAAGTTAATAACAGACCTAGTAACATAGATCTCACAACTTTTCACGGTAGAACAACTCAGTGCGACACTTGGATCTTTTGACAAGTTCAGTTTTTTATGGGATATCATTTCTTTTTGTAGTCTACCTACTTTTTTCTTTCCGGTACCTTCACCTTTAACTGCAAACGTAATCCAATACATTTATATGAGATTACAAATTTATTCATGCAGTTGGTGTATTAAAAAACTGGACTGAAATTAAAAAATATTTAAGTTTTTCCATGATTAAGACACTAAATTCAATTTGTATTTTAAATTTGAAGTTTCTATGTCTGCCAGAAGTGCCTCAGACTCATGATGTGATGATCGGTGAGTCAGTCAGTCAGTGACAAAACTCAGAAACTTTAACAAGTTGTCATTCTTAAACTACTGGTTCAAATTGACTGACAATTTAATTTATACAATACCTGATTAGTTACTGAAAATTCAGGCTTCTTGTTTTATCCACAACGAAATTATAGGGGGTCAAAAATAGCCTGAATTGCTTCGAGAAAAGGTTGGTACGGCCGTGCCGCTTTTTTTGATCGACTTGGCGGTGGCATTGCCGTGCCCTCAGATGAAAAAAAAATATAAGTATGTAAGTGTAATATTTAATCAGCGAACTATCAAGTACAATAAGTAGGCTATTATGTGCACCCAGCCTTTGATTCCTTTCTAAGACCATAGAGTTTCTATTTTGGTTGAATTCTCCCTTTGAAGGAAAGGCAAAGGCACATACAGCCATTGTCTGTAATTTCCTATTATAAATGCTGAAAACAAAGTTTTTACCCTTAATCGGATATTGGAAAAATTGTTCCCACCTGATCTTTAACCTTGTGTATGTGCATGATATAAGAGCAAAAACCAATGAAAAATTTTGTTGACTCATGGCCGATTATATTAGACAATTTAACAAATTGTCTAAGCCGATTAAGGATTAAAATTTTGGTAAGACCAAAGAGTACTTAGACAAATAGAGTACTAAGGAAACCTTACTAATAAGGTGTCTAAAATTAAACCCATTTGAAGGTGATTTGGTCTAGAAATGAAATTGTAAACATAAAAGTACCTACCTAATATAAAGTGTTACATATTTTCCTATTCAGTTTGAATTGAAACCATAAAATTTATGAATAGCAAAAATACATGTTATGGATAAAGGCATATTACAATTTAGGACGTAAAATACAACTTTTACTGTAAAGTAACAATTCTTTTCATTGGAAATGGCTCGCACCATACTGTTATTGATACTATTAATATATATCTCTTCTTGTGTGTGTGAAGGGAACCTTAGAATAATCAATGGCTTAGACGATATTTTTAATGCTTACCCTTTTGTGGTATCCATTGAATATTTTTACTCTAGAGTACCACATAAGGAGATATTCAGATTGTGCACAGGAGCACTAATTTCAGTCAACTGGGTTCTGACAGCAGCTCATTGTGTAAATCCTTCTCGATTACTAGTACGTTACGGCGATATGACTTTGACACGTAACCAGACCAAGAACTACAGGGAAGTTTTGAAAAAAATACCTCATCCTAATTATCGCAAACTCCCTATTGTGCGCCACGACATATCTTTATTTCTCATCGATATGATCAACACCGTTGACGTGGGAAAACTATCAGCTGTTGACTTCAAAACTTTAATAGGATTTGCAGCGAGGTATGCAGGATTTGGTTTGAGTCGTGGAATTAGAAAAATTAACAATAAAATTGACTGGGATGGCGTCGGAGTGGATATGTTGAAGCCTTTGCGTATTGCTGAGGGAGTGGTATGCGCGTGTCCATCAAATCCAACCAATGGCTTCCATTGGAACCTTAGAGATATGACGTGGCTGACAGGTTCCGTATTATGTGTGAGGCCAAAATGTTTAATTGGGACCAATGGCGCTTATATTGGGGATTCTGGTGGGCCCTTGTTTGTGAATAGTAAAGTGGCCGGAATCGTAAGCGGCGGCGTGCCTGGAAAATTTGTGGTGATAACGCCTATTAGTCCATATATCGATTGGATTTATAACACTGTGTCCAGCAATTAAATATACCTACTGGACCTACATTACACCTATGTTGAACTTTTTTCCTGAATATTATTTACAAACAGACAAACCTTTTAATAAGTAAATTGGCAATTTTATTTTCTTTGATAAAGATGAAGTAAATACCTAAGTAGGGGAGGCCAGGGCTCTAGAACTTCAAGGGGTAAGTTGTTCCAGCGCAAAATATGACGTACCATGATTTTTAATTTTTTCTCTTATTTTTTCGTGTATTTGCACTGGATCAGTTTAACCCGGGAACTGCCTCCCCTAGTTGTAGAGACACATGACAATATGGCGTTTGTTGATCTC
Organism: Marasmia exigua; assembly: GCA_019059595.1. Lineage (NCBI taxonomy): Eukaryota > Metazoa > Arthropoda > Insecta > Lepidoptera > Crambidae > Marasmia > Marasmia exigua. The sequence continues at coordinate 11,761,391 of CM032494.1, read as the reverse complement.
ATTTTTATCGTATGAAAGTGAGTGTTAGATTTTTATACGAAGTAACTCGGGGTTAGGTATAGTCGGTCCGATTGAGACATTTTACCACATCATATTTAGGTAAGCTAGGGACCGGACATCTAAGTATTAGGCGTTCCTTAAAAATAAAACCCAGGTATGCCACCGCATAGACACCAGCAACATCAGCGGAGTCACAAGTGTGCTGCCAACCTTTACCCCAAATAGATTCTGTATCACTCAACGAAACACACCGCGAACTTTACGGTTGGGATTTACATGGTAGACAAAGGTTTTAAATAGGCATAATTAATAGGTCACCATATAACGTTTAATTCAAATATTATTCAATACTAGGGTTCAAAATATATAAACTTCAATAAATATAAATAAGGGATTGCTGTAAAAATTTAACTTAAACTTGTTATATTTTTACTTTTTTTCTCTTGATTGAAATCACCGTCTGCCATGGTTCTACGTCACAATTATTGTAAACAACAAAACGTCAAACGCCAGTTTTAGGTTATTTGTTAGCTTTCAAAAAAGGTTAGCCATGCGTATTGCCTACAATAACAGTGACGTCACGGCACAGATAATTAATAAACTATCATGGCGGACGGCTTTTATGGCTGTAGTAGCGAAAATATAATTTAAAGTTTGAAATATATTAGGAGGTGCTTAAAAAGAATATCAGCGCAAATATATTTTTTTTCGCTTATAATGTTGATCTAACATGCCAAGTGGACTTCATTCACGATACCTTTTATGAGTTTTTGGGATGTAAGTAGGTAAAAAATCGAAGATTGAAACGTCGTAGTACTTTTGGTCATAAAATCTTTTATTTCACGAATACAATTGAATATTATATACAACTAAAAATAGGGAAACAAGTTGTGTTGGTAGTGACGCTAGCAGCATGTTCCTATTATTCAGTGTGTGACAGGAACCTTAGGATAATCAATGGTACGGACGATGTAAGCAAGGAATTTCCATTCGTGATTTTTTATTTCATAGGTGGCAGACGAGCAGACGGATCACCTGATGGTAAGCAATTGCCGCCGCCCATGGACACCCGCGACACCAGTGGAGTCACAAGTGTGCTGCCAATCTTTTAACCCTCCCTTCCCCCGGATTGGGCCTCCGGTACCCTCACTCACGCAGCGAAACACAGCACAGTGCTGTGTCACGCTGGTTTTCTGTGAGGCCGTGGTATCATTCCGGTCGAGCTGGCCCATTCATGCCGAAAGCGTGGCTCTCCCACGGTCCCACGGTGATTACAAAGGACACTTCCACTTACTAGCTCGGATATTGTGCAGTATTCCAAAACATCAAGAAAAATTTGCTGATTTCGGAAAAATACAAAAGAAAAACATTCGTCATAGAATTACCTGGTGCAAATCAGAAAACAATTAAATAATTTTACTCCCTAATATAAACACAATGAATCGACATGAACCATAGATTGCAAATGATAACGGGTTTTGATTTTCAACATAAAACGAGGCCGTTTGTAAAGAAATTTGATAGTGACAAATTGTTGTACTTTGTAGGTATAGTATTTTCTGAACAACTGTACAAGGTCCTAGTTGGCTAGGAATAGTTGGCCTCCATAAGCATATCATTATTGGATAAATAATGCACTCAAAAATTTTTCGCCAGTCTTCGGGTCGGCTCCCGAAAAAAAAAGCACTTACAAAATTCATCGACATACCAAGGTATCCGGTAGCTTAGTCGGTAAAGCAGCAAAAGATCGTAAGTTTAAATCCCACCCGAAGACAGTCGAAAAAAAATTTAAGTGCATTATTTAATAAATTGCAAAAAAAATGTTATACCCAAAAAATTCATAATATTATTGAATTTTCTTCATATTACGAGTATCTCTATGTGTCTGGACTGCATTCTTCAGTTAGATTTTGAGAGCTTGTGGAATCATCTGGAAAGTGCGTGTCCCACACAAATATTTGTAACCGTCATAAAAATAGAGGTAGGTATTTATTTTTGCTACCCTATTTTCTTTTCTTTCTGACTTCAAATTTGGCTTTCAGTTTCATTTTCTATATGGTGATTGCTTTTGATTCATTAATTTCTTGTTTGTGGTTGAAACATCATGATGACGTCATCATGTTTGATATACTTCGTGAAACATTCGATCGTTGGGTTGCTAAATGTTTTCTTCTTCCTTCTGGATTTAATATCATTGTAAATGTTGTTTTTGAATTTTCTTCATTTATTGGTTGATAAAAGTGTCCATTTTAAGCAGAAGTTTTAAACTTTATTTTATTTTAATTTTTTATCTTACATTTTTTCATTTTAGGTGGTTCGAATCATGGTCTAATGTTTAATGGTTTGCGTGCCATTTAGTCATAAAATATTTATTACAAAAACTTATCAAAAGAGTAGTAAAAAGGTAACACGTTTTATTGTGTTGCACAACTTTTTACAGATTCAGAAAATGGCCAGTGCGGCATAAAATAATAATGCATTTTTTTATGTGATAGGCGGTAGACGAGCAGACGGATCACCTGATGGTAAGCAATTGCCTCCGCCCATGGACACCCGCGACACCAGTGGAGTCACAATTGCGCTGCCAACATTTAACCCCCTTTTTCCCCGGATTGGGCCTCGGGTACCCACACTCACGTAGCAAAACACAGCACAGTGCTGCTCCACGCCGGTTTTCTGTGAGGCTGTGGTATGACTCCGATCGAGCCGGCCCATTCGTGCCGAGGCGTGGCTCTACCACGGTAATACCTTCCACCGACAACGGAGACTGTCTTTCACCTCATTGAGTTATGAATGAAACTTAGTTTCCCTAGCAGCTGAAATAACGCCTGGTCAGTCAGCTCGCAACCTGGCAGTTTTTTAGTCCGACCAAAGGACTATGGGTAATTTTGTATGAACCCTGTACCCAAGTGGTGGCAATTTGAGACCTAAACCAATCGAAAGGCAGTGTTTTATAAAACAGGCTAGGAATATAAATTATAAAATGATTATAACTTCATTCTATTATTAATTCAATCTATAACTCATTGCCTGGGTTTACATAAACGACTGCGTGCGCCAAAGCCGGTTGTTTTTTACCCACATAAACATACCCACATTTATATTAACACAAGGCTGACGTCCGTGGCACTCACTCATCTGGCACTACTGAAAATCAGGGTCATGACATAGGCTGAGTGGGCCCCATTTATGTTGGAGGTCACAACACACAATATATTATATGCACTGCCTGGTTTTTTGTTTGTTTGTTCTTTTGTAACTAATGTTGTACTCATATGTAGTGTTGTGATGTCTAAAAAATATAATTTTTCTTTCTTTCAATTATTCGGGCATCATAACTAATTTTAAGTCACTTCTAAATAAAACTCAGATACACTACAAATCAGAAAAAAGCAAAACTTATGCGAGTTGAAAAGAAAATATGTACTTTATGGTAGGTAGCTTTCAAAGTCCTAAATGACCATAAAGAGCATTAGCTTTTTTGGTCTCCGAGCTATGAAGTTATGCCATAGGTACAAAAAATATCGTACAATTAGAGATATTTTGATTGGTCATCATCAGCCCATTTAAGTCCCCACTGCTGGGGCACGGGCCTCACTCAATGACATGAGGGGTAATTGCCATACTCACCACGCTTGGCAGACGGGTTGGCGAGGGTTTTGATATAAATGCAGAGTTTTCCTTCTCTGGGTGCTGATGATCATGCCAGCAGCTTTACCTTAGTCGCCTTTTACGAAACCTCGGTAAGAGTAAGGGTGGCCTATTCTACTCTGCCGGGGACCACACGGCGATTTTGATTGGTATAGGCTCAAAATGCTACAGATTGGGTCCGTTACCCATGGTACTTTATAATTTAACTTTGTGGTAAATTTCCCGTTTGACCTTAAGGTGACGGGTAGGGCACACTAGCGACGCCAATAGATTTTAATTTTTAGCTACTAAACCGGATCTATTTTAAACAATTTCGGGGTTACAACCTCTCGGCAAATAATTATACTATTTATTAAATAACCATGCTAAAATGTTGGGTCCAACGCGTACGCGAAATATTGATTCATGCCAAAAGCGGCCACTTTTGGCGTGAGTCAATTTTTTGCGTTCAAATTTGTCCATGGTTATTTAATAAATCGTACAAGTGTTTGCCTAGAGGTTGTAACACCGAAATTGTTTAAAATAGATTCGGTTTAGTAGCTAAAAAATTAAAATCGATTGGCGTCGCTAGTGTGCTTCAAATATAAACTAGTCTGTTAGCTCGTAACTTGGCAGTTTTTGCAGTCCAGAAAAAAATATAATTTAACGCATCAGAGGGTATCTTTCAACCTCATCGAGTTATGGATGAAACCAAGTTTCTATATAGCTAAATTGCCACCCTTCAATTATTAACTAGTCGGCTAGCTCGCTAAACGAAGCTTCCTTGGGGGTAGGCCTTAAGATGAATATGTCCAAGACCAAAATGATGACGAATCATCGTAAAACTATACCGAATATAACTGTCGGTAGTCACTCATTAGAAGTGGTCAATGTTTACGTTTTTCTTGGACATAATTTATCTTTTAGTCGGGGGTCACGAGGAGGATCCAGCTGGGATTAAATCTAAGATCCCGCAGTGCCTTAAGACATAGGTATTTAACCAATGTGTCCTCCCAACGCTCACATATGGGGCCGAGACATGGACGCTGACTAAAGAAACTATGCACAAGTTAAAGGTGGCGCAACAAGCTATGAATCGTTTCATGCTCGGTCATTCTTTACGAGACCGCGTGCCAAAAGATAAAATTCGAAAGAGAACCAGGGTAGTAGACGTTGGCACGCGAGTGTGTGACCTGAAGTGGACATGGGCAGGACACCTGGCAAGGCGTAAAGATGATAGGTGGACTATAAAGCTTACCAAATGGCAGCCAAGAATGGGACGGCGTCCTGTGGGTAGACCACCTGCACGATGGTCTGACGATATTGTGACGGCAGTGGGGAAACAATGGATAAGGCTGGCAAGAGACCGAAGGGAATGGCGGGATAAAGAAGAGGCCTCACTCAGCAGTGGGTGGATGTGGACTGATATGATGATGATGATGATGACGGCTAGCTCGCAACTTAGCAGGTTTTGCGGTACAACAAAATGTATAATTTAGAATAGAATAGAATAGAAACATTTTATTGACCATCACAATAAATAATTAAATAATTTAACTTAATCTAATATTTCAAATGTAAAATTAATTTTGATCATATAAATATTAGTGCCACTTAATTATATATATAGTATGAATATTTAATTCTCACTCATGTTACTATTGCAACAGAAAATGTTGTGAAATATTTTCTTATTTTTATTGGTAGCAATATAAATAATACCAATAAAAACAGGACCGTAATTCAAATTTTATCGAGTATTTATTAAAAAGTTTTATTGCACAAAATGTTTGTGCTATAAGTGAATAAAGAGCTAAAGGTTTGAAAAATGAAAAAATATGCTTTGTTATTGACCATCGCAATATCTACATATTCAGCACCTGTAGGATGTGCTGGCAACCTGAGAATAATAAACGGAGTGGACGTTGTTGATTACCAGCTAGTATACGTCGTGTCCCTGGAATCTGTGGAAAGCCTAATACCAGGCCTACCAATATATAGACTTTGCACAGGATCACTCATATCCTCGAGATGGATTCTGACGGCAGCCCATTGTTTTTTAACGAGACGAACAATAATAATACGATACGGTGATATGACTATTCCTCGGAACCATACAAATACATTTTCTTTAGTCTTGAAACAAATTCCACACCCAAGTTTCGCACTGTACGCATTTTCATCCTTCAAAGAACCGGTAAGAAGATTGAAAAATGATATCGGTCTAATGAGAGTCTTGAGAATTAATATTGGAGAAGTTGGGAGACTTTCAGCGATAGATTTTAACGCTTTACTAGGGCAAATGGTCAGATATGCTGGGTTCGGTGTGACCCGTGTAGCTAAAAGTAAGAAGGAAAAGATAATCTATACAGTATTGGATAACCACAGAATTTTACAGATAGGAAAAGGAATTCTAGTTCAATGTCCTTTTAAAAAACCGATACCGGTTACTCCGTGTTTGGGCCTCGTTCCTAAATGTTCTGATGGGTTACATGATTCTTCGGCGGGAGATTCTGGGGGCCCGGTCTTGTTGGATGGCAAAATTGTCGGACTGACGTGTTGTGGTAAGGTTCCTCCTGTAGGTATTGTCACGCCTATTAGTCCATATCTGGGGTGGATAGAAAATACTTTGTCATCTTCAACGTGAATCATGTTTCATATAAAATGGCCATGACCCATTATTTCGTTTCGGGACATTAGTTCCACACTACACCAATAGATGGCACTGGGAGTTGATTACATCGCCTAAGTGGTTAGCCTTTACGGTTTAGTCTTGTCGCTGTCTATAGAATTTAATTCTTTATAAATAGTATAGTAGATCATTCGTATATTTAGATGAAATTCTGTAATCTATGTTAATTGAATTCATATATAATATACTTGTACTTATTAATAAGTTATTATGAACAAATAATGTATCTGGTAGTGTTAGTGTTATGTTTAATATCTATCATAACGAGTAAGTAGGAAATGCACAAAAGGTAAAGTAAAGTATTGGCCTATTTAATGTCCTACTGCATGGCAAAGGCCTCCATCATAGAAATTAAGTCATCGCTACTATGATGGGATTAGGCTTAGTCACCGCGATTGCTTGCTAAATGCGGATTGGGTATCACAAACCCGAGCTATGTTCGAAAAATTCGAAACATTCTTTAGGCTCGAACCCAGGACCACAGGCGCACAACAATTGACTGAGCGGATGGCGCAATTGGTAGTGACCCTGCCACTTACGCCAAAGGTCGTGGGTTCGATCCCCACCCTGGACAAACATTCGTGCGATGATCACTTGTGTTTGTTCGGTGTCTGGGTGTAATATATGTATTTAAGTATATATTTGTGTTCCTCTGTTGTCTGATATCTGTAACACAAGTGCTTAAGCTACTTAGTACGGAATCAAGTCAACCTATGAGATGTTGTGAGAATTATTAAAAAAAGAGTTTTAAAAAATAAAAGCACAAAATAGCCACATTTATTTGAAAATTTAACAGACTTGGTTAGATTCTAAGATTATTATTAAGCGTCAATTGGTAATACATTTTTTTTCTTGCGAATTTAGAAAGTTATTCTTGTATAACTCTAATGTTCATGATATTGGTCTTAAATCGTTATAAAAATCAAATCAAGAATCAATCATAATATCAGTCCTCGTCCACCCACTGCTGAGTATAGGCCTCTTCTTTATTACGCCACTCCCTTCTGTCCCCTGCCAGCCTTATCCATTGTATCTGCACTGCCCTAACAATATTGTATGTTTTTAAATATACTTATTTATATCTTATTCTCGTAGACAATGCTCTGGCAAACTAATCAACAGATATATAGGTTCTGTCACCTAAGTAATTATTTAGGTACGTCGTTTACAGTTATGTGCACTAATAAGTATACAACTTTATTCAAATATGAACCTTATTGTTCGGTAGTAAGAGTCGAGGTGTTTACATTTCTTTGCAGGCAACTGTACTTACTTACTTGAAGTTCAAAGTGCGACCCACTTTAAAGTGACAGCTGCGCAAGAGGTCCCGGGTTCAAAAATATGAACAAAAGATTTCGTTAGAAAATTCTTAGTGTCAGCCTGGAGTCTGGAAGTTGGCGGTATTGTACCCCCGTGCCTCGCACGTTAAACCGTTGAACCTGCGCCCGATCCCTCTCCGGTCGTGTCACAGTAGTGTCCCATAGGAATATGAGGGTAAGGGAATAGAGAGTGCACTTGTTTTTGCGCACACACTTGAGCACTATAATATATCCTGCGTAGGTGGCTGTGAGGTAGGCTGACGTAGCGATAATTGGTTGGAGGATTATTACTTGAAGTTGCCAACAGATATAGAACGAGTCTTGGTAGAATATACTAACCAACACATGTGTCCGTGCGCTACTTCTGATGTATTAATTTTGTAAAACATAAATAAATCTATTTATTATTATTATGATAAGTATTTTTATTACAAGTCCGATACCTGTAGGACAAGCATGGCCTATTTATTTTCCATGAGAATACTCTCTACTAAACGTACGTTGTACCTACTGTCGATTATACCACCGATCATTTAAAGGTAAAACGTACTCTAAGGATAAATAAAGACAAAGGTACAATACCGATTACAATTATTATTTCTGAAGATTTGAGATAGATAACGCAAAAGAGTAAGGTATTAAGCTTAGATTAAATCAAAATAGCGGGATATTACATATCTTATAGATACTACGTCAATGAGTATTAATAGATTATATCTTACATTCGGTAAAACTTAAAATACAAACACAGAACTTGTGAAAATTATACATACATAGTCTATAATTATATGTAAAAGCGCTAGGGGGCAAACTTTTATCAGAAATGTCCGGTTTCTTCTAATCCGGCATCCTTAGTCGTTTCCAATGGGCTTGGAAATTCATGATAAATCTGAGCAATTGTTAACAAACTCTTGTAATAATTATTCGAAACTAAGAAAACGTTGTAATTAACGTATCATTATGTGTTTGAAGTCAAACAATAATGATTTAAATTAACAAAATCCTAAGCAATTCGTTGTCGAACGTATGCCGCGCTGACGACCAAATCTGACATTCCAAGATGGCCGCCCCGCTTCCACAGATGCAACGTTTTGCTCACAGATTACTATATAATGTAGCAAGCTAGCTTTGCTAAAGTTTCTATAACTCTGGATTTATGGTTTTAAATTGTCATGTCACGATTTTCCTAGAGGCGCCGTCATATGCACAAATCCATAACCTAACATGAAATACATAAACAATATAATCTTGAGATATAAACAAAAGGTACCAGTATTACGTGGAAACTTGAAGCTACGGTACGGAGGGACAAAATTTTGATGCAGATAAAAAAATTCACCAAAAATATATTCAACCCAAACGAGAGAAATCTAGTTAAAAAATCAACTTCCTAAAGAAATTGTTGCACTGTTTATGTAACCAGATTCCTTACACAAGATTCTATTCCCTATATTCATAGAACCAGACTATTATTACCTTACTCTATGCCTTACTCTTAATGTTATAGATTCTGTCCTTGGAACTTGGAACTAGAAAACGCGATAGAAAACGCATGGATTTTATACTCATGAATTCTACGTCGATGTTTAATACCATCGACGATTAAATTCATGGTTAAAACTACATCGATAGGATAGCGTACGCCGTATGTCATGTTCTGAAAAAAAATGATGACCATCAATCTTTGACTTTGACATCCATTGACATTGACTTGTCATGTTGATTGACATATTGACATCCAAAGTTGACATCTTACGAGGTCCATTAATTTCGCATTTTATGCATCATACCTAATATTTTTGTAGTTCTTTTAATACATATTTAGTAATCTTTAAGATGTTTAGAAAAATATTACGTTCGGCGCCAAAGGTAACTCAGCTACCTAAAAGATTGTGCTCCTGCGTTTGCTGTCCATCCGATGTACCGCTGAACACGAGGCTGACTGTTCTTGATAATGGAGTTCGTGTAGCTACAGAAGGCACTCCCTCACTAATGGCTGCGGTATCTTTGTACATCGAGGCTGGATCTCGTTTCGAAACCTATTGCAACAACGGCATCACACACTTCGTGGAACACATGGCATTCAAAGGATTTAACTCTATGCCAAGGCGTCAGCTTGAGGATAAACTCCGATGCATGGGCGTAAAAATGACTGCGTACACTTCCAGAGAACTCCAAGTGTTCACTGCGGTGTGTCTCAGCGAGCACGTCCCAGACTTGGTCGGTATCCTGTCAAATATCATAGTAGACCTCGCGCTTTTGGAGAGCGAAGTAGCTATCGAGAAAAAGAACATACATCGTGAGATGATAGATGCGGACAGAGACCCCAAGCAGGTTTGCTTTGACTACCTACATGAAACTGCTTTTCAAGGCACGCCACTAGCGAAAGGAGTCATTGGTCCCTCCGAGAACATAGAACGTTTTGACAAATTTTACACCACAGCTTTCATAAGTGAGCACTATCAACCTTACAAACTTGGTCTTGTCGCTGTAGGAAACATAGTACACGAAAATATGGTGTCTCATGTGCAGGCCAAGCTGGGTCATATGGTTGGAGATCCTTGTTGTGAGTCGGAGGAAGGTCCTAGTCGGTTTACTGGCTCTCAAATATCATTCAGAGATGATTCAATGCCTTTTGCTCACATCGCTATCGCCTTTGAAGTGCCGGGTTACGGCCACCCTGAATATAAAACACTTATGACCGCGAAATGCCTGATTGGCACTTGGTGTAAGGGTCAGGGCGGGTATACCAACATAGGTAATCCCTTGGCACGAGCTGCCTCCACGTCAGATCTCTGTGAATATTTTGAGGGTTTCTATATTGCATATCGTGACGTCGGCCTGTGGGGAGTTTACTTCGTTTCGAGAAGAATGGATGTTGAACATATGTTAGACAATGTTCAGGATCAATGCATGAAGTTGTGCGTCATGCCTCAGTTCTCTGATTGTGAAAGGGGCGTTAATACTTTGAAGTTAGAGTATGCTAGAAATGTGGAAGGCTGCATACGTTCTTGCCGAGATCTTGGACATCAAACTATGTATGCTTGTAGTAGACAGGGCTTAAGTGATGTGTTTTACGATTTAAAGGGCGTGCATCATCAACGTATTAAGGAGACTATGGAAAAATATGTTTACGACAGATGCCCAGCCGTTTCTGCTATTGGCCCTGTCGAAGGATTGCCTGAATATACTAGAATTAGAGCGGGAACTTATTGGTTAAGAACGTAGCTGGTTTATATAAAATAATAAGTTGTTCTAATCTATGTATTGGAAGTTCTTGGGAGTAGGATGTTGAGCCAAAGGAGCCAAAGCAAGCGTATTTCATATAAAATTTATTTGTTGAAGAAGTTTAAACTCATTTTAATTAAACCATCACACTGTGACCCAAGCTCAATTGAATAAAAATGTATTTTAAATTAACTGCGATATTGCATAACCCATTCTTATGTATCTTCATAATAATAATGTCATAAAATGTTTTTTAAATAAATAAATTGCTTACCATCAGGTGATCCGTCTGCTCGTCTGCCACCTCTCATATAAAAAATAAAAAAAAAAATTAAAAAAAAAATTAAAAAAAAAATTAAAAAAAATTTAAGCAAGTAAATTTACTTAGTATTATTATATATCGGTACATTGACCAAGTCTCCTACCAACGGTTCTGAACAACGTTTTTTGTGTATCTAAAAAAAAGTTGATTATATGAGTACGTAAACTCTCGACGAATTTCTAAAAGTCGGGAAACAAACGTTAATCAGAATAAGTTGGTAGAAGCCTTGTTTAAAAGGGAAAAAGGTACATATTGCAGAGTTTCAGCAGAGGGACTTCAGCATAATCGGAAACCTGAAAGCGGGTTAATACCTTCATCATTATTATAATTAAGTATACTTACCTACCCAACCGATAATGGGACAGGTTATAAATTATAATGTGAAGTTCATAAATAAAATCTCGTATTATCTATTTCAAGATATTTATTACTTTCTTTAGTTTTTAAACTTATTATTATTCTTAGATAAGAATAATAATAAGTTAAGTGGCTCAGCGACCCAAAGTGAACCTTGGCCTCCGACACGAGAATTCGCCATTCCGTTCTTGGAGGTTGAGATCCGTCATGACCTAGTCTATCTAGCGATGTCTAGGCGCTTCCCAGATGATCGCCATTGACGTAGAAATCGATCAACACCTTTTAGACTGATTATCATGGGCCTATATGTCGAGGTGAATAGGTCAGTTCAAACGTTTCATATCATGCATGCATCCATCTTTCTACAAATAAAAATATTAAGTTGTAAAAATCATTAACTTTCTGGTGTTCTTATTCTTTCAAAATAACAAGTACCTATCAAACTTTCTCAATTAATCTGAACAAGAACTTAAATGAGTTATTACTAATAAAATTTGCAAAAAATATCTTATGAATTGCATAATGCGCTAAACGGAATTTTTGCTCACATGGATTGACACAAACAATCCCAATAAATCAGTAATCGGTATGGCGATCATCTTACCATCGAATCACGATTATAGTCTCGTGCGAAATATGTCCGCATAGATTGCATTAGGGACCAAGAACTGGTAATTTCTTTTGGTAATGAAGGTGGTTCCGACACGTCAAGCGAGTGTTGTTATTTTTCAGATGAATAAAATGCATATTATTTAATTAAAGGTGATTTATTGCGTGTGTACCACTAAGAATACTTACATATTGTATTTCATATTCTGATAGTTCAAATATATAGGAAAAATGTTGATTAAAATTAAAAATCAAACAAATAACAAGTCGATTATATTTCTAAAGAAATTATACTCGATTCTTAAAAATATCGGTTAGGTTTAAAAGGAGCGCCTCACTTTTAATGTCAAAATAGAACTGTCCTAATCACCTTTACATACTCGTAAGAGTATCATATAATACTACTCTTTGAGTATATGTATTCTATGTTACATACTGAATGGAGTCCATTCTTCCATCTATATATAAAATCGGGTTCAAAATAAGAAAAACCCCCAAAAAGTGAAACCTTGGTTGAGGCTGGAATCAGCCGGGACTTGAATCCGGGACCGTCGCTTAAGCGCCAGGACTACAATACATCTAAACGACCGATGCCCAATGAAGGTATGTAGGCGAACTAGGGATTCATATTCAGTGGAAACATGTGACGTCACTTAAGTAAATAACACACTTAAAAATTTCATCTCGTGTTCAGGCGGGACTCGAACCCACACCTTCCACAATCCGGGTGAATGTACTACCAATTATACCACTGAACGCGTTACTAAGTCGACGAAATTTGTAAGTGCTTGATTCGACATGAGCTGTCGATAGTCTCATCAATATTGTAGGTATATTTACAATATCCAGTGGAAATATTATTACAAATATTTGACCACCAGTTAAGATGAGACTGCTTAATCAATAGTTGATATTTTATAGCAATCTTATGCGATTTATTCTTAAGTAAATAACACACTTAAAAATTTCATCTCGTGTTCAGGTGGTCAAATATTTGTAATAATATTTCCACTGGATATTGTAAATATACCTACAATATTGATGAGACTATCGACAGCTCATGTCGAATCAAGCACTTACAAATTTCGTCGACTTAGTAACGCGTTCAGTGGTATAATTGGTAGTACATTCACCCGGATTGTGGAAGGTGTGGGTTCGAGTCCCGCCTGAACACGAGATGAAATTTTTAAGTGTGTTATTTACTTAAGAATAAATCGCATAAGATTGCTATAAAATATCAACTATTGATTAAGCAGTCTCATCTTAACTGGTGGTCAAATATTTGTAATAATATTTCCACTGGATATTGTTAATATACCTACAATATTGATGAGACTATCGACAGCTCATGTCGAATCAAGCACTTACAAATTTCGTCGACTTAGTAACGCGTTCAGTGGTATAATTGGTAGTACATTCACCCGGATTGTGGAAGGTGTGGGTTCGAGTCCCGCCCGAACACGAGATGAAATTTTTAAGTGTGTTATTTACTTAAGAATAAATCGCATAAGATTGCTATAAAATATCAACTATGTGACGTCACTTTCTATTGTGAGTTTGTACTGTATGACGGTTGTAGCTTTATACTGTGAACATTTACACCTCCAAAAGGTGATGGGTAGGACACACTAGCGACGCCAATTAATTTAACTGTTAGGAACTAAAGCGGATATCTTTTTAACAATTTCGAAGCTGCAGCCTCTCGGAAAACAATTATACTACGAGGATTTCTTTATTACTTATACTTAACTTTTGGGTCTGCTTTTGTACTCGAAATTTGAATTACCGCCAAAACGGCCACTTATGGTGTTAGGCTAAATGTCGAGTGCAAAAACAGATAAAAAAAAGTGCAAAATTATATATATAAATAATATAAATGTTTGCTTAGAGACTCCCGCTCCGAAATTGTTTAAAATAGAATCGGTTTTGCTGGTTACCCTTAGACAAATTGTCAAAGGGGCTACCCGTCGCTCTAATCACCTGTTCTACAAACTATTCTCAACAACATTTGTTCTATGACTTTGGCAAATTAGCATTAAAACAATAAACTTTTGCTTTGTTGAAATCGAAATTTTTTCGATGGATTTCGTAAAGTCGTTGAACAAAATACGGTATTTGACTATTTTGTTTTTATTTTTGTAATCAAAAGACCTCTCAATGATAGAAACATCGTTGAAAGAATTACTTGATTCTCATTTAAACTACCTGAGATATCACAACTTTAAAATCACATTATTTTAGGCAAACCCAAAACGCTCCCTACAAATGGCTACGAAGATGTGACGTCACACGCTTGTATTTTGTATGCATTTCATTTTAATTTTATATGGTAGCTATATCAAATGTTTCGTTTATGTCAATGGTTCTTTTATAAAAGTTGGTGCAAATTGTATGGGTTATTCAATGGTATAATTATTTTTTAATAGTTTCATACTTTTAAAATGGACTTGCCCACGAATCTTTGAATGACCATAAAACCGGCTAGACGTTATATTTTTAATTGAGAATTTTTGCTATTGGCACATGTCTACCTATATTTTGATAAAATATTTATATTTTGTAATATCTCGAGCTTAGTCAAATACCCTATTGTTGTTCAGAAATGGTTGGTAGAGTACAAGGAGGTTAATATTCCTATTATTACTTCGTGGTAGAGACTTTGAGTAGGTAGAGAACGTGATCACAGGATGTCAATGTTCAAAGATACACTCTGTACAGGAAAGCGCCATCTACTAGAATTGGTTGGTGTTATTTAAGTAATGCTTATTTGTAGTTTAGCAACCAAGCAAAACATAAAAATAGAAGGCATCTAAATATGGAATTCCCCAATAGATGACGCTTCGGGACCTAAATCTACTACGGGTATATCACGGCCATTATTTTCCTACAACTGTGGCGTCACTCCAAGGTTTACTCTGGTCTCTCGATAGATGTCACTAACCATAGCTGTCGTCAAATACTTATATTCCGCCGTAATGTACCGTTCGCATTCTATACAATTTTTATATGGGTCAAAGTATTTTTTTTTAAAACCTTAAACTCTCGCAAGTATTAAACATGGTTATGTAATTGTCCAATGAAAAACTGTGTGTGCTCGACGATGAACAACAACATCCCAGAACTTTTTCAGTTCATCAAAATAATAACCTATTTTAGTTGAAGAAATAATACGAATATTATTATACTAGCTAGATTTTTGGCCGTTACGGGCGTTGTAATCGATTGTTGTTAGCGACGGCTCATGTGTTTATTTTATAAATGTTAAAAGAAAAGATAAATGTGGTTGTGAAAAAGTTGTGTAAAAATCTTTACGCGGCAATTATTTATTTGCTTTTTTTTCATAGTATAATATTTCTTCGTGACGAAACGTCCTTACAAGAATTACAACCTCTCGGCAAACACTTATACTATTTATTAAATAACCATGCGTAAATGTTGGGTCCAGCGCGTACGCGAAAAATGGTTCGCGTACAAAAACGGACCCAACATTTGCGCATGGTTATTTAATAAATTGTATAAGTGTTTGCCGAGAGGTTGCAATCCCGAAATCGTTTTAAATACATCCGGCTTAGTAGCTAAAAATTAAAATCCATTGGGGTCGCTAGTGTGCCCTACCCGTCACCTTAAATAACTATAGCTTGTCCCTAAAATAAAAGGGATAAATTTGGATTCATTCAGAGGTCAAGTTAATCTAAGACAATTATTGAATTGTCTAAGCTTTTCAGTGTAAAATTGTTGATGACGTAATTTTTCTTTGTGACATCTTTAGTACATAGTGATTTTTAGAATTCCGTAGCCAAATGGCAAAAAACGGAACCCTTATAGATTCGTCATGTCTGTCCGTCTGTCCGTCCGTCCGTATGTCACAGCCACTTTTCTTCGAAACTATAAGAACTATACTATTGAAACTTGGTAAATAGATGTATTTTGTTAACTGCATTACGATTTCTACACAAAAATTGTAAAAAATAAAAAAAATGGGGGGTCTCCATACTTGAAACTGAAACTCAATTTTTTTTTCATCTAACCATACGTGTGGGGTATCTAGGTATGGATAGGTCTTTAAAAATGATGTTGAGGTTATTAACATATTTTTTTTCTAAACACAATACTTTGCGCAAGAGTCCCAAAGTGGTAAATTGTGTCCCCCCCCCTAACTTCTATAATAAATGAATTATAAAACTAATAAAATATATGATGTACATGATCATGAAAACTAACAACGAAAATTGGTTTAAACTAGATATAGTGAGTAGTTTTTTTTAATACGTTATAAACCAAAATCCGCAATTTACCTTTCATATATCTTACTTGCTGCTACGGAACCCTTCATGGGCGAGTCCGACTTGGCCGGTTTTTTGTTTTGCTTCTGGACCATTAAAACTTTTTCGAATTTAACTTATTTCGTGAACATTTTTTTATGTTGTTTAAATGTTTATACATTCTACAACTTTCTAGATAGCGTCAGTAATTAACAAGACGATTGAATAAACGATGAGGAAATTACCATAATTACTGCTCACCACAAAATTTGCTGTAAATAAAACATTTGCATATTTTCTACAAAAGACTTTGCTTAGCATAATCACATAAACCATTATTATGTAGACGGTAAATTAATTGCCTTTTATCTTGGTACCAGCCTTGTCTTTTTGAAATTGTAGACAATAAACAAAGAAATGCGAATTCTAACTCATTCTAAAAAATAAATTTGTGAAGTAAGTTCTACTTTTTACCCTGGTTTCGATGTCGGGCCGGTTTGCCGCCCTGTCTTGCCCTTCTCAGCGCGTCTGTCGCCGATAAACCTAATTTTCATTAGGCTCTGGGCGTTGGCCTCCTATGGCTAAGCTGTTGGAGGGAGAAAATCTTCTTCCCGGTTAGGGAGTCGGCTCAAATGGACCCGCCATACAGGGCCATTGACCGTAGAATGTAACTCATTTACATATACCTCGGACAAAAAGTCCAGCTTGGTAAATACGAAAAAACGTGGACCGACGATCTGGTGAAGGTCGCGGGAATCCATTGGATGCAGGCGGCACAAGACCGATCTGTATGAAGAACATTGGGGATGGCCTATGTCCAGCAGTGGACGTCTATTGGCTGAAATTATGATGATGATATTCCTCTAACCAAAACACGAAACGCTTGGGCGATGTAATCGACACCTAGCGACATCTATTGTTGTAAAGTAGGACTAATGTCTCAAAACGAAGTGAGGGTGGACCACTAGTTTATAATAAAGACCACACAAACTATGTAGTTATTTATACCCCAGAGTATCTCGGCTTAAGCTAGCACGAAGTAAATCTCGTGCCGTGAAACAGGTGCATCGGAAGGAACCGTCTAAGCGCCCTCTATCTGGCTTGATAAACAACTGTGATTATTACAAAGTCAAGTTCCGAACTAAGTTCTTTGACGTACAAAGACTTGAGCAAGAGTGAGGATTTATTAGAAATTGTAGTTTTCCTCAGAGCAGCCATCTTTTCGGCAAAATTAACAACAAAATAATAACTTCAAAAGCCTTTTACGGTTACTTAACCGTTAAATTAAAATCACCACTTGGTGATTTTTACTGCTTGTAATGAAATTAAGACAATGAATGAAAATAAAAATCAAGAAATTTTAAATAAAAAAGAATTTGTGAATTTTCAAATTTATTCTGCACACGCCAGTCATAATTATCGCTAGCTAGTTTTAAAAAAAATTGGCCACAAAAAATTTAAATCATGTGAAGGAATGAAGTGAATCAGTAAAAATCTGTTGTGGCGCCTTTGAACCGTAAAAGTGATCTTAAAATATTGTGACTTATGGTTTTATCATAGACATGCATCCTAACCAGGCTTTCATAAGAAGCCATACTTGAAAAACCCCGCGAAACCGTTAGTACTGGGGTGACGTGCTGGGCGGACGATATTTCTTTACCGCACCTGTATAGAAAAGCATTAAGGCGGCGGGTAGGGTCAACTAGCGACGCAAATCGATTTTAATTTTTAGCTACTAAACCGGATCTATTTTAAACCATTTCGGGGTCACAACCTCTCGGCAAACACTTATACTATTTATTAAATAACCATGCATATGCATGTTGGGTCCATTTTTGTACGCAAAAAATTGTTTTTGTACAGAAATAATTTTTCGCGTACGCGTTGGACCCAAAAATGTTTCGTGGTTATATAATACATAATATAAGTGTTTTCCGAGAGGTAGTAACCCCGAAATTGTTTAAAATAGATCCGGCTTAAAAGCTAAAAATTAAAATCGATTGGCGTCGCTTGTGTGCCCTACCCGTCACCTTAAAGCTGTGTCAGGGCCGGTGGATCTCTTTCACACTCTGTGACGTTTTTTCCTGAAAATGTCACATTCCGTTTAAAGCGTGCAATTTCTAGTTCCATGCCCCATTATTACAAATCTCGAACCAAGGATTATTATTATTTATTATTTGTTAGAAATGGGGTGAGCCCTGCGTCTCATAGCCACTGCGACCAGTAGATGATCTATTGTGGCAGCCCCATAACCTATTACAGCACCTCATGTAGCTCCAGTTCCAGGATAAACCCGAGAATGGAGCTGATGGGGGAGCTTTTGATCTCGTCTGCTGAGATCATGTGTGCTCCTAGGTGCCGGCTTCTGCAGCGGTGCAGCGCTATGCACTCGCCGAGGACGTGGATAATCGTTTCCTCGTCCTCGCGACAGAACCTGCAGATTTTGGTATCTGAAAGGCCCATGTTGTGCAGGTGCTTGTTTAATTTGCAGTGCCCTGTGAGGGTCCGAGTGAGTGCCTTAACAAACCAAGGATAGTCTCGGAACAAAATTCATGACAACCCATTTTAACATTGCATGTTGAAGCGGGATGACATGAGCTTTCGTACGGTAATAACTTTAGATCACGATTTATAATAAGGTGGATGGGGTTTATATTACCATCTGGTAAGCACATTGCCTCTTGAGAGTCTTCAGGTGACGGGTAGAGCACACTAGCGACGCTAATCGATTTTAATTTTTAGCTACTAAACCGGTTCTATTTTAAACAATTTCGGGGATACAACCTCTCGGCCACCCTAATAATATTTATTAAATAACCATGCAAAAATTTTGGGTCCAACACGTACGCGAAAAATTGATTCACGCCAAAATCGGCCACTTTTGGCGGTTAATCAATTTTTCGCGTACAAAAACGAACCCAACATTGGTGCTTGGTTATTTAATAAATAGTAATAAGTGTTTGCCGAGAGGTTGTATCTCCGAAATTGTTTAAAATAAATCCGGTTTACAAGCTAAAAATTAAAATCGATTAGCGTCACTAGTGTGCCCTACCCGTCCCTTAATTAAGCAACTTGGGTATATATTTTGTTTTAAAAAAAACTTTTAGTGGCAAACCGAATTTCACACGAGTGGCGTTGCGGGCCTCCACTTAATTATTTATACTTGTCGTAAATTTAAAAAATCGGTACAGTGCATGTCATATTTAATATGGTGGTAACAAGGTGGGATAAAAATATTATTTTCCGCCTCAAGGAAAACGAAGGCGGAAAACACACAACAGTATAACGAAAAGCAAATAGCCAGATAATTGCACTAATTCGGTAAGTCCAATACGATTAACGGGTTCGGCTCGTTCACATAAAATGCTGTTATTTCTAGGTCTGTTTTGTCGGTTTAACACAAAGGTGGGGTCCGTTTTTGTACGCGAAAAATTGATTCACGCCAAAAGCAGCCACTTTTGCCAGTAATCCAAAATTCAAGCGCAAAGGCAGACCAAAGAGTTAACTATAAGTATTAAATAAATAGTATAGGTGTTTGCCGAGAGATTGCAACCCCGAATTTGTTTGAAATATATCCGGTTTAGCAGCTAAAAAATAATATCGATTGGCGTCGCTAGTGTTCCCTACCTGTTACCTTAAGAAACTTGTTTTGTGTTAAAAAACGTTTTATTCGATTGCGTTCAGTTCACTTCAATGCGAATTAATCTCATCTATCTATCTATCACTTTGAATCATCGACAAAGTATCTTTGGGTAGAAAACTATTCAAAGTAATGTCACTAGTTTCCGAGATACGCGAAAAAATAGACAGACAAGTATGGTATTTTTAGATTTTAAGTCTTTAGATGGCGCTGGGTGTTTTCGGTTAACCTAAAGCCCAGCGACCAACACGATTAGCGACTAACCATTATGAACTAACAAATTTGTGTTGGGAGCATAGAACTATAACAAGAATTCTAACAGAGGGAGAGCCACGCTTCGGCATGAATAGTCCAGCTTGACCGGAGTGATACCGCGTCCTCAATAAAACCGGCGTGAAGCAGTGCCTGCGCTGTGTTTCGCCGCGTGAGTGAGGGTACAGGCAATCCAGGGGAAGGAGGGGAAAAGGTTGGCAGCGCACTTGTGACTCCACTGGTGTTGCGGGTATCCATGGGCGGCGGAATTGCTTACCATCAGGTGATCCGTCTGCTCGTCTGCCACCTCTCATATAAAAAAAAAATCAATTAAATAAAAAGTATACCCAGGACCCCAATTCTCGTGCTCGTGATATTTTAAAAACATGGCGGCGATCACCTGAAAACCATACAAATAAACTATGTTTTAGTGATATATGTCGTATGAAAATAAATGTCACGAGCACGAGAATTGGGCTCCAGGTATAACTATATTCAAGCTTGTAGTGCATCGCACGAGTAATGTAAGCTTTGAGACTTGTACTGTTAAATGCAAGTATGCTGTAAACTTTGGCTATACTCAACGTCAAGTTAGGGACCCCGAGTTTCAAACTGAATCAATAAAATTAATGTTCAATGCACTGAGTTATTATGAACATGATTGTGTTTCATATCTGTTACGTTCAACTACAGCAACCGATTCAACTACAGCTAATCGTTGAGATTGTCCGTAGCAGGATATATTATAGTGCACAAGTGTATGCGTAAACAAAATTGCACTCTCTTTTGCCTATTTCGGTGGGACACCAGTACGACACAACTGAAGAGGGATTTGGCGCCGCCGGTGATGTTGGGACCTTACCGACCGGCTTGCCATTTGATCGCACTTTTGATTATACGCACTTCTTTTTTACACTTTACACACCAATTTTCACTCCAGCCCTGTCTTGACGGTCGACTCGGTCTCTTCCTTGTCCTCTCTGACGCTGGACCATCTGCTCGTCCTCCGCAACGTATGCTCCTGAATGCCTCTCTGTATCCACCTCCGATGCCATTTACCATACTGCCGATAGCCAAGATATAGGACAACCAGCAATAAAATAACGCATATTACAGCCACAATAGTTGTAGTTATACTGGTATGGAAGGTCAGGTGGTCCAAAGTAGACAAATTGTTTCCGCCGCTAGCAGCCTGCGCCACAATCATGGTCTCTTCTTTGGATTTAGACTGCTGTTTTCCCATTTTGCTTAGTCTTAGGTAAATTTGACGAGATTCCGTAAGTAATACGCACGGTGAATTGATCGATGTTAACTAGCGACTGCATTGTGATTATCTCACTAGGCTAAAAGTCCACGAACCCTAATGTGGTGACCGGAATACCGCGTGAACCCGATCGCGGCTGGCTGGGTCGCCATGTGATGTTGGGACCTTTTAGGGAGACTAATGAAACAACATTAGTTGTAATAATAAATATTGGTATAAATGATGTCTTATATACTGTTATAATAAGCAGCCGTGTGCATACAAGTAATACATTAGTAATAACGCACACTACTACTCTACACTACACACCAACGAGCGAGCTGGTAATGGTGTTTTTGGATATACTTACGCCCTTAGACAGCTTCCCGTCTGGTGTCTTGTAACCCCTTTTTCTGGGCTACCTCACCGGCCACTCAGCCCCAGAGCGAGAGACTATGATCCCAGGGCGCCTTTGTTTGGTGTGTGAAGGAAAACACTTTATTGCCTTTTTAATTAATTTAATCTTAAGCCTTTACAATATAATCCGGAATACAAGTTAAACGCTTAAATTAAGTACATATTATATCTACACAATGGTTGATTTTTATATGACAAATACTAAATTAAATTAAGATTAAGGGTCTTAAGTATGGATCCAGCTGGCGGGAATTACGACTCTGCTATTGCATATTATTGTGAGAATGCCTGTCAGACCCAGCTCAACCGTAACTCTGTGTTAGGTTTAAAAGATTGTTCTAGGTAAGTATGGGACTTAACTTATGATTGAGGTAACGCGACGCAGCCCTCCGGAAGCTAGTCCTTGGCAGGTCCAGAACTGTCGTGCCAGGTACTCTGTTGTCCTCCGGCGTGGCCTGTTGGTTCTATCCTTGGAAGCTCCCGTCGACTATGTAGCCCTCAACGAATCTAACTGGTCTCGGTTCTTGCCGGTACATAGGGCCCTATAACAACGATTTCACAATATGAAGGACGCCCTACAGAAGGATTCCTTGGATTATTCCTTTTATGGAATAAGACAATATGAGTACTTACCCAAAAAGGGGAACGACAGCAAACACTTATTTTTGTTCAGATTAAGACGACGAATCGAAATGTTTCACCTCAAAACTTATGCAGCACACACTCAAGGTTAGGACTCACAAATAGGTCAAGCGAGGGGTCTTCTAGAATTAAAATTTTGAATGTGTCCTTCGCGAGGCTCCGTCACTCCTATTTATTGCTTAAAAGGTCTGGAATGTTCTTTCTATTAAAAAAAACTCACATCCGCCCAAAGTTGACCTTTAAACAACCTTGTTAAGCTAATTGTTCTAGAATTTCTATATGTATTTTGTTGCTTTTCAACTCATGACATAAGAAAGAAATAGATGATGCAACGATACAGTGTCGCCTTACTAGCGGCGAGAAGATTAACTAATTTACAGGAAATTGAATGCATTCTGAATACCATATTTGGGAAGTACATAGACTATCCTGTAGATGGCGTGCTGATGATGATGAAATGTAGATGTTAAAATTCAAAGGAACTAAATTAGAAATGTCCTAAAGGTTACTGAAAAATAGGTCTTTGTTACAAAGTTATTTAAATAAATATAATTCTGCCCTAACTGCCAAGATATAGTAGACGATATTTTTTATTTGTGAGTCAGTAGCGACATCTATGCGTGAGTGGAAGACGTAAATCTTGTTAAAAGATGTTTTCCTATGCATTGCGGACATTAGACAACAGAGGTCATCCGTACATATTGATTTAGCGCTTTGGTTTGGAAATACGGAGACAGAAGGCGCTGAATAGGGTAATTAGTGTTCTTGAGAAGTCTGCTTAGATGGCGTTATTCTTGCAATAGTAATTATTTTGTACAATTATTTTTAATTGTTACAGTCTTAAATGTTGACTGCAGTTGTGGTAGTTCGTACTTAGGCCAAACAAAATGCTTTATCTTATGCCTAACAAAGGAACACATTAAAGTGGTAATCTATTTTAAATGCCTTTACTTAAAGAAACTTGAAATATATTAAGTACATTCGCTCAGCTCTGAACTTCAAAGCTCAGCTTGAACGCTGACACTTGCCTATATCGAGCAGTAAATTTCCCGTAGTCCCAGTCAGTTCAATATTAATATATTGCTCAGTTTTAACGAGCACAATATCTCATCTTGAATAGATTTAGGGCTGTCAGCTTCAAATTGCCAAACCCTGGCATCTGAATTAATCAGTTACCCACCGAAGCTAAGTGATGAACAAGCCCAAGATTAATATGTCTGTTAATGGAACGAATACTAGGCATTGTAAACAATTTATTACGAAATTTAAATATTTCCTAAATAAGACTTTTCTTATTTAGGAAATACTAAAATCGGAGGACTAGTCATTAGTAATGCTAATGTAAATGCCGAAGCCCTTTACATTTAGGTAAGCAAGATTTTCATTTTTACAATGTGTTTAAACTTTGTAAAAATTAAAGTAAAGAATTAGCTAAGAGCACTATTTTGATACATTTTGATACATTACATACGATATTGGAATTATTAATAACCACTATTATTACTAAGCACGTTAAGCCGTTGGTCCTGCGCCTATTCCCTCTCCGGTCGTGTCATCGGACGCTGGTGTGCCATCGGAATATGAGGCTAAGGGAAGAGAGAGTGCACTTGTGTTTGCGAACACACTTGAGCACTATAATATATCCTGCGTACGTGGCTAATAGTTGAGATTGGAGGCCAAATCCCTCCAATTTAGATGAATATCATCATCATCATCATCATCAGCCCATTTAAGTCCCCACTGCTGGGGCACGGGCCTCCCTCAATCACATGAGGGGTAATTGCCATACTTACATTACATGCGAGCCGTGTGGTCCCCGGCAGAGTAGAATAGGCCACCCTCACTCTTACCGAGGTGTGGTAAAAGGCGACTAAGGTAAAGCTGCTGGCATGATCATCAGCACCCAGAGAAGGAAAACTCTGCATTTATATCAAAACCCTCGCCAACCCGTCTGCCAAGCGTGGTGAGTATGGCAATTACCCCTCATGTGTAGATGAATATAATTAATTACAATTATATTTACAACTCCTAGACTTCACACTTTCGGCAACATATTAATAAAATAGTGAAGTCTACATCTCAAATAGGTGGTAGGAGTACTTCCCGCATAGTTTTGTTCAAGGGTACTAAAAGATTTTATCATTTCGATAACATCATCATCATCATCTCCACCCCACAAGGTGGACCGACGATCTGGTGAAGGTCGCGGGAAACCATTGGATGGGGGCGGCACAGGACCGGTCTGTGTGGAGAACATCGGGGGAGGCCCATATCCAGCAGTGGACGTCTATTCGTTGAAATGATGATGATGATCATCATCATCTCAGCGTGTCATTCCAGGTTGCGTCTTAAGTCAAATTCAGGACCTGTTGTCAAACGACCTTTAGACAGGGGATTGTACCAACTGGATCTTGTCTACACGGCTACCTCCACGACTCCCAATTTGTGCGTTTTTTTATGTTATAGGTGGCAGACGAGCAGACGAATCGCCTGATGCTAAGAGATTGCTGCCGCCCATAGACACCCAGGACACCAGTGAAGTCCCAAGTGCGCTGCCAACCTTTACCTGTGCCTGTGCGCCATCCCCCGGATTGGGCTTCCGGTACCCTCACTCACGCAGCGAAACACAACACAGTGCTGCTTCACGCCGGTTTTCTGTGAGGCCATGGTATCGGTCGAGCCAGCCCATTCATGCTGAAGCGTTGGCATCCAACGGTCAAAAATGTTTAATGTAATTGTAGGACAACCATTAGTACAGGAGTGTGTTCTCAAAAATGTGTGTTCGAGAGCCACGCTTTGGTATTACGTCTCGATCAGTGTAATACCACGGCTTGATAGAAAATCAGCGTGTGGCAGGGGTTTCGTATATGTAAAGCGCCCTCTGGGCTGTGGTTTGCTTTGGGGGCAACATGTCATGTTTTCGTTTTGTTGCGCGTATTTAATATCAGTAAAATATAATGTTTTGAGGTCTGGGACCTAATGTTTAGTATACGGGCAATGCAGTGGTACGCTTTGCTTACTCCTAAATTGATTAAAAAATGAAATACTTAGATTAAAAATATGATAGTAAAAGTTAGTATTTGTTTTTTTTTGTTAATTTTAACTCGGTTATTCACTACTATGTGTTCTGTAGATTATTTTGCTCCCAACTACTTCTATATTGTACTTTCCGTGGCAGACTATAAGTAAGGCAGCACTATGTATACGTTACCTACAAAATGTAACATTAGTTTGTATGGTGTATGTATTGTTGTATGTCCTAAATAAATAAATAAAGTACAAGACTTCCACTGCGCGTACTTAATAATAATTTGTGAAACGTGACAAAAGTTGAGAACCCCAATCAGCAGCTGTGTTTCTGCTCTAAGCAAAAAATACCATGTTCTCATGATGGTAATCCAATGTTATAAAAAGTAGGTAAGCATTATATTTTACCATTACGCGCGCTTTCTTTGAAGTTGACAACCTTAAGGGAGGCCGCGCCGTGGAAGTTGTGCGCAACTTGCGCTTAACGGACTACCCGCAATCTCCTCCCACTTGCTCGCTATTACATTATAGACAAAGGATTCTTTAACCGAGTACTACGGCACCTATGCGTCCCGTAGAATAGTCATCAGGCTTCCGCATCGGGTTAATTTCATATCAGTGTTGATTTGTAATAAATTTAGGGGTTGCATCAAGTAGTGTTCTTTATAGTTTAGGAATCCCTAGAAAAGCACTAAGAAAGAAGACTGGTGGCTAGTCACTACAACACAGACGCAGCAGAGGGTCTATTCCCAGTTGCCCCCGCAAGGATTGCCACCGGTGGCAAATGGGAATTAAAAATCGCATTTGGCACCGGTAGCGACAGGGATTTATTTCCCCCCCTAAAACTTCGCTGTACATTGGTCGTTCCCCCTTTCCCTCCTAGAAAATGAAAGTTTATTCAAAACCCCTTATTTAATGATATTATTCAGGCTATAGGAAGTTTCTTACATGGTAGTTTATTATTGAAGTAACAGGTACTTTCTATCAGGAAATCATAGGGAGACCCATCTATGTAAGATATATGTAGGTAGGCACTCAAAAAGTTGATACAAATTTATGCCCTATCGGCAATCGTTTAGCGTGATCCGTCTGCATATATTCAATCGAAATAAAAAATATATAAATGATCCATGTATTTTTATTGTTCCGCTTAAAATTAATTTACGTGTACATACCTGTTACTTCAATAACAAACTACCATATTAGAAACTTCCTATAGACTAAATGATATCATTGAATAAGGGGCAGGTTCAGAATAAATTATTTTAAGGCTTTTATTTTCTAGGAGGGAAACAGGAACGACCAATGTACAGCGAAGTTTAAGTGGGGGCAATAAATCCCAGTCGGCACCGGTGGCAAGTGGGATTTTTTATTCCCATTTGCCACCGATGGCAATCCCTGCGGGGGCAACTAGGAATAGGCGAAACCCAAGCATACAGAAATGTCTCAGTTGTATTAACCGTTTCAAAACAGCATTGAAGCATTGTACGCAAAAAGAGTGAGCTAGTGTTAGCGCTCACACTTGTATAATTAGATCTCGTGTTCTTGGCTAATCTTTAAGATTAGCCGTCCTAGCAGATAGATATATCGTCTGAAAGACAATATTAATATAATCAGTTTTGTTTTGCCACTCTATACTTGCTGAACTTTGGTAGATACCTCCCTTTAGTGGTAGATATGGTTCTGCGACACAGTTTGCCTCACCAGCAATAAGTATAATTAGGAATAATTATTATACCCAACTAGTACGAACTAGTTTTTATCTACTTACAATAGGCTATTTGACTTGTTTTGAAAAACCTTCTCATTTTATTCATTGGTGTATTTGGTGTATAGGAACCCTAAAATAATATTTATTTTAATTTATTATGAATATTTCGTTTACAAAATCATTATAATATATAAGAATTATTTAATCTGTCAAGAACGCTTCATTCAGCAATATGGCGTCGAATCATTCGAGTGACGTCAACCTTTTGTAAACAAATAAGTCAACCTTTTGGAAATTCGATAGCACACGACAAATTTGAGAGATGATTAGCGTCCCACATAGATAGAACACAATGGCGTCGAGTCTGTCACTTGTTTTTCTTACAAAAGGCTGACGTCACAGTAAAGAGAACCAATCAAAACCGTCAAGCCGCTCCCTCGGCCCACCAAACAAAGCCCACACCGCTGGATTGAGATGCGGGCGTTGTAGGTAAGGGCTCCTGCAGGACACCC
This sequence comes from Marasmia exigua, assembly GCA_019059595.1. Taxonomy (NCBI): domain Eukaryota; kingdom Metazoa; phylum Arthropoda; class Insecta; order Lepidoptera; family Crambidae; genus Marasmia; species Marasmia exigua. The sequence goes on along the minus strand of CM032494.1, from coordinate 11,733,528 downwards.
CACAGACTCACACCCTGCTAGCTGCAGAGGAGGAGGAGATGAAACCGCAGGCTTCCAAAAGAATGCCCGCGTCGTAGTCACCCGACTACGACGCGCAATATGGGCCGCCCCAATCACTACCCGCCGTTGCCCAGGGCACACCGGACCCGGCCAGTTGCTCCTCTGACCCTAACAAGGGCACAGGAACCAAAATACTGCCGGCAGGGGCACTAGGCGAGGTCGCTGCATCTTATTCGTAGTCCCCCGACTTTGGTTAATACTTCTTTTGGTGGCAATATGATTTCAGATATTTGTCTATTTTCTAAAGCTGGCATGATAGTATTTTGTCCCTCGCGTCCCGTCTGTCCCGCTCGAGTGGCTGTCTCGACAGGAGCAATGACAAACACATAGAGTGATAGGTTCTCGGGGACAAAGTTAGCTTCGCCGCGGCGAAAGCTTGGTGCTATGTGGCAATCGCACGAAAATTAAAAATTATTTATTTTATAGTCTCCAGACGATTTTTAATTGCCGTGGCTTCTCAATACATCCTTGATTGCCTTATTTACGTAAATAAGAATCTCCATCTGTTCTCGAAGAAGTCTGACTGTGACAGCCTTAACACCAGAAATAAGCATAGACCTGCCTTTCCAAATATCAGGCTCCATAAGGTCGGCAGTTCATTTATAGGATTGAGCATAAAAATGTTTAATAAGTTACTTCAGATTATAATTGACTTGCCCACACCACACCCACACATATGTTTAAATTGTATATAAAAAACTGTTTAATGAATAAAATAGACAATTTTTTGAATGACAATAATTTGCGGACATATTAGTAACACAAAAATTGTATTTTATTTTTAAGTTAATGGTGACATTTTGTAACACAACTTTTTTTCAAAAGAGTAACTGCTGAGTGTCTTGCCTTGCCCTTGCTGGTGTCTTCTTGGCAGAAAACTACATTCCAAACCAGTGGTAAACATGTTGACATTCATAAGTGTTTTGTATGGACCTAAATTGAATAAACTATGTTCATTTTCATTTTTACAAGGGGAAAAATATAGTAGCCAAGTTTTAAATGAAAGAAATACAAAAACTAACACGAAAACAGCTTTCCAATATTTTTATGCGGCCTACTTTCACTTATTGGGCATTTGTCCTTCTAAGGGTTGAGGGAGGCTGGGGCGCTCCTCTGTCTCACTTTGCTATTCCCATAGCCCATATTCAGTTTGACATTTGGCAATCTGCCTGACACGAACCTCAATGGAGACAAGATGAATTTTTATCACTTGATTATAATAATATTGACTCCAAAGGATACTAATCCTATTTGAAGATGATGTCTTTCTGTTTTTATTGTTGCTCTGCTAGATAAGTCGGCAAAAGTTATGGACATGTTTTATAACAGACTTACATTGGAAATGAGTATGACAAACCAAAAATCACATACGTACCTATAGGCATATTATAATTCTATGCCTATAGCCCAGGAAATGAATGCTTCGGTGTAGAAGGAAATCATTGAAAAACTATTTTTGACTTTTTAAGTTTATTTGAACTAGTTACAAAATTAACATATCACGAAAAGTTAACAAGGGAGCCCTTTTTTTTAGGATTTTTAAGGTTTTTGACTATTTACTTACCGAATTTTATTAGAATTGCTCCAGCTGTTTGAGCGTGAAGAAGTAATTAATATTTACTCACAAACTTACGCTTTTCAAATATTGCTATGATGTCTTCATCTTTGCCTTTTGGCTTCATTTTTCAAAGCATCTTCATTGGATTTGGAAAATGGAGTATCGCCAGGACCCTCAAGACCTAAATCAATGAAGGTATGGTAGGTACCACACTGATATCACAGTATAAGAAAAGCTCTCCTTATACTGTGCTAATGATCTAGGTCTTTACTTATGAAATTGTAGTTTTTTTTCTAGACACCATAAGATGTATTTGTATAACTAACTCCTTTAATAAGCAATAAGTCCCCATACTATAATTTTATTTTGGTTTAAGACTATATTGTGTGTCAATCTTCACTATAATTATTCCAGGTCCAGCCTGAAAATCAGCTGCTGCGTGTGGCAGTTGCAGCATATGCTGAGGCTGAGCCTTGTTGGCCGCAACTTTTTGTCTCGGTATCTTGTTTTCTCTGTTTTTTTCTATGTATTAGGTTGGGGAAAAAGTTTCTTCGCATTTTTTAAGAAAATTCCAACCCTTTTTTAATATAGTTTATTTACATTTAACTCAAATATGTATGTACCATTTTGTTCGATAACCTTTTGCCATCTTGTAGGTAGGGACATGATCCCATTGATATAAAAATGTTTGGACCTTTCATCAAAATACCACAACAAGTGGATTTGGCAGTCCTCTCGTGATGTTAACCTAACACTGCCTAAAGAATTTTGAAGAGACCGAAACAGGTGGAAATCTGAAGTTGCAAGGTCAGGACTATAACACCCCCCAGCCAAACTCTCTTAATTTTTGCTGGGTGGCTATAGATGCGTGAGGTCTACCGTTATCATGATGAAACACCACACCCCCTTTGTTGATCAATCCCGGTCGTTTTCTCTCAACTTCTCATAAGTTGTTCGCAGTAGAGTTCAGAATCGATAGTCCTGCCTGGTGGTAACAGCTCATAATGAATAATGCCCTTACAATCCCACCACATACACAACATCACTTTATTGCGAGTTAGCCCGGATTGGCGTCGCTAGCGCGCCCTACCCGTCACCTTAATGTCACATGAACAACTCTAACTCCCGACATGCAAAGCGCCATAAAAGGCTATTTGACTAATCTTGAGATTGTACAAAATATTAATATTTTATCAAAATATAAGTAAATAAGTAAAAATAACATAAAAAATCAGTTAAAAATATAAAGTCTAGCCGGTTTTGTGGTCATTCAAAGATTCATAGGCAAGTCCATTTTAAAAGTATGAAATAATTTATAAGTTATAATACCATTGAATTTCCACATACTATTTTAATAAAACTCTTGACATAAACGAAACATTTAATATAGCTACCAAACGAAATTCAAAAGAAATGCATTCAAAATACATGCGTGTGACGTCACACACCAGTAGCCATTTTGAGCTTGCTAAAAAATAGTGTCATTTCAAAGTTCTGATATCTCAGGTGGCTTAAATGAGAATCAAGTTTTCTTTTTTTTGTATAATTGACACGTCTTTTCATTACCAATATTAAAAAAGAAGGTCAAATACCGTATTCTATATCTAGCGATTGTCACATCGCTCCCCAGTAACATACGTTGCATCCAGCGTTATTATAAAGGAGTGAAGAGCGAAGTTTGTTACGAGTATTTGCTAACCGGACCGACAGAGCACTATCTCCGCGGAAATGTCCTTATTCAAGAATATTTCGGGTTGCACACTAGAACGCGAATTTGAATTTAAGAAACATCTTACTATACCGCACGATAGCTGAGCTTGTGAGTACTAAATGTAGGCAAAATGTGGTCTTGAGAACTTGTATAAATATTTCAGGACAAGGTGTTTGTTGTAAAGTGTACGAGTGCCTGTTGTTTCGTAAAGTGAAGAATTCATATGTATTATTAATTAAAAAGTATCTAGGTTTAGAAATGTTCTGAAGTCTTAGAGAGTTCGGTTTTAATTTGTTTTAGCAAGTGTGGTCTCCTATAAATTGTCTTCCATTATTGCAAAATGTTTCGAAGTTGTATGACTTCGTTAGGGTACAGATGAAGACCTCAATGGTGTAGTGGCTAAGGTAAAATGTCTTGAGTTACTTTTCAGGTCTTCGACTTTGTGATGAATTCCTACATAACCCAAAAAATAATTTGATTATTTTGTGAGCTTCTAATTACATTTTAAGGCAACATCTCTGTTAAATTATACAAATGTATTATTCGTCGGCACGCGCCAACCTCGTTTCAGAACTGATATAAGCGATTCGATGTCTTTCAATACACTTCGCTCCAATAACGAACTTATCGACAATGCGAAGGTACAGTCTGAATACTTCCAGTGGCTTGAGTTCTCAAAGGCCAATGCTTACGCATAATTCGGTGCCGGAGACGCTAAGCCGATTGGCATTTTTACCTCTACTCAACGGAACACTTAGCTTTTTAGAAACTGAATGCAGCGACCACACATTCCACTCCCGCTACGATCGACTCGCTTTTCGGATGTTTGCCACCCGTATTTCTCCTCTCTTCACCATTCTGATAGCCAAATGTTTCCAAATATACCGAAACCACGTCCGATCGCATAAAGTCGTGAAATCGCGTGGTTTATTGGTATAAAATTTCACTAATTTGCAGCGAACGCAGAGAATACCTACTCAAATTGTAATTCACCATACAATGACGATTGCGTGCATGGGTGAACACTTACAGTTTTGTTTTACATCACCTTAGGGGGCTGCTTTACATTTTGCTATTGAATATTTTTGCGCTGTACTGTGACGAAAGCGAGTGTGAAGCGATATGAAAGACTGATTCGAGGCATTGTGCTACCGTGCGCATGGGGCTATTATATTCGTGGCTCGAAACTCATTACTCGTTCCCGACATACGAAATAAAAGCGGGGAGGCAGTATTTAGGGAGAGGAAATAAAATCAAGGTAGATAGACACGACACCTTTGATGGACAGATCGAGGGAAAATAACAGCTCAAACATGTTATGATCGGAATTCGACTCTAAGGCGTGCGTTGACAGAAAGCCTCGACATATTTTCGTTCTTCTTTTTTCAACCCCCAATCTGCTCGGATATAGTAGGTAATATTATTAAAATCTTTCGGGTTAGGTTGATGTATGATAATATAGCACAAACTAAGTAGAATATACTAAATGTAGTAACTGTGTAACTGGTGATACAAGCTGCTTTCTTTGCAAGCGTCATTTGGGCTCCAAACGCCCCACAAACTATACTCGAAACTGGAATTCAAGACCAAAAAAACTACGACCGATACGTCACTGTCAAATCTATCAATGTCACTTATGTCATTGTCAAATGCAGTTTTCAGGTTTCGCCAACCTATTTTATATCCTTATTAATAAGGATTTTCTTATAAAAAAGGATTTTAATTACAAACTTTACTTTTACAAACTTTACTCAACTAACATTGACAACATTTATAATAAAGAAACGAAAGTGTGGCATATTATTAAGACAGTATGGAAAAGTGAAATTAATCCATTTGTACCAAAACTTAGCAAAAAAACTCAACAAGACAGAAACCACTACGGAGCAAAACCACATCCGAACAGTCTGAGTAAACTTCAGATTCTTCTTTTTATTTTCGTCTTATTTTATTCTTAGTTTTCGATTTTATGTGTTATTAAGTGAAACAACTCAACCGGTTTTCTATGAGGCCGTGGTATCATTTCAATTTGATTGTTTTATTGCTCAGACTGATAAATTTAAACAGTTGGTACTGATATTTACGTATGTACAGACAACCACACAATAGGTTACTACAATCTGTCAAAATTCCCTGATTGATATTGAACCGAACGTGTTTGACATGATGATTTGACAGTTTTGTATACTTTGACGTGGCTGTACGTAGTACATATGTGTGTTTGACAGTACAAATACATGGAGCAACATGTTACACGATTTGAAATAATTCGACCTTATAATGATAACCGTTAAAATAGGCGGGTAGCTCTTATTTATTATTGTTCGGTTAAGGCATCATAAATAACAGAACATAACTTGCCAACTATTTTTATTATCACAGTTAGAAGATACCTATTTCGAAGTGCTGTTCTAGGTGCATACGTACAGTCACACATCAATGTATACATACTTCCTTACTACGCTGGTTCAGCGAACCGAAATGGAACTTGGCCTCCGACAAGACATTTTGCCATTCCGGTCTGTTTTTGGCCACCTGTCAAAATCAAAGTATACAAAACTGTAAATTTTTTCAGTCGATTCTCACCTTAATGTCAAACACGATAAGTTCCTTACCAATTTGGTCCCATAACACTCACCCACCCATGGACAGTCGGTATGCCTCTGGCCGGCTTCTTGTTAGAAGCCGTCGCCAGAGGAGAGTTCGACATAACCCGTCCGCCGGACCGACGGAGTACGGGTATGCGTAACGCATTTCTCCTGGGTCATCCAAAAAAAAAGTTCCATACCAATTGAGGAATTTTGACAGTAGTAACCTGATGTGTGGCTGATTTTACTACTAAAAACAGTACAGTTACTACAATAACGATTTCCCATCTTTTTAGAGAAATATGACTTGACTGGTAGCATTAATTAGGATTTTTATGTTAGTACTACGCACGTAGTATGTACCAACTTGAAAAACCAAAAGTGTGCTTCAAACTTAGACAATTTAACACGGGACGTGGTAAAGCGCAGATTTAATTGTGAAAAATTCTGCCAAAATCCGCGGGGGGTAGGGAAGTTTAGTGATGGTCTAGATATGAATAAGCAATGAATTGAAATGATGATGTTTGTTTACGAACATTGATGAATCACTTGCTCACAGCAGCGAAAATGCAGATAAGTACTAGAAAGTTATAATTTAATACCGCGGAAGCCTAGTGCTCTGGACGATCACCAAGATGGTGAAAGGGTATGATTGTTGAAACAGTCATACAGCCATTTAAGTACATTTCAGTTTCTGTAATGCCTTTTTTTTAAAGTTGTCTATTTTGTGCAGTAAAGTAAGTATCTATACAGTGTTAGCTGTTTATTCTAGTAAAAATGTAATATGTATCTAAAGCTGTGCGTAGAAAATTTGCTAAATATTTTTTTGTTTGAAAGAATGTACTCCTGCTTGTCACCATGTCAAGATCTGATGATGAAATCTTATGGAAACCGAAGTGACTCTTCAATAACCAATAGCAAATGAGCCGGGATAACTTTAATTGTTGTTTGTTGTTTATTCTTCAAAACTTCTTACAACGACCAGTATCTTTTCATTGCATTTGTCATTCTGTCTCTTTCCTTTCAATTTCTATTTTACCTCCTATTAATACAGTTTAGTAAATAGAAAAGCCCACCTGATCTGGTAGTAACATAAAAACAGTCACAACACTAATCAAGATCGTGAAAGATCGTGTCAACGTACCACGATATTGCTTATTGTCTTTTGGGGTTTTTTCTGTCGCAAAAATGTAGATGAAAAATGTTATCATTCTGTGAAATAACGTTTATTTTATTAAAAAAAGACTTATGCGTGATAAGAAAGATAAATTAGATTTTTCTGCTTGTCGTTCGCAAGTAAAAAATGCACAACAACCATTTTGATAAGTTCCGCTCAGCGACAGATACGAATTCGAAATGGCGTACACGACCAACGTGGAATCACGTTGGTCGTATACTTTGGCAGAGGGGAAATCGTCCGCATGCCATGTCCCGTGTTAAATTGTCTAAGGCTTCATACTATCTTTCTAGACTTGCAATAATTCTATGGCTTTCGTATATAAAATTTTGGAACACTCCCCCTCTTCTCCCCTCCCTTGCCTTGTCGCCCTTTACTCCTCATAAACTATTTAAAGCACATAAATTCTTGGCTCCTCTATATTTACCCTGGAAATTTGGCACTTCAAAACTCAAACATGACAAAAACTGCCGAGTGGAAATAGGAAAAGTTTCGATATGTCCGGTCAATCTTGCTCTAAAAATGATCATCATAATGGATGCGAAAAGTTTGGCGTCGTAAACAGGAATGAGCGCGGAGTAAGTTGTCGGCGAAGCACCCGTGGTTCGGCTAAATTGTGAGTCCTCTAGAAAATTAATTTGCACAGAAGTTTAAAAGTTGAAACCACAGACTTTGAACTTAGTAGAACTTAAATAGTTAAGGCAGGCCGTGTATGGAAAATATGGAGGCGCGTTTTGTTGGGTGTGAGTAATGAGTAATTATTTATTTAAAATGATTTTTGCCTATATCGTAAAATAAGGAATAATTTAGCAACCTAACGGTGAACTAAAATGAAATTGAAATTGGTCCAGTATTTTTTTTAATTTATTCAATATATTCAGACTTAAGTACAAATCTTTCTTCTTACTCGTTATAATAACTATAATTGAAATGAAATATTCAATTTAAACCTTGTAGCTATTGAATAGACTGGGAGGCTAATAACTTGGTTATTCATACTTATGTTATAAATGTACCCGTACCATCTGGATGTCCACCACCGTGCGCTTTACACGTCTTTTTTGCCTTGCACCTCCTCATTATGGAATCAACTTCCCGCAGCGGTATTTTCGAACCGGTACGACATTAAGATAAATAACACACTTAAAAATTTCATCTCGTGTTCAGGCGGGGCTCAAACCCACACCTTCCACAATCCGGGTGAATGTACTACCAATTATACCACTGAACGCGTTACTAAGTCGACGAAATTTGTAAGTGCTTGATTCGACATGAGCTGTCGATAGTCTCATCAATATTGTAGGTATATTTACAATATCCAGTGGAAATATTATTACAAATATTTGACCACCAGTTAAGATGAGACTGCTAAATCAATAGTTGATATTTTATAGCAATCTTTTGCGATTTATTCTTAAGTAAATAACACACTTAAAAATTTCATCTCGTGTTCAGGCGGGACTCGAACCCACACCTTCCACAATCTGGGTGAATGTACTACCAATATTACCACTGAACGCGTTACTAAGTCGACGAAATTTGTAAGTGCTTGATTCGACATGAGCTGTCGATAGTCTCATCAATATTGTAGGTATATTTACAATATCCAGTGGAAATATTATTACAAATATTTGACCACCAGTTAAGATGAGACTGCTAAATCAATAGTTGATATTTTATAGCAATCTTTTGCTATTTATTCTTAAGTAAATAACACACTTAAAAATTTCATCTCGTGTTCAGGCGGGACTCGAACCCACACCTTCCACAATCCGGGTGAATGTACTACCAATTATACCACTGAACGCGTTACTAAGTCGACGAAATTTGTAAGTGCTTAATTCGACATGAGCTGTCGATAGTCTCATCAATATTGTAGGTATATTTACAATATCCAGTGGAAATATTATTACAAATATTTGACCACCAGTTAAGATGAGACTGCTAAATCAATAGTTGATATTTTATAGCAATCTTTTGCGATTTATTCTTAAGTAAATAACACACTTAAAAATTTCATCTCGTGTTCAGGCGGGACTCGAACCCACACCTTCCACAATCCGGGTGAATGTACTACCAATTATACCACTGAACTATGAAATTTTTAAGTGTGTTATTTACTTAAGAATAAATCGCAAAAGATTGCTATAAAATATCAACTATCGACATTAAGATCTTCAATAAACGTGCCGGCAATGCATCTCCACTCCCTCTGGCGTGGCTGATGTCCATGGGCGGCGGTGATCACTTACCATCAGGTGACTCGCTTGCCCGTTTGACTCCCTTTCTCATAAAAAAATCTCTCCATCCTTTCAACTATCTCTATTCAATCTCCACTTAAAAAATCATGTCAATTCGTCGCTCCATTTTTCCGTAAAAAAAGGACAAACAAAAAAACACACTTTACGATTTATATTAGTATGGATGAACGCAAAGGTACGACTCAAATGATTTGGTCAGTTTGGTTAGATGCCAAATGTAAAATTAAGTTTAGCGTAGACATAATTCAAGAAAGTCTTCTCTACATTTTTAAACTTTGCAAACATTTACATTGTGATGTTATGGATGGATGCTTCGTGTTTATTGAAATCTACGAGCAAAAGCGGGTAAAAGAACTATAAATACCTAATATTCAACCCTTACCTTACTAACAGCATTTTGTTTCAGTTTTCCCGAAGGAATGTGATATTTCCCGTCGTAAAATATGCTTTGTAAAACTTTACAGAGATGGACCACCCATGCGGGAAATAAAATGTGCCTTATAATAACTTGGGAATATCGTAGACATCAGAATTTTCAACATCAATTTGATGATTTTTGATATTTTCTTTCTTACATTTAAAAATACATTTCTCTTCTGGTTTAATAATTTTTTGTCGCAGTGGAAATGCCGCCAGCCCGCAGTGCAATGGGCTGACGTCGCTGCCTTTCAGCGACGCCTTATGCACACCTGTCCGTTGGGAGACTGACGGGTAGTGTCGGGCTCGTGGGGTTTCACCTAATGTGAGGTCGGTCAACGATCCTACCGACTAAAACCACTGCGGCTGTCCCGGCATATCCAGGGATACGGGATAGGATACGGGCTCGACGGACGAACCCTGGCGCCGCATCCCATCCATGGGCAGCGAGGCACGTCAGCACGGCCTCTTTCCTCAACCAGGGGGCTCAGAGCCCCCCGGCAGCTCCCACCGGGCGGCGCCCACATCGCTGGATAGTCCGACTCGACTTGACAATGAAATCTAGTTGTATCATCATTATCTTTGTGATTACCTCCTCAATTCTCATTAGCCGTCCTAATAAACGTCATTAGCACCATAATCATGTCGATTATGGCGATTCTTAGGTACTTATTTACGAATGTAATTATCTCAAGATTGCGGGAGAAATGCCGCAATAATGCGGAAAGCTATTGTATATATACATCTTAGATTAAATCAAAATAGCGAAGAATAGATGACTTGTCTCTACCGCCTGGACCAGTTAAATTAGGATCCCGTCGCCTAATTGCACGCACTCGTAAATCGGTGAGTCAGACAAGCAGTCATGTTACACAAAAAGATTCTTTAAATGTTTTAAGTGGGACCAAAATGCCTTACGCTTTTACGCGTTGTAAAAATTATTGAAAAAGAAATAACAAATCTTATGGAATCACATTTCACTCATAATTAGAAGAAAAGTTTTAATTTCTCATGATATTTCTAAATTTTGCAGGTTAAGATAGACATCGTCATCAGCCCATTTAAGTCCCCACTGCTGGGGCACGGGCCTCCCTCAATTACATGAGGGGTAATTGCCACGCTTGGCAGACGGGTTGGCGAGGGTTTTGATATAAATGCAGAGTTTTCCTTCTCTGGGTGCTGATGATCATGCTAGCAGCTTTAACTTAGTCGCCTTTTACAACACCTCGGTATGAGTGAGGGTGGTATATTCTACTCTGCCGGGGACCACACGGCTAAGATAGACATATATGATATTATTAATCTGTGACGTTAAGCATTTTGACAAGACTCAACTCTAAAGCATAGCTGCGCGGAGCATGCTTGACTCACTCACGCTTATGTCTAACAAATAGGTTTGTTCCTGTCATCCCATATCGTACAACTTTAAACAAATGTGTCATAGAGTTGTGGGTACGTGTGCATGTAGTTGTGCATCAAGCCCTTTTTCAATTGTCTAATTGGAGGGACGCGGACATGCTGTATCTTCCGCTTACTTCTTTTTGCATTAATCTAAGATATACATACATGTATGAAACAAAAAAATGGCACACGGTCACATACGATGATCCATGAGGGTCAATGCGTTTACACGGTTTTCTTATGTGATAGCTGGCAGACGAGCAGACGGGTCATCTGGTAAGCATTTGACGTCACCCATTTACACTCGCAATAGCAGTGGATTCACAAGTGTGCTGCCAGTTCCCGATTTGAAGTAGACGTTGAAAGCGCAGCATTTCACCCCCGCTTGCATGCAGATCGAAAGTGGCTTTCGCAATTGGACATTTGTGGTGTCTTATTAGGTGGTGTCGAACTAATTTTTGATAGACCTGGGCGGATCCTAAGGTTTTAAGGCAAAAATGCATCTAGGTCCGATTCTAATGGATTCTAAAGGAATGGAAAAGTTCGACTCAGTTCATCTGGCGACTTCGCCATCTTTGTAGTCAAAAGATGCCGTCTTATTTTAACATGTTGTCATGTACTACTGAAAACTACGGTGTATTAAACTCACTCTAGCCACTTTTCTCGCGTTATTAGATTATCACATTGACTAATATTCCCTGATATGAATGGAACTGTGCCATCCACACTTTATATGTACTATGCAGTGAAATATTTCACTTCGCTAAAACTTTTATATAGAGGCTTGCAAACACTCGTATCAGAAAATTAAACAAAACGAAGTCTGAACAGTGACAAAACTGCTCGACAAAACTGAATGGAGTTTGCAACTGGATGACAATACATCAGGCATACATTTTGGACTTCAAATTGAATTAGCGAGTTTGCAGTGCGCAATCTATTTTTAATTTGTTACCCAACTTTATTTGCCGTGCGAAACGAAACACAAAATGTGTTCTGCGTAACTTAGTCTGCTGTTTGGTCGTTTGAAAAAGAGGGTTGTAGGGTTCTTTCGTTGACTCTTAACACTGAAAACGTATCCATCGGTTTTGGACGCAACCGGGTATTACACACTAAGATGAGGAGGGGCAAACATGAATACGATTCTTCAGACAAAGGCAGGATGAGTGTACTGTAACGTCTCCTTATTTATTGGAAAAACCGGAAATATCGGAAGTGATAAATCACTCCTGACTACACGGCCTAGGTAATTCACTCTTAGCATACCTGGTGTGAGTACCTACACCAACAAATTTTTACATGAGAAGTTTGAAAGGTTTTTCAATTGGTTTTTTATACAGTGTGTCCGGAGATCAGTGTCCAACTCGAGAAGGCAAATCAATTTAATCAATTTTCGGCAACATTGTAAAAAAAATGTCTTAATTTTTAAAAAATCCGGCTTGTTATTTTTGTTCCGACTGAGTCCAGGTGGGTTCGTTTGTTTGGCAATATCTTCAGATGTAGAGTTACTAGCATTAAAGTGGATGTGTTTTAAGGTATTGAGTTGTAATTTAAACTTAAATCTACAATACCTGTTGTTGTTATCAAAATGTTGTTATGTAAATTAAAATATTTGATTTGAAAAAAAAATAGGTAAATTCAATAGTTAACGACAAAGGTAAACCGAAAAGGTCAAACACGAGCTAGGAAGGATTACAGAAAAATATCATAAAATCAAAACCCCGTTAAATAAGCGAGCTGTAAAGTTATGTGCTTACCAAAGTCTTACTAGGGTTAGGTTACAGTCTTCAGAAGTTCTTCTTTGCCAATCTTTCATAATGAATCGCTAAATCGTCCCAGTAGATCTTTACATCACAGTCTGAACTCAATCATAATTGCCAACTCCAAGTATTTGGCGAACTCCTTCCAATGTAAACCCGTTAAAAACCGATTAAGTTATCTGAACTCCATTTAAAAGTTTACCGGCGCCGCCGATGCACAGTAATTACCAGTCGGGAGCTGATTCTGTAAATAATTGAGCGTGTTTAAGACTTCAGTGAAGATGTCATTAAAGTATAACGTAGTTATTTTACCCTAAGGGTATAAGTAGGTAAATAAGGCAGGCGGATCCAACTTTCAAGGCAGAAGCAGAAGGTTGGGGGAGGGATAAAAGAGTAAAGGAAGGGTAATCGACGGGACCATTTCCGGAGGGGTGGCGGAGGGTCATGACCCTCTCAACCCTACTCTCATGGATCCGTTCTTGGACAACTACTTACATCATTTCAACCCCACAGTAGACACCTACAGCTGGACACAGGCCTCCCCCAAGGTCAGGTCCTTCACGCTTCAGTCCTGTAACTGTATTGCCCGAATCCACTCCACCAGGTCGTCGTTCCATTTTGTGGAGAACCTGCGAACGCGGCCTCATGCGATTTAAGTTTGAATTGAGTTGAGTTTGTAGCAATTCTTTATTGTGATCTCATCATTCCCGTTACGATCACGCAACCAGATACCGAGCTTAGCTCTCTTTAGATGTCTCATTCATTCTTCATTCCCCTTTCACACTATGGGTGACTTTGTGCTTTACATTTTAAGATACTTCTCGCTCTGTATGTACCGTACAAGATATGAACTTATGACTTTTTACTGCCAAATAGGCGCCCACGCAGCATTTTTTTTTTAGCTGCGGCGTATGCGTCTTGTACTGTATTGTATTTAATCGATCCTTTACTTCTGAATGTTAGGCTTGTATCTTTATTTTGCCAAATAAATGATTACTTACTTACTTAACCATTGTGTGGGTTCTAAGTGACATAACACAGTTTCCATGGTTTTTTAAAATTACGTACGTGGACTACGTACGGTCATAATTCTCTAATTGTAAATAGTGATAAACAAAATCGTGAGAAAAGCTACACGTTTCGGGTAGTTTCTCAACATTGTGGATACCTACAGTTTATGAGATAATGATTCTGATCATGTATCCGTGATCCAGTTGGTCTGATTTTCCTGTCTATTTTTTTATGTGATGGATGGCAGACGTGCAGACGGATCATCTGATTGTAAGTGAGCGCGACACCAGTGGAGTCACAAGTGCGCTGCCAACCTTCAAACCCCCCTCTCCCCGGGTCGGGCCTCCGGTACCTTCACTCACGTCGAGCCAGCCCATTCATGCCGAACCGTGGCTCTTCCACAGTCTGGCACAAATGGCAGGCTTCATTATAAAAACCAAACTTTGAGAAATCATAAATCATAGTCCAAGGTTACCCCGGGCTACGAAGCTACAGCTTTGGACACAACTGGGAATTACACGCGAAGACGAGGATTAGTCCATTGAAAATGCTAGAATTTCTTGATCTTCATTTTCTCACTAAAACTAATAAGATAAAGCCTGATGGCATTAATAGTAATAAATTAACATACACATGCAATAAAATACATACCTTTGAAAAGTAATTAATCTTAGAATAACACTTTATTCCACACCTGAGCTAGGACTCGAGCAGATTCCTCGAAACGCGTATTGCATTTGATGTTCGTATTTACTCAACCAAAAAACTTAATATTTTTGGGGCTAAACAAATTAAAAAACCTCGATGAAAATATGCTGCGTTTTCGCAACTCAGTAAACAATATTGGCTTTTATATAATTTTGTTCGTATTTCATCGTGCTTTTAATTCTCTACATTTTCGTTTGTAAGCTTCACGAATGACTTACATACAGAGCGAGAAGTATCTTAAAATGTAAAGCACAAAGTCACCCATAGTGTGAAAGGGGAATAAAGAATGAATGAGACATGTAAAGAGAGCTAAGCTCGGTATCTAGTTGCGTAATCGTAATGGGAACCACTTCACTACCACTGTTCCAATCGGGTCGTCAAGTGTAATATCAGTGAACAATACACCACCGCGTCTGTTTCCTTAGGAAGTTTGCTCACAGAATTCTACAGGGTTGAGTCTGGTGGCTGTTTAGTCCCTCTGAGGAGGTCTGCCCATTCTGCTTGGGTGGACGTTGGCCGCAAGCGGGGTCAAACGGACTGATGAGTCACCGTCGGCCTCGCCTAAGTCAACAGCGGCTTTTTTTTTTGTTGCTGTTTAGTGGTTTAACTTCATCATCATCAGCCCATTTAAGTCCCCACTGCTGGGGCACGGGCCTCCCTCAATCACATGAGGGGTAATTGCCATACTCACCACGCTTGGCAGACGGGTTGGCGAGGGTTTTGATATAAATGCAGAGTTTTCCATCTCTGGGTGCTGATGACCATGCAAGCAGCTTTACCTTGGTCGCCTTTTACGACACCTCGGTAAGAGTGAGGGTGGCCTATTCTACTCTGCCGGGGACCACACGGCGGGTTAACTTAATTTCTTGCATTTGCATAGAATAGCTCCTCCAGATATCTCTAAATAGGCTTACCGCTATCTAAGATTATTCTAATAAGGCTTTAATTAAGTGACAACGTTGCCAGCATGTTATGTGCATTTGTATACTTAAACTAGTTTACTAGTTTCTCTACTATGTAGTTTTCACAGTTGTTGGTTTACGAGCAAAGTGCAGTTTCGTCTTTGGCCTCATAGTAACTAATTTAGTAAGTCAGTTACTATTCTACTCCGCCGTGTGGTCCCCGGCAGAGTAGAATAGGCCACCCTCACTCTTACCGAGGTGTCGTAAAAGGCGACTAAGGTAAAGCTGCTAGCATGATCATCAGCACCCAGAGAAGGAAAACCCTGCATTTATATCAAAACTCTCGCCAACCCGTCTGCCAAGCGTGGTGAGTATGGCAATTACCCCTCATGTGATTGAGGGAGGCCTGTGCCCCAGCAGTGGAGACTTAAATGGGCTGATGATGATGATGATGATGAAGTCAGTTAAGGCGACGGGTAGCCCTACCTAGCGACACCAATCCATTGTTTTTTAGTAAACCGGATCTATTTTAAACAATTTCGAAACGGGAGTCTCCAAGCAAAAATGTATAATATTTGTTTAATTATTGTGCAATTTTGATCTGTTTTTGCACTCGAAATTTGGATTACCGAGTGGCCATTTTTGGCGGTAATTAAAATTTCGAGTACAAAGCCGACGAAAAAGTTACGTACTAAATAAATAGTATAAGTGTTTTCCGAGAGGCTGCAGCTTCGAAATTGTTAAAAAGGCATCTGGTTCGGTTGCTAAAAATTTAAATCAATTGGCGTCGCTAGTGTGCCCTACCCGTCACCTTAACGGTTCATAAAACTTTTTGAATGAACAAACATCACGTCTCTTCACGTGCAAACATGTACAGTCACGTGCACTACTACCTCATTCTAATATGAACCTTATTCTTTCGCCTTAAGAGTAGAGGTGTTTACATTTCATTGCAGGCGACTGTACGCCGCTTAATAGTATATGCTCATATTTCTTCTATACACGCAAAGAAAAGACCGATATAACCATAGCATTAATAATTCTATGGATATAACCTCAATCAATTACCCGATCTGTCAATTACCCGATCTGACTTGACCTGATCTGACTAATCTGACCATGGGAGAGCCACCCTTCGGCATGAATGGGCCGGCTCGACCGGAGTGATTTCCGGCATGAAGCAGCACTGTGCTGTGTTTAGCTGCGTGAGTGAGGGAACCCGAGACCTAACCCGGGAGAAAGTGGTGTTTAAAGGTTGTCAGCGCACTAGTGACTCCCGTGACACCCGCGACGTCTATGGGCGGCGGCCATCGCTTACCATTAGGCGATCCGTCTGCTCGTCTGTCACCGGTCACTTAAAAAAAATAATTAAAATCCTGAGCGTAGGCGTTTTTATTTTATATTTTCCCTATACAGTCACCTCCAGCAGTCCTTCTATCGTCCATTAGTCCAACGAGTAATCCTCTAACGATTACGGCTACGGCGACCAATCTCAACGATCAGCTACGTACGCAGGATATATTAGACTGCTCAAGTGTGTGCGTAAACACAAGTGCAATCTCCCTTCCCTTACCCTCATATTCCGATGGGACATCAGCGTGACACGACCGGAGAGCGATTGGGCGCAGGACCAACGTCTTAACGTGCTTTCAAGGGGGTTACAAGACCGCCAACTCCCAGACTCCGGGCTGACACTAAGAATTTCTTACCGAAAACTTAGGTAAACATTTTTGACCCGAGCCGGGGACCGAATCCGAGACCTCTTGCGCAGCCGTCGCTTTAGAGTGCGACCCACTAACCACTACGCCACCGGGGCATTCACATCAGCCCAACGAGTAACAGGGCGGTCGAGTACCGGAGTATCGGTGTGTTGTGTACGATTTCCTAACCGAGGCTGTGCTTACTCCATGCCAAATCAATGAATTGATTGGCCATGTACACCATGACCAATATTGCATCATCATCATCATCATCATCATCAGCCCATTTAAGTCCCCACTGCTGGGGCACGGGCCTCCCTCAATCAGATGAGGGGTGATTGCCATACTCACCACGCTTGGCAAACGGGTTGGCGAGGGTTTTGATATAAATGCAGAGTTTTCCTTCTCTGGGTGCTGTTGATCATGCCAGCAGCTTTACCTTAGTCGCCTTTTACGACACCTCGGTAAGAGTGAGGGTGGCCTATTCTACTCTGCCGGGGACCACACGGCGTTATATTGTATGGCCCTTTCTTAATTTGATAGTTGGCAGGCGAGCAGATGGATCACCTGATGGAAAGCGATTGGCGCTGCCCATGAACACCCGCGACATAAGTCGAGTCATAAGTGCGTTGCCAACCTTTTATACCCTCCTTTCCCCCGGATTGCACTGCAAGCCTTGTATGCATAAGGCAAGGCGCCTGCATACCATTTAACACGGGAAGTATTCTTTACGATGATAAAAGTAAAGGTAATTATTTTTTATTTGACAGGTGGCAGACGAGCAGACGGATCGCCTGATGGTAAGCGATTGCCACCGCCCATAGACACCCGCGACACCAGTGGAGTCACAAGAGCGCTGCCAACCTTTTCTTCTGGATTGGGCCTCCAGTACCCTCCCTCAAGCAGCGGAACACAGCACAGTCCCAACCAATCATGAAACATAGTTACACACAAGCATTGTTTTACTTTCTGGAGTTGCCTCAACAGTAAGTATGTGCTATGCTGGATGATAAGAGGGCCTGGTCGGCCTTCGCCCACTTCTACGAAGAAGTGGTGGCGCAGAAGGAGGCGGAGGAGCAAGGAGAGGACGAGTTCGGCGGAGAACTCTTCGTCCTCTCTGTGGAGGTGGGCAGCCGGCAACAGGCACGGGGGTCCTTGTGCCTGCTCTGTCATTGGTACCTCCACCGCTCGTTGGGGACGGCTCAGCTCTTCCGGCTGTCCCTAACCTCTCCTCCCAGCCTGAGGAGGGGCGTGGCCGCACACCCCGTGAAGGGGCTTGTGGAGGAGTGGGGTTGCGGGAAATAGCCTCGTGCAGTTCCCGTGACTCCATTCCATACCCACGGGTAGTTGAGCCCCGGAAGTTTTAGTGGGTATGCCCTCAGGTCGCTTCTTGTTAGAAGAAGCGGCCCGGAGGGTGAGTTCCACAGTACCCTGTCGCCCCCCGGCGGCAGGGTCTGCGTAATGCATTTCTCCCGGGAAACAAAAAAAAAACAGTAAGTATGTAACTTAAAAAGAGTTTTATGAGGGACAATTTGACAAACTCCCAGTTTTGCCAGAGACCAGCCAGATTCAGAGCAGATTCGCTCATTGTTTGCCTCCTTTGTACACTCGTTGTCTTATCATTGAATAAGAATAGCTCTTGCGACCAATTAGGACTCTCCCGATATCGCCACTAATCCGCGGACCACCGGCTTAGAACCAACAGTTTCCAATAGAATCGGTATAAATAGGCAGTATTATTGAGCCGACCAACCCAATGTTTACCGACGGTCATATTATTGTGATTTGTGCCGAATCCGCGTGCCAAGGAAATTACAATGACAAGCATTTTTGCGGGAACACACCACCGAACCGAGTAATATTAGTCCTTATCTCAATTATCCGGGGATAGACTGCGTAATTACAAGCAATTAGTGGCGTGGATTTATCTTAAGTATCGATAAATATTTATATCGATATAACCTACTCCTGTAGATATCATTGCTAGCGATGCTTTTAAAATCAAAGCTAAGTGAATAAAGTTTTCTAATCAGATAATATTTTTATTGTAAGAAGTAACAACAATATAGCTGCATTTTTGACCAAGATTACCTACAATTGATTTATTAAGATTTAACCTACAGTCTGACAAGTCTCAATCAATGACGTGTGTTAAATATCAGTTCTTATATACAGTGGCGGTCAAAAAGTGTTTACCAGTTTTGATATTTGATTCTATATGCACTATAGTCAAAAATGCCATATCAAGTTACATATTATATTTTTAAAGTAAATATGATAAAAGACACAAAGAGGATACACAGAAGCAGCAATAAAAAACCTAATGTCTTTGAAATGACATGACATTTGTCATAAAACTGTCAGCTGTCATATCATTAAAAAAGATATCCTGTGTACACATGTGAGAGTGGGATTATGATCCTTAAGGTGGTAAACACTTTTTTGACCGCGACCGTACATAACCCACTCAGCAAGTGGCCTCTGTTTTGAATTTATTTCACTTATTTATTGATTTCGCGGTTGCGTCAGACTAGGTCTAACCTTTGCAACCGGTTGATCTAGCAGACTAAATCCGCATGATACATATTTAAAGGGCTTCAGCAAAACAACTACTAACAAGATAGTTTTTTAGATTTTCGCGTTGCATTATAACTATAATGTATCAATACGGGGATTAACACGATATTTATTATGTGAAACAACATTGTGTACTCACATATTTGGCTCCACGTTTCGGCTACGTTACAGCAGCCGTGGTCACGAGCGGACTGCTCTCGCACAATGTTGTTTCGTATAATAAATATCGTGTTAATCCCCGTATTGATACATTATAGTACTAACAAGATGTAGTATCTATATCCTGCGAATCTACTTGTGCAGAAAAAAAGCAAAAATGCCACTCTCCTAAGCATTTACTTAGGACAGTGACGTTGGCTAATCAGTCAAGTGTGAACAATCATTGAGATTAACCGTTGTAGTTGAAAAGCTGAAGAAGAATATACCTAATTACCTGCTGAAAAATCGATAACTTCGGTTTGGTCGATAAATTGTTGCACCCCTACTTGTGATGTCTTGGGGTATTGGTTGCTTATGATAATCCCGCCTTATCATCAGCTCTCGAAGTCAGGAGGGGGTATTTGCAATGATATGTTGGTGTTTAGGTGTAGGATAAACAAATAGTTTGGATTTTTTTAAATATATTAAATCGGGTGTGTATATGTGGTCACGTAGCAGTTAGCACGTTTTATTATCCATCTGCCTTTTGTAACCTTATGTGTATAATTAATGACTAATTAAGACACTTTGGCTATTGTTAGCCAAAAAAGCTTGGTACACAGCTAGTATAATAAACCTTGAGCTTTTACCAAATATCTTGTTGTGTTTGGTCACTATAGAGAGCAATGGTCTGACGACCTCTAGTTTTAACGTTAACATTCTTATCCACTGAGCTATCCATTCTATAGAAATGTTATATCAAAAACTATATCACTCATGCCATTGAATGACATTACATCACCACAAGGTACGTGCAGGGCGGTATATCAAATCCATGAGGAACATTGACCCTTTGCTTGAGGTTCATTGACACTCCCGAAGAAGACAGCATAACCTAGTTTCAATGTTGGCCATCTGCCAAAAGATCTTTGTCATACTGCACTGTAGGAATTCGAAAATCTGTCACAAGCAGAGAACTGCTCTAAACCGAACTGGTATTATCAGACAGCCCTAATTATCTTCAATTCCATGGGCGGCGGTAATCGCTTACCATCAGGTGATTCGTCGGCTCATCTGCCACATATACCTATCATAAAAAAAATTCAAAACATGCACATATTTTACTGTAAATTACAAAAAATACTGGGTCGGGAATATTTATGGTTTGACTCAATTTCTTTTATCATCTCAGCGTGAAATTCTCAGTTGCGTCCAAAAATTTCAATCTGGAGCCCGGGTAAGCTTAGACCATGGTTCAGTATTTGGGAAGACTGGTAATTACAATGAACAGGTGGCCGTCTGTCCTTCGCTATACTTGACTGCGGGGCTGATTCACAAGTCTAAAGTAGCTCAGCGGGCAATGGAGCGTGCTATGCTTGGAGTCTATCTGGTGGATAAAATTCGTAACGAGGTTATTCGTCAGAGATCTAAAGTCATGGACATTGCACGCAGGATCAGAACGCTGAAGTGGAGATGGGCCGGTCATGTTTTAAGACGCACTGATAAAAGATGGAGTCGACACGTACTGGAGTGGAGCGGTCGACAGGTGAGGAAACGCAGTGTTGGACGCCCTGCGGCGCGATGGACTGACGATTTGAGAAAGATGGCTGTGTGAGCTGGATGCAGACCGCTCAGGCCGGGCTGGTTGACGCTCTTTGGGGGAGGCCTACGTTCAGCAGTGGACGGCGATAGGCTGATTGATTGATTGATGCTTTAGAAGGAGAACCATACTAACTTAATCAAATCGTTTCAGAAAATATCCAATACATGCAGGTTTCTTCACGTTGTACGATCCCTCACCGCCAAGCTAAGGGTATGAAATATGTAGGTACAAAGATTTGAAAAAATCATAGGTGTATGGTCGGATTCGAATCTACGACATCTGCGAAAGGTGCGTTCTTATCCACTGACTATAACCATGGCTTTAATCGCATCGCTTATTCTTCGCGTCTTCACGTCTCGGATAGTTTCTGAAAATTATGGTTACCTACAATTTATTATTTGAGATAATGATTGTGAATGTGTAACTGTGATACATTGGTCTGGTCATCGTCATCGTCATCGTCAGCCCATTTAAGTCCCCACTGCTGGGGCACGGGCCTCCCTCAATCACATGAGGGGTAATTGCCATACTCACCACGCTTGGCAGACGGGTTGGCGAGGGTTTTGATATAAATGCAGAGTTTTCCTTCTCTGGGTGCTGATGATCATGCCAGCAGCTTTACCTTAGTCGCCTTTTACCATACCTCGGTAAGAGTGAGGGTGACCTATTCTACTCTGCCGGGGACCACACGGCTATTGGTCTGGTATGGTGTGCAAAAGTCAACAGAAGTCGATTGTAATTACATGACTTGCCTTATCCTGGACCATGCTCCAACCGTACTCCGGGCTCCGCAGCGACAGCTTTGGACGAAACTAGAAATTACACGATAAAATGAGATGGAAACCATAGACTAAGGTGATAAAACCAGTTAATCGGTTTTGATGCAACTAGGAATTACACATTTATTTATTCTTTATTGCACGAAGTAAAAAAATAAAAAGTACAATTGGCGGACTTAATGTCTTACAGCATTCTCTACCAGTCAACCATTGGGCGAAGCAGAAAATTTGTGGCGGCGAAATATAATAATAATAATAATAATAAATATTTCACAACATCACATACATTGATCTGACTCCGAGATAGGTAGCTCAAGCACCTGTGTTACGGATATCAGAATCAACAGTGGGATTACAAATATATACATATAATACTTTTCTTTTGTATATATATACTTATAATACATAGCAAACACCCAGACCAATACAAACAAACATGTTCATGCACACAAATGTTTGTACTGTGCGGGGATCGAACCCGCAACCCTTGTATCAGAGGCAGCGTTCACTACCACTGTTCCAATCGGGTCGTCAATATGATATTATATAATAAATATTAATAACTACTTATACATATTTAAAATATGGAATATATATATGGAAAGTATTATAAGTAATGATCTGAAGACTATAAAAATACATACATACACATTTACATTTTTTGTAATTTACAGTCAACCATTGGGCGAAGCAGAAAATTTGTGGCGGCAAAATATGATATTATATAATAAATATTAATAAATACTTATACATATTTAAAATATGGAATATATATATGGAAAGTATTATAAGTAATGATCTGAAGACTATAAACATACATACATACATATTTATTTTTTGTAATTTACAGTAAAATATGTGCATGTTTTGAATTTTTTTTATGATATATGTGGCAGACGAGCCGACGAATCACCTGATGGTAAGCGATTACCGCCCCCCATGGAATTGGAGATAATTAGGGCTGTCTGATAATACCAGTTCGGTTTAGAGCAGTTCTCTGCTTGTGACAGATTTTCGAATTCCTACAGTGCAGTATGACAAAGATCATTTGGCAGATGGCCAACTTTGAAACTATCAAATACATAAATATAATTATTAGCATACACATAAAGATTACTATACAAAAACTCCTCAACCGTCCCGGTCGTGTTCGTATTTCTCTTCAAGCTGCATTTTTCACACGCAATCCCCGCACCGGGCCAAACTCTTCGGCCATCAAATCACGAGCGCATACACTATGCATGCGGTGAGAGCGCGCAAATTGAATTTATTTCACTCCGGAGGATGACCGGGCCTCCTATACTGGTGTATAGCTAAGATGTTGGCAGTAGGAGAGACTTGCAAACACTACCGCTACGAGCAAATCCATCTGACCGGAGTACCACGCTTCGAAACGAACGGGCCGGCTTTGCTGAGTTTCTACAAATACTTGTAGCCTAGCTCGTAAATACGAGCAAATTTATCTGACCTTCGACATGGCTGTGCTGTGTTTCGTGCAGTGATTGAGGGCACCGGAGGCCCAATCCGCGGAAAAGGGGGGTTGGCAGCATGTCTCCTGGGGTAAAGTTGCTGAAGTCTTAGAAGTCTTTAGTATTTATAAAGAGGTAAATCCTACAGACAGTGGCAACGCTTATAGCTAATCAGTAAACACGAAACGCTTGCGCGATGTAATCGACACCTAGCGACATCTATTGGTATAAAGTGGAACTAGTGTCTCGAAACGAAGCGCGGGAGGGCTCTTGTGTGTTCCAAATTCTTTTTTTTAAATTTAGCGTGACTTAAACTTGATCATTTTTTGCCAGGATGGAAGCGGCGAAAGTAGTATGTCAGGCAGGATCATGTCAAATAGAGTTCAGTTGTCTTAGCCTACCCTCCGCGGGAAAGGGTGTGAGGTTATGTATAGAATGTAGAAAATCTTAATATTTTAGTATTTTGCGTAAGTATATAATATGTTTGCAACATGACCGCTTTTGTCTTCAAATGTTACACTCGATTCTTTCGCTCGCTCGCTCACATGATCACATCACAGTAGGTACATCCGGTATCTCACTGTTTTGTCGCTCGCTATGGCTTAACCGCAATCGTATGAGGCCTCCATGTCGGAAATTCTGCGGAAGTTTTCTCCTCGGTCGCCGGAGCAATGGATGTATAACTCGGGAATGCAGTGTATTTCACTCGGATAATGGGAATAGAAACGGTTTATAAGGTGCGCGTTACAAATCTAAGGGGTACGAAACGGTACCTATTCCTATCCATTCCTTATACACGCGCTGGAGGGTTAGCAATAACTTTTCGAGGAATCATAGTGTATGCGTATCGTGAGCTATTTGTATGAAAATTGAAGAACTCCCTCTATCGTACGTAAGCCGTATCTTCTCTCTCATTGTAATTAAAAGGTGACAGCGTGGGTACGCTTTTAATTCCTTGTATGTTCGTGCTAACCCCTCCGTGCTACTATTTTCTTTGGATGCGACAGGTGCCTATGATTGAAACAAACTGTAATCTATTGAAAAAATATTTGTATACATTAATCTTTGATTTTATTAATGTATGGCTGTCCGTATCATCATTGTTCCTAGTTTCCATAGAGCATGGGAAACCCTTAATGTGGGAACAGAGCAATGTAATACTGTTTCAGTTTATGTATTTATTTACGAGTATGCTACTAGTGTTCCATTTATTGTGCATATCATCATCATCAGCCCATTTAAGTCCCCACTGCTAGGGCACGGGCCTCCCTCAATCACATGAGGGGTAATTGCCATACTCACCACGCTTGGCAGACGGGTTGGCGAGGGTTTTGATATGAATGCAGAGTTTTCCTTCTCTGGGTGCTGATGATCAAGCTAGCAGCTCTACCTTAGTCGCCTTTTACGACACCTCGGTAAGAGTGAGGGTGGCCTATGATCAAGCTAGCAGCTCTACCTTAGTCGCCTTTTACGACACCTCGGTAAGAGTGAGGGTGGCCTATTCTACTCTGCCGGGGACCACACGGCCGTGCATATACTATCTGTTAACTCGTTAGGTCAGTCTTCTTCAGCGGGAGTCACGCAGGCTTGTGTTTAACCCTTAACTGGCTTAAGGCACCCGAGTACATGCATTTCTCATTACATATAATTTTTCTTTTTTATTTATTTATTTGGACAACCAACAAGAGCATACACCTTAAAAACTAAGGGATACAAATTGTCAAGTACATGCGGTGGTGCTGCCTTAATTACAGGTTGCCATTGAAAGCGTAAACAAAAGTAGTTGGGAGCATAAGGCTTCCCTTAGCTTGTGAAGAAAAGAAATATATAGTTAAATAATATATAATTCAAAAAATGGTAGCATTAAAGTCATAATTGGCGTAGCCAGGGGCGTCCTGACCTATAGTGCAGGGGGTGCCTTGCACTCGGGCGCCGAAAATAAGAGGGCGCCGAGAGCGCCTCCACATGTGATTCCCAATTGCGTCCAGTGCTGCTTCAAAGTCCAGGGTACCATGATATAAAATTCGGGATGTCTTATAATTACAATGAAGCGACTGCCCATAGGTTGTCGAATATGTTGTGAGTATGCGTAGCTAGTAGCGTAGGGTATTTCCTATGTGAGGCCATGAGAGGTGGTCTAATCATTAGCTACAGCGGCTCATGATCTGTTACGAAGGGATGACCGGCGACACATTGTTTGCTATGGGGTCCCCTAACAGCTCATCACTTGCTATGAAAAGATCCCCCCGCTCATCATTTGTTACGGGGTATCCCCCAGCGGATCTTCACTTGCTACGAAAGGATCCCCCCGCTCATCATTTGTTATGGTGTGTCCCCCAGCGGATCATCACTTGCTACGAAAGGATCCTCTCGCTCATCATTTGTTATGGTGTGTCCCCCATCGGATCATCACTTGCTACGAAAGCATCCCCCCGCTCATCATTTGTTATGGGGTGTCCCCCAGCGGATCATCACTTGCTACGAAAGGATCCCCCCGCTCATCATTTGTTATGGGGTGTCCACCAGCGGATCATCACTTGCTACGAAAGGATCCCCCCGCTCATCATTTGTTATGGTGTGTCCTCCAGCGGATCATCACTTGCTACGAAAGGATCCCCCCGCTATTATTTGTTATGGGGTGTCCCCCAGCGGATCATCACTTGCTACGAAAGGATCCCCCCGCTCATCATTTGTTACGGGGTGTCCCCCAGCGGATCATCACTTGCTACGAAAGGATCCCCGGCGGCTCATCATTTGCTACGAAGGGATTTTATTAGTTTTAAAAAAAGTTAAGTGTTGGATGCTTCTTATCTGTTAATCATGGAACACGTCGACTCTATGGGATCCTTTTTACTTCCCCTATCCTTTGCACTCCTGCTCACGAAAGATTCTAATTGTTGGAATCTTTCATTTATCATTATACATTGGCGGCAGCGAGGTGCTTCCTCTGCAATATAATCCTCAAAGTACAAGAGTTGATGAGATGATGGACGATCCCATATCATGTTTTAAAAGTGCGGTCTTTGTCACCACCTTACTCTGCGTCATCACCAGAGGTTTGAATCAGGTAGAATTATTTTAGTACTCACTTTGATTTAATACGGCAAAAACACAAAGTAGATAACTATGTCTCAAAACTCGAGAACCATTTTCATGAACCAAAAAATTTATTAATCGAGCATCAGGCACCATTTCGGATTTTTCAAATTTATATGACGGTGAAGGGGGAAGGGGGGGGTGGGAGAGTTAGATGTGGCCTTATGGTGGGATATGAGTGAGGATCTTTAGTCAAAATTGAGTATGTGTTGGGTCTGGGTGTTTGTGGTACTTTCGTTGTTCCTGGTTTCCATAGTACAAGGGGTAACCTTTTTTTTTTATTCAAACGTCCAATTTGCTCTAAGGGACAGTTTTAGCTAACAAGGGTAAGTAAACGCTTAGGAATAAAGAGCTAATACATTTTTGGATTGTCAATTACAAATCCCGGGGAGAGACAAGATCCATATTAATATCCACATTTCGATGCAAGTACAGATTAATTACAAATAAATTAATAAGTAACGGCCTGTTGGTCTAGTGGTTTAAGTACCGGGCCGTGATCTCGGGGTCCTGGGTTCGATTCCTGGGGCGAGCTAAAAGTACTTATGTTGCGAATTTTTCGAACATAGCTCGGTTTTGTGATCACCAATCTGCATTTGGCAAGCGTGGTGATTAGGTAAGCCTAGTCCCATCATAGTAGCGATAACTTGAATTCTATGATGGAGGCCTTTGCCCTGCAGTGGGACAGTTTATAGGCTGATATTTTACTTTACTTTTTACAGACTAATTACGGTACGATACCTCTGGTCATCACCCATCATTCATCAGTAAATAAACAATGTACGTACGTAAACAGTTACGAGTACGTCCTCGTACATCTCCTTACCATCACTGATTGAATTCGTAAAATAATCAACAACAGCCAAATCAATTTTCATCAAGTGGTCTGAAGTAGCATCAATTATTTGCGGTGGAATTGAATTTTAAATGAGTACAGTCAGCATCAAAATGATCTTACCAACACATCTGTGCATTTGATAAAAGACAACTGTGTCAATAGTATACCCCAATCGGTAATTTCCAAATAGTCGTTCGAGAACAAATGAGTGTTTGCTGTCGAACGCTCAGATACTTTTGGTAGGTTTGAAAACGTTAATATATTTTTTATGCTGACCGTACGTCTTTTTTTAAATTATTAAATGGGTTTTCACTTGACCTCACCATGATGACATGATGGAAAGTGACGATAAGATCTAAGATGTAGCGTGCTTACCCAGATGAAGCCTTATTCATCATCATCATCAGCAACCCACACTCGTCCACTGCTGGACATAGGTCTCCCCTAATGCACGCCACTGCTCCCGATTTTCGGCCACTCACATCCAGCCCACACCAGCCAGCCTTCGAATGTCATCATCCCATCTTGTCGCAGGGCGTCCTAAACTACGCTTACCGAGTCGCGGTCTCCACTCAAGGAATTTACGGCTCCAATGGCTGTCAGTTCTGCGGCTAATATGACCAGCCCACTGCCACTTCAGTTTGCTAATTCGGTGGGCTATGTCGTTGACTCTGGTTCTCTGTCAGATTACATCATTTCTGATGCGGTCCTTCAGAGATACTCCGAGCATAGCCCTTTCTATAGCTCTGACGTGGACACTCACGGCTGGACAAGTCCACCGGTTCAAAGTCGCTCAAAGAGCTATGGAAAGGGCTATGCTCGGAGTATATCTGAAGCCTATTCACTCTCGACTTAAAGACACTCAAATTGTTTACTTCAAGTTTATATGTATGAGTTGTACTTGAAATTGAACATACTTTTTTCACATTTTTTTTATCTGATCGGTGACAGACGAGCAGACGGATCACCTGATAGGCTAATGCCGCCGCTCTTGGACACCCGCGACACCAGTGGAGTCACAAGTGCGCTGCCAATCTTGAAACCCAGCTTTCTCAACGATCCAGAGAAACACAGCACAGAACTGTTTCACGCCGGTTTTCTGTGACTGTTACTGTGAGTACTAATAATATAAATTATTATAAATATTACACTGAATATTTGTATACACAGTTTTGGCAATAACGAAAGCCAAATGCGAGTAATACTCGACCACCGAGGGTTCCGTACCTAAGATCTTAACAAATAATTCAGCATTGAGTCGAACAGTTTTTGAAATCATGTTTTTTTAAAAAAAAAATCAGTGTAAAAAGATGATGCGTCTGAAAATAAAAATAAATAAAATATATTTTGCGATGTCTAAATATACCTAAGCTCTTTCAATATCCCATTTGATTTCGTAGCTTCAATTTAAAATTTACACTCGCAATAAAATAAAGAGCCTGTTTTGTACAATTTTACTATCTGTAGTTATTTAGTTAGTATCGTTATCCGATTTTTAACTGTAATTGTTGTCGGCCTTTTCAGATGTCTACTAATCAAATTTCACAGTAATAAGCTTTCATCATATATTCCCATCATAGGTTATGGGGAAGTACTGATATTATGCGTTTCTTTCTGAATACAGCAGTATCGACTTTTTGTAAACTTAGTGATTGGATTTATCCACAAAATCAGAGGACCGTCTACTCAAATCTACGGTAAAATTGATTAGGCGGATTTAAATTTCATGTATAATGTAGAATAGAGTATGATTAATTTTCTTATTTCTCTTTCTTATCACAAAAAAGATAAAATAAACGTACAACAGGTAATCTTCGAACTTACCGTAACAAGTCGACTTAATGTAACAAGTTAAATATAACAAAGAATACAATGGACAACATTTCAAAATTGCTAAGCTCTGAAACAAAAAATACCAATTCTTTATTTACTTTTCCGATGCTCGAATATATATTTATTCATTTTTTATATTGCTTATTTACTGAGAAAAAAAATAAAAACTAAAAACGTAAGATGACGTCATCGGACGGCAGAATGTATAATATTTCTTTGCTTAGCACATTATAGTTTTAAATTTACGAAATGCCAAACCCATGACATGCAACTGTCAAAAAAAAAGACAAATTGTCAACGTTGAATGAATGAATGACGTTGACAATGTTGACACTAGTATTATTTACCTTTGACAGTAGTACCTTTTTTTTTTATTAAAACAATGATAAGCAAAGGAATATCGCTGTATTCAGCCGTCCGATGACGTCATTTGGCGCTTACGTCTATTTAGAATATAAAGAATTTCAATAATTATTTTATGCATGAAAATGGACAAATTTTGAAAAAAGAAAAAATATGGGTCTGTTAATTTTATGTCTATTTTCATATAAGAAAACAATATGGACATGTTAAAAATATGAAATGTTGTCCATTGTATTTTACATACATTAGATGAAGGGTATTGACACAGACGAACAAAAAAGCGATCTTATAAATGTTCCGTTTTTCTT
Source organism: Marasmia exigua (assembly GCA_019059595.1). Classification (NCBI taxonomy): domain Eukaryota; kingdom Metazoa; phylum Arthropoda; class Insecta; order Lepidoptera; family Crambidae; genus Marasmia; species Marasmia exigua. The sequence goes on along the minus strand of CM032494.1, from coordinate 11,703,270 downwards.
TTTGAGATACTGAACTCCAAAAGACTCCAAAGAGATACTTAATGAGTTTAAAACTAAACCGCCGTTTTTAAGGCAAAGGGCTCCAATTTATTGAATTGATTAAGTATTAAACTGCATCTAATATTTTACAATTGCGGACCGTCGGAGATTCGGAAAACATATAGGTACTACTTATTAAATATTCATACACAAATGTTTGGTCTGGTTTTGTACTTGAAATTTTGATTCGCCACTCCAAAAGTGGCCGTTTTTGGCGTTAACTAAAGTTTCAATTACTAAACAGACCAAAAAGTATACATGTTTGCCGACGTCTCTGACGGTCCACAATTATTGAGGAAATAGATCAAGTTTAGTTGTTAAATAATCAATTCGTCGTCAGCCCATTAAGTCCCCACTGCTGGGGCACGAGCCTCCCTCAATTACATGAGGGGTAGTTGCCATACTCACCACGCTTGGCAGACGGGTTGGCGAGGGTTTTGATATAAATGCAGAGTTTTCCTTCTCTGGGTGCTGGTGATCAATAATCAATTGGCTTCGCTAATATTCGGTGCCCTTCGCCTTAAGTTGGTTGAAAATATATGCAATTAGCACACCACTTTCGGACTAGCAAAACAAAAGTTTTGCCACGAGCGTTTTTATTTCTGTTGTAGCCGAACAAACTTGCAATTTAATGAACATTCCATTTACCAAGCTAACATTAGCGATTATGGGACGGTTGTTGAAACAGTTGGAAACATTGGTTTGAGAAAAACAACGAGTTCTCTGTGTCTTGTGATGCTCTGTGAAATCGTATGTATGATATGTTTTCTAGCAAAGATTGGATCTCACTCCTCAAGTTTATTCGCGTATCGATTTTTGAAGCCTTTGTGTGTTATAATACTGCGCCGGAAATTAAGTTCTAAGTCAAACAAGATCACGCTGCGACGAATATTACCGTACTCTAAGTTTGTGACGGAAAATATTCGTAACAATCATAGTTGGCAGACGGGTTGGCGAGGGTTTTGATATAAATGCAGAGTTTTCCTTCTCTGGGTGCTGATGATCATGCCAGCAGCTTTACCTTAGTTGCCTTTTACGACACCTCGGTAAGAGTGAGGGTGGCCTATTCTACTCTGCCGGGACCACACGGCTATACGTATTCGTAACAATATCCATGTGGAATAGAAGTGTAATATGGAGAAAAACGTAATTTTTAGTTTTGCCGGATTTGCAATCTTGCACCATGATTGAAGAGTAAAAAAATATTATATTAATAATAATAATGTCCTCCAAACCGATATTTCGGTCATGGCGGCCAATCTCAGCTATCAGCCATCGACGCAGGACATATTATAGTGCACAAGTGTTTGCGCAGACACAAGTGCACTTTCTATTCCCGTACCCTCATATTTCGACGGGACACCAGTGTGACACGACCGAAGAGGGATTAGGCGCAGTACCAACGTCGCAGTCGCTTAAAAGTGCGACCCACCTACCACTGCGCCACCGAAGCAGTCAAAGTTATATTATGTACCTGACGCCTTAGAGCCCACATTATGAATTACATTTTCATGCTTTCTATAGAAGGTTTTACTTCTACGAGTACTATGAATAAGAATAAGAAGAAGAATAGAATAATTTATTCAGCGCCAAACATACACAAAATAAAAATATAAAAATAGAACGAAATGGACCTTAGAATGGCACTGAAATGGGCTCCACTCAGCATGTGTCGCAGTGTCTAAAGGACACGTTGACGCTGGTCTTTTTTTTATGTGATAGGTGGCAGACGAGCGGACGGATCAACTGATGGTAAGCCATTGCCGCCGCCCATAGACACCCGCGATACCAGTGGAGTTACAAGTGCGCTGCCAACCTCCGGCACCCTCACTTACGCGAAACACAACACAGTATGAACGATAAAGATTGTTGACGCAGTGCGAGCTGCCTACAAGTAGACAATTACAGGGTGTCCGGTGGCAGAATTAGGATTTTGAATTTAAATAAAAAAAAAACTTCAAAAGATATACATTTAATGTTACTATGATGAAGAGAAGTGCGGGTTTTATTTTTTAAAAATTATATCATCTAAATGTTTACCGTCACGTCGGACACACTCTTGGAATCTGACCTCAGTATGCCGCGCCACTCGCTGGAGAAGTGACGTCGGGATGCTGTGAACTTCGCGAACGATATTCTCTTTCAGTGGTGAAATGGTCGCTGGGTTTGTTTTATAAGCTTTACTTTAGAGGTATTACCACAGAATAAAGTCCATGGGAGTGAGATCCGGCGACCTGGGTGGCCAGGGGATGTCACCAAAACGGCTTATCAATTAACTAGGGAAAAAATCACGAAGAAGTGACATGGTCTCTCTAGCAGTGTGTGGTGTGGCGCCATCTTGTTGGAACCATGTGTGTGAACTGTAGGCAGGATGTTCTCTTAGCGTGGGTAAAAAATAATTGTCAAGCATGAGCCTATAAGATACACTGTTCACAGAAATGGCTTGGCCTCGATGATTTTCAAAAAAATAGGGCCCGATTATTCCACTGTTTGACAGTGCACACCAAACCGTAACTTTGGGACTATGAAGTGGCTGTTGATGTTTTAAACGTGGATTTAGTCCTTTCGGCGCCCAATATCGGCAATTCTGTTTGTTAACACTTCCATTCAAGTGAAAATGTGCTTCGTCACTCCAAAATATTGTGTTTACCGTACGAAATCGTTGCAACATTGTTTCGCAGAAACTTTTACGCATATTATAATCATTGGACGTAAGCGCTTGCACAATTTGAATTTTGAAGGGGTGAAAACGAAGATCCTTTTTCAATGTTTCGTGCACCACCGTTTTTGGGAGCCCTAGAGCAGTCGCCCTTTTACGCACGGACTGTCGCGGGTTATCGCGCAAACTGTTTGCGACAAGTTCGATGTTGACATCACTTCTCGACGTTCGGCTGGGACCCGGCCGCGGATTGTTCACTGCTGAACTTGTTGTCCTGAACCTTCGCACCCACGATCGAATCAGATCTTCACTTGGCGCATCACGCAAATGTCGAATATTGTTATGCGAACAAAACCTTACACGAGCAAAAGCACAGGAATCATTACCTTTAAAATACGCTTCGATTGCGAACGCACGTTGTTCACCTGTCCACTGTGGCATCATAACCAAGTAACCCGCACGAATGATAAATCGAACGGGACCCCACGCGTGCCCCTGCGTTCATCGGTTTAAAAATAATTCAAAATTTAAATCCTAATTCTGCCACCGGACACCCTGTACTTCCTAGCTCGCTCGTGCGAGTTTCTCGTAGGTGACGAGTGCGAGTTACTGCATTGCAGCTACTCCAGCATGACTCGTGCGCTAACTCGCACCCGCACGGTACAAACATTTGTGTGCATAAACATGCCTGTTTGTTTTTTTGAAATCTTTCACGACAGAAGAGTTTCAGACCTAATGTTTCCTAGAGAAATATTACTTTTATGTAACGATAGTAGCGATTACTAGAGTAGCGTAGAGTAAAAAAGCTAATCCTAATGAAAAAAATCCGGTTCGATTCCCGGGAAATACAAGCGAAACATTTAAACGATCAAAGCAGTTTTTTTTATTTAAATAAAGGAATGCCTTGTTAATGAAATAAAGTCGGTTTCCTCTATGGCCCTTAGGATTTTTTCCACCCTGTGTATAGTATAAAGGGTGTCAAAATGTATTTACCTTCGAATTCTTAATTTGAAGATTTTGACATGAGCGTAGATACTTATGATATTTTTATGTGAGCAACCAGTGTATATTTTAATGTGGGCAACCAGTGTATATTTTTATGTGGGCAACCAGTGTACATTTTTATGTGGGCAACCAGTGTATATTTTTATATGGTCAACCAGTGTATATTTTTATGTGGGCAACCAGAGTATATTTTTTACCAAAAATGTATCATCAAGACTGTAGTGTGCCAAAAAGTTGTGGTAAATAGATTTACGGTACATTTGAAAAGAAACGGTTAAGGTTCTTGTAAATTACGTAATAACTAAAATGTGCAGGTTTAGTCAGGATACCGAGTTAGTAAGAATAATACGTACTTAAGGTGACGGGTAGGGCACATCATCATCATCATCATCATCAGCCTATCGCAGTCCACTGCTGGACGTAGGCCTCTCCAATTGTTCGCCACTGTGATCTATCCATGGTTTCTCGCATCCAGCTCTTGCCAGCCATCCTGCGCAGATCGTCCTCCCACCTAGCCAGAGGGCGCCCTACATTACGTTTGCCAAGACGCGGTCTCCACTCCAGAACTCGTTTACCCCATCGGTTGTCGGTTCTGCGGCTAATATGGCCAGCCCACTGCCACTTAAGCTTGCTAATCCGGTGAGCAATGTCGATAACTTTGGTTCTCTGCCGGATCACCTCATTTCGGATTCGATCTCGGATCTCTTTTTGATGAACTCTTTCTTCAAGAAGCAGCCCCAAAGAAAGTGGACGTGGCAGAGCCCCGACACTATGACTAAAAACGAGATCGACTTCATCATGGCGGACAGGCGGCATATATTCAGAGATGTCTCCGTGATCAACAGGTTCAATACCGGTAGCGATCACAGACTTGTCCGAGGCACTCTGAATATCGACTTAAAAGCCGAACGAGTCCGCTTGATGAGGTCAAGACTCCGGCCTACTCTACTGCAATCCATGAAAGGATCTGAAAAGTTTCAGTTAAACCTGGAAAACCGATTCAATGCCGTGGAAACCACAACGGACGTTGACCAGAACCTCGAAAATGTGGTTCGAGTCCTCAGGGAAGAAGGCACGAGATTTTGTAACATGCAGCGCAAAGGTAGAAAGTCGAAACTCTCTGATGAGACCTTGGGGCTAATGAGACAACGACGTGAGCAACCACCGTCCACTTCGTCAGGAAAACGTGTAGGGCACACTAACGATTTATTAAATAACCATGCACAAATGTTGGGTCCACAACGCGAAAAATTGATTCACGCCAAAAGTGGCCGCTTTTAGCGTGAATAAATTTTTCGCGTACAAAAACGGACCCAACATTTGTGCATTGTTATTTAATAAATAGTATAAGTATTTGCCGAGAGGTTGTTACCCCGAAATTGTTTAAAATAGATCCGGTCTAGTAGCTAAAAATTAAAATCGATTGGCGTTGCTAGTGTGCCCTACCCCTCACCTTAAATAGAAAAATCAGATGATCGATAAAACTACGACCTTTTGTTCGGAAGGCGCACCGTCACATCCACTAAGCTACTATTGCCGTTTATTGCATTTAGTCTAGTTCTATCGACCTAACTAAAAGTAGGTACACTATTTATAACTGAAGAACAGCTAGCCATTTTTCATGATGAGATAACAATTTTAAAAAATCTCCAGTTAAATTAATAAGTACTTAAATAATTCTTTTTTTGCATTTTTTTGTATTTTGTCTCACAACATTAAACGTATCAATTTCTAGTGGTGAATTTCTGATGTATGATTTATGTCATTATAAGGGTAACCTATCTTATCTTCGAAACTTTAATATTCGAATTTCAAATTTCAAAAACGGTATATCGAAGTTTTGAATCAAAAATATTTTTTTAAATAACATTGCATGCAATCAATTTATTTTACATGTTTCATTTTCCAGAAAAACTAACAGCCGATTTTCAAAAATTATTTTTTCATTTTACAGGTGTACTACTTACCTTACTTACTTGCAATATTTTTTTATTCTAGACGTAATAAATATCGTAGTAACCTTTCTCCTATTATTGCAAACAAACTTAAACATTATTCATTGAAATAAAAAAAACAAGTGTAAAAAAAGATATATTTTAATTAATGTTTAAGACATTGGTTTATTTAGTGCTTAATTTTGCGCTACAAAATGTATTGTCATAAGCGAATCGCTGCAAAACCGACTCCACGTAGTCTTGTCTGCCCTACTCCTAGAGTGTAATTCTAATCCGTGTAGGCGCGGAAAGGCGACGCGGCCCGCGAGCTGAATAACAGGTGCTATTTGCTCGCCACCGCGCGGCTGAGCCTGCGGTGTTCGGTTGCTCGGTGCGGTGATTGATGCTCCGTTGCATGCATGCTGCATGCCTACATGCATGCCCAGTTGCATGCATGCTTCATGCCTGCTTTAATGCTGCATGCATGCATAAGAAGTATTTGTTATATAAACTTATTTGTCTATTAATAACATAGAAAACGATTTTCTGGAAAGTAAATCTGTTTATCTATCAAAGGTTGAGTGATATTTATAAACTTATAGATTTTAAAAATAAATTATTTGTAAATCTGTATATCAGCTATATTTCAACAGTTTTTTCGGTCAAATGAAAATGTGGAATACAACAATTTTCGCTATAATGAATGTCGTACTAAAAACATTCGAATTTAAGATAGGTAATTTTAAGACACAGTTCTGTTAATAAAGAAAAAAAATAGACTAAATTGGCTGAAAATTGGTGGAAAGCAGTTTTTAAGAGGTAAGTGGTTGGTACATTTGATCCCGAAAAATGGCCAGTTCCTATGGGATAAAAAACAAACCTCACTCGGAAACTACTTAGGAACAAAATCACCAGCATAAAGACTTTACTATGAAAAGTGGATAAACAAACTTACTTTGCAAGAAAACCCATAAGTGTCCAGAAGAAGTTTATTATTTGCAACCAAAAAGTTTGGATCCGGCTTCTTGTTTACACAACTGAGGATAATTGTTCGATTATCGACTTTATTTCTTGTTTTATGGTCGCTGTGTGGCTTAGAATTTAATAAAGTCCGCTTTGGAAGGGGTTGGGTCTGAAGGCTCATTGATATGCAACTTGGGATGCACTGGCTAGAACGTTATCTGGGAGTGCATAATTTGCTTAAATTCACCACTAATTACTGCGACTACATGGAGGATTTAAATGCAATTTAGCAGCTTGGGAAATTCTAAGTCAGCATGAATGAGTAGTTACTCGTACTACAATAATGGACAATGGACAATACGACAAAAATATATTAGCATTTTTATACGCTTTTAGAATAAAAAAAGAAAAAAGATGACCCGTATTTTTAGTTATATTTAAATGCGTGTTATTATTAAAATATTTATTTTTTAAATTATTTATTGGAACTGACGTAATCCTGAGGCTCAACGTATTGTGATGTCGCGGTCGGTGTTATATGTCCAATAAAAAAGTTTATGCGACTTTAACCCTCTTATTCCAGAACGGTGGTTTAAAATAAGTAGTGGAATTAATACTGGGCATAACTGAAGAACTAGAGTAAACGTTATTACAAAACTAAGTTTAGCGTTATGTAGTATATCAACTATAATACTTAAGTTAAACCACCCGGACCCCTAGTTTAAAATGAGTACTAATTAAATAACCTCAAAATATCGATTCAGTAACCATGACAACTTATCCCTGTATCATTCCGTTTTACGCTAAAGTTATTTGTGAGAAAGTAGTTAATTTATTTTTTGGAATTAATCCCAAAAATATAATCAATTCCTATGCATATTACTTGGAAACCTTAGTGAGGTCAATATTTTAAGTTTCAAAATTATGAAATTATTTTTCTTAAACTTTCTATGAGTCTAATCAAGAAACAGTATTTATCCTTACGGAAAATTATTTACGTCGTATTGTCAATTTGTTTAAGGTGACGGACGGGTAGGGCACAATAGCGACGCCAATTGATTTTAATTTTTAGCTACTAAACCCGATATTTCAAACAATTTCGGTGCTACAATCTCTCGGCAAACACCTATACCTACTATTTATTTAATACTTATATTGAACTGTTTGGTCTACTTTTGCACTCGAATTTTGGATTACGCATTTGGCGTGAATCAATTTTTCGCGTACTAAATCGGACCTAATATTTGTGCATGGTTATTTAATAAATAGTATAAGTGATTGCCGAGAGATAATAGCCCCGAAATTGTTTAAAATAGATACGATTTAGTAGCTCAAAATTAAAATCGATTGGCGTCGCTATTTTGCCCTACCCGTCACCTTAAATGTGCGTTTCTTGGCCTGCATTTTTATTTGAATCGGTCCTTAAATTTTAAAACACGTTTGAATCTGGGCGTTAGATACACACAAAGTAAACTCTCTAACCAATTAAAAGCATTGAATAATTTAACGCAAGTCTGCCGGTGGATACGAATTTATAATAAACAGGCCTAACTTTCAATAGAACAATTTGTGAATTAATCCCGGGGAGGAGGCCGGAGATTTCAATATCGTAATTTATTTATTACGGGTTTGTGTAAAGCCGCTTTTAGGGTTCTGGATGTCGAAACTTCAACACGAAAAAACGGAACCCTTAAGAATCTATATTGAGCGTTGATTTTTAATAATAATTAATCATAATAATAATTCTCACAACATCTCATGAACATTGACCTGATTCCGTACTAAGTAGCGTAAGCACTTGTGTTACAGATATCAGACAACAGAGGAACACAAATATATACTTAAATACATATATTACACCCAGACACCGAACAAACACAAGTGTTCATCGCACGAATGTTTGTCCTAGGGTGGGGATCGAACCCACGACCTTTATAAATAAAAAAATAAAATAAATGTATATTTCACAACATCACATACATTGATCTAACTCCGAGATAGGTAGCTCAAGCACCTGTGTTACGGATATCAGAATCCACAGTGAGATTACAAATATATACATATAATACTTTTCTTTTGTAAATACATACTTTTAATACATAGAAAACACCCAGACCAATACAAACAAACATGTTCATGCACACAAATGTTTGTACTGTAGGGGACCGCAACCCTTGGACCAAAGGCAGCGTTCACTACCAATGTTCCAAACGGGTCATCAACCTTTGGCGTAAGAGGCAGGGTCACTACCAATTGCGCCATCCGGTCAGTAATGTAGATAGTGTAGGAGGCACTCAGGCGAGGTGGGGTGACGATTTTGCAAAATGGCTGGCAGGAACTGGTTGACCGAGAGTCGATCAAAGCGGCGGAAATTCGGAGAGGCGGTGGTCAGTATCCGGCAGTGGACTGTGACACGTCAAAGATAATGATTTAAAAGCGATGGAAACTTAGTGGATAATAATGACCGTTTCTATACGGGAGGTCGCAAATTCTAATTCAAACACGCCCTTCTTGATTTTTCAAAGTTAAAGATCTCTACAGTGAGAAAACGTGTACGTTTTGGATAGTTCTATTGAGAAAATGATTCTGATTATGTATATAGTTACTCTGCTTGCCCTGACTGCGGAAGTCAGACGGCGCAGTCGATTCATTGTAATCACCCGACTTACATAATTCTAGATCTTAAACAATGATATAATCTTTAGTGAAAACTAAAGTCCGAGACTTCGAAACACAAACGCTTTCTGAGCTCGACTCTAAGCGGGATGAGTTGAAAGCCCGGCCACCTACGGCTATAAATTATAACTATGCCGACGGCGTGCTCACATGCCCGCTATGTATGAGAATCTTTTCGAAAAAGATAGGCTACGTCAGCCACATTCGAGCCCACCAACGACATTTAGCTAGGAGTTGAATGCGGTCGCCGTGGTTGAAATCGGCAGGACTCCATCATCACGTGTTCGGGACTAAGTATCAAGGCAGCGGAATTCACGAACATATTTTCATTATTTTATACATGGTTATAATACCGAAGCCCTCATAACATGTCCATGAAAGAACATAACATATCAACTTACTTACTTAGAATGTTATATCAACAAATTAAGCGATGAAAAATTTCTGTTCCAAACTAAAAAGAATATCCTCGGCAGTGACGTAATATTCGCCGTGTGGTCCCCGGCAGAGTAGAATAGGCTACCCTCACTCTTACCGAGGTGTCGTAAAAGGCGACTAAGGTAAAGCTGCTGGCATGATCAACAGCACCCAGAGAAGGAAAACTCTGCATTTATATCAAAACCCTCGCCAACCCGTCTGCCAAGCGTGGTGAGTATGGCAATTACCCCTCATGTGATTGAGGGAGGCCCGTGCCGCAGCAGTGGAGACTTAAATGGGCTGATGATGATGATGACGTAATATTTGATCTTGAACAAATGTTAGTTCAATAACTAATAATAGTTAAAAACCTATAAAGGTTGTCATGCTTGTTCTTCTTTCTGTGATATAAGACTCATTTAAATGTCCTCAAATGTGTATATGATCATACAGTAACGTTATTGCAGAACCCTCGGTGCGGCAATCTAACTCGCTATTGACGAGTGTTTTTCATTTACTCAACGCTGTTATGAAAAAGGCTTAATATTTCTCTTTACATTCTCAATGTAATGAAAAATTGCTATTTAAATTTGGTGAATTTTTTTTCTACGTAGTTACGTAATTTATTTTCTGTAGTGGAAATACGTAGAAATTAGTGAAACGTCAAAGTAATTTACTACCAAATTACTTTCAAGCTTGGCGGTTAGTGGAAATTATGGCATCGTGAGGAAATATATACGTATCATATAGTTTCTCAATCTCTGGATATGTCGGAAGCAATATCGTAGATTTACTCGCTTCATCAAATGCACGATAGTTTAATGAAATGGTCGCATTTCAGGATGTGGGCAACTCAATTTGATCAGATTATTAAATCGTTAATGTTTCACGATTTTGTCGCCCACGTTTTTTGCTGACCAATCATTTACTGAGTAGGAAATGGTTATTTTTTTGCTGACCCCTTAAACAGCACTAATTATAAAAATATTTGTAACAAAATTTAACAAACTTTTGAAGGAAAATCTTACAGATAAACAACGCGCTTGCAGCGCCTGTCTCGGTAATTAATGTAAATACTTAAGATATGATCCAATAATCTTGATCATTTCATGAATTGGCCGTTTGTTTAGTTGTCCATATCGAGAAACGATTTCCTATTATAGATCTGTCTAAACTGTCTGAACCATTCATAAAATTATAAAGCATTTAATTTCACGATATGGCAACGACAGATATACTCGTATATTATCTTTCGAGTAAGAGCAGTGAGTTATAACTATAGTAATATGTACCACCGTAATGTATCACATATGGAAAAGCAATAAAGAATTGAATTGAATTAATATTAGTTCAATTGGTGAGAGTGGGTATATGTAGAGTACAGTGGGTGACTCGAGTAAGTTTGAGAGCGCTGCATTCTACTCATGCGCAAACTATAAATAAATAAATAAATAAATAAATTGCATCCAACTGCATCCAATACACTATATGGTTATCGAGTCAACTTCATCACATCATTGCAACCTTAGGTACTGCTGAAGATAGACCTCAGAAGCTTCTTGCAACTGTTATCAAGTTATCTGACTACATTGTGGGTCGCCGTTATATGCATGGCATGCCGGAGAATATTGTTTCACTGCAGGGCACAGGCCTCTACCATAGAAAGTCATCGATACTATGATGAGATTTCCTGCCTAAAGCGGATCAACAAAGCCGAGTTATATCTGATCGATAGTCGAATCAGGTACTTAAACCACCAGACTAACTGTAACGGTACAAGTAAATGTTGAGATCTACGAGTTTCAACACCTTTTTCACGAATATAATTATGATCGAAGCGTATATATATGCATATAATACAGCATATGCATATAATACAGCAGTAAGACAATATTTTCCGTGAGAGAGCCACGCTTTGGCATGAATGGCCCGGCTCGATCGGAACTATACCACGGCCTTACAGAAAACCGGCGTAAAGCAGCACTGTGCTGTGTTACGGTGCGTGAGTGAGGGGTACTGGAGGCCCCGATCCGGGGGAAGGGGGGTTTAATGTTAGTAGAGCACTTGTGACACTACTGGTGTCGCGGGTGTCTATGGGCGGCGGCAAGTCGCTTACCATCAGGCGATTAGATTAAGCATACGTAGTCTTATTTCTCTGTATTAGAAATGCAGTTGAAAGTGTAAATCCAGTTTGTCTTTGGTTGCAATCTCAAAATACTACTCAAACTTTAGCAATACAGTAATGCAAAAGAAATTTATTGTTTTCCTTTGCATTACTGTATTGCATTTTACAAGCATAGTAGTATTTATTGTTAGGCGATACGGAACGAGTGCAATACTTTTGTATGTTTTGCCAAGAAAGTTTCTTGTCTCACGTACATGTGTTGCTTTACTGTTTATATGATTAGTTTCTTCCTTTGTCGAAATAAAATTGAGCATAAAATTGGCGTGCACCTTTGTAATAGTGGTGGTGGTTTGTATTTCTATGGTATCGTAGTAGATGTACCTAATATGTTTTTTAGAAGATTCGTGTCTCCAGGTTGAAGGAGATAGATAAGAGCATTTTTTTATTATTATTCAGTGATTCAAGTTGTTTTAAATAAATAATCTAATTTTTTCGACGTTTATAGGTACATATAAATATTGATGAAACTATCGTCTTCTCACGTCGAAGAAAAAAACACTTACAAAATTCATCGACTTACCAAGGCCTCCCGTAGCTTGGTCGGTAAAGCAGTTGCCCGGTTAGCCAAAGATCGTGGGTTCGAGTCTCACCTGAAGACTGTCGAATTTAAACGGGTAGGGCACACTAGCGACCCCTTTCAGTTTTAATTTTTAGCTACTAAAACGGATCTATTTTAAACAATTTCGGGAATAGGTACAATCTCTCGGCAAACACATATACTATTTATTAAAGAACCTTGCACAAATGTTGGGTCCAACGCGTACGCGAAAAATTGATTCAAGCCAAAAATGGCCGCATTCGGCGTAGATCCGGTTTTGTAGCAAAAATTAAAACCGGTTGGAGTCGCTAGTGTGCCCTACCCGTCACCTTAAGAATAAATTGCAAAAGATTGCTATAACCAAAAAATACAAGTTGTTATGTCAATATACGACTATGGCGTATGGTCCCCGGCAGAGTAGAATAGGCCACCCTCACTCTTACCGAGGTGTCGTAAAAGGCGACTAAGGTAAAGCTGCTGGCATGATCATCAGAACCCAGAGAAGAAAAACTCTGCATTTATATCAAAACCCTCGCCAACCCGTCTGCCAAGCGTGGTGAGTATGGCAATTACCCCTCATGTGATGGAGGGAGGCCCGTGCCCCAGCAGTGGGGACTTAAATGGGCTGACGATGATGATGAAGACTATGGAACGATCAATAAAAGTAGGCTACACACAAAACCTATATATACAGGTTCTCCTTATCTTAGCGTGTAATTCCCAGTTGCGTCCTAAGCTGTCGCCCCAGAGCCCGGGGTACGCTAGGACAATGATCCATAATTTGTGAGTCTGGTAATTACAATAAAGCCAATGTCGTCTGACCTCCCCAACCCTTAGACAAGTTAACCCGGCCTACTGAATGAAATATCCTCATAATCCACTTGTTAGATATACAAGGTATTGTAATTTATACTTTTGACTTATATTAGACTAGAGGCCCGCTCTCACTCTATTTCGGGGCTTTATTAGTTCCAAATTGTACCAATAGATTCCGCTCGGTGTCGATTACATCTCACAAGGGGTTTCACCTTTTCGGTTTATCCATATAAATTTTGACCTTGTCTTAGAATTGGCCTCTTTAATAATCACTACAACATCATAGCCGAAACTGGAATTCAAGACCAAAAAAGCTACTACAATGTTGCCAATGCATGAACATTTTATCTTACAATAGTATATAGCTATTGCCTAAAATCACACTCTGACATAATTTATTTATTTGTAATTTTAATTCTATAATTTAAATAAATACATTTATTTACTTATTTTTACATAAATACTAGACGCTTTAATAAAAAAAAAATATAATCCGTATTGTTTGGTTGCAACGATGGTATTGAGCGTGTATCACTTCAGGTGTTAACAACATTTGACTGACTTCGACTGTGTGCTAGGGTACTTGGTTAAAATATCAATTCATTTTTCTTGACGAGTTGTTTCGCTTAATAACGCTTAAAATCGAAAACTAAGAAGAAAATAAGAAGAAGAATCTGAAGTTTACTCTGACGGTTCGAAGGTGGTTTTGCTCCATAGTGGTTTCTGTCTTGTTGAGTTTTTTGCTAAGTTTTGGTAAAAATGGTTTTATTTCACTTTTCCATACTATTTTAAGAATATTAAGCCACACTTTCGTTTCTTTACAATAAAATGTTATCATGTTGGTTGAGTTGAATGTTCAATGTTAGTTGAGTTAAAAATAAAGTTTGTAATTAAGATTCTTTGTTTTAAAAAAATCCATAAAAATGAAAAGAAGCATTTAAAAAAGGTTGGCGAAACCTAAAAATTGCGTTTAGCAATGACTTAAGTGACATTGGTAGATTTGACAGTGACGTATTTGTCCTAGTTTTTTGGTTTTGAATTCCAGTTTGGAGTATAGTATAAAAAAATTGCTTTCAATGTCTGTACCTATGTACCTATTGTGGACTATTTCTTAACATTTCCATTTTGGGTGTTGGAAGAGCTAAATTATATTTGCGACGATGGTTATGATCATGTACATGCAAATAGATGTTGGTTTATCTTAACAAATGTGGCTGCTTCTAAGATATAAATGGACGGTAAGGTTAGTACTTTTTCTATTTTAAAATGGTTACGGCAACTGACTCTCTGCTTTACGTTGACAATGATACGAAGACATTTTTTTTGAGAAATGAATAGGTTTTTAGCTTCAACGCTATGCCCATATAGG